>OV050030.1:424828239-425428239 GCA_920105625.2 Clusia tigrina
TCTCTCTCTTTCTCTCTCATGGCATCTCTCTATTCATCACTCTCTCTCACTCTCTCTCTCTCATGGCATCTACGTATCCATCACTCTCTCATTCTTCATTACTCTTTTTCAATCACTATCTTTCCACATGTCTCTACCCAAATCGTCCTCTACATCGCTCTCCCCCCTTCTCTATCAATCTCTCTTCATCACTCTCTCTTTCTCCATTACTCTTTCTCCATTACTCTCTCCATTACTCTCTCCATTACTCTCTCTCCATCACTCTCTCCATTACTCTCAGTCCATTACTCACGTTCCATCACTCTATACCTATCTCTGATACTGCGCTACATTAAATTAATCATGCATGTCTATAATGGCTTTATAAATAACCCTATACTCGTATCTCCCCATCTATACGGTTATTTATAAATCTTACTTATGTTAATGACATTCCATTACATCAAAGAGGAGAAATGGAAGGAAACTAATCTAACAAATAAAATGTTTACAAAAATTACTTTGTAGATTTCCGCTCTGTTCCCTAAACATCGCCCTAATGCCACTCACTACCCATGGAATTCTCATTTCAATTTGGTAGCTACTCTTCTTCAAGTCTGCATAATTAATTAGCAGCCTCCCAAAAGGAAACAAATTGTGTGGACGTATGAGGAATCATATCAACTCGTATATCATTTGCTCAGCTCCGAAGATAACCACGTTAAGCGTTTGAATTGATGCCACCCGATGACATAATAAGGAGAAGAAGAGATAGCAATATACAAGAGTGTGAGCATATCTTGTTGCGCTACGGACAAACAATTTGCTTAATCATTGGCCAGAATGTTGTTCAAGTGCTCCTCAAGAAATTCGACATAAATTTTCATTCAGACGTTTCCCTCGGTTCTCTAAAGTCAAAATGATTTGTTCCTGACCTTGTACCTGGTGTGTCACCTTGTTTTACTGAACGACTTAATTGTAAACCTTTGGCCCTTCGTATAGATTCAGGGAAATACAAGGAGTAAAGAGCCATGGGCGTGGACACGTCTCCCCTTCTGATTTCGTACCACAATCGCAGACTGATTGCATTTATAAAATTGTCATTTGTAAATATGCAGCGAAGTGTCCGAAGGGAGCAACCAACCAAGCCAACTGGAAGGGACCGAAAGCCAATTTTAATTCCAACACAAAAACACACACAGCCACACACACACACAGGAACGCTTCACGCCCCGTATTAGAGGCATAATAAAAATGTACGAGCGAGAATTTAAATTCATATTTTATGTGTGGAATGCGTGGCGGCCTGGCCTGGTGGCATGTGTGCTTGTTGCAACTGCAGCAGTTGGCGGCGAAGTTGAAAACATTCCGAGTTATGAATATAGGTCAAAGCAGATGCCACAGCAGAGGAGGAGGCCGCCACCGTCATCGTCAGTGTCGTCGAAGTCGCTGCCACAACACCAACCGCAGAAAAAGGGGGAGAAACCGCAGAGTTATAAAAATAAACCAAGTGCAAACGAATAAATCAGCAAGGAAAATGGAATAAAGCAACGAGAGCAGCAGCAGCAACAACAACAATGAGGATAAAAGCAACAACAACAACCGCTGAAACAGATGTCATGGAAATGGTTTATTTCAATACACGCCACAGCAGCACCGCAGCCACGCCGGACAAACGCGACCTGAAAAAGCGGAGAGCTCCGCAAAGGAAATTCTGTAATTTACAATAAACGGAAGAGGAAAATATTAAAGAAAATTCTTTCAAAATTTTCTTTTTACTCGCACTTTTAACATATTTTCAATCATCATTTTTGATGTTTTTCTGGTTGCTTAACAAGCTTCGCGGAAGTTCGAGGACGGACGGACAAAGCAATTTATTAATGCGTGTCTCATGGACGCAGAAGCCCACAAATCACGCACAAATAGGCTCAACTGATCATAGCATTGAAAGAAATATTGCCAGAGAGGGGAGGAGGGGCAGAGCGTAGGGGGCGACTAATTGCTGTGCGCCAGAATAGAAGATCGATGAAAGTTGAGTCATCAGACGCACCCGCTGCGCGTACACAAATGTGGCATCGTATTGAATTGGATTATGATGAGGTGTGAGGAACAGTGCAGAGAGAGGGGGAGAGAGAGGGAGAGGGAGCCAGAGAGAGAGAGAGTGGGAAAAAGAGGGGGAGAGAGGGTGAGAGAGAAAGAGTGGGAAGATGGAGAGAGAGAGAGAGTGGGAAAGAGAGATAAGACAGAGAGAGAGAGAGAGAGAGAGAGGAAGAGAGTGAGGAAGAGAGAGTGGGAGAGACTGAGAGTGAGAGAGACAGAGAGAGTGGGAGAGAGCGAGGTGGATACAGTGGGAGAGAGAGGTGGATACAGTCGGAGAGAGAGTGAGAGAGAGGTGGATACAGTGGGAGAGAGAGAGGTGGATACAGTGGGAGAGAGAGTGGGAGAGAGAGAGGTGGATACAGTGGGAGAGAGAGTGGAAGAGAGAGAGAGAGTGAGAGAGTGGGAGAGAGAGAGAGAGTGGGAGAGAGGGGTGGATACAGTGGGAGAGAGAGAGAGTGAGAGAGAGGTGGATACAGTGGGAGAGAGAGTGAGAGAGAGGTGGATACAGTGGGAGAGAGAGTGAGAGAGATGGGGATACAGTGGGAGAGAGAGTGAGAGAGAGGTTGATACAGTGGGAGAGAGAGGTGGATACAGTGGGGGAGAGAGAGGGGTGGATACAGTGGGAGAGAGAGGTGGATACAGTGGGAGACAGAGAGAGGGGGAGAGTGGGAGACAGAGAGAGGGAGAAAGTGGCGAAGAGAGATAGTAGAGATACAGAGAGAGGGCGAGAGAGACAGAGAGGGAGAGAGTGGGGAAGAGAGATGGCGATAGGAACATAGAGAGGGAGAGAGCGATATAGAAATAGACAGAGACATAGAGAGGGAGAGAGTGGAAAGTAGAGAGTAGGATGGGAGTAAGAGAGCGAGAGAATGGGAGAATGGGAGACAGAGATAGGGAGATAATGGGAAAGAGAGAGAATGTGGAAAAGAGAGATAGTGGAGACACAGAGAGGGACAGAGAGACATATAGAGTTGGTTTTTAGGGGGTAACTACAGGTGCCGCAATGCGCCCAGTGTCTTTTTGATGTCCACCTCCGTTCTAATATTGGAAATAAAAAAAAACTTAGACAGAGATATAGAGAGGGAGAGTGAGTGGGAAAGAGAGGGAGAGAGAGAGTAAGAGTAAGAGAGAGTAATAGTAAGAGAGTAAGAGAGAGAGAGAGGGAGAGAGACAATGGCATGCCATTATTTCCTACAGACAGCGAATATTGGCTTTTGGATATCCTTTTGTACTACTCATAAGAAGACCGGTATGGATCGTATAATCCTGCATCACAATACTGCTGAAGTCATAATGACGGAAACCTATTTCCCCGCTCTCAGTACGACTTATTTAGGAAGTTATGCCTCTGATAGTGCCAGTATATTTGATATAATTATTGGCCATACTATCCGAGTCCTCAACTAAATCTCCAGCTGGGGATTATTCAAATCGATAACGAATGTGTTGAGATGTTGATTTCGTGGTATCACAGTGAATGATCTTACCGATAGCCTTCCTTCAAGCCGCCACATTGCCCTCAACCTTATCTATTGAAACAGTTCGAGAACTTGCTTCCAGATGGAGTTGTCTTGAAAGTACTCGTAATATTACGCTACTGTTGAGTTGAGTCTGAGTACTGCCAGAGAACACAGAGAAGCGACACTTAAACGTAAAATTTTCTGACGTTTAAATCTTTGTTTATCATTAGTTGGTAATCTGTTTAGGTTTGTTTATCATTGGTTCTGAAGAAAATCAGCCACACTACGAGAGACGCAAAACGAGAGACGTTTAAGTGACGCGTCTCTGTGGTCTGTGGTACTGCCTCGTTTGTCTTGACTCGTTCGTTTTCGTTACTCAATAACGAACTGATAGCAACGAGCACTGTAAATCTAAGCAACGAATAGGAGCAAATAACGAGAAGTAGTGTGATTTCACGCCAGTTATCTCAACAGACATCCATCCCACAATTCCACTTTTCGAGAAGTTCATTCGCGCAGAACTTTTTGGTAATTATTTTCTTGGATTTGAGCAACTCGTCACTTGTTCGCCGCAATACGTAATTTGAGTGTAACCCGAAAGAAACGAGTAGCTCAAATCTGTGCACTCGAGCTTGGTAACGTCGTTCACTCTTTTGGTAGACCTCTGACGTAAACACTTTTGTGCCTGAGTCTGTGGTGGACCCACTTGTGTGCACATACTTAAATTATTTGATGAATATTCATAAATTTTTATGTAAATTTCGTTACCTGAATTTTATAATTAAAACACCTGCCAACGACTGGTGTAATAAAATGTCAAAAATAATCTCTGCCAACCACCCGCGCTGGGTTGGTTGTGGATGCAGAGAAGAACAAAATTGGCAGCAAAGAAAAAAGAAACAAAAAGTCAATTAAATTTCTTGAACGCGATCCAAGTGGAACACGAATCTATGCCAACAACAGCGGAGGAAATTCCCTCAAAACTTGCTCATTGCCTGACAGACAACGCAACGCAAATCTCACCATTAAATCTCACCATCCAAATCCAATCCAAGAACATTCAAATGCCTGAAAGTAGACAATGAGCCACTTACCTCCTGCAGCGCCTTCTTGTCGGGCACCTTGTTATTCTGTAGGGTACGTATCACATTTTTAGCTCCATCCACCACGGCGGCCTCGATGCGCAGACGATGCCGCAACTCTTCGATGCGCTCCTCCAGCGATGTCTCGAGCCGCTGCGGCTGCGTCGAGCCGTTCTCATCGGTGCCCGCATTCGCAGCCGCCTGCACGGACAGCTTATGCGCGTGCTCCTTGTTCTGTTTGACTTTCAGAATGCGCAAGCGTAGAAATTCAATTTTCGCCTTCGAGTCGGCCAACATTTGCTGCGCCTCGGCCAGCAGCTTTTTGTCCCGGCCATGGTGACCGTTGGCCAGCGACTGTATCATGTTCTCGGCGCCGTTCTTCACCTTCAGCTCGATGTTCAGCTGCTTCTCGAGCGACATCAGCATTTTGTCGTTCACCGTCAACTGCTCGTGACCGCCACCGATGAGGCCACTGCCGCCCATGCTGGAGTTATCGCCGAGCATGGAATTCGATGTGGAGAGATTGAATGAAAGCACATCTGCAAAGAAACAAAATAAGAGAAACCAGATTAAGTACGATTGTTTGCAGAGTTTGCTACTCAAAAGACATTTAAAAAGCCTTCCGGTTCATTTCAAAGCATATTTAGTGCAGTTGCCAACAGAGTCCTTTAAAAACTTGCTCCCTTTGAAATTGAATTGAAAAGTTCTGCAGAGCAAATTGCTGACACACGCTTCTGTGATTCTAGAAGCACCGCCCCAACCAACCCCAGGGAACGGCAACAGTTGTTAACTATTAAAAACGCGATTATAGTTAACTGCAGTAACATGATTGCGTGTCCCTACGCGCGTAAGGATATCGCTCTGCGGCGTGTGCCACGCCAAGAGTCATAAATATTAAATTTTACGATAATTGTGACGACTTATGTGAAAATCAGTGCCTCTGGCGGCGGAGCATAATTCTCAGAAGAGGAGGAAAAGAAGCGATAATCGAGGGGAAGAACAGAATTGGAAGACTTGAGCATGTTTCTCTTTAATATGCCAAATATTTAATGAACCGTTCCTGAACTTTTGCCGCGCCCTGGCAGGAGCATTATATTCCTGTCGCTTCAAGTCTGTTACAGAAACTTAAGTCGTGACTTTAAGAGAGTAAAATAGTTCATATGCTCTGCTGATGCAGTGCAAGTGGGCGTGGCAAGGTTCAAGTTCTTCTTTAGAGTTAGTTTCGCTTTATAACTGATCTAGAGCACAGTTTTGTGTTGAGGGCAGTGTTTAAAAAGCATATTGAAGGGTGTTTTTTTAGTAAGGCATCCCAAAAGGACCCCAACCCTCGAAAAATTCATCGAAAGTTCTCGGTTTTGAATGAAAGTAGTGGGTAAAAACAGCCCACGGGTCAACACAATAACGCTCTTTGGGTGTGAGTGTGTCGACTAAAGAGAATACTCACACACCCCAATCATCGCTAGCGAGATTGGAAGTGATCTTTTTAGTTTGACTTCCAAAAAGGTCCCGGGACTTCATAAAATCCATCGAAAGTTCTCGGTTTTGAATGAAAGTAGTGGTTAAGAACAGCCCACGGAGCAACACAATAGGGCTCTTTCGGTGTGAGAGTGTCTACTAAAGCTAAACTAACCTCACAAAGAAGAATACTCACACTCCCAAATCATCTTTAGGAAGATTGGAAGTGGTCTTTTTAGTTCCATATACAAAAAGGTCCCGGAATCCATCGAAAGTTCTCGGTTTTGAATGGAAGTAGTGGATAAGAACAGACCATGGAGCATCACAATAGGACACTTTCGATGTGAGTGCGTCCACTAAAGCTAAACTAACCTCACAAAGAGGAATACTCACACACCCCAATCATCGCTAGCGAGATTGGAAGTGATCTTTTTAGTTTGACTTCCAAAAAGGTCCCGGGACTTCACTAAATCCATCGAAAGTTCTCGGTTTTGAATGGAAATCGTCGATAAGAACAGCCCACGGGTCAACACAATAACGATCTTTGAGGTTGAGCGTCTCGCCTCTAAACCTAAACTAACCTCACAACGAAGAATTCCCACACACCCGAATCCTCGTTAGAAGTATATTTCGGAGATGAGTAACGAAAAGTTACCCATACTCGTACTTTTTCCACATCTCTAGCGGCGAACCACGAATGTGGCCACGATATTTGAGTCTAGGGTTATAAATTATGAGCAGTTACGTACATCAATACAAAATCGAAGTCAATCACACTGAACAGTGGCACGACAAGTCATGAAGTACTCTTCCATATAAACACATAGAAGAGACAAACGGGGGCTGGAACACCAATGTCCCCTGTTACTCATCGCTGGACAACAATGAGCGGCAATTCATGAACTCACAATTACGACGACGACTGCCGCACGAAAGTAGCGTTTTCCAGATGCCAAAGAAGAAATTAGTTTGCTTGTTTCGAAGTGGAGCTGAGTGGAGTGGAATGGAGTGGCGTGTGGGGAGCAGTGAATGGTATGAGATTGGAAAGCATATAACAACAACCGCTGTCATTATCTACGCCGGCACACGCGATGCGAGGTCGTCCGAAGTGGTGGTAACGCATAAACACACAGCAAGTAGGCAAGTAGGCAGAGGGTTGGTGGCCGGGGCTCGTGTAGCAGCCAAGCAAGCCAACGCATGCAACGGGTCTAGTCTCCGAAGAGATCAGGTATGTTCATCTCTAATTGCGACTGCAGGTGAGCTAAAATAGCTTCATTCCAGCCGACTTCCTAGTTTGGTTTCGAGTGAAAGGCGCTTATGATGAGGTAATCTTGGCGGCAGTGGTGGCACGTAACAATGCCGCAGAAGCTGGTGAAATGTGGAAGATGCAATTATGAAGGGTCACAGCGGCACAGAAATCAAGAGCGCAAAATGATAGACTGCAGACTGACTATTATATAATTACCGCCAGATCGTCTGCAGTCAGTTTATGTGGATCCTTTACTAGGTGCGGGGAGGGGGCCTTGGTTGCATATTGTCACAATAAACTGTGGGTGACTATAGAAAGGGAGGAATAGAAAATGTAAGTTCGTTTTAAACGCATTCTCTGTATTGGGCGTGGCGTTAACAGCTGGTTAGGTAAAACTTATTTGGCAACCCCCTCTTGAAGTGAAGTTATTATAGTTGTTCTCACCGAGAGCTGAGTATGTACTTGGACCAATTAGATCCATGCTTATGTGAGAAGTGACCGAAGATAATTGAAGGCTTTGCATAAAACCATTCTGGTGACAGTAGCCAAGTCATTGAAGCGGTCCAGGAAGTTGCTACCGCCATTTGTGGTTTTTACATCTGGACAGAAAAGAGTAGCTCCGAGTACCTTGGAGATGAGATAGTTTCATGTTTCTCCTCTTCTCCGTCCCCAGAACTTTTGTACAAATCGTACTACATATGAGTCAACAATTTAGTTGTTTATTTAGTAACGCTGGGTAGAATGTACAGACAAAAGTAACAGACATGAAAATAGAAGCGGCTGGACAGACCACTTGTGACTTGACCGATGCATTGACAAGTGTGAGTTACAAACAAAAAATAAAAAAGAACTAAAAGCTAAAATCATGTGATATTAGTAAAGCAAACAACTGATAACTTCAACACCCACCAATGAAGCTCAATAATGAAAGAAATGTTCACACAATCCAGTGACCCGAACTAAGAGCTTAAAGTAATTTTCATAAAAGTAACAGTGGGTACCTTCTGCCGTCTACGAGTGCTCAGTTAGAAACTGATGGCAGTTCAGTAACAATTTTCTGGAGATTTTCTATTAAATTATCCATTTATGTTTACCAAGGTTAGTAGAAACGAACCGTATCGACAGCAATATAGAAAGGAGTTAATTTCTTATCAAGTTAGTTAGAAAGAGTCGTAGGAAAGGTCGTAGAATTACTGTTATTGTTGTAATGGGAATAAGTGCACTGCTACCTTAAGATATATTGTGACCCCAATCAAAGATTCAAAGTATCTCCTTGAGTCCTATATTCTGGATATACGTGAGAAGTACTTTTGGCTTCAGAGATTTCACGTCGCTAACCAAACCTTAGTAGAATCTATAGATAGTATATTAGTAGAATCTATTGGGATCAGCATTAATACATGGCATTGTGCCGACAGATGCATGGACGTATCCTCTTCCTCCACACAAAATCTGCACAAGTTGTCGGAAGCTGCTCCCATATTCCCTCAGTGTGAATTTAATTGAAAGTGTCCTGTTAGAAGGCCTTAGGTTACCCTTTGAAAGGTTGAAGAGTGCTCTGAACGTTTTAGGTAGAATCACCACATACGTTTCTAAGCTTGTCTTAGTCCAGGTACCCCAGGCGCTTAACATCAGCCTCATCGAGTTGAAGTATATTGAACATAGTGCACTTTCTTACTTCACAGAAAGGTTCAGCTCCAAAGAAGGGAGGTAGTAGCCCCCTTCTGGTAGGATAGTGGTAACAGTAACCTGTCACTTTAATGTAAGATCCTTGAAATTTGTTGGATTTCTTTGTTCATTTTTCGAAAATATATATAAAACAATATCTGCATGGAAACTGATGATATTGTCCCAACTCAAATGGTATCTAAGAGTAGGTGGAGTAATTCGTCGGCCTTTTATTCAAACATATACTCCCATATAAATGAATCGATAGGAAAAGTTATCATACTGGGGCAACCAGGGTCCAAATTCAGTTCAAGTTATGAGTGTGAGACACTGGTTAAGTACACAGAACTCCTATTCATAGAAAACCATCCCACCAACTCTTACTCATAGGAAACACCCAAGAGTGTATTCAATCAAAGACCGTCTCCTCTTTCTCTTTCGGTGTCCACGCCGCTGTGTTCCTGCCTGTCCACTCAGTGTTGTGGCAAATGGTAAATTGCCTCTGGCTGCTTTAAATGACCGCAAGTGAATGCAGGTCAATGTGTCTGCTGCAACAACGCGTCCGTCCTCTCCAGACGGCCGGCCAAGAGGCGAAACGTTTAGTTTAATCAGTTTGCTTGTTGTGGATTTTGTGGTTGTTGTTCTGTCATTGGCAACGCAATTTAGTGTCCAAATGCAGACAGACTGCATCCAAATGTTAATTGGCCAAAATTCAATGGAAAATTGTCAACAAATTCGCGCATGCGCAGTGCCTGCAATTACGAGTATTTGTTTTCTTTCTGTTATTGTCGTTTTGTTGTTTCACTTAAACCGAACGATATCCAAGGTAGGAGGAGTATGTGCTTGGAATAGTAATTGATTAATAGTATCGGAATGCAATGACAAGGTTTCAATTATTTTTAGCCTTCTCTGTGGCTGAGGTTTACTGGCAACAACAACAACAAAGTCCGTCGTGCATGAAGCGTTAGCTGGACATATTCCAAACACCTTCCAAGGTCTGCTCGTAAGCTCACTGACAAGGCAAAGGCTGCGTAGGTACACAAACAAAGTGTAATCTAGAATAATCTGTACAGCTCTACTATACTATACTAAACCACCCTCTGGGGGAGTGCGTGAAAGGCGAAAAGGGAAAGTAAGCAAGCAAAGAAAAGCTCCTTAAAATTGTCAAATCAATTTGCCCACAATTAGCGTTTGATTGTATCCCCCAGAGAGTCTGATTGCTGCTGCTGCACTAGTTCCATGTTGGAAGCAAGTAAATCCTCAAACAAATTGGCATTCCAAAACAATGACAGAGCGCATAAAAACCCTCACAACTACAGCAACGCCGTTGGAGAGCTGCTGGGGCAGCCCAGTAGGGAAAATCAGCGACTCCATGCCGCCAGAATATTAAGTGACAGTCTTCTGTAAGTTGTTCTCTTGTATTTAATTCAAGTCAAATATAATTGTGTGGTTTTTATGTTTAAGATTAAAACGGAAAATTCTTCTAGTTCGAGGTGATACCTTACATGATTCATAGGTATTATATTGTCCGAGTGGAATTACCGATCAAGTGAAGTGAATCACTCGATACGTAGTAATCCATTATCTCAATGCGTACTAAACTGATAAAAAAGTACAACAAAAGTAGATCTCCTGCAGTAATTTTTCGATATAACACCTTCTGCACATGTATTTTCCAAAAGGACTTCTCTAGAAGCCCTGCTAATCTTGCCACTTCAGATTGTAGTTTCCAGGAAATCGATTAAATGTTTGAAGCTATCACTCACGATGATAGAGAACTTTCAAGCACAACTATCTAAATTCATAACTCATAAAGCAAACCTGAAATAGGAACTTCTCAGCGATGTCAGAAGCGAGGGATTACGGTCTGGAACTGAATTTCAAAATTCTATCAATCTATGAATACCTGAAGAAGACAATCAACTTTGAACACTTCTCTCGAAAATATGTGAAAAAAGGCAACGAGTGATGTTGCATTCAACCATCGAATTGTTTAACCATATCGAAATTTCCATCTCGACTACTAAAAGTGAAATTTCAGTCCAATGTTTCTTTGGGTTCCTGGAGTAGATTCTGTGCAATCGAAAAAGATATACAAAATGGGCTTAAATTTAAGCCTTATTTTAACAAAATCATATACAATTATAGGCGTTCAACGACAATTTAAATATTCCTTTCACTATTTGGTTTTTGATATTCATAAGAAGTCGGATGCAGCAACACAAACCGAGATACAGGGATAAATCGAGGAAGAGATCCTGATATAGATCATATGTGCAAACATCCCATGACTTTCCTTCTATACTTTACAATTGTCTGAAGAGTATGGAAGAAGTTTCCCTCAAGACTCCATCTCTCTCAAGTCCCAATCTCCCTCCAGTATCCCTCTGCCTCAAAAGCCTCCATCTCCCTCAAGTATCCATTTCCCTTAAATATCCATTTGCCTCAAAACCTACTTCTCCCTTCAGTATCCATCTCCCTCAAGTATCCATCTGGTTCAGAAGCCTCATCTCCCTCAAGCCTCCATCTCCCTCAAGTATCCCTCTGCCTCAAAAGCTTCATCTCCCTTAAGTATCAATTTCCCTTAAATAACAATCTCCCTCAAAAGCCTCATCTCCCTCAAGTATCCATCTCCCTCAAGTCTCCATCTCCCTCAAGTCTCAATCTCCCTCCAGTATCCGTCTGTCTCAAAAGCCTACATCTGCCTTAAGTATCCATCTCCCTCAAGTATCCCTCTGCCTCAAAAGTCTCCATCTCCCTTAAGTATCAATTTCCCTTAAATATCCATCTCCCTCAAAAGCCTCATCTCCCTCAAGTATCCATCTCCCTCAAGCCTCCATCTCCCTCAAGTATCCCTCTGCTTCAAAAGTCTCCCTTAAATATCAATTTCCCTTAAATATCCATCTCCCTCAAAAGCCTCATCTCCCTCAAGTATCTATCTCCCTTAAGTCTCCATCTCACTCAAGTCTCAATCTCCCTCAAGTCTCAATCTCCCTCCAGTATCCGTCTGTCTCAAAAGCCTACATCTGCCTTATGTATCCATCTCCCTCAAGTATCCCTCTGCCTCAAAAGTCTCCATCTCCCTTAAGCATCAATTTCCCTTAAATAACCATCTCCCTCAAAACCCTCATCTCCCTCAAGTATCCATCTCCCTCAAGCCTCCATCTCCCTCAAGTATCCCTCTGCTTCAAAAGTCTCCCTTAAATATCAATTTCCCTTAAATATCCATCTCCCTCAAAAGCCTCATCTCCCTCAAGTATCCATCTCCCTTAAGCCTCCATCTCCCTCAAGTATCCCTCTGCCTCAAAAGCTTCATCTCCCTCCAGTATCCCTCTGTCTCAAAAGCCTCCATCTCCCTCAAGTCTCCATTTTCCTTCAAAGCCTCCCTCTCCCTTAAGTATCCATCTCCCTCAATAGTCTGCATCTACGGGTATCAGTCCTTTCTATAGAATGGATGCAAACCTACAAGTAGCATTGGAGGACCCATTTTCATGTAAAAAGAATGGACTGAAAGTTAAAATTATTTTAATTTTAGTTTGGGCCTTCCTTAGAACACCTTTTCCTACTGGCATATCTTTTCCTACTGGCATGTCTTGCTCTGCTCAGCGGGTACCGACAGCAGGAAGCCAGTAGAGGGTGAGTGCTCAGACGAGTCTGCCCGCTTGTCATCAGACATAATCTGATTATTTGCTGAAATAAGGCTGAGCACTAATTTTGATTGATTTTTGGTATAAACGAAAATATAAATAATAACAAAATCATGGCAAAATATGGGCGCACTTTGGGGGAGGGGTACTGCGGGTACACTCGCATGCAGGGGCAACTAAGCGTATGCTTCCGTTTGTGTATTCCATGTAGACGCGCTGGCAGACAGACGTCAATCCATAAAATCTGTCTGTCATATTAAAGCAAGCGTGCGGATGAATGCATGACGCTGGCGATGGCGCTGCCGATAGTATTGGCGCTGGCGCTAGTCAGAAATGAAGCTACACCAACAACGACCACAGCCGGAAAGTGTTCACTCGCACAGTTTCGAGGCGTTTTACGGCGCATTTGTGCCTGCAAATTGATTTTTCTTTGGTTTCGTTCACTTTTCTTTTTGTTTGGCGGCTCCGAGTAATAAAAATCTCATATTTCAGGCGGGCACAGCCAACACTTTTAAACCGCAGCCACAACAAGAAAAGCCATTCAGGTGTTGGCCATGTGCGGATACATCAGATAAATACGAATACTCGTTCATAGATAAGTGGAGTGTCCAATTAACGCCAGGCCTCAGTCAGACCACAACTGCATACATGGCCAGCAGGGCAGGCGAGATGCGTGACAATAACGTATAAATCGCCCGGAAGCATGTTCAACAAGTCCAGACATCGCATGAGTAGACTGCGGAGCCCAAGCAAAGACTTACGACAAATTAAAGGAAAGGAGAACATAAAGAAATTGGGCAAGCCCATTTAAAATGGCCAAGGATAATGGATAAGTTCACACCTGCCCATATCGAGTATATGAGTTATAGAATAGTCTTCGGAAATTGGTCTTGGGTTACAAATAATTTAACTACAGACCTAGGAAATATTGGGAGTAAGGCGATAGTAAGGCCAAAGCTTCCTTATTCCTTAAATATTTTGTAATGAATTAGCAAAAAAATCGTAATAGATATTCAATGACACTTCGTTATAAACAATTTGAGGTATTTCGCTGCTCAGTAGTCTGTGGGAAATTCAGCTTGTTCTTGTCTGTGTGAATTCAACATCATTTCATAATACTAAAGAAGTAGAGCAGTGACATTCTCTTCGTTAACAGACAAATGAAGGATTTCCTAGAATATCCTGTCAATTTAAACAAACTACTTCAATAGATAGGTAGGTAGGAGTGGCCGCCTAGTTTGCCAAAATCACACTTGAGCACACATAATGGCCCATTGTGATACCACTGACTAATAAGTTCTCTTACTTGGGATGGTGAAAGTCAGCGCAAGGACAGCGCCAGTAAAGGCACGACTCCCCCATCACGTTGCAGGAAACCATCCTGATAGTTTGATGAACCTTGGTATGTCGCGAATATGCAAGGATAACAGCTCTGTCCGGCTTGGGCACCAAAGGTGCGAATTCTTCTTCTGCTCAAGGATGGGCAGTGGCATAAGAAGTGGAAAACCGTCTCGTCCTCCTCCTCGGAGCCACAGCCTCGGCAAAAATCGTTTGAGGGTAGGCCCAGTCTTTCTGCGTGCTATCCCAGTATGCAGTGGCCGGTCAGAATCGGCACAGTTGTCGACAGTGATGCGCAATCAAGTCGAAGAACTTGACTCGTTCTCTTTTTCTCCATTCTTGCCCAAGTTAGTCTAGCCGTGTGGCAGGATTCCACGTCAACCCAGGATTTGTAGGCGTCAGCCAGATATTTCCGTTTGATATGGAGCTTGGCTGTTGCCAGTGGGATGCCGATATTTACGGAGGGCTGCTCGTCCACCTCGCAGTTGCCCGGGAGTTCCCTATGTCCGGGGACCCAGACTAGGTGCACCCGAGAGTAACTTGCGAGCTCATTTAAAGATGTTCGGCATTCATGAGCGAGTCTTGAGGTGTCCGTGGAGCCAAAAAGAGATTTAATGGCGGCCTGGCTGTCTGAGAAGATAGATACGTCAACTGTGCCGATATCACTACTCAGCATCCATTTGGCTGCGTGGTAAATGGCCCTGACCCCAGCCTGAAAGACGCTGCAATAGTCTGGGAGACGTAGGGAGACGTTTAAGTTCAGTTTGTCGGAAAAGATACCGCTGCCGACTCTACCTCCAAGTTTGGAATCGTCGGTATAGATTTCGACCGTTTCACCGACGATTAGGTCTTTTGAAGTCCAGTCATTTCTGCTTGGAATAGTGAATTCCCTGTTCAAAGCGGGATAGACAGACATGTAATCGATAAAGTTGGGAACAGGAGGATCCTGATTCAGAATAGAGGCATCACCCGTCAAGGTTATACGCCAGTGCGAAAGAGCGTTAAGTCTAATCGCTGTCAACTTGGCTTGTTGCTGAACAAGGAGTCCCGAAGGGAGTCAGCATGGCAAAAAGGGCTTTTGTAGGTCTGCTACGAAGAGCGCAGTGATCAGATCAGAGCAATGGATCTTCTGATTTTATCGAGAGGTTTGATATTGCAGGCTTTTTCGAGAGCCAGAAGATCAACCCGGATAACAGGTTGGGTTCGACAATCTGTGATTCACACAATCCTTAATGCATTACAAGAATTGGCATAGGGCATAAGTAAGTAAAGCTGTAACTCTATACAGCTTTTGCAGCATGGAAAGCCCCAGAGCTCGCCTGTATAGCAGAAACTACGAACTCCACAATAAACTTCTACATAGACAGCCAGGCTGCGATCAAAGCTACAACTTCACGCTGTGCATCTTCCAGAAATGTTCTGCAATGCAAGGCAGCAATGGATAAACTGGCCACCAATTGGAAGCTACATATCTATTGGGTTTCAAGGCATAAGAACACAGAAGGAAACGAGAGTACGGATGCCATTGCTAAAAGCGGTATCTTACTATCAAAGAAGCAGGAAAGTAACGTAATGATGCCTCTACAAATGATCAAAAGCCGCATTGAAGATGACTTGATAAGAAAGGTGGAAGAAAGGTGAAGTTCTACCACATGTAAAATAGCAAGGCTCATGTGCAAACCGTACAACACCCAGACCAAATCGATGCTGGCACTTCCGAGGAAGGATTGCAGAACGGTAGTAGGAATACTGACAGGTCACTGTCCAACGGCGGTGCACGCTATAAGAATGGGACTCACAAACAACAAAGTATGCAGGAAATGTAGGGAGCAGGGCACAAGGGAAACTTTGGAGTCTATAATATGCTTATGCCCCGCAATATCGAAAACGCGCCTGACATATCTACGAGCTCCTTGGTTTGAAGCACTAGAAGGGGTCGCACAATTCGGGATAGATTCGCTCTTAAGATTTGCTAAGAGCGTCTCTCTGTTGAACGATGTTTACTACAGCTCTTAAAGGGATACCCATCTGGCACCGCAAAGGACCTTTCAAGTAGATGTGTGGCCTTCACGGCCGGCCTGTTTAACCTAACCTAATCTAACTATGTACAAAAGAAGTTATCGATCAAAATGTCACTGAAGACCATGATAAAGCAGCCTTATGGGCAACTGAAAGAAATCTGAGGATAGATAGATTTATTTAAGGGTGTTATACACCGCGACCTGAAAGATCTATTGTGATGCCCCTATTTATTTGAAAGATGAGGATAGTCTCATCCACAAATCTTCTGTCAGCTTAATTTCTGACAAGAAATGATATATTTTGGAGGAATCAAGTAGAGGGATCTTGCTCATATCTAAGATATATTCTCCAAAACACCGGAGTCTTTTGTGTGCCAATAGTCCGCAGTCCGTGATCAGGTGCAGTGAGGTTTCGTCACTTTCGCCATAGAATCGACAGATGGCATCTGAAGATATACCCAACTTGTTCAAATGGTAGTTGAGTCTACAATGTCCGCTTTAAATGCCTGTGACGATTCTTAATTTACTCCCAGGCATACTAATTAACTCCTTAGGTCTTTTAGGATTAAAGTCCCCCTGAAGAGCTTTGGACTGTCTTGATCCCAGAAGAGTTTTCCAGGTTTGACTTCTTTTTCCATCTGTACACTTCTTCAGCTGACCTCCAATGGTATTGGATGATAGTCCACAGAAGGGCTTAGGGCCGTTGAAAGGTGAGACCGCAGCATTTCTAGCTAAGCTATCAGCCTTCATTTCCAAATCTGAGGATACTATTATTATTATTATTATATCTTGCACCTTAGTCAATTATGACTGCAAGGTGTTGGGGGGGGGGAATGAGTACTGACTACAGAGGCCGTCGATTCAAAGAGAAAAGGAGTTTTTAGAAAGACGCTTTTTGTAGACCAAGCCCTTGGCAGGATTTGAACCTGCGACCTCTGAGGATATTCTCGCCAGCAATTCGAGAAGTATGCTTCAAATGAATTTGTTTGTTTTTCATGGAAAAACAAACAAATACTCGTCAATAATGGAACCCAATATAAAACAACATGAAAAAGGTCCTTCACCTTCCCACCACTTGCAGCAATTTAATTAAATTTTATTCAGGTATCTGGATTTTTAATACAATTTTTAATTATTTCTGCAACAAATAAAACGTGTTTAAATTTTATATTTGCAGAAGTTCATTTACGAGTTGTTTATACCATAAATGAAACTGTGTTGGACATGCACAGAGATATGTATATAATTATATATGAGTTTGTGTGTGTGTGTGTGTGTGTGTGTGTGTGTGTGTAATTGAATAAACTGAAGAATAAATAAAATGCAAATTTTTTTATCACTGCTCACAATGAAATATTGAAGCAACCGCAGTCAACAGCAGCCGCAATGCAATAATAACATCAACACCAGGAAAAACAGCGGTGGCGGTAGCAACAACAACAACCACAACTGCAACAACAACGACAACTGCAACAACAACAACAACTTTTACCGCTGCAATGATGTAGCGAGTGCACGAATAAGTTGAGTTAAATAATTAAATTTAAAAAAAAAATATGTAAAAATAAATAATAAAAAAAAGAAAATAAAATAAAAAAGCAGTCCACGTGTAACACAATTTTATGCAATTCCAACAACACCAACTGCAATTGAAGCAGCAGCAATACCAACAACAACAACAACAACAACAACAACCACCGCACACGGCCACCAGACAGGGAAGACTTCAACTTCAACTGACGTTAATAAAGTAAATTGTGTTCAACTCAGCTGGAGTGGTACGAGTCGGCAGCGACACGACTGGCAGGGGTGGGAGTGGGGGAGGCGGCTTTGACTGCTCATTTGCACACAAAGTATTAAAAAATGAATAAATAAAACAGCGCTGTTTAATTAAAACTTAAGTACATTACACATTTAATTAAGGTTTACATTCAGTAACTGCACAAGCAAATTTAAAGTGGAGTAATAACCAAGCAAAGGGAGGCCACAACTCAATCAGGACCTTGAAGGTACTCGTATAGCAGTGATAGCGATGGCTCTAGCGAAGCTATGAGCTATGGAATTGTACGGAGTTTCAGACAAAATTCTGGTGAAAATTATAGTGAAATAGGTTTTAATGGAGTACTAGACAAATTTGGTTAGTTCCACAAAACAAGTCACTTTTTTATATCCTTCATTATTGGAAGAGGTTGAGTTGCTTGACTCCGCAGAAACTAAATCAGCGGCAAACAAACGAAAAGGTAAAAAGAAGTCCAATACAAGCATTCCAACAGCTGGGTTTCGGAATCTGTATCTCGCGTTGTATAAGTGTGATCGGGTGACGCTAGATGGCGTTACAAAGATAAGATTTCGTACTAAAAAAAACGTCTGAGCTGGCTTTGTGATTTCTTGACTCAGTTTTGCTTGAGGGCGCACCAAAGATGGACACCAGGAAAGAGACCATACGCCATATTTTACAGTTTTTCTTCGATAAAGGCGAACATGCAAGGCATGCAGCTGAAAATCTGAATAGGTCCTGATACTGTAACAGCCAGTCAAGCGCAATTTCGCGGTGTCGTCGATTCCGTTCCGGTAATTTTGATGGAAAAGATGCACCACGCTCTGGAAGTCCAATTGTCGACAATGCCAATAAAATCAGGGAAATCGTCGAGTCAGACCGTCATGGAAGCACTGTTTCAATTGCCCATGAGCTAAACATTGCATAAAAAACCGTTTAGAACCACTTGAATAAGGCTGAATACGAAAGGAAGCTCGATGTATGGGTACCAAAGGAGTTACACTAACAAACATCATGGACCAAATTTCTATCTGCGAATCGGTGCTGAATCGTAACAAAATCGACCCATTTCTGAAGCGTATGGTGACTGGGGTTGAAAAGAGGGTCACTTACGACCACGTTAAGCGAAAACGGCCGTGGTGGAATCGCGAAAAGCCGTCGCAAACGGTGGCCAGGAAGGTTTTGCTGTGGGTTTGGTGGGGGTGGCACGGAATCATTTGTTTGAATGAATCCAAACATATGTTGAAATCGAAAATAACACTCTTTCTTTCAAACCGCGAGTAGTTCTCTTTGTATATCTTTCTATATCTGTTTAATACCCTTCTTAAATCGCTATCAGGCCTCTGAGGCTTAGCGTAACTGTTAGGTTAGGGAGGTGGTTTTAGTGAGTAAAAATCGCACACTCTTGGGTGGAGCGTACCCCCTCGTGTCTTTTTGAAAATTTCACCTCCCTCCCGGAAAAAAAGGGCCGCTCCCCTCCGGACAAACTCTTAATTCGGACTTGTACTGTCAACAATTGGACCGCCTGAAGGAAGCAATCGCCCAGAAGCGGCCAGCTTCTACGAATAGGAGAGGAATTGTGTTCCATCAGGACAACGCCAGCCCACACACATCGAATGCGACTCGCTATAAGCTCAGGAAGCTTGGTTGGGAGGTTATTATGCATCCGCCTTAAAGTCCGGATCTGTCAACAAGTGATTACCACCTGGTGAAACATTGGGCTCAAGACAAGCTTGTGTAAATCGTCAGTCTCACATTTTTAGCAATAGGGACGCGGGTTTCTATGAGAGAGGCATAATGAAATCAACTTCAAAATGTCAACAAGTTATCGAACAAAACGGTGCATATTTGACTCAAATCGGATCGCCATCAATTTCATGGAAAAATAATGGATTTCTTTTTACTACACCCACCCTATATTCTATCGAGTAGTTCGATATATCTTCACTTTTCTTCTACTCCTTCACTTTTCTTCTACTCTTTCACTTTTCTTCTCTTCTTAACTTTCTTCCACTTTTTCAGCTCTATGTTGATTCCAAGCTTTTCTTCTGCTTCTTCACTTTTCTTCTACTTCTTCCACTTCTTCCCTTTTCTGCTACTTGTTCACTTTTTTCTGCTTTTTAACTGTCTTCTTCAACTTCTTAATTTTTCCTCTACTTATTCACTTTTCTTCAGGTTCTTAACTGTTCTTCTACTTCTTCATGTTTCTTCTACTTCTTCACGCTTCTTCTGATTCTGAACTTTTCTTCTTCTTCTGAACTTTTCTTCTAGTTCTTCACTCTTCTTTTGATTCTGAACTTTTCTTCTGCTTCTTCACTTTCCTTCAACTTTTTCATTTTTTTTTCTACTTCTTCAGTTCTCTGCTGATTCCTAACTGTTCTTCTACTTCTTCACTTTTCTTCTGCTTATTCACTTTTCTTCTACTTTTTAACTTCTCTACAACTTAGTCACATTTCTTCACTTTTCTTCTACTTCTTAACTGATCTTCTGCTTCCAAGCTTTTCTTCTGCTTCTTCACTTTTCTTCTACTTCTTCCACTTCTTCCCTTTTCTGCTACTTGTTCACTTTTTTCTGCTTTTTAACTGTCTTCCTCAACTTCTTAATTTTTCCTCTACTTATTCACGTTTCTTCAGGTTCTTAACTGTTCTTCTAGTTCTTCACGCTTCATCTGCTTCTCAACTTTTCTTCTTCTTCTGAACTTTTCTTCTAGTTCTTCACTCTTCTTCTGAACTTTTCTTCTGCTTCTTCACTTTTCTTCAACTTTTTCATTTTTTTTTCTACTACTTCAGTTCTCTGCTGATTCTTAACTGTTCTTCTACTTCTGCACTTTTCTTCTACTTTTTAACTTCTCTACAACTTATTCACATTTCTTCACTTTTCTTCTACTTCTTCCACTTCTTCCCTTTTCTGCTACTTGTTCACTTTTTTCTGCTTTTTAATTGTCCTCTTCAACTTCTTAATTTTTCCTCTACTTATTCACTTTTCTTCAGGTTCTTAACTGTTCTTCTACTTCTTCATGTTTCTTCTACTTCTTCACGCTTCTGATTCTGAACTTTTCTTCTTCTTCTGAACTTTTCTTCTAGTTCTTCACTCTTCTTCTGATTCTGAACTTTTCTTCTGCTTCTTCACTTTTCTTCAGCTTCTTCATTTTTTTTTCTACTACTTCAGTTCTCTGCTGATTCTTAACTGTTCTTCTACTTCTTCACTTTTCTTCTACTTTTTAACTTCTCTACAACTTATTCACATTTCTTCACTTTTCTTCTACTTCTTAACTATTCTTCTGCTTCTAAACTTTTCTTCTGCTTCTTCACTTTTCTTCAACTTCTTCATTTTTCTTCTACTCTTCTAACCGTTTCTTCTACTTCTTCCAATTCTTCACTTCTATTATATTCTTAATTGTTCTCCTACTTCTTAACTTTTCTTCTGCTTCTTCAGTTTTCTTGTTTCTTAACTTTTCTTCTGCTTCTTAACTTTTCCTCCACTTCTTAACTGTTCTTCTACTTATTCATTTTTCTTCTACTTCTTAACTGATCTTCTACTTCTTCACGTTGCTTCTAATTCTTCACTCTTCTTCTGTTTCTTAACTTTTCTTATGCTTCTTAACTTTTCCTCCACTTCTTAACAGTTCTTCTGCTTCTTCACTTTTCTTCTACTTCTTACCTGTTCTTCTGCTTCTCAACTTTTCTTCTACTTATTCACATTTTTTCTACTTATTCACTTTTGTTCTACTTCTTCACTTCTGGAATTATTGCGGTATTCAACACACATTTTCTGTAACATTTTCTTATGGATAAGAATGTACTACAATATTCTAAGTCTAGATGAAACTTTATTGGAGGGACTTCCTTCAAAGTCATGGTCCCTTAAGTTATTATTCACCTAAACCATGCAGAAAAAATGTCCTGAAATCAGGTATAAACCTCAACAGAAATAAACTAAGTTAGTATCAAGTAATTCTCGAATGAAGACTTCAACTCCCAAAACAAAAAATAAAATAAAAATAATAATAAATACTCGTAACTTATAATAAAAATTCATAAAAATAAGTGTAGACCCCGCTAATGGATGCCTGGTTGTCTATCATTACCACGTCACTCAACACTCCAAATTGACCACTCTCCAAAAAGAAATACGCGTCGCATTAGAAAACCCGAACAAAAATGGCAATAAAAATTCCACAAAGTAAACACAACAACAAAGTAAACACAACAACAACAACAACAACAACAAAGATTAAATAATTAAAATGCAGAAAATGGTTTTCAGCCTTTTTTGGCTAATGCAAACCCATTACGTGTGAATAGCCTCCGAGATACGAGCTCATCGGCGCACCAACTGAAACATGGACAAATTTGGCGCTGGAAGTTTTGGCGGAACAAGTTTTCTGCTGTCACTGAACAAATGATTTATTAATTGTTGCATGCGGCGTGACAGTGGCGTGGACAAACAACAGGCGAGAGGGGGAGCAGGGGAGTTGCGTGAATGGAAGATTGAGTTATATTCGTATTGCAGCACACGTTGTAATTGAATTCATTAGACACCCAACCGCCTCTTTGGGCCTGGGAACGCGTGTACCCGGGGGAAATTAAGATGAAAATTGATTACACAATTTAATTAAATAAATTTTAATTCCATGGCACGAAAAGTAGTCGAGCCCGGCGGCAGAGCAGAGCTCCCTTGACCCCATATTCTAGAACGCACCGTGTCACCGTTTAGTAGTGAGACTACTGATTGGTTTTATCAGCCGATCTAAGCTAATTTAATAAACCTTGAGTGGGCGTTTAGGTTCGTTCCTACGTGCTAATAGAGCAATTTATTATATTTCAGTGCTGAATCACTCCAATTAAATTTAATAATAATATAAAAAAAATTGAATATAATGTTGAAAATTTGTCAACACCGAAACATGATCAGGCAATTTGCTCCATTTTCTAATTAACAATTAACTGCGGGGGGGTGTGAAAAAATGTGCTGAATAACACGAAAATCAAATCGCATGAAAAAATAACCTGGGCTTCATTATGTTGCGATATTAAGAAATCCAGTAAAGAAGCCTTAAGTCAGGCTGCACCGACTTCAAGTACCCTAAGATCTAGTTACAGAGATAGAAGTGAGGTAGGTCGGAGAGCCGCCGCAGAAGGAGCTATCCAAGCACTCAGGTGTTGATGCCCATTGCACTGTAAGCCTGGAAAAATATTTTGGGTAAGAGGCTTTTGGAAAGGAAGTTACACCCTTTCAAACGTCTTTGACTCTTATGAATCTCAGAAGTTTGTCCAGAGATAAGTAATCAAAACTATGTTGACAGGAATCAAGTGGGCGTAGGAACACAACCATGACCAAACCAGCATGGCTCGTTATAGCAACGTTTTTCGTATATTTGAATTTTATAAGAACATGGGCATGGCAGTTGCAACATGACGCCCACATTGATCACTGAGTCTAATATGCTCCAAATTTTTTACCATTGTGGAGAATGTTCTGTTCATGAATTTTGAATACATCTTAAATTAAGCAGACACTTCTATGGTGGGCATGGCACTTCCATTAACCAGCCCATTGATCGATGAGTGTTCTATACTGTCACTGTGGTCCATTGTTGATGAAGTTTATACCTATATAATATGGGGTCCTAACCCCAGTTATGAATATGTGCGAATTTTGGGCGGGCTTTGGAAGAATGACATGAATATTTCCCCGCAGACTACCAGCAAGCATATGTTCCTCCAAATTTATTCCTATATTACCCTAGCTGGATTTAAATGAGGTATTGAAAGTTATCATATAGGAAATAGGCGTGTCCATGGCTGGATCCCGTGAATTTTTCCATTTATAATGATATAATATTTATTTGTTCGGTATATAATTCCGCGTATAAACATTGCCTCAAGCTACAAAAATGTGTGTGAATTGTGGGCGTGGCTACTATTTCGACCACAAACCAGTATCGAGCACTCGCACACTATGGTAAATTGTGTTATTATACCATAGTTCGAAGCTGTGATCATTATAGTTGAAATGTGACATGGGACAGTTATTTTATATAACATGACTTGAATGTGGCATCAATGTGACATCAATGTTACACAATTTGGCACGAATATGATATAATCTGCCATCAATGTTATATAATATGACACCGATGTCATCAATATGAAACAATATGATATGAATATGACATATTCTGGCATGAATATGACATATTCTGACATGAATGTGACATAGTCTGACATGAATGTGACATATTCTGACATGAATGTGACATAATCTGACCTGAATGTGACATATTCTGACATGAATGTCACATATTCTGACATGAATCTGACCTATTCTGATATGAAAGTGACATAGTCTGACATGAATGTGACATAGTCTGACATGAATGTGACATATTCTGACATGAATCTGACCTATTCTGACATGAATCTGACCTATTCTGATATGAATCTGACATATTCTGATATGAAAATGACCTATTCTGATATGAATTTGACCTATTCTGACATGAATTTGACCTATTCTGATATGAAAATGACCTAATCTGACTTGAATATGACATATTCTGGCATGAATCTGACCTATTCTGACATGAATGTGACATAATCTGACATGAATCTGACCTATTCTGATATGAATATGACATTCTGGCATGAATGTGACATATGCTGACATGAATCTGACCTATTCTGATATAAATGTGACATATTCTGACATGAATCTGACCTATTCTGATATGAAAATGACCTATTCTGACATGAATTTGTCCTATTCTGATATGAAAATGACCTAATCTGACTTGAATATTACATATTCTGGCATGAATGTGACATATTCGGACATGAATGTGACTTAATATAACATCAATGTGAGATAATATGACATCCATGTGACATAATGTGTCAGACACCGGTGACGAGATATAAAAATACAATGAGGAGGCACATCTCGATGTACACAAATACGCTTCGAATGACTCTCAGGAATCGGTCATATTCGGATGCGGACAACTGACTCAGACCAATGCAACTTGGTAGTTTTGTATAGTTACGAGGAAAATAAATTCTCAATTCCGAGGAGGTACAAGACCAATGCCGATCACACAATGACTCATCCTTTACAGCCATATGGAATGGAAACAAAACTAATAAATTTAACAAAAATAGAAGGCACTCAAAGATGTTCCAGTATTGTTCCAAAGAAGCAATCAATTATTATAAAAAACAAGTAATTTCGTACAATTATTTCGTCATATCATGAACTGAGAGAACAGTAAATAAAATTGATGTTTTTGATTGTCCTCGGAGATCAATAAAGTGGTTCGTTCTTTACCCCAGTTACTTCCACTGAATAATTCTAATTTTAGGTTAAATTTGGTTGAAGTTGAATCAAGACCCTTGACACTTGATTCAATACAAACTAAAATTGAACCAAGTGCTCCAGAACGAATATACAAAATATTCCGAAGAACTCCCCTAGAGCACAACCTTTTCTAAATATGCCTTCAACATACGAGTACAATCCAATTACCCCCTTCGAGTATGTAAAAATATTGTCAACACTCACCTCTGCCATTGCTCGTCACAGAATTGCCCTGCGTGAGCAGTATTTGACTCTCCAACTCCTGCAACTCCGACTTCAACTCGGCCAACTTGGAGTTGCTCTTCTTCACTATCGTGGCCACATCGTTCAACGAGCGTCGATCCGTAGCCACCTCGCGCAACTTTTCAGCGCCCTCTTTAATTTTGAGCTCTTTGCGGATTTCGCGACGTATCGCCTCCTTAATCTCCTCGAGGCGATCTGGCAAGGCGCTCTCCGGTAAATTATCTGTGAAGCCATATTTATGACTGAGCTCGTAGAGTACGGGGTGTTTAATGTAATCGCCCTGAAACGAAAGGAAAACAATAAGAATATTATTCGATGTTTGTTGATATACACGGGGGGAGGTTCTATAAGTGGCGAAAATCAATTAGTGCCAGCCGAGTGGCCAAAGGAGACATTTCTGCGGCCATGAGGGAAGGCGTCGTTAGTTAGTTTTGTTCTTTACGGGAATATGTTATTAAATTTGCCAACTGGCTTGAGGAGGGGTGCGCAGGAAATGTGCGATTGTACTGCCGAGCTGACGAGCTGACGAGCTGCCGAGCTGACGAGCTGCCGAGCTGCCGAGCTGCCCAGCTGACGAGCTGACGAGCTGCCCAGCTGACGAGCTGACGAGCTGACGAGCTGACAAGCTGCCGAGCTGACGAGCTGCCGAGCTGACGAGCTGACGAGCTGCCGAGCTGACGAGCTGCTGAGCTGACGAGCTGCTGAGCTGCCGAGCTGCCGAGCTGCCGAGCTGACGAGCTGACGAGCTGACGAGCTGACGAGCTGACGAGCTGACGAGCTGCCGAGCTGACGAGCTGACGAGCTGACGAGCTGACGAGCTGACGAGCTGCCGAGCTGACGAGCTGCCGAGCTGCCGCGCTGCCGAGCTGCCGCGCTGCCGAGCTGCCGCGCTGCCGAGCTGCCGCGCTGCCAAGCTGCCAAGCACAGCTGATAACTGGCCAGAAAATCAATAAAGTGAGCAGAAATCGATGATTAATTGTCGTGATTCATCGCAATCGAAACATGTTTAAGAGGAAAAAATATTACAAAATAAAAATTATAAAAAATGACATTTGATTAGAAAGCAATCCTAAATATTGAATTAAAATAAAAAGCATGAAAGAAAGTAATCTTAAAATAAAAATTAAATATAAAAAACAAAAACAAAAAAAGGTTATTCTAAAATCTGCATTAAATATACGAAAAATAACAAAAAATATTCTTAAAATAACATAAAAGTAAAAACATTAACAACAAAAAAATGACCCAAAGGAGCCAAACTAATTGGTTTTTATTTTTTCTTTTCAATTAATATAAAAAAGCAAATAAAATTAGTTCCTTTCTATTTAAAAAATTCTACTCGTATAAACATTAATAAAAATAATAATAATAATAAAATAAACATATAAAAAAAAAATTGAAAAATAAATAAAATTATATCGAAATATTAATTTTTTAATAAAAATATTAAATAAACTAATAATAGTAATAAATAATAATAATAATAATGAATAACAATTATAAAAAATAATAATAATAATAAATAATAATATCATAATAATAAAATTAATAATAAAAATAAAATAAAAAAATGTTTTTTTTTGTTTTTTTTTTTTTTTGGTAGAGTGGGTAAAAATGCCTGCCGCATCATCAAAACTGTCGTCACAGATTTGGTATGTGAGAATTGCACCCACTAAAACATCCCCCTCCCTCGCTGAGAACATCAACAACAAAAAAAATAGTTTTGTACATGAATAACATAACAAAAAACAAATAAATATTTGCTCATGAAAAAATAATAAAAAAAATAAAATAACACAATTTTTAAAAAATTATTTACTAACTAATAGTAATAAAAAATTATAAATAAAAAAAATTAATTACTAAATAATAATAATAATAAAAAAGAATAATAATTATAAAAAATAATAATTATAAAATATAATATTTACAAAAAATAATTATAAAATATAATAATTATAAAAAATAATATTAATAAGAACTAAATAAATATTTGTTTGTAATTTCGAAAAATTTGAATAATAATAATAATAATAATAATAAATTAATAATAATAAATTAATAATAAAACAGAACAATATTTTTTTTAGTTTGGAAAATTTTGAATATAAATAACAGTAAGGAAAATTAAAAATATTTTATCATGAATATAAATAAAATAATGAAATGATAAATATTATTTACTGAATAATAATAATAATAAAAAATAATAAAATAAAAAAAATATATTTACTAAATAATAATAATAAAAAACTATAAAATAAAAAACATTATTTACTAAATAATAATAATAAAAAATAATAATAACAAAAATAATAATTATAAAAAATAATAATTATAAAAAATAATAATTATAAAAAATAATTTTTATAAAAACTAATAATATTTTTTTAATTTCGAAAATTTTCAATAATAATAATAAAAGAATAATAATAAAACATTAAAATATTTTTTTTAGAAAATTTTGAACATGAATAATATAAAAAAAAAATTTAAATATTGTTCGTGAAAAAAATATAAATAAAAATAAAATAATACATTAAAAAAAGAAATTATTTGCTAAAAAACATTAATAATGATAATAAAACAAAACAATATTTTTTTGTAATTTGGAAAATTTTGAATATGACTAACAAGAAAAAAAATGTTTGTATATTTGTGAGAAAAAAAATAATAATAAAAAAATTATATGCTAAAAAATATTAAACTAACAATATTTTTTTTGAATTAAAAAAAATAATAATTATATAATAGAATAATAATAAAAACTAACAATATATTTCTTAATTTGGAAACTATTGAATATGAATAACTTAATAAAAAAAAGTTGAAAATGTTTGCTCGCGAAATATTTGCAGCAGGAATAGTTCCACTCATCAAAGAAACCAGTGGCAAACATGCACTTGGCATTTGTTGCACGCCAAAGCGCGCACACACACACACACACACACACCAATAATAACTCATCCATCAACACACGCTGAAAATCCACTTGTGAGCATTCCAATTACGTACAACAACAAAAGCGACCACAGCAAACGGCAATAAAACTAAATAATTGAGTTAATTTTCATGGCCAAGCGAGGCAGGAGCTTAAAAAATAAACAGCAGCAGCAGCAGCAGAAATGCATTGGAAATACCCCGCCACCAACGGGGTTCGTACGTGTGTGAGCAGGGGGGACCCACTATGCCGACGCGGAAGACAGACAGACTGACTCGAATGGAAACCATAAAAAGTTGGCTTCCAGACCGTTAGAAAAGTTACCGTACCAATTACCGCACACCGAGTCTAAGATCAAGACTCGCAACGGAACGGGAGCTAATTGCGAGGCAACCATAGAGAAGACGTAACCTGAAAGAAGCGGCACTGGCGTAATTACCTCATCGTCGTAGAACACTGAAGAGGCGTGTGTGCTGACGGTGACGCAGACGGTGCCGCGGCGCAGCGACTTGAGCGAACCCTTCGATATCTTGCGCACGCGTATGGACTTTAACGATCTGGAACGCTGCAGCTGCTCCATGGCGCTACCAGTGAAGGCGGGATCGGGACTGGCGGGCGAGGTGTGTGAAAAATTGGAGTTGTTCGAGGATGAGGAGCCCAGCAGGCTGAGGAGATTGAGGTGGGATTTCACACGCAATAAAAACGCATGCATCAAGGAATTAAGAATGGGAGAGTAGTGAGAGTATAGTATAGTAGAGAGAGGAAGAATGGTAGAGAGAGGAAGAATGGTAGTGAGGAAGAATGATAGAGAGAGGAAGAATGATAGAGAGAGGAAGAATTATAGAGAGTGGAAGAATGGTAGAGAGAGGAAGAATGGAGATAGGAATTAGGGAGAGAGGAAATAGTAAAGGAAATTATAGGAAGTGAGGAATGTACGAGTATTGTAGACTTTTTTTATTACAAAATTATGTGTCGATTTTTTTTTTATCAGATTGTTTGTTTTTTTTATACTAAAATTATTTTAGATTATTTTTTTTTATTAAATATTTTTTTTGTTTAAAAGATTTTTTTTTAATTATTTATTTTGAAACTATTTTTTTTTTGTTTAATAAATAATTTTTTTTTTTGTTTGTTTAATAAATAATTTTCTTTTTTTGTTTAGTAAATAATTATTATTTTTTTTTTGTTTAAAAAATAATTATTATTATTTTTTTGTTTAATAAATAATAATAATTTTTTTGTTTAATAAATAATTATTATTTTTTGTTTGTTTAATAAATAATTATTATTTTTTTTTTGTTTAATAAATAATTATTTATTTATTTTTTGTTTGTTTAGTAAATAATAATTTTTTGTTTTATTTTGTACTTGTCTCTAAACAGTTTCTTTTAACATTTTTTGCCATTTTCGGAAATTCACTGCAAATAAAAATGTTTGAAATTGCTGGTGAGAAATTTTCCCACATGCTGCTCTTGCACAACCGGACCGCGTTGGGCGCTCTGCCGTGCAGGGGGGCGCGGGGGAAAGTGCGGCTTGATTACTTAAAACCGGCACTATTTTCCATGGAATCGCTGACGTTGTTTCCAAGCGCGTAAATGCTCACTTAACATGCGTTTATGTGGTCGCTGTTTATTTGTTTATATAAAGATGTTATTTTTGTTGTTAATCACCGAGCCTTAGGTTTCTACTACTACTACTACTATAACATTGTTACTGTTGATGTTATTTCTTGCACACTCTTTAATGAGTTTATTGTACTCGCTTGTTTTATGTTTGTTGTAGTTTTGAGGCAGTTATAACGCTCAAAGCGCTGGAACATTGCCACTCAGACACGGACTTACACACAAGTTAACCGTAACATTGTTGGCAAGGCAAGGCAAAGCCCAACACCACCCCACCTCCCTCCACTTAACAATACACTTTTCCACTTTCAATCAGATAGTCCGACGTGGCTGCACAAACCAAACCAAGCCAAACCCAACAAAGCCATCCCACTCCATTCCGACACTGATAACAAGAAAAGCAAGCAGCTCTTCATTGCCATTTGCTTTATCTCTCGTTTCTGTTTTTCTTTCAATTATTTCCATATGTAAACGGACAAAATGTGATGCAGTTGAAAGAGTGTTTTCACAAGCATCCCAATCAATCCAATTACATTGGCACAATGGCCTGCCACTTCATCGATAACGCTAAAAACAGAAGCCGCAGTATGGCAGGCATCAGCATGGCTCATCAGCTGCAGCTAACGATGAACATGACAGTAGATGCCTGTAGGGATTTGCCAGGCAGACCAGGGTGGGAGAAGAGGTCGCCGCCAATGCTAATACAATAGATCAATAGAATTCGCAGGACAGCAATTTTACAAATGCAAAATGAAAAGTCTGCTTCTGACAGAAATATCTGATAGAACTAATACTGATGACGCCTCTCTGAGGGGCCTGCTCCATAATACAAATTAACGGACATATGCTAATGTTTTCCTCTGAATCTCCTTACCACAACTTATATAATTAAGAGATATTATAGTCATAGTGATCACAATAAATCTTCACTTCATCGCAAGGTTCTTGAGTAAAACTTCATTTTGTTTTAAACTCTACATAGCTTCGAGTTGTTCTATCTTTAGTGTCCTGAGTCGGACTAGTATTAATTCTATTCTGAATAAATCACATGTTTCGCTATTCCACCCTCCAAATTTCAACTTATTGAAGTCAGGATAATAATATTTACTAGGAGTGTCGTCAAACAATCTATTTACTATGTCATCAAACGATCAATGGTGGAAACATACTCGTCTCATCCATGATGGAAGAATCACATTAAAAACGTATATACTCTTCAGAATTATCCGTTGGAACACCGTGGAAATATTTCACGATCATGAAAACCTATTGCGTAGTTCATGTCAAGCGTTCCTGGAGGATATCTTCATCACAGAAAGCATTTTGTTCGGGGATCAAATAACTAAATCTCCACTGATGTTTTTTGGTGAAGGTACTAAAACAAGTCTGGAAAACCCGACGGGATTTTTGGACAAACATTCAGATCTTGGGGGGAAATTGTATCAGTTCTGAGTTAGATTGTGTCAATGTTATTGTTCTAGAGTATCATCAATAAACCAGATGAAAAAATCTTTCAACAAATTCCTTGACAGATATTGGATAAATTTTCGATATATATGGGTTATCCTAAATAATTAGAGAAGAATCAGATATTGGTGACCTTTTCGATAAATAATTAGACAGAATGTTACTCTTCCAGGGGTTTCCTTGCCAGATATTGCCTAAATTTTCATTATATTTGGGTTATCCTATATAATAAGAAAAAATCTTGCTCTTCCAAGGGTTTCCTTGCCAGATATTCTTCAGATATTGATTACCTTTTCGATATATATGGGTTATCCTATATAATAAGAAAAAATCTTGCTCTTCCAAGGGTTTCCTTGCCAGATATTGGTTACCTTTTCATATATATCGAAAAGGTTACCTTAAATAATTAGAGAAAATTTTACTCTTCCAAGGGTTTCATTGGCAGATATCGGTTACCTTTTCAATATATGGGTTATCTTAGATAATTAGACAGAATCTTACTCTTTCAGCGATTTCCTCGGCAGATATTGGTTACCTTTTCGATAAATATGGGTTATCCTCAACAATTAAGACAGAATCTTACTCTTCCAGGGGTTTTTTTGACAGATATTGGTCAGAGATTGCCTAATTTTTCATTATATTTGGGTTATCCTCAATAATTAAACAGAATCTTACTCTTTCAGCGATTTCCTCGGCAGATATTGGTTACCTTTTCGATATATATGGGTTATCCTCAACAATTAAGACAGAATCTTACTCTTCCAGGGGTTTTTTTTGACAGATATTGGTCAGAGATTGCCTAATTTTTCATTATATTTGGGTTATCCTCAATAATTAAACAGAATCTTACTCTTTCAGCGATTTCCTAGGCAGTTATTGGAAATATTCAGTATATTTGGGTTCTCCTAAACAATTAGTTAACATACTTGAGACAGAGAAATATATAAAAATTATATTGTTCAACCATCGAATTGTTCCCCAAAGTGTTATTTCATGTATTACACGGATATGGGTGTCTACCAGGACACAGAACGTCCAACAACAGTATATATCACGGATACACACCCTCCCATTGCTCCTTCGCTTAACGAGCGTTTCAATTGTTATATGAAATAACAGTAAAGGAGATATTTGCCAAGATATACTAAAATAATTGCAGAGATAGGGACCCCCCACAGATATCCAACTGGGTTTATGGTCTGTGAAAAACTTCAAATTCTGTTTTCCTTGCAGTCATTTCAATTAAACACAGAAAACTCGCCTTAAATACGATAATTGAGCAATTATGTGCTCACTGCAGCTAATTTCCTCAGAGCTGTGCTCGAGACCATGCCGTTTAATTTCCTATTACTCTATTTTGAATCAGAGACCAAGAGACTACAAAAATAGCTGCGGCGACGAGACCGGGCGGCAGCGTGAACGGAGGTAATTTTATCGCTTAATCACTACTGCGGCAGTAACGTGCTCAAGTCGATTTCCACCGCCAACAGGTCGATGGGGGCGCGGGGAGTACCCCAAGCAAGCGGAGATTCCGCAGAAGCAGCAGAAACAGCATGAACACACTTTCAAAGATGTCGTGTAACGGCGTCGAGAGCCAGCACGGAGAGAAAGAAGCAGAACAAAAAACATGAAATGAAAGACAAAAGCAGCTTGGAAGGTGGCAGAGTCAAATAAAACAATGGCAGCGAAGAAAAAGAAAACCAGTTAAAGAGAATTGAATTTCCGAAAGTCTGCCGCAGCGACCAAAATGAAATTAAATGGAGAAATTAAGTGCAGCCGGCGGAGAACAACACTTCAGACAGTTGAAGGAGGGAAAAGGGTGGCGGTAGATACCGCCGAGTGCCAAACAACAAGCACTCAAAATGCAGTAAATGCAGTAGCAAAGCAGTGGCGTGCATCATCTACAGCAAAAGAGGGGCTGTAAATAAAGCCCAGGGCACTGGGTAGCAACTGCCCCTACACTTGAAACCCTGCAGCACTGCCCTGCAACGGAGCTGAGGCTCAACTCAACGCTCAAGGGAGCTGCCATGCTGATAACAGACGCTTCATCGGATACGGCGGAATGTGCAGCGTTTCCGCTGACGCTTCCAGCGTGCTGTGCGAGCATATTACAAGGCACACACACACACACACACCGCTGAGAGTACTTTTTGGCAGTTGTGATACGTACGTGTGGGAAGCCAGCGGGTTTACTATCTGCTCAGACATTTTTCCCGAGTGTCACGTACTCGAGTACAGAAGAATTCGCTATCGCCAATGTAAGAAACTATCAACCAAACGGAAGCGTTCGGTGTTGCATGTAGTCAAGTGAAAACGTTGTTTCAACGCCGAAAATGCGATACGACGACACAGGAGACTTTGCCTGCAGTAGAAATTCAATACCCCTAGAATAGCAATCGGTCGAAAGAATTCAGCGTGAAACACTCGATCGTGAGGTGGACAGATCAATTTCAGTCCGACGAAATAGTTTTTCCAAGCAAGTTTTTAATATTTGAAGTGATCATGGAGAGTGGGAGGTGGTATATGAGTGGGGGACGGTATCCAACTGGGGGTGCTATGCGAGTGGAGGTGCTTGCGAGTGGGGGTGCTAAACAACTGGGAATGGTATGCGACTTGGGGTGCTATGGAACTGGGAGTGGTATGCGACTTGGGGTGCTATGGAACTGCAACTGTTCTGCGACTTGTGGTGCTATGGAACTGCAATTGTTCTGCGATTGGGAGTGGGAGTGGTATGCAAATGGGAGTGGTATGCAACTGCGAGTGCTTGCGAGTGGGGGTGCTTGCGAGTGGGGGATGGATTGAGAGTCAACTGAATTTTAGCGCAATAAAACCTCAGGGAAATAATCAGCGTCTCACTTCGTCACAACCCCCTCCTTGAACAACTTTATATAAATTTTAGATGACCAACTTGAAAAGTCCAACGAAATATCTTCTTCTTCTTAGGTGGCCATTACAACCCGTGGTCGGGGTATGGCCGATTTGAGCACCTCTTGCCAGGCGCCTCTGCTACGCGTGCGCCTTCTCCAGTTAGTCAGACCAAGCGTGGTCATATCATCTCCTTGTTTATTTATACTATTCTCATATTTTTATATCTTTGAAAAATTTCGAATCAATACCAACAGAATTCATCATGAAAGGTCTGCCAATGTGTCCGTCCTTCACTGGACTCTTCTAACTATTGGGGTCTAGTCTAGTTCTTTAGTTAAACAACACGCATAAAGAGCCAAATGGGAAAAAGTCTAAAAATCAATAATATTGGATTCCAAAAACTGGCAACAAAGGGAAATTAAAATCAGTGCCCTTGGTGGGCCGCGTGATTCACAAGGTTTGCAATGCGAATGACGAGGCACGTTTCAATCCAATAAGTTCTCAATAAGAATGAATCAAGGCAGACGCTACGAGTAGTGGGGGGAAACAGACCACAGAAATAGAGTCATATGATACCACAGGTATCAAATACTACGGTGACACGAGGCCTCCACAATTCCACGGAACAAATTACGTTCGAGTGGATTAGTCATTCAGTGGATGCAGCAACAATCTTCTCTTAGCTTACTAAAATACTATTTTTACATAATAAACAAACTTGAAGCGCCCTGAGAGTTATCGAGGGGAGTTCCATAAGGACGACTGAAACAGACAGACAGAGAAAAAGCTGTACCAGGTAGCTTGAGAGTTCCGCAAGTTGCCCTCGGAGGCCCATTGGCCCATTATGATACTCCCAGTAGTGCATAAACAGAGCATAGGAAACTGGACATCAATAAGAGATGAGGGAAAAATTGTACAGAGATTTTCTAGGAATCAAAACTATTGATATAAACCGATAAAGTCTGCCAAAACAACTGCAATTTAAGTAATTTTACTAATGCCAGAGAGAGAAAAGTGTCCTTTGGAGACTATGGAAGTATTACAAACTTTCTGCTGATTCGGCACTCCGAACTTTCACTGAATTAGAGTCGTCAAAGAGCTTCCTTTTGGAGTGCCAGAGTTCAATTATGAATCGGATCTTGGAATTCAATCATGATTTCGATGCTGGAGTTCAATTGTGAATTGGAAGCTGAAGTTTAATTATGAAACGGATCTTGGAATTCAATCGTGATTTAGATGCAGGAGTTCAATTGTGAATTGGACACTAGACTTCAATTTTGAAACGGATCTTGGAATTCAATCGTGATTTAGATGCAGGAGTTCAATTGTGATTTGGACACTAGACTGCAATTTTGAAACGGATCTTGGAATTCAATCGTGATTTAGATGCAGGAGTTCAATTGTGAATTGGACTTCAATTTTGAAACGGATCTTGGAATTCAATCGTGATTTAGATGCAGGAGTTCAATTGTGAATTGGACACTAGACTTCAATTTTGCAACGGATCTTGGAATGCAATCGTGATTTAGATGCAGGAGTTCAATTGTGAATTGGACACTAGACTTCAATTTTGAAACGGATCTTGGAATTCAATTGCGATTTGGAAGCTGGAGTTCAATTGTGATTTGGACGCTGGACTTCAATTTTGCAACGGATCTTGGAATGCAATCGTGATTTAGATGCAGGAGTTCAATTGTGAATTGGACACTAGACTTCAATTTTGAAACGGATCTTGGAATTCAATTGCGATTTGGAAGCTGGAGTTCAATTGTGATTTGGACGCTGGACTTCAATTATGAATCGGATCTTGGAGTTCAATTGCGATTTGGATGCTGGAGTTCAATTGTGATTTGGACGCTGGACTTCAATTATGAATCGGATCTTGGAGTTCAATTGCGATTTGGATGCTGGAGTTCAATTGTGATTTGGAAGCTATACTTTTAAAGTGATTCAGAAAGAAGACAAATTATGACACTAGCAATCAAAATATTGTCATTAAAACCATGTGATCAAATGTCTCTTTATTATTATTTTTATACCTCACTCTTTCCAGAGTTTTGGGGAATGGGAACTAGAAACTACGATCTTCGACTCGAAGAGAAAGGCAGGTTTCTTATTAATTCACTCAATTCTAAGATGAGCATAAATCCGAATCTCTAACAATACTTTTAGGGACAACTTCAGTTGGTTTTTGTACTGCCCACTTCCAATCCAAAGTCTACATACAAGAAACCTTCTAAGAATCCCGTCACACGCGACATGAACAGTCACTGGTGTGGGAAAAATCACCAATGCACACTTTGCAACTACAGTTCTAGAACACAATGCTACTCACGTCTATGACTAATTAAAGGTGTAGCATCGCTGAATACTATATTAGTCTAGGAGTCGCAGAACCCTAGCAAAATACTCGAAAGCGGCGAGGAAAACTTTGGCGAATCCTAATCTAATCTGCTCCAAATGTTTATCTCCGTGATAAACCTGACGCTAGAGCGTTTGTGGTGCGTAGTCCACCACCTGCAAAAAGGCCAAATACAGAGTTACCGCTTCGCACATATTAATGAAATGAATCCGCTCGAAGATACTCGTATAATCAGCGAAATATGCAAAAAAGTTCCCAAATTGGAGGGAATGGCTCGAGTGCTGTCAAGTTAATAAATAGAGCCACGGGAGTTGTTGATCTGGTGGTTGCATTATTGTTCTTTTTGCTTTTATTGCTGTTGTTATTAATAAAAGCCCACACAAATGAAGGCAAATAAACAAAGTAGGTAAATAAATAAAATGAAAAAGAGAGAAAAAACGAAAAACCTTCCAACAAGCGGCGACCTACTTTTCCACCTGCTCCATATGTGCGCATATGCTCACATGGATGCGACTGCGAGTGTGCATGAATGTGAGTCAGTGTCAGTGTGTGTGTGTGTGTGTGTGTTTGTAACAAAGAGGGCGGCAAACAGTGGGAGGCGTGTGTACGCACATTTCACTTAAGCGAAAACTGTTTTCGTCTTCTAAATTGGAGCCATAAATTACTGAGCAGACGAAGCCATTAGACTCCAGTGTTTGGGGCGCAACCTGACGCCAATGGAGCCACTACAGTGGGCTGAGTCCAAGTACAAATAGAGCTCAATTTTCATAGCCACAGCAACAACAGCCGGGAAGGTAACGAAAATGAGTTGAAGGCAAAGCAGAATATGCAAAAAAAAACGCTCATTTTAATTTCTTTTTGGCCACGCTTTGTTGACGGTTTTTCCCACCCACTTTCGGTTCGAGTTCTTCCTCTCAGTTGGTAGCTGTGACACTAGTGTGCCTTCCGCCCCTCACCTCACCCCCAACACGAGCGTTCAGTTTTAATTTGCATTTTTCTTTCATTTATTTTTCAATTTTTATATTTTTTTGTGTATTTTTTTTGCCATTTTTTATTGTCGCGTCGGAATTCTTTGATTTCACTTTCGAAATTGAAATTTCGCTTTTTGGAATTTTTCGGTTCTTTTTTCATTTTTTTTTTTATACTATTCCAAAAATTGGCACGCAGTGTCATTGGAGTCAATTAAAATTTGTGCTCTCAGACTCGACTCTGGGGTGCAATCGTGTTTAATTGGCGGTTAATTTGTCGTTTGAGGTAAACTTTTTCTCTAAATTGGAGAGCATGATTTCAGCGATGACATTACAGGGTGATTAACTAGAAAAGTTGATAGTAAGCAGCGCAAATGTGACATAATCAGCTCTTGCGATGATTCAGTGCTTTTATGCGATTGTTTGAGACCAAGTTTTTATTGTTAAAAATCATGTCATAGGAAGGCCGCTTCAAAAGAATCAATGCCGCCTCTGACTAAATCGCTTCTGAGTATGATGACTTATGAATAAATATCTGCCAGTGAGCCATAATTACAGTGATTGATTACAGTGACTGAAAAACATCACTTTCAAGCTCATTATAAAGTTCGGAAATTTGACTTTTGTGTGACAGAGAAAAATTGTATCAACATTGATTGCGAAACACAAACAAAGGTTCGATTTCCTTGTAGACCACCCAATGTGCCCCTAGTTGCACCCACTAATGTTGCAAGTTATTAGTGTTGTTATCCTTTTTTCTGATACTACGTACCCACGTAGTATCAGATAACGGTTACGGACTCTTATTACCCAATAAGAGTCCGTAACTAAGATGTTATGTATGACAGTCATACATAAATCAATAAGGAAGGCATATTAGCAAAAATTGTTGTTGTGTAAACCCGTTACAAAGATATCTCTGGGCACACAGAGAGTGTGTATGGCTATGAAGTCTGCTACAAAGACACCTCTGGGCACACAGAGAGTGTGTATGGCTATGAAGCCTACTACAAAGACACCTCTGGGCACACAGAGAGTGTGTACGGTTATGAAGTCTGCTACAAAGGCATCTCTGGGCATAGAGATTGTTTTTATAGTTGTAAAACCTGCTACAAAGCCTTCTCTGGTCACACATATAGTATGTATAGTTATAAAGCCCGCTAAAAAGACATCTTGGGGCACACAAATTGATAGAGGACTCGCAGTTAAGTTGTGTATCGGCTGCTTTAGGAATAAGTGTGATTTGAAATTGAAAGTGAAACATGTGAAACTGTTCGATTATGATGAAAAGGATCATCAACTATTTCTATGCTAAATAAAACCGCTTCCAGTGCCCCTTAATAATGAACAAAAGGATGATGACAGAATTCCAACTATTTAGCATATTTCATGCCTATAAATTATTATTATTATATTTAAAGAGTTATTTAATGCCTAATTTAATCCTATTATGAAAGACAATTTGTTGGGAATCACACATTAGATAAATTAAAGAATGCTAAAGGAGTTTCCCTAAAGACAATTCAAATTTACTCGTAGATCCTGTAAGACTAAGAAGATATTTGTAAAATAACCGAATAGCAAAGCAACAAGTTGTCTCTAACGTTTGGTGAAGATGTCCATGATTATGCTGGGCAGGCTGAAGTGCAAATACATTACATGTGTCCAGCTATGAACAACATGAGTGTCATCCACGATCTACCACATACATTCTGTTTTGAGAATATAACTCAGAAAACAATGAAGCACTATCTTTGTAGTAGTAGGCTTTAACAAATAGAAATAGGAGCCTTCTGTGAGGGTGATGACTGAAGGATTGTTCAAACATATTTTAAAATTCCAAATAACTAAAATCAGTGCCTACTTTTAGGGCGCTTTATTATTGAGTCGTTCGTAATGGCAGTCCTATTTATAGTGAGTTAGCAGAAGCATTATTTATAGTGAGTTAGCAGACGCATTATTACTTTTAAGAAAGCAAATCCAGGGACTAAATATTTAAAAAAAATAAATTCGTAACCTAAAATCGTATTCCTTTTGTGAGTAGAATAAACACTTGCCTTCCAATCCTTCGAACAGAAGCGTAAGTACAACCTGTGTTGTCCAGTTCTTGATTGAATTACCTAAGAGATGTCATGAAGTAGTCTTAGTAATATTCGCTTGTGGCAGAGTTATGGGATACCCTTACTAGATACCCTTATGCTGAGACATAAGTTCAGTGGATGCACCCCTGCCTACCAAATTGTATGCCGAAAAACATTGTAGGAAAATATAATACAAAAGCAGCTGTAAATGAAGCACATTTATAACAAAATTGTAGCAGGAAGAACACTGAAGTAACGGGACTACAAAGCGGAATGTGCTTGGAAGAACCATAATGTTCTGATAATGAACGACAAACGAGCATGAGCATCGCTGAGTTTTGGCTTGCGTGTTGTTTTGCCGTTTGCCCAGGCAATTGTTGCAATTGATAGCTTTGATGATGGCATGGAAAATGATATTTTACTATTCTTGAATCCGTATGCAGTGCTCCATCATCCTGCATAACACATCAACGGCCATATGAGGACAGAGACAAGCAGCAGCCTTGGTGTTAAGGGAAGTATGAAATGAAGCAGCTCAATAGCCTCAGCAGAAGATTAAATTCAACAATCTTTTGCTGAGGTTATTCAGCAGCTTGATTGAAGAAGAAAGTTCTAAAGAAAATACTAAAACTATTCATATTTGCAAAAATTGGACTTGTTTAGTTGAGTAAAATAAGCAAGTATGAAACTTAATCCTGCAGTTCAGCAGTTTATAAATCTAGTTTGGAGCTAACTCAAAAATCACACTAATATTGAGTTCCACAGGGAATCTCACACACTGCTGTAGTTGAATGTGGTTTACACGGTACAATTTTCACTTGAAGATTGAATTATGACGTTGTTTCTTCAAGTAAATGATACCTAAATATACGGAAAAGGATAGGTTCGAGTTGCTTTAGACGAGATGCCAGCGGCAGGCGACTGAATAAGTAAGTACAATTACACTCGATTAATGTTTACTGAATAAAGCAAATCTTAAGAGTGATAACAACGTAATAGTAGTCAACTTAATAACCCATTCACATAGACTTGAGAGACTCTTGAGATAGTTTCATATCCCGAAGGGAAATGTGTAAGAAAATGTTCAAATAACTCTTGCGTAAGTATTAAAATAGCACTGTCACTTAAGAAGCAGAGAAAAGGGTTGAAAATTTGTCAGGTAGTGGTTAGAGTAGGGTACGGTTGGGCGTGAGTGTTTGTGCTTGTTTTTTAAAATGATTACTCATACGCCTCCATGTGCAAGTAAGAATTTAACTGACATGCTAATAAAACGTTTTGACACATACCAGAACGGAAGTTGAGGCGCGATTTGTATTTCAACAAATAAAAGCATGTGAGTGAAACACTAATAAAATTACCAACAACAAAAATCAAGTAAATAAAATACAATGACACAATAAGCCAATACAATAAAGCTGCAACAGACCATTCGTACATACTTATATGAGTATATAAGTATTTATATACTTGGCTGAACATATGCATATAATGTATGTATGTATACAGTTAGTTGGGAATGTGACTTTCTTTGTCAGTGTGTGTGAGCTCAAAATAATTAATTTCACACTTTATCATTACGCACACGAAGATAAAGAATATTTATCTGCGATAATAACTGCCCTGCTAGTGATAACAACAACAACAACAACAACAACAACAACAACAATATAAATTAACTCGGCATAATTATATAAATTTAATTATTTGATTAGAGCAAGAATCTTGTGAATTTCTGCAACAAAGCATATTTTTGTTTGTTTACACAGAAGAATTAACATTTTTATTCCGATCTAAATTAAAAATGGATTTTGTTTAAAATTCTTAGCATGTAGTTTAAAATATAATTCGTTGATTCTATTTTTTATTGATTATTTTTTATTTTTTATTGATTAATTTTTGTTTAGATGTTTATTTTTTGCTTTAAATTTCGCATATAAATGTGGGACTAACACAAATTGCTGCTTGCCTCGTTGGCGAAAGCATTTTCATTTTTAGTTTCGTTGTTAGCGGCTATTTTTAAATATTCTTTGCTTTTCTTTGGTGTTGTTTTCGATACTTAGTGAATTTATTTATAAAATAATCAATGAATTTCTTGTTTCCGTTAAATGATTATATTTGTGTCGGTGGGCGCGGATGCAGTGATTAGGCAAAATGCTTCGGTTTCACACAACTTAAGTAGGGGGCATGGCATGGCAAATATACAAACACACACAAAGCGATTAAGCGGCTTTAAATGGCGTTTAAGAATTTAATTATTATTATTAGTCGTATTATTATTTTTGGGATTTTTTTATATATAATTATTTTTTTTATTCTTATCAATTGCGAATTTGTAAGCTTCAATAAAAAACCACTTGCAAAAATTCGACAACATCCTTTAAAATTACGTACGCACACACACACCAACACTTCTCTACAAGCCGCTGTCGCCGATAGCAACAACAAATTTTTTTCTTCTACGCTTATACTGGCGCGAGTTACTCCGTCGACCGAGTTTTTGTAATCACTGAGAGCAAAAACAAAAAAGCTCCGCGAATAACGACAGCAACTGCGACGACGATGACGATGGCGACGACTGCGATGACTGCGACTACACGACGACTACAGGTAAAAATTTACGAATGGGCAACATTAGAAAAGGTTTGTGAAAATATTATCACTGCTGCTGTTGTTGTTGTTGTTGGTATTTTAATTATTCCGACTCTAGCTGCTGTTGCTGTTATTGTTGTTGTTTTTGCTGCTGTTATTGTTGTTGTTATTGTCGCTGATTATATTAGTAAGATATTAACAACTACATAAATACGAGAGTGGCGGCACTCGTATGTATTGTTATCGCACTTCGCTGAAGAGCAGAGTGAGCTACGCTTGCGATGTGTCTCACCACTCGCTGCTTCAGCGTATGTGGAGAGCTGAGCGTAGAAGCGATTTGAATACTAGTGTGTGTGTGTGTGTGTGAACGTAAAAAGAGTAGCAAATGAAAAAAAGTACCAACAGCAGTAGTAGGTAAGGCACACATAAACCCTCTCACACCAACCAACACACACACACACACAGACACCGACTAACAGCAATTAATGCATGCAAAAATATACTAAAGTAATAAATAGGTACGGCGAAAACTGACAAGTGAGAGCAAGCAGCGCCCATTGGCAACATTGGCAAAGCCCACAGCCGCGTACAGGGTTGCCTTGTTATGGGAGGAAAATACGAGCACGGGTGTGCAAAAATAAACACACACAACTGCACGCATGCATACTCGGCGTGGTGGCAAAGATACAAGCAAAATGCCGCCAGTTACAAAAAAGAATTATGCCGTTAAGTGAGCGTTGTAGCAGGAGGCCGGACGCTCATGTGGGAGTGACACTTGTGAAATGTCGAATTCCTTTGTTGAACGGCTTGAAGAGATTAAGCGCTCAACGCAAAAATCTACGCGCACGCACCCGCATTCGGATACAAAACGGAAAGGAAGAAAGGAAGGAAATAAATGGCAGAAAATGTTCACAGCAGCAGAGCAGGCAGTTGGAAACTAACACAGCCCGAGCACTGCTGTTGTTCATGGTGGTGTTGTTGTTGTATATGTTGGTCTTGTTGTTGTTCATGGTGGTGTTGTTGTTGATGTACATGATGATGATGTTGTTGTTGTTGTTGTTGTTGTTGTTGATGGTGTTGATGGTGGTGGCAGTGGGTGTTGTTCCTGCTTTGTGTCAAGGTTACTCTGCAGATAAAAAGGAATATTAATTTTGTTGTGGTAAAAATGGAATGGACAGCATGCTGTGGCAAGCACGACGGGCAGCACGAATTTGCGAGTACGAATTTACTATGTAGCTGCGGAAGACGGCACAAATGAATGGCTACAAACAGCTTACAGTGTTGGAATAGTTGTAGAAATCGAAGTAGGGTAGAAATTTCCCATGACTATAAAAATGAGAGGGATTTACATTCTTGATTCACACTTCTAGGGCGGGCATTTTATTATAGGACGACCTTGGATAACTTAGCAATTGGTACAAATACCGAATTCGTCTTTAGTCTGCTTTCATTTGCAGTAATGCCAGGCAGTCGTGTGGTCCTAGAGTATTCGAGTTTTTCAACATTAGAAGCCGTCAAGTGAACTATGGAGAGGTCCAGAGTCACTTCTAGGGGGTCTGGAGAACACTTTTTCCACTGACAGCTCCAAATGGTACCGGGGCTGAATGAAAATTTCAGATGCTCCTCGGCTATGGGAAGTATGGCGGCAATGGTATTCCAAACAGAAGTGTTTGCTATACTATAAGTAAAGGACTCGCTCGCTAAGAGTCAGCAGTCACTTTGGACATAGAGAGATGTTAAAGAGGTTGTCGGAGCAATACCCGTTGTTTCTGGCACCGAAAGATAAACTCATGCCTAGAGTTTCTTTTGGAAGAAAGTACAGAGTCAGCTTCCCAACAAGGATGCAATGGAGAGATCAGAACTACTTCTGGGGGAACCGGGGAAAATTTTCTTCACTGACGGCAACTGGGGCTGGCTGGCATCCGACTGTCAGATGGGAAGTATGGAAAGCGTATTCCAAACAGAAGTGTTTGCTATACTGAAGGTAGCGGAATGGATAAATGAGAATGGTGCTGTGAAGAGATTAGAGTCTGTAGAGTGACAGTCAGGTTGCATAAAGGCCTTAGGAAACACGTTAACCACTTCGAAAATTGTCCAAGAATGTAAGTCATCGAATCGAGCGAGTCCGTTACTCCATCGCAAGATGGAATTTTCTTAAGCTTATATGGATTCCGGGACTTTGTGGTGTTCGGTGGAACGAAATAGCTGATGAACTGGCAAAGTGTGTATCTGCGGGTACTCCAATGAGACCAGAGCAAATTATTGGTAAGGTAAGGTGTAGCAGGGGCTATCAACTGGGTCCAGAGCCAAGTTAAAGATATTCACAAGGACCGATGATGCAGTTCGGTTCCCAACAAAACAACAAGAGCTTTCTAGAGACCCAGAAACAAGTGAATTGCAGATTTCCTTCTAACTTTATGAAGGAAAGATATTCGATCATTGGTTAGGCTAATTGCAAAGCACAATCCATGGGGCCCATCATATGGCGAGCCAGAGGCGTCATCGAATATGTCGACCAGAAGTATCATCGAGAGTCCGAATGGAGTGTTTTTTCTGTCTGGAAGAAGAAAGGCACGGCACAGAGCATTGTCTCGATGTTTGTCCTACCTTCACAGAATGAGGCGGCCCATGTTAGGTTCGTTGTTAAGAAGCAAGGGTGGCATAATTATAACCGCGTTTGCATTCATCACCACGTATTGAGAAGATTCTTATTGGAATCTTTTTGCTCTGAAATTCATACGCATTCCACTCCCAACTTCTCTTCATTTTTGCACCTCAACAACTCATTTGATATAATCAACATTTTAAACACTTTTACTGTGATTCTTCCTTGATATTGTTTGAAAATACTCTCCTGTGGATATATATCAAGGAAGCCATGGGTCAGCAATCTAAGTGGTAATATTGTGATAATATTGAATTTATTTGAGGAAAAAACTGTAATGAATATTTAAATGAATTTTCTCCACAAACCTTGAAAGAAAAAAATGCTTTCCAATTCAATTTTCCGCATATTTTCCGCATTTTCATTCAAAACCTTTGAAAACCCTCATTAAGAGCAGAAAAAGTGGCAGAATTTCACCAACGCACACACACAGAGAGGCGTACTCATATGGGAGTGTTTGTAGCTGTACCCCACATGTGTGAGTGTGAGTGTGTTTGGAAGAGCTCGTAATAATATAATAGCAGCAGCAGCAGCAGCAGCAACAACAACGCCAATAGCATGATGTGGAGCCGCACGCTATCATGCCGCATTGTTTAACGCTTGGATATTTCATGCCACAAAAACAAGATAAGATACGAAAGTACGTGGACAGACGGACGGACGGACAGGATGGGGTGAAAAACCAAACAACATAAATAAATATAAAAGTAAAAGAAAATAAAATAGAGAAGAAAAAACGGACGATTGATTTTTATCACTTTACACACGCGTAAAAAACGAAATTGAGGTGAGGCGTGAAAATATTTGTTTAGATTTCATTTCATTAATGTTTGTTGCAAGTTTACAGCACTTGTGGCACACACACACACACACACACACGCATCCACACACACAAATCCATATGCACACATACAGTCGTGTACAATCGCGCACATGAGTTGATATGTGATGACGGAAAAGAAGGACTTGTGAAGACATTTCCATTCTCCAGTACAAACAAAAAGAACTAATTCAGAAGTAAGGAATATGTTTGAATTCATGGAGAAGCCCCACAGTGGAATGCCGTATGCCCACTTTGTATAGAAGAATTCTAGCTTCCGTGCTCAATTTTGACCTCCAGTTTAGAGGCCAATAGAGTGTACTTGTCTTCAGCTTTAGTTGTAGTCTTTTCACTTCGATGTGCTTGCGCCAGGTGAGACATTTATCCAAATGAATGCTAAGATATTTCACTTCGCTTGGTTGAGCCATCAGTACACCATTTGGAGATAAGGGAGAGCATGTTCCGTATCTTAAGATAAACGTTTGTTTGAACGCTTTTCGACTCGTTAATCTTAATTCTCCATATTAGAGTCCATTCTTCTACATAACTGATGTGATTCTTTAGTTTTTATGTTGCCTCTCAGCTTGGAATCTTTATGAGAATATAAAAATGTGGTATCATCTGCAAAAGTAAATATAGTCAACTGGTTATCTGCTGGTAAATCACTCGTGAATAAAATCGGTCCAAATATACTCCCTTGTTACGCTCCAGCTAAGATTTTGGGGGTATCTGTCATATGGCTTTAAATTTCGGACTTTAAAATTCGGATCCAAAAGGTAGGACTATATTCTGGAAAGTGGTTATGAAGTTTGTAGACGAGGCCATCATACTAAGCCTCATCAAACGCTTGCACAATATCGAGAAAACTTCGGAAGCAATATTTCGTATTCTCCAAAGAGTGTCTCAATACTGCAGGTATTCTGTGGATCTGCTCTATTAGCGCGTGCCTTTCTTGACACCTAAATTGGTGTTTATGGATCACTTCTCTCTTTACCGAACAATGGAGTAATTTAAGAAGCACTTTTTCGAAGACTTCAGAGAGTGTTGTTCGAAGACTTTAGAGAGGCTTGGTCTATATTTGAGTTGTGCAAGAACATGAAGAGAGTTATATCGTCGAATCAAACGCTCTAATTTTTTTAATATAATAATAAAAGATTTTATATATAATAGTATAAGGTCTTGTATATAATAATAAAAGATCTTATATATAGTAATGTACGGTCTTATATATGGTAATATAAGGTCTTATATATAATAATATGTCTTATAGTATTCGAATCGTTCATACAAACATATAAAAAGTAAGAAAATCTCTAAAACTAACTGTATAAAAGCTTTTTTATGTCATTGAAAGCTTTATAAAGCTTCAACAATGCTGCTGTGTTGCATAATTGTCCTTATAAAGCATACATCTTCATTGCCTTTACGTATATTTAAAGATGGTATTCAGTATAGTTGGCATTGCATCTAACTAGTTGAAAACTCTAGTGCTGGGAAGGCTCTCTTTAGGTGAGAACTATCAAAATAGATTGATTTATTACGGTGTGCATTCTCAAGGAGCCACAATTGCGGGATGAAATATGGGTACTCCGTATAACTCATCCTATAAGGCCTTCTACATCAGCTTTTCCTAAGAAGGTCAACGAGTATTATAATGTTTAATGACAGTCCTTAGAGCTCTTCCAAAGACCATGGCTCTTCTGCCTTCTAGAGTTTCCGACGAGTATTAGAATATTCAATGACAGTCCTTAGAATCCTTTGCAATGACCATGGCCCTTCTATCTACCAGATTCTCCAGCGAGTATTAGAATGTTTAAAGGCAGTCCTTAGAGCTCTTCTAATGAGCATAGCCCTTCTGTGTTATAGAGTTTTCAATGAGTATTCGAATGTTTAATGACAGTCCTTAGAATCCCTTGGTATGGCCATGGCCCTTCTGTCTTCTAGAATTTAAAGACAGTCCTTAGAGCTCTTCCAAAGACCATGACTCTTCTGTATTCCAGAGTTTCCGACGAGTATTAGAATATTCAATGACAGTCCTCAGAGCTCTTCCAATGACATTGACCCTAGTGTCTTCTAGAGTTTTCAATGAGTATTCGAATGTTTAATGACAGTCCTTAGAATTACGTGCAATGGCCATGGCTCTTCTGTCTTCTAGAGTTTCCGACGAGTATTAGAATGCTCAATGACAGTCCTTAGAGCGCTTCCAATGCCCTTTGCTCTTCGGTCTTCTAGAGTTTTCAATGACTATTAGAAGGTTTAATGACAGTCCTTAGAGCTCTTCCAATGCCCCAAGGCCCTTCTGTCTTCAAGAGTTTTCAATGAGTATTATAATGTATATTAACTGTCCTCCAACCTCTTGCAATGACCATGGCCTTCTGTCTGCCAGAGTTTCCGACTGGGCTACCATGTGCCTGACTTATCAGCGGCGACTAAAATTAAAAACCTTCTTTCAGGGCGAGTGCGATACTGCACCGCAGAGCAACGCTGGAGTTGGACTTTATGACGATTAATGTAATGAACTCAAGCGACGGGGCCCAGAGATAGATAGGAAACACGCTATTAATAGGAAATTGTGAATATGATATTTTCGTTGTTATTGTTGTTGCCGCGATTGTTGTTGTTGTTTTTATAGTTGTTATTAATGAATTAAGCTAACAATAGGCAAAGGCGCCGTATGGTGCGTATAAGCGTGGAAGTGAAAATAGTGTTTGCGCGAGGCAGTGGATGAGGGGGTGGGTAGTTGTGTGGGTGTTGGTTGGTCGTGTCGATTACTTGGAAAAATATACGGATTTGCGGTTTATAGAAGCGGCCGGGCAATTTATTAGAAATTCGTGAGTAAAACACAAATAAATGTCAACGCGAGAGCTGACTGCCAACTGAAGCTGGAGCGAAGCGACTTTGTTGGGAACAACACAAAATTAAAATGTTCACGCGTGGAGCCCACAAACCTCGCCGGCTCGTAAAATCCAGAGAAAAGCGTTGCATGTGAAACTTGTGTGAAATTTGATATTTTCCTCGCTGGGTGCGAGCAGAGCGGTTGGTGTACGGGCATCATTTGCAACGAAAATAAAAGCGAAGCATGGAAATTCCACCGTAAAAACAATTTCAAACAGAAAAACTCAGTTCAAAAGTTGCTTTCAATCAAAAAGCGTAACAAAGGATTAAGAAAAAATATATATAAAATAGATTACACAACAACAGACACGCTGGAGATGCTGCATGCACGTCGACAGACAAAACGGGCGGACTGGGGGGAATGCTGAACTAGAGACCGACAGACCTGACGTTGAGCTGCACTAATTCACCTGTGAAATCTTTTGTGCGCCCAGTCGAGCTAAGCCAAAACGACAGAGATGCGATGAGATGAGTTGAGATGAGATGAGCCCAGCCCAGATGGGAAGCAGGCGATGTCAAAACTTGTGATGAAAAAGTCATAAAAAAAAACCAAACAAACAAACGAACGAAAATGGGCGATTAAAACGCCACGCAACCGCAGCTCATTCATTAAACGACGCGACGCGACGCGACTAACAAAAAGTCAGGAGGAAAAATACAGAGAAAGATAAACAAAGCAGCACGAAAGAAAAGTTTACAGCTGTTACGAAATATCGGCAGCACAACAACAATGGTGGCGGGCAGGGCGACAGGGGCGGTGGAGGAGCGATTACAAAGTGCACTGCAGAGTTCGGCGCTGGTGGCGTGTAGGAAACTTTTCGAAATAATGCGAAAACACATTTCATATACCGTAGTTTTCTTTTGTGTGGAATATGAGCTTCCAAAACTCACACGTGGGAACGGAAAACTTGAGAAAGCGAAAGAAAAACCATACTGAGATTAAGTTGTCTCGGATTAGTTTGCTTGGGAATGCAAAGATTACCCGAACAACATTTCTGTTGTATCCTTTTGGAATGCTGCCGGAAATGCTTAAGATTGTTGCCCACGCAACATCGCTAAGTTCCGTTTTCCGGCCTTGAATCAATTATAATTTCAATCATAATTTCAATAATCATTTCAATCATCATTTCAATCATCATTTCAATCAAAATTTCAATCATAATTTCAATTCAAAATATATTGATTTTCAAGTCAGACGTATTTTTGAAAGCTCCTGTCGAAAAAAAAAAATAATTAAATATATTGAAAACGAATACGGAAAATTCCAATTTGACTCTATTATCGTATTCTAACTGGTGAAAACTACCACTGCTACATTCTATTGGTATTACGGTAAGATAATATAATTTCAGTTAAAAATAAAAGTCTATAAAAGGAAAACAATGGAGGGCGACGGCGCCAGGCCGGACGACCCTGCCCCAAAAATAAGAAAAAAAAAGATTCAAGAAGAGAAGTCATTGAATAAGGAATCTCTAGAGTCAAAAGATCAAATGGAAATGGAACAGTCAAAAGAAGAATGCCTATACGGCAATAATCACAAGGGGCCCTTCACGGTCTATGCAGACACAATCAACAATAATGAGGAAAACCGCAAAGCAATCAACGCAATAGCATTGACAAAAATACTTGTAAACGCAAAGATAAAAGGAGTAATTGAAGTGCTGAAAATTGGCTATGGACGCTGTAAAATTGTATTAAATTCCGCGGAAGCAGCTAACTCCCTTTGTAAAGACTCCCGTCTATTGGAAAAAGGATACATTCTTCAAATGCTGCCTCATTTTATTGGCAAAATGGGCATCATTTTCGATATTCCAACCGACATCTCTATCAAAGAGTTGGAAGAATCCATCTCTTCCAGCATAGAAATTAAAAAATAATTCGTGTTGAAAGACGCAATGTGGATGAGTTTTCCGCCAGAATTCCAACCAAACGTGTCAAAATTCTTTTCAAGGGTAACGAAATTCCCGAATTCATTAATTTTGCTTACACTAAAGTTGCAGTAAGTCACTTTATACATTTCGCTCAATGCTTCAAGTGCTTTCGCTACGGACACTATGCTCAACATTGCAAGGCAAGCAGGAGCAAGTGTAATAAATTTTTCAATATATACGGTTTTTCAATAAGAGCGCTACAAAAGTTTTTTTTAAATAAAACAAAACCGGTTTTAGATATCAATGAAATTCTTTATTCCTGTGAAAGTACGTTCGATGCCATTATGTATGGAACTCGATTTCTTTTGCATGGCCATCACGGGCACGCTTGCAGAAGTCCAGACGCTGAACCCAATTTCCAACGGTTTTCAAGCATAAATCGGCCGATACTGCTGCAATTTCACGTTCGATATTCGTACGAAGTCCATCAATCGTCGCTGGCCTGTTGGCATAGACCATAGACTTGACGTAGCCCCACAGGAAATAATCTAACGGCGTCAATCGCACGAACGAGGCGGCCAATCGACTGGGCCATTTCGTGAGATAACACGTTCACCAAGCTTGGTTTGCAGTAAATTGATTGTGGCATTCGCTGTGTGGCTTGTGGCGCCGTCCTGTTGGAACCACATGTCCTCCAAGTCCATATTATCCAATTGGGGCCAAAAATATTCGGTTATCATTGAACGGTAGCGATTCGCATTCACAGTAATGTGCCGGTCTGGATCATCACGGAAGAAGTACGGCCCAATGACGCCGCCGGCCCATAAACCGCACCAAACCGTAATTTTTTCGGGATGCAATGATTACTCATGGAGTACGTGTGGATTGCTGTCTAACCAATAACGCATATTTTGCTTATTGACGAAGCCATTCAGCCAGAAATGAGCCTCATCGCTGAAGATGATTTTCCGATGAAAATCCGAATCAGTTTCAAGTTGTTGCTCAGCCCAATTCACGAACATACGACGCTTATGGTGGTCAAGCGGCTTCAGTTCTTGCGTCAATTTGATCTTGTAAGGATGTAGGCCAAGATCTTTTCGCAAAATTCGCCACAACGACGTCACAGAGATGCCCAACGCTTGAGAACGACGTGTGAGAGACACATTTGGGCTTTCTTGAACTGAAGCGTCAGCGGCAGCAATATTCTCGACACTACGGGCACTTCTTTGTCTCACTGGCACGGGAACATTTTGTACTGTGCCTGTGGATTCAAATTTTTCCACTAGACGCTCAATTGTTGATCTGCTAGGACAATTATGACGACCATAAATTGGACGTAGCGCTCTTAAAGTTGAGGCGACTGACTCCGAATTTCGGTAGTAAATTTTAATAATTTCGACTCAATGTTGGCTCGGATGTCTTTGCGTGAGGAAATGGCAAACCTTACTGAAGAGAAATGTCAAAAGAGCGGGAAAAAGTATGGCGTCGTTTGCTGTCACTATCAATTTACTTTTGTAGCGTTTCTTTTGAAAAACCCTTTACATAATGCGACAGAGGAATGCATGCCATTAAAATGCAGCAATTGCAATGAACCTCACGAATCAACAAACTTGAATTGCCCAGCCAGAACCAAAGCGTACGCCCTGGCCAAAATTATGACCATAGAAAACCTATCACGCTTTGAAACGAAAATTAAATACCCTCACCTTTTCAACAGGTTCGCCTCGCTTCAAGATGATACCTACGAATCTAACTTCCCTCAGCTAAACTCAAATAATACAAATCATAATGTTGTAAATAATAATTTAGTAGCTGCCAAGGCAATGCATAACATTCATTCTTATGCAAACATAACATTCATTCTTATGCAAACATAACAAGGATACCAAAAAAAACTAATTTAAACCAAAGGGTCTCTGCCAGAGTTGCAGCAGCGATGAAAGCACGAGAAGATATTATCAAAGATACTCGTAGTGATCACAAACCAAATCTCATCCAACAACACGGAACTATCGTCACTGATGAAAGCAGTACCCCATACAACGAAGAAACCTCGACGGAAACCTCACGTATAATTAATAAATCAATTAATCAATACAATCTTCCTACAGTTGTAATAAATTTGCTTCATTCTTAGAAGGAACTCTTAAACATTATAGTAAGGATCAATATTTAAATAAGATACAGATGAAATATGGAGTTTAAAATCTGTCAGCTTAATATTCAAAGTATCAAGACACCTGGAAATAAAGAAAAACTTGACATTTTTTTACAAACAAATAAAATAGACATCGCAATCATAAGTGAAACATGGCTCAAAAATAATGCAAGTGCCAGTCTGGCCAAGTACAACTTCGCGCATAAAGCCCGAAATGATGGCTACGGAGGCGTCGGCATCTACATCAACAGAAGAATTAAATTTTCAATTTTAAAAATCCCAACAGAAGCAGAATGCATCGGCGTAGCTACACTGAACTTAAAACAAAATTTCAATTTCAATTTGCCACCAAACAAATCCACAGAATTTTTCAAAATAGAAACAGAAAAATTTTTTAAACAAAATTACAATAATAGGAGGAGACTTCAACGCTAAATCGACAACTTGGGGAAGCCCATCTGGAGATGCGAAAGGACTTGCTGTTGAAAATACCGCTATCAATAACGACTTTTTCTGCATTAACGACGGTTCTCCAACATATAAAACTCGGGATCTTAGCTCAGTACTTGATCTTACATTTGTTAACAAACAACCAACTAACTTCAAATGGGCTTGCCAAAAAAGTAGCATCACCAACAGCAATCATCTTCCGATAATTATAAGCCTTAAAAAGTCCAAAAGGATGCACCACAGCACTCAAAACGAATCTTTTCTAAACTCCTACAGGATCTACCCAACATTGAATTTTCAGATAACAATTCTGATATTTCAAATTTAATTAGAAACAGAGTTAAGAAAAACACTATAAAACTAAAAGATAACAAATATATACCAAAAAGGTGGTGGAATCAGGATTCGCAATGCTACCCGACTTAAATATTATACCACCAAAAAATTCGAAGACTGCATCCAACTTAATGAAGCACAGAAAGCTCTAACCAGGCATTTAGTGAAAATTAAAAGAACAAATTTCCAAACGTTAATAGAAGACCTGTCCAACCCTCCTTCAATACAGGATTGGTGGGGTATGATCAACAGAGTGAAAAAGTATGAACAGGAGAAGAAAGTTGGCAATTCCTTCACAAAGGAGCAGAACTATGAATTCCTCCAACAAATCTCTGTCCTATCACCAAGCACCACACCCCTAACAAACCAGCTTTCAACCTTGAACATTCCTTCAACAACTCCGCTAGCCACATTCCAACAGTTCGAAACATTTTTAAATTAAGAAATCCACATTCAGCCCCTGGATGGGACGGAATCTCCTACAACTTCCTTCAGCATCTAACAATGGATCAAAGCTTAATATCTTCAATTAAACTCTAAAAATATGGGGGAAAGGCGACATACCAGAAGAATGGAGAATAATTAAAATCATCCCTATACTCAAGAAGAACTCGAACCCTGCAGATACTAAAAATTATAGACCAATAAGTCTCCTACCGACTTTTCTAAAAATTACCGAAGGGCTAATGAAACTCAAAATTGACAGTCATATTGACGAAAATAACCTACTCCCAGCAAGATCTTACGCATTTAGAAAATTTCACTCTACTTTGTGCATTAATGATCTCATAAACGAAAAATGCAAGTGCTGGGTATATGCTTAGATATTAGCGAAGCTTTCGATTGCGTTAATATTTATAAACTTCGTAACATCCTCAATAATATGAACTTTGCTAACAAAATAATCAACTGGATCTGGGATTTTCTTCTAAATAGAACGCTAACCCTGGGAACTGCCTCATTAAACACAAATCAAGGCAGTGGGCTCAGCCCCATTCTCTTCAACCTTTATACAGCCTCTCTCCATCAAATTACTGATGACAACTGCAATATATTCCGATTTGCAGATGATTTCTTCTTCACTGTACACCACAAAAACGTGGATAATGCTGTACACATTATAAAGGAGAAAATCCAAACCTTCGCCCAACTATGTAAAAATCTTGACCTTTCTGTCAACTTTCAAAAATCGAACATCATCCAGTTCAACAATAGGAGCAAAAACGTAGCCATTACTACTTAATATTACCATCAAACAAGTACAGAAAATCAAATACTTAGGAAGATACATTACATCGAGTAATGCAGCAACGGAACACGTAAAGCAAATAGTTTCAGCCACAAACCAAAAATACAACTTTCTTAACATACTCAGCGGTTGTAAATTTGGCATCCAACCAATTAAAGCCTGATATCTTCACAAAGCTTTTGCTCGTGCTAAACTAGAACATGCGACGTCTACTTTTGCAAACATTAACAAAACAGCATTGAAAAAACTCCAAACTTGTTGTAACGCGAACCTCAGAAGGTGGGTGGGACTCATCTGTTCAACCCCCATTCACATCTTATATCATAGGGCAGCCGTACTACCGATAAAATTCAGATTAAAACTGAACACTGCGAAGGAGTTAGCGAAATGCTTTGCACTAAATCTTCCAATCGCCAATATTTTGTTTCTCAATGACCGCTTGAAATCAAGCTATGGTTGCATATTCAAAGAATTTAAAACAATTTTCCCAGACATTGGTATCATCCGGCCTCTACTTCCTTCTACAAAGAAATTAAACTGTGATCTTGACTTCTTCAAAGGGACTCAAAAAAACAAAAATGAAGGGAACGAGACCGTCATCAATGCCTTATTCAAAGAAAAAATGAACTTTCTCTACTCAAATAATTTTGAAATATTTTTTACTGATGGCTCCGTCAAAGATGATCTCTCAGGGGCTGCTTTTCTACATGTAAACTCCAACTCAACGAAAAGTTTCTATATTAAAAAGAAACTATCATCAATGTCAGCGGAACTCTTGGCCATTGACAAAGCCGTAGACTTTGCAATTGAAAATAACCAAACAAAAATCGCCATACTTACAGATAGCAAAAGTGGAGCCCTAAATCTCCTAAACCACAATTCCAATAATTTCATTGCCTCACAAATAGTAACAAAAATTAAAAATAGCACTATGAAGTCACTATATATTCATAATATCCCAGGCCACAGCAAAATAAATCTCAACGAGCGAGTCGATAAAGAAGCCAAAAATGCAGGACATGAAGGTGAGGAAGTTGTCTTCCCATGGCCACTCCAAGATGCAATAAACAAGATACAGCATGAAATCCAACAACAATGGAAAAGGGAATATGTCAATCTAATTTCTGAAAAAGGCACGAAGTATGGAGAACTGTTTCCGGATAGGATATTCTGAAAAATCCTTGGTTTAAAAAAAACAAGAACTTGAATCCTAACGAAGTCAAGCAAATTAACCGCATCCCATCAGCACACGCTTTCTGTAACAAGACGCTGAAAAAACAAAGAGTAATTGAAGATGGAAACTGTGAAGTTTGCCAATGCCCTGAAGACCCAGAACACATCATCTTTCATTGTACTAAATACAATTTGCCAAGAAATTCTTTCCCAGCACTTATACAATTCAACTCTCTAAGAACCCTAATCCAGGCTAAAGGAGACCACGCCTTCAAAATAATCACCGACTTTTTAAAGGATATTGATATCTATATATAAAACTTAAGTTTCAAATTTTATGGTGGTGGCGTTAAAACTGTCCAAGTTTGGCCAAATAATTCTTCATCGCTGAAGTAACTTAAATAAAAAATAAAAAAAAATATAAAAAAAATAAAAAAAAATTCAATAATCATTTCAGTCATCAGTTCAATCATCATTTCAATCATCATTTCAGTCATCAGTTAAATTATCATTTCAATCATCATTTCACTCATCATTTCAATCATCATTTCAATAATCATTTTAATTATCATATCAATCATCATTTCAATCATCATTTCAATCATCATTTCAGTCATCAGTTCAATTATCATTTCAATCATCATTTCAATCAACATTTAAATAATCATTTTAATCATCATTTCAATAATCATTTCAATCATAATTTCAATCATCATTTCAGTTATCAGTTCAATCATCATATCAATCATCATTTCAATATTATTTCAATCATCATTTCAATCATAATTACAATAATCATTTCAGTCATCAGATCATCATTTTAATCATAATTTCAATCATTATAAACTTATGACTTTTGTAGGAGCTGTCAGGATGTCGAGGAAGAGGAAACAGTGGAACACCTCCTGTGTGGGTGCATGGCCCTATACAGAAAAAGGGTCCCCACTCTGGGATTTTGAGCAGATTTCTCGGATGTAGCTGACGAAAGTGGCTACTTTTATCAAATCCACAGGATGCTTGCTTTAAGGAGGATCCGGAGGTGTAAGGAAAATGCTCTATGCCACAATGGGCCTTGAACAAGCCTAAATGAGTCTTAGGATAGCCATCTAACCAACCTACCTACCTATGATTGAAACCTTAATTTCAGGTTTATGAATCATGTCATGATTACATTTTTAATACCACACTCATATTCTTCAGCTGTCAAAATATATTTCCTAATCTGCTTCCCCAACTCTAACTTATTTGGGTTCCGGAACACTGAGGTGTACGTGGTAATGAAATAGCTGATGAACTAGCAAAGTGTGGATCTGCGGAACTCTAATAAGACCAGATCCAATTAACGAAAAAAGTTTGTCAGCGGCTGCTAATTGGGTCAGCCACGATAATAATATTTACAAGGACCGACAATGGAATTCAGTTGCCTGCAAAACAACCAAGTGCTTCCTAGAGACCCAGAAGTGCTTCCTAGAGACCCAGAAGTGCTTCCTAGAGACCCAGAAGTGCTTCTTAGAGACCCAGAAACAAGAGAGTTGCAGATTTACTTTTAACTTTACGAAGCAAAGATCTTCGATCATTGGTTGGGTTAATCACGGAGCACAATTCATGGGGTCATCATATGCCGACCATAGGCATCATCAAAATTCCGAATTGCGTCTCCTGTCTGGAGGAAGAATAGGACGCGCAGAGCATTGTCTGCCTTGGCCGGAATGTGGAGGCGCGTATTTGGAAGGTTTTTTAATGGACCAGATTTAATTAATTGTTCGATTGATTTGACTGTTTGATAAATTGAATTTACTAACGGGTTTATTTGATGGATTGATTGATGTCAGTGATTTGATTAACCTATTTATCAATGATTGACGGAATCATTAATTTTATTGAATGATTGATGGATTTGATTGAATGATGGATGAATTTGATTGAATGATTGATGCATTTAATTGAATTTCTGATGGATTTAATTGAATGATTGATGGATTTGATTGAATGATTGATGGATTTGATTGAATGATGGATGGATAGATGTGATTGAATGATTAATGAATTTGATTGAATGCCTGATGGATGTGATTGAATGATTGATGGATTAGATTCAATGATTGATATATTTCATTTAATGATAGATGGATTTGATTGATAGATTGATGGTTTAGTTTGAATGATTGATGGTTTGGATGGAATGATTGACGGATTTAATGGAATAATTTATGAATTTGATTGAATGACTGATGGATTTGATTGAATGACTGATGGATTTGATGGAATGATTGATCGTTTTGATTGAATGACTGGATTTGATTGAATGATGGATGGATAGATGTGATTGAAAGATTAATGAATTTAATTGAATGACTGATGTATTTAATTGAATGATTGATGGATGTGATTAAATGATTGATGGTTTTGATTGAATGATTGATATATTTGATTTAATGATAGATGGATTTGATTGATAGATTGATGATTTGGATTGAATGATTGATCGTTTGGATGGAATGATTGACGGATTTAACGTAATAATTGATAGTTTGGATTGATTGATTGATGGATTTAATGGAATAATTTATGGATTTTGATTGAATGACTGATGGATTTGGTTGAATGATTGATAGATTTGATTTAATGATTGATGGATTTGATTGTATGATTTCATACAATTTTCGATTGATTTATTTGACTGACTAATTGTTCGTTTTTTGTTTGATTGATTGACTTTTTTATTGACTGATTGACTTTTTATTCATTGATTGACTTGTTGATTGACTCAATTAAATAGATTGACTGCAGTTTTTAACATATTGGTATAATTGAGGGATTGATCGACTTGATTGATTTTTTTAATTGATCGATTGACCTGTTGATTGAGTTAATTAAATGGATTGACTGGATTTTTCAACATATTGGTTTAGTTGAGAGATTGATCGACTGCTCAACTTGATTGACTTTTTTATTGATTGATTGACTTGTTGATTGACTCAATTAAATAGATTGACTGCATTTTTTAGCATATTAGTATAATTGAGGGATTGATCGACTTGATTGACTTTTGTATTGATTGATTGACCTGTTGATTGAGTTAATTAAATGGATTGACTGGATTTTTCAACATACTGGTTTAGTTGAGAGATTGATCGACTGCTCAACTTGATTGACTTTTTCAATTCAATCACTTGATTCGACTGATTTGTTGGTTTACTCTATTTCCTTTTTATAATTTATTGATTGTTGATTTGATGGATTGATTTGAATTATTGATTGAATAGACAATGTTCATTTCTTATCCCTGGACAGACTTACGAGATTCATAGAAGAATCACCGAAGTCCGAAAAGATGTAATTCCCTTTCACTAATCCTTTATATCCCTTCTACTTCCGAGCTTATAGTACAATTAGCATCACTTGCCTGAGTGCTTGGAGACTTTCTTCTACGGCGGTTCTCCGGCCAAACTCACTTCTATCTATCTATCTATATCTATCTAACGATCCATCTATCTAACGATCTATCTATCTAACGATCTATCCATCTAACGATCCATCTATCTAACTATCGTAACTATCCATCTATCTATCTACCTAACAAAAAGTGTATTTGTATAGGGATCTGAACTAACTGACCGAAAGTTTTTTCAAGTAAAAAGGGGAGATAACAGCAGTTTCCAGGCTCTTTCGATCGATTTATGTGTTTGTTTATTTTCCTATTAAAGAACCCCTAGAAATCTGTGTATGGGCACTAAGAAAGTTAAATATAAATTTTCTTCTCTTCTGAAACATTCTTTTCATTGAGTCTTTGAGAGTTCCAAGAATGTAAAAGTTTTTATTATTATTTTCTGTTTATTTATCATTTATTTTTAATTTATATTTTCGTTGTTTGCAAACGTTTACATGAAAGTCACATGCGTAAATTATAGTTTCAACGAAAACTGGCGCGGCTAATTACGCGAATTTGCGTCGAAACCATTTCAAAATGCCGTCATTTTTGATACTTAACAAGAAACCTTTTATTTTCACAGTGACTCTTTCACGAATACGAATGACGGAGGCAGTTTTGGCGTAAGAAGCTTTAACAACAATTTCAGAAAAAAGAACAAAAATAATATGTAAAAAACATTAAATATCACACACAGCACGCACACGCACACACACACGCACACACTCTCTCACTCTGTGGGAAAATAGTAAAAGCAAAATGTGCATAATTAGCACTTACAGTGGGAAACCAGCGCTTGGGTGACGACGAAGGCCCACAAGGACTGGCCGGGCTAAGCAGGTCGCTTTGTCACACTTTTTACTGCCCCGTATAATAAGTTCATAATTTTAATCCAATTTGCACACAAAATACTTAAGAATGGTAGGAAAATAGGAATTATGTTCATGAAGAAATTAAAAAATTTAATAGTGCTGCGTTGGCGACGTTCTGGTGTGCTCCCGCGGACCCCTGCCTGAAAAGAATCACCGAAATACTCGTGGAAAGCAGCACGATTTGCGCCCATTGAAGAAGCGTGAACAATTACCATAAAGTTCATTCGCCAGTCAACTGCTCTGCATCATCTTCCTCTTTACACTTCATCGAATTCCATAGATTTCATCATGTCTAGAACAGTGGGGGAAATAGGCTAAACTACAAAGTCACTAGAGAATGGGTCGTCGCGTATGAGGAAGCCCCAAAAATGCCACGGAATACAGATATCGTAAAACACATCGCCACTCTACGAAGCAGGAGGCATCCTGAATCTTCTTTTAAACGATTGCTGATTCGAAGGAAGAGTGCTTTAGTGATGTTTTCCGTGGTATATTGCGATATTCTCATTCCCGGGGATCCAGTTTACAGTGAGTTCATTAGTTGTTATGCATGTTTCCTCAAGTGTTACAGATGTGAAGAAGAAAATAGATGGAATTCGATGAAGAGTGAAGTGAAAGTGGATGAAGAGCACCCAATCGTTCTAAAGAAGAATCAGGATTAGTCCTACTAAAGCAGCGTTGGACTGGTAGCCAATGAGGAGTAAGCTATATACACTTCATTCACCCACAATTTCACATCAAATCAAAGCAGTCATTAAAAACATATTCAATGAAACTTTGGAGGATATTTCAATTGACAGATTTCATGAATGGTTCGATTGGTTTGACTGTTTGATAGATTGACTTTGCTGACGGCTTGATTGATGGATCGGTTGATGTCACTGACTTGATTAACATAATTTATCGATATTTGACGGATTCATCAATTTGATTGAATGACGAACGGAATTGATTGAATGACTGATAGTTTGGATTTAATGATTGATGGTTTTGATTGAATAATTTATGGATTTTAAGGAATGATTTATGGATTTTAAGGAATGATTGATTTGATTGAATGACTGATGGATTTGAATGAATGATTGGTGGTTTTGATCGAATGTCTAATGGATTTGATTGATTGATTGATTGATGGATTTGATTGAAAGATTGATGGATTTGATTGAATGACTGGTAGATTTTATTGAATGCTTGACGGATTTGATTGTGTGTTTTCATACATTTTTCCACTGATTCAATTGACTAACTCTAATTGCTCGTTTTTTGTTTGATTGATTGACTTTTTTATTGTTTGATTGACTTGTTGATTGATTGATTCACTCAATTAAATGGATTGACACGATTTGTCAACATATGTATAAGTATAATGAGGGATTGATCGACATGATTGACTTTTTCAATTGATTTACTTGATTGAATGATTGGTTGGTTTGCTCTATTTTCTTTTTTATAATTTATTGATTGTTGAATTGATGGATTGATTTGACTTATTGATTGAATGACTGACTTCATCAGTAAGATTGACTGCATTTATCAATTATGATTATGTGATTGAGTGTTTACTCTAATTTACTGATTGTTTGAATGACTGACTTCATCAATATGATTGACATCATTTATCAATTATGATTATCTGATTGAATGTTTACTCGAAATTACTGATTTTCTGGTGATTAACTCGATTTATGATTGACTTAATTGATGATTGACTTGATTTATGATTGACTTGATTGACTTGATTGACTTACTTTATTGACTGATTAGTGTGTTTGCTTTATTTTATTGAATGATTATGATATGATTACTTGATTGACTTTTTTAATTTATTGATTGTTGAATTGATGACTTCATCAATTGAACTGACTTCATTTATCAACTTATTTGTATGATTGTTTGATTGATCGATTTGATTGTCAGAGTGATGATTGAGTTGATATATTTGATGACAGAATTATGATTGAGTTGATCGATTTTATTGACAGATTGATGATTAAACTGATCGATTTGATTGACAGATTTATGATTTCGTTGATCGATTCGCTTGACAAATTGATGACTTAGTTGATCGATTTGATTGTCAGAGTGATGATTGAGTTGAACTATTTGATTGGCAGATTGACGATTGAGTTGATCGATTTGATTGATAGATTTATGATTGCGTTGATCGATTCGCTTGACAGATTGATGATTTAGTTTATCGATTTGATTGACAGATTGATGATTGAGTGGATATATTTGATTGGCAGATTCGATGATTTAATTTATCGATTTGATTGAAATATTGATTGAATTGATCTATTTGATTGACAGATTGATGATTGAATTGATCTACTATTTGATTCACTTGATTGACCGATTGGTTGATTTGCTCTTCTCTTATATATTTTATTGATTGTTTAATTGATAGATTGATTTGACTTCTTGGCTAAATTCATTGATTTAATTGACTTCATTTATGAACTTATTTTAGTGTTTGGCTGATTGATACTTATTTATGTGTTATTGGTCGATTTGGTTGGCAGATTGATGATTAGGTTGATTGATTTGATAGACAGATTGATGATTGAGTTGATCGATTTGATTAACATATTGATGATTGCGTTGATTGATTGATTTAACTGACTAAATAATCGATTTGATTCACTGATTGATAGATGTGGACTGACTGATTGATCAATTTGATTGACTGATTAATTGTATGATTTCATTTATATATTTGAATCGATTTGCTTGATTGACTGTCTGGTTTCTTTAGATGTTGAATGGTTGATTTCGTTGATTGATTGGGTTGACTGACTGATTGGATTGACTAACTGATCATATTGATCCTAGCTGAATAATTTTTCATAATACTACCATTGGAGGAAAAGTACAATGGGCATCACTTCTCTGAGTGCTTGGAGAACTCTTTCTACTGCGATTCTCCGGTCTTCTAACATTGGGGAATAAATGCGGAAAGATCTATTTTTAGATATTTCGTAAAAAGATTGAAGTATCACAAATAGACAGTGAAAAAGTCTCGAAATCAAGAATAATGAATTGAGATTGAACTGTTTCTGGAACAGACGCCAAAGAAATTTGTTCAGCTCCATATGAATCTCGTGCCTGATTGTTGTCACTTCATAAACACCCTCTCCCGACTACCCTCACCAAATGTGGTCATATTATTAAATTATTCAGAAACATGAACGCGCAATTAATTAACCAATTTCGTACCAAATTATACGAAAGAAGATTGATTGCGCAAGAGTGTGGGCGTTTGCTCAGTACACATTTAAAACAAAGACACTCGTCGAAGTAATTAAGAGGAATAATAAAAAAACAGTCAGTGCAGAGCAGTGTACTAAAGCTGACATGACAACCCCGCCCACCACCAATTTGAGTTAGAATTCCAGTGGAAGCCGATGAGCCACTTTATTCTGCAATTTCAAATTATCCAAGTCAAGTACGCGAGTCTGCATGGCGTCATAATTTTGAGCATCGATTCCGTTCAGCTGAGCTCAGCACATTTGTCATGGCAAGTGGCATTAATTTGACAGCGGATTTAGTGCCCGACCGGCAGCGCCAGTCATTATCGCCACAGAAGAGCGCTCTCAGCCAAGCAGGCAAATTATCCAAATCCCAAAATCACGACATTGAATGCAGATGAGAAAGCGAAATTCTCAGATGGCAAAGAAATGCGCGTTAATGATAATGGACTCAGGCGGAGGAGCTGAGCTGAACTGCTCAAATTAACAAATATGAGGAATTTGTCAAAAACCGTCAAGGACGAGGCATAAATTAAATACACAAAAAGAGTAAACAGACCAATTTGTAATTTTGCTGCTGTGGCGCTGTGAAAAGTCGAAACAAAAGCAATCAAAAGAAGATTACTTTATATGGTCACTTGGGCCAAGTCGGTTTGTGCCGACCCAGCGCTGACGCGGTTTGTTGCCAGAGATTTCCAACCCACGTGAATTCAAGTTCAAAATGATTTTTCATTTTCTGTTGTTTCAAATGCCTTCACATGCTGCTCACACTGATGGCCGCCCTATTGGGCATCAGCGAGAGCGTTGGTTGCGCTGCAAGCGACACTCGAAATTCCACTGACGACAATACAGCGCGGCCTTAGCAAGAGTTGTGACCACAACTTGCGTCAATGGCGGCTTGGAAAACTCTCCAAAAGTACGAGATCTCATATTAATCAACACACAAAATAATGAGTGTAGGACTAAAACTGCGCAGAACTGAGTTCAATCGAGATAAACTTGTTCAGCGACAAAGCTTCAAAGAGTCTTTTTAGTGTAGCACTGACAGTGCGCCCTCTGACTATTTCGATGCTGGGCAAGAGATGATTGCGAAGAAAACAGAGTATGGTGAGTTCAGAATCCTTGTATGAATATGTATGTCAAGTGAAATATATCCTTCACATTTACTTGGATGTCAGGAAGACAAACTATGTAGTGTTTCCTCCCCTCAAATGGCGACTGGGATAAAAGAGACTCGTGTTGATTGGTGCGAGGAGCTTCTAATGAAATTCAAACAAAGCTGAGGACGAAGTACGGACTTATAATGACTGTTCCGAAACTTAGCTACATCTATGGTGTTTTCCTAGGAGCCGGTAACAAAACTATCGCCACACTTTTAATCTCACAAATCTTGGAGCCATATTTCTGGCAGAGCAGCTTTTGTTATTAAACGTCTGGGAGAAGAGAATACACAACCTCTGATCTGATGTGCTTTGAATTTGAATTCCTGAGAATTTGTTTGTTGTAAATATAACGAAAGGAGCTCAAAGGGCCTTAAGTGAGGCAACCTCTGATCTGATGTGTTTTGAATTTGATGTCCTGTGAATTGTTGGTTATAAAAAAATAACGGAAAGAGCTCAAAGAGCGGAAATCAACACAACCTCTGATCCGATGTGTTTTGAATTTGATGTCCTGTGAATTGTTGATTACAAAAAAAGTAACGGAAAGAGCTCAAAGAGCGGAAAGTGACACAACCTTTGATCTGAAGAGCCCAAAGGGCGGAAACGGACAGGCACTCCTACATTAACCTACCTCTTATTTCTGTTTACAACTGAAGAGCACAGCTCAAAGAGTTTAGAAAACCCCATAATATAATAAACAACCAGCCCATAGTTTTCGTAGTGACGTCACCTTCGAAGTGTTGTTCTGTTAGTTTAATGGCTGTTGTTGGTAGCGTGCCAGGAGCAGCAGTTTCAGATCCAGTCCGTAATACAAATGTTTCTTCAGCTTCGAATGCAATCGTTCCTTGTGTTTTTTCACATAATTTCAGATTTATCAATGTACAAATACAACGTTTGCTTAAACAGCTTGCAGGGAAAAGCCCGCAAAAGGTACTTCCCCGTTAGATAAATAGAGAAATTGCTGCTCAGTGCACTTCTCAAGCACGAGTTTCCGAGCAAACAGTTTCCGAATTCATGAGCTTTTCCAAGCTGATGTTTTCGCAGGCCACAATCAAAGCGGAAATTAAAAACCGCGATATTGCAATTATTGATAAAGAGAAATGCAAACAAAATATAAATAAACAAATAAATTGCCCTGCACAATATGTGCTTCAGTAGTAAAGTTGCTGAGCTACTGAACAAATATCACGGAAATGCTGCAGTGGCTTCGTTCACGTTTTCAAAAAGCAAATTACTTACTTATTTAGTTAATTATTATTAATTTCTGTACGTAATTATTATTATATAACAATCAATTACCGAATGAATACCCAAGGAAGCTCACAAGAGCTCAAACCGTGTCAGTAAAAAGTGACGTCTTTAGAGGTGTTAATAGCCGAATCCAGGGAGAGCAAAGCTGCTTGGCTGTCAGATAGAATGCGAATATCTTGTCCAGATATTTACTGCTTCTTTAGCGAAGACAGTGCTGCCTCTATAACCGCGACCTCTGACTGAAAAACACTGTAGTGGTCGGGAAGCCTTAAAGACAGGTTAATGTCCACATCTTCTGAGCTTGCACCACCTCCCACCCTATTCTGTTACTTGGATACATCCGCATAGATGTGAATCCCTTTTGCATGAGGGGGATGCCGATGCCATCCTTTCATTCGTTCGTGGAGTTCCTACACATGTCATTGTAGGCATAAATGGGTGTGATGTAATCGAAAGAGTCAGGAATACCCCGAAACGTCTTAAGACGCATGACCTACGTTCCTGGCAACCCACTGATGCGTACCTTTTAGCCTTATAGCTGAGTTTGCAATAATTTTTTCGCCAAGAAGCTTAACAGGCAGCAGATTGAACATCACGCCTAAGGCTGCCGTTGGAGTCGTTCTGATGGCTCCTCTTATGAATACCTCTGCTGTTCTGTGCACCTTTGTTACCAACCTGTTGTATGTGGACTTACTTAGGGCTGTCCACCAAGCAAGCACCGCATAAAAAAGAACCATAGGTGTGTATATCCAATCGGCTACCTTAGACTGTAACCCCCATTTTTGTCCTACAGCCCTTTTGCAAGAGTACAGAGCCACCTGAGCTTAATACTTATATTAGTCTTCCAGTTCAGCTTCCAATCTAGGATCACTCCCAGATATTAAGCCACCTCGACAAGGTTAATATCTACACCCAATAGTTTTGGAGCGATGAATTGAGGAATTTTATACTTCCTAGAGAAGAGCACCAGCTTAGTCTTGGTCGGATTAACCCCCACCTCACAGTCTGTAGCCCATTTGGAGAGAATGTTAAGCACACGTTGCATCAAGTCTCTCAGAGTAGAGATGTATTTTACCGAGATACTAATGGCACCATCATTCGCATACGCAACCACCTTGCAACCTTCCCTCTCCAGTCGAACAAACAGCTCATTTACCGCAAGATTTCAGAGTCGAAGAAGTTAGTTGCAAGAGTAACCCAATAATGGGTCCTGCTGACAAACTAATTTTTATTACTTAACATAATCCAGTGATTAGACTGTCAAACTAATTTTCATATCAATATCAATGTGAGGTTTCAGTTATGACAGCAACGCATTCATTTTGCTTCACATCCCTGCTGTATAATGGATCTTTTTGGTCGCAGCACCTTTTATACCTCACACATTGACATCCCACCTCCCTTATCTGCTTCAACACATTTTCTCTGGTGTATCAATATTTCTGTGAGTAACTGTACCGAATAAATAAACAAATTCTTGGATAGATGCACATCGACAACTGAGCGGCAAAACAGAGTAAGCAGCAAACACATTATAATTAATATTGGATTGTTCTTCACGTGTGAATTATTGAAGGCTCATGTGTTAAATCGATAGGAAGGAAGGCTTCTACGTCGAATACAATGTTTTGTCGGTCAGATGTCCATATAAACTCACATATAAATATAGAAAACTATAATAACAATATACGGCAAACAATTTTCTCATACATACATGAATATATCCTTTGATTCTAGTTCGTAAATCCTTTAGGAAGACCATATTCATTGTCATTGACGTCATAATATCGACATAATTGGGTATTGCACAATTTCATTTAGAGCAATTTTGAATTAAATCACAACAAAAAATTTCACAGCTTTCACAATTTCGGTAAAGATTTCATTTGGAAGATACTCGGCAGCTCTGTAGACGTTTTTCTATATATTTCTCCCTTGAGCAGTATCAATTTTTACTTCTTTCTTTATAATTCTTTTAATTTGTTTGTTTTTTTTTCAAATATTTACTTTCTTTGCTTTCTTTTGGCAACGCGCGTGCACTTTAAAAATATATTTTTGTTAATTATTTAATTTAAATCAATTTCATTGGAGAGCGGAACAGAAAAACAGACGCAACGCCATTTCAGGCGAATATGAACGAAAAATTAAACCAAATTTTCACAACGACGCAATTTTCAGACGACAATTTTGGAAAATTCTTTTTTGTGTGTTTTTTTTATTGTGAAGATTTTGCGCGACGACGTTCAAAAGCGACGAAAAAAATAAAGAAATGAAATAATGTCAAAACGAAGCGAAACGAAAGCTCGAAATGCAATAATTCGAAGAAAATCGACAGCAAAAAAAATTTGGGAAATCTTTTTCGGGAAACATGCGTTTGCGGAGCAAAAATGTAAACAACAACAAAAAGAAAATAATGGGCGAACGGTTTCCGATTTGTGGTTCAGACCAAAATCAGAACCGAAGAGACAAATGTCAAAAAGTGATTCTTGACATGCGTCATTAACGGAAAAACAAGCAAAAATTATAATAAAAATTAATAAAAACATGCGAAGAACCGAAAGAAAACTGAAGCAGAAATGCCGCAACTGGCGGATCTTGAGACGGGGGAAAGAACGGAGTCTTTCTTTTGAACTTGAAAGAGGGACAACAAAGTTGTCTGAAAGTATTGAACTTTAAAACGAGGCGTGTCTCATTTGAGAATTTTTTATTTAAAAACAAAATTTAAAAAAATAAATTGAGGTAAATAAAGAAAAAAAATTTAAAATCAATTTTGAAAAAAATAAAAAATTTAATAATAATAAAAAAAAATTTTTAAAACATAATAAATAATATTTAAAGTGAAAAAATTTTAAATAAATAAAATATTAAATAAATAATAAAATAAATAAAAAATAAATACAAAAAAAAACTCAAAAATAAATAAATAAATGAGAACAAAAGTAAATTAAAAATAAAAAATAATATTATTATATATTATTAATAATAATAAAAAATTATAAAAAAAAAAAATTAAATAAATACAAAAATAATTTCAAAAAATAAACACACAAAAATTTAAAAAATAAATAAAAAATGAGCACAATTAAAATAAAAAAATATTCCAAAAATTTATTTAAAAAATAAACATAGAAATAAATAAATAAAAAAAAAATTTCTAAAAAAATAAATAAAGAAATAAACAAAAAAATTAATTTTAAAAATTAATAAAAAAAAAAAAGTAAAATAAAAGAAATAGAAAATAAATAAAAATGAACACACACAAAAAAATAAAAAATATAACAAAAATAAATTTAAAAAACAACAGAAACAAATAATAAAAAATAAGCACAAAAATAAGAGAAATATAATTAAAATTTTAAAAAATAGAAAATAAATAAAAAATTACTCCACAAAAAAAATTAAATCGTTATAACTGTCAGTTTGGCCAAATAATTCTTCATCGTTGAAGTAACTTAAATAAAAAAAAATACAAATTAAAAAAAGACTTCTTTCAAAAATTAATTTAAAAAATTAACACAGAAATAAATAAAAAGTAAATCAAAAAATTAGTTAGAAAATAAACACAAAAATACGTCAAAAATAAATAAAAATGCAAAGAAAACGAAAATTATTGAAAAATAACATAAATAAATAAAAACATTATCAGAAAAATAAAATAAATAAATAAAAAAATTTACACAAAAATAAATTTAAAAAATAAATTTTAAAAGTAAAATAATAGAAATAGAAAATAAATAAAAACTTAAAACACAAAAAAATAAAAAAAATTTTAAAAACAACACAGAAATAAATAAAAAAAAATAATACAAAAATAAATAAAGAAAATAAAACACAAATATAAAATATAAAAGAAAATAAAATAAAATAAATAAGAAATGAACGCAAAAATAAGTGAAAAAATTAAAAGAAATAGAAAAAAATAAAAATATTAACTCTGAAATAAAGGAATACAAAAATTAATTTAAAAAAAAATAAATAAATAAACACAAAAAGAGATGAAAAATAAATTAAAATTAAAAATAAAAATAATGAAAAACAAATAAAAATTAACAAAATAAAAATAATGAAAAATAAATTAAAATATTGAAAAACAAATAAATATTAACAAAATTAAAATAATTAAAAATAAATAAAAATTAACAAAATAAAAATATTAAAAAATAAATAAAAATTAACAAAATAAAAATAAACAAAAATAAAAAATTTACACATAAAAATTTAAACACAAACATAAATACAAAAAAACGAAATAAATAAAAAAGCAAATAAATAAAAAATAAACACAAAAATAAGTGAAAAATAAATAAAAATTAAAAAATAAAAAGAATGAAAAATAAATAAAAATTAACAAAATAAAAATAATAAAAATAAATAAAAATTAACAAAATAAAAATAATGAAAAATAAATTAAAATTAAAAAATTAGCACACAAAAAATAAACTAAAAAAAAAATACAAAAAAATAAAAAAAGAAAACAAGATATTTGAAAAATAAAAACACAAAAATTACTGAAAAATAAATAAAAATTTAAAGAAAGAGAAAATAAAAAATTAACACAAAAATTACTGAAAAATAAATAAAAATTAAAAGAAAGAGAAAATTAAAAATTAACACAAAAAATATAAAAGAATTATTACAAAAATTTATTTAAAAAATTGAACACAGAAATAAATAAAAAAATTCATTAAAAAAAAAACACAAAAAGAACCGAAAAATAAATAAAAATTAAAAGAACGAGAAAATTAAAAATTAACACAAAAAATATAAAAGAATTATTACAAAAATTTATTTAAAAAATTCACCACAGAAACAAATAAAAAATTCATTTAAAAAAAAAACACAAAAATAACCGAAAAATAAATAAAAATTAAAAGAAAGAGAAAATAAAAAATTAACACAAAAAATATAAAAGAATTATTACAAAAATTTATTTAAAAAATTTAACACAGAAACAAATAAAAAATTCATTTAAAAAAAAACACAAAAATTAGTGAAAAATAAATAAAAATTAAAAGAAAGAGAAAATAAAAAATTAACACAAAAAATATAAAAGAATTATTAGAAAAATTTATTTAAAAAATTGAACACAGAAACAAATAAAAAATTCATTTAAAAAAAAACACAAAAATAACCGAAAAATAAATAAAAATTAAAAGAGAAAATAAAAAATTAACACAAAAAATATAAAAGAATTATTACAAAAATTTATTTAAAAAATTGAATACAGAAATAAATAAAAAATTCATTAAAAAATAAAAAAATAAACACGAAAATTAGTGAAAAATAAATAAAAATTTAAATAAAACAAAAATTAACACAAAAAAATAAAAAAATTAACACAAAAAATGAAAAAATTTTACAAAAATAAATACAAAAACAAATAAATAAATAACAAAGCAAATTAAAAAAAAAAAAAAAAAAAAAGAATAAAAGAAAATGAAATGAAAATATATATAAATCTATTCCTCACTGTTTGAGCACAAATTAACAGTTTGAATTAAAACACTGGGCCACGGTTCCTCACTCTGTTGCCAGTTTCGGGCAAGGGTAGATTTAAGGGGCCCCCGCAGCCGGCCCTGATTTCAACTGCTTAGTAAAATGTATGCTCAAAATTCGTTCAGTTTCTTTTTGTTCGTTGTTGTTGTTGTTATTGTACGTTGCCATTGTTGTTGTTGTTGCTATTTTAGTCTCAATTTTTTAAATGTTTCACATTTTTGTTTATTTTTGTATTTTGTTTATCAGACTTTTTTGTGTAGAAACGCTCATTTCAATTATAGAAAGCGATTCAAGAAATATCCTTAAATGTGTGGAGAGAAGACAAATGTGCAGCAAATACGAACCTGAAAAGAACAAAGGAAATGTTTCCGAGTTAAAAATATACCATACTGGAGATGTGTGCTAAATATAAATAATAAATATTAATAATAATAAATAATAAATATTAATAATAATAAATAATAAATATTAATGGTAAGTGACTTGGAACAATAAAACATATTCTTAAAGAAGTATCCTTTATTCTACATACTCGTACTTATGCTGAGAATAGATGTGATTCTGAATAGAATGATTCTCACTAAAGAAGAAACAATGACTGAAACTTCTCTTCAATTATACGTTCTGCAACCATACCCAGTGATAATAAATTGCTAGAAAATATATAATCAAGCCATCATTGTGTTTCGTATCCCCACGAATTTCCTCATTATAAACCCTAGAAATATGAGCATTCCATAATAAGTAGAAGAGGCCGGAGAGCCGCCAGAGAGCCACCGAAGATGGAGCTCTCCAAGCACGCAAGCATTGGTGCCCATTGTACTGGCTATAATAGAGAACAAAACGGAAATCCATGACCAGAAAATAATAATTACCTTGAGGAAACGTCCAGAGCTGTGTTAATCCCGAATGATCCGGTATTGAGGAACGCATCAGTGTAATGATTTAGCGATTAAATGAAAAAGGAATGGACAAATTTCGTTGACCAGTTTTGTTCGGCGGAACTAGAAATAGTGCAGAACAACGCACATTTTCTCCATTATTCCCCATGTACTGAGCCGAAAGCAAGCCCAGTTGTTTGAACATCAGAAAGAATCTTTTATATCTACCCTATCGATCGGTGGAGTAAACTGAGCCAGAACAAGGAACACCTCCCAAACGATCAAGTTCTGCATTTTCTTCATATGCTTATGATTGAAATCTCATGAATTATATCTAGAGAAATTAATCTTTATACTTTAATTACCTCCAGATATGGGTAGCAAAGTAGAGATGCTTTTTCATAGCTTACAACAGCCCGATGCTATGTGGATTTGTTCGCATTTCTCAGACACTATCATGAAAAAATCACCCTTAAATATATCTATCTATCATGAAGAAATCATCGATGATTTCTCGCAGAATTTTTTCCAGATATTTGTCAATAGTGGATATGTAAAAGAATATTAGCAGAGACCACAAAAACAACGTGGAACTCAAAATTAAGATCCACAGAGTAAGCAAAATGAATGTGTCACCCTCTAACAAAAACACTCCGGCCGTAGGAGGTTCTATAGTGTCCCTAGAGATGCCTCATTTTCTCTGTATTCCAAATGTTTGGTCAGTTCCGATTCACTAAAAGACGCAATTAAAACCCCACATGTCCTATGACTAAGAACTCTTATACTCGTCCAAGAAAGATCTTAGCTAGTTAGTTAGTGACTAAGCCGACTACTGGCTTTAAAGCACGTGAATCAACAAACAAGAGTTTGCGTACTTAAAGATCTGTTTCAGTACAATCGATTGCCATCAATTGTTCAACCATTGATTGAACCACTTGCGGCAACAGCTGGACAAAGTATTTCCAGAACAACGTTTATCCATTTTTATAACAGAACAGTCTACGCACCAGAGGGAAACTATTGCTCCCAAACTGCGTTTATATAAACTATAAATAAGCTGGAAAACTATCAACGATCTGAAATTGTTTGTACGGAAGAAGCTACTTAAGAATATATTTATAACATCCCACAATGAGGTTGAATACAAAATAATTCAGCATCACAAAATCGTCCCATACGCCCGGTTTTGTAAGATTTTAGAATATCAGAATAGGTTGATTCGGTACTCGGGATACCCATTTTCACCACCAGCACTCTTACTAAGAGGAAACTAATGAAGAAGGTTCAGAATCTGGTGTCTTCGTGGAATCTTGTGGGACCCGTCGGTTCTTTGCCCTTGGTCTGCATGCGTCTGTGTTTCAGGCGGAGGTGTATGCGATACTAGAGGCGATGGACTTTGTTGTGGAAAACAGGTGGAAAGGCAAATCTATTTGTGTCTGCAGTGACAGCCAAGCTGCGCGCATGGCCTTGGATAGTCCGACCACCACTTCCACGATAGTCAGGTCCTGCAAATACAGGCTAAATTGTGTTGGAAAACATAATAGTCTGACGCTGACTTGGGTCCCGGGACACGTTGGCATTGCGGGTAACGAGACCTCTGACTCCTTGGCCAGGATGGGCTCCGAGGCTGTTTTTATTGGCCCTGAGCCTGTTCTGCCACTCCCTTCCGCTGCCATCAAAGCCACTGCAAACAAGTGGGTTGTTTCGACCCACAAGCGAGCATGGCGGGCTGAGAGAGGCTGCGGATGGACGAAAATTATGCTACCTGCTATCTCTGACCGATGGTCGCGGTTCCTTCTAACTTTAGGTAGGAGGGACTGCAGGCTGTTGGTTGGCGTGATGACGGGGCACTTTCTATGGGCTAGGCACATGGAAAGGATTGGCATATCACACAGTGCGTTGTACCCAGCCTGTGGAGAAGAAGACGAGACGGCGGACCATTTTCTTTGCGTCTGCCCTGCCTTTGCTCGAATCAGGTTTGGGATTTTTGGCACTGATGTGCTGAGGAGTAACCAACTTGGCTCCTTGGCACCACAGGATCTACTTCTATTTCTTCGGAGGTCGGGTAGATTTAAAGCTGAGTAAAAGGGAACCTTAAGTGCAGTACAATGGATATATACTCTGTCTGAGTGCTGCGCTTACCAGATTGTTCCACCAAAAAAAAAAAAAAAAAAAAGAAGAGGAAACTGCTATCAAAAGAGCCATTTCCCAATGCGGCAGAGGCCCCGCCGTGATTGCTGAAACTCATTAGCATTTCGTCTACGGATCGGGCTCTGTCCATCGGTATTTTTGGAACATAAATCACAAAAAAAATTCGTTGGTACAATTAAAAGTCGATGAAACTAATTACTCAGCAAGTATCTGCGCACACAAAAAGCATCTCAGCGCAACAAAACGAGCCTCAACGAAAGCGAAAACAGAAACGAAATTGAAAACAAAATAGAAAGTTCAATAAAAAATCAGACAAATTGCTGCAGGAAAAAAGCCAAAACACAAAAACGTAGAAAACAAAATCATAAAAATGCAATTAAATATTAAGACCGTGTTTATTGTGCTGTAATTTTACGAGTTTCTTCTACGAATGTTGCAGCCGCATTCGGATGCAGAGGCAGCGCCGGCAGAGATGGAGGACAAGGGGGCGGCTGCAGCAGCCACAGAGACGGGCACAGGCAAGCTTTGCGTGTGCGGCGCGCGGTGCGTGTGTGGTCAGGAAAAGTGTCGGCAGGCAGTTCACTTTTATGGCCCAATGTGCACAAATCTTTGAAGAAGAAACATTTCAAAGAAATTGTAAAGCGGCGATAAAAAAATGACCAGAGAAATGAGGCGTGAAGCAGAGAATAATGACAAAAACAACAAATAAAATGCTTATACGAAAAATTCAATTAAAGCATCGCAGCAACTCGTGTTGTGAAGGGGTGAAGATTTCCAGAGTACGGGGCCCAGTTTACAGACCCGGAACAAAAACAAACCCCCAAAGACTGTGTAAGGAATCTCTAGCTGGGGTACGCTCAGTCTTCCCAGAGTCCTGTACAATATTTATTTTCTCGACCTTAACACAACGTTTGATGGAGTTTGTTTACTTTATTTTATTTTTCAGTAAATTACAACTTCATCTTAGACTAATTAGAACTAATCCTGCATTCTCTCCGCTTCGTCTAGTGGCAGTGAAGTGGGGTAGTGGCAGACGTAGAAGCAATAGCTTATTTGAAGTGAAACGCTGGTTAAAACCTCGCGTTTACTTCGTCTAGGGGGGAGCACTCTCTTACGTGGTAGTGATGTCGGTTAAAACCTCACACCACCAATCACGTAAGAAGTCTCGAAAGTCTAACTTGCAGCAATAGCTGCTTGAAGTGAAACGCCGGTTAAAACCTCGCGCTTACTTCGTCTAGGGTGGAGCACTCTCTTACGTGGTAGTGGTGTCGGTTAAAACCTCACACCACCAATCACGTAAGAAGTCTCGAAAGTCTAACTTGCAGCAATAGCTGCTTGAAGTGAAACGCCGGTTAAAACCTCGCGCTTACTTCGTCTAGGGTGGAGCACTCTCTTACGTGGTAGTGGTGTCGGTTAAAACCTCACACCACCAATCACGTAAGAAGTCTCGAAAATCTACTTGCAGCAATAGCTGCTTGAAGTGAAACGCCGGTTAAAACCTCGCGCTTACTCCGTCTAGGGTGGAGCACTCTCTTACGTGGTAGTGGTGTCGGTTAAAACCTCACACCACCAATCACGTAAGAAGTCTCAAAATCAGGAATTGTCTGCCGTGGTCGCCACTGTCCGCGAATGCTATACCCACTTACTCGCCTGCTCGTCCGCTGTTGTCGCCGCCGCTGTTGAAATCGCAAGAGCTCGTGTTCGTCCGCTGTTGTCGCCGCCGCTGTTGAAATCGCAAGAGACCGGTTCCTCTGCGCACCGGCCTTTTATACATTTTTTTATGCGAGCATCGACAAGTCCCGTATTTCGGCACTGTGTCGTGTTCGCGCATACGGAATTCCCGTATTTCGGCGTTGTGTCATGTTCGAGCATAACCACGTGTGGCGTGGTTTGGCTACATGTGCTCGCATGGTGTTGGTATATGGTGAGGGCGGTATTTTGTGTGACCTAAAATTCTTACAAAATTTAGGTCTTCACACCCCCCCCTTACTTCATGGTGCGCATTCTTACGGTTATTGACGTGGGGTTAATGACGATTCGGTATGGTGGTATTTCGAATCGCATTCGTTTCATTTTCCCAGTCCTATGATCTATCTGCACCCTCGCTGTTATTGCGTCTTTGACCGGTTGTGGTAAGTGTTGCCCCTTCTCTCCATGTACCTCGTTCAGGTCGCAGAAAGTGAGGACAGTTGTAATGGGCCGTTTAGTTAATAACGCGGTCAATGATGTAGCGCCTCTCTTCCACGTGCCTCCGTCGTTGTATTCTTCCTTCTCTTCATCTTGCAGTTCAGTACGTGAGTAAATAGCTTCTAGTGGTTGTCTAGATAGCGCATCGGCTACGCCATTCAGTTTGCCCTTCCTGTCAACTTTAAAGCTGGTAATAGTGTCGGCCGGTGTAGCTGTGTCCGTGTCCATATCAAATAGATTGGGGACCACTGGTCTATTGTTACGTGAAAGTGTACTTTTGCTCGACTCTTCATTGAAGTCTTCAAAAAGGCCGTCGGATGCTATTCGTATGGCTTGCTTGTCATTGAATTTCGGAGGCATTGCGTCGCAGGAAGCGTCGCCGTTGGCTTCAGCACCCCACCGATGTTTGCACAGATGCTGTCGCTTGTTGACTGCAGACCGCTCGGGTTGGTCGGACTGAACAAGTACCCCACTTTTGAAAATCCTACCCTTCTTTTTGGATATTACTAGTTTTACCGAACCGCGTTGCTGTTCCTCCTCGGCTGCGACTATGCCAGCAGTACCAGTGCCTTCAGCGGATACTTGTGCGCTCGGTGACGGGACCACCGCGTTGCAGTTGACCTGGTTGTCCAGCGTAAAGGTCCGTTTGAACTTGTCTTTGATCTTATAATCACGCCGCGGTGGCGATGTAGGCGCAGTGCTTAGTAGACGAACGTGCGCGTTGGAATTGGAGTTGGTATCGTGCCAATCCAGCGATGGAGTTTCGCTATAATGGGCGGATAATAGAGGCGATGTCGCTGTGAGTGCACTTGTACGTGAACCTTCTGCTAATTCAATATTAGCCACTTTGGCGGGCATCGGATGTGGCTCCTGATCCTCAAGAGTGTCAGCAGTTCGTTGCAGGACTTGCGTTACTTGTTGGTTCTTCTTCTTCCGTCCGTAGTTTCGGGGTGTAATAGGTGTGGATGAAGCCGGTGATGTAGTTGCGGCTGCTTTGGCTTCTTCGGCAGCGCCGGCTTTAGCGGAGAGGCTAGCGGCAATTTTGTTAATGTTATTGTTGTTGTTGCTGTGATTGCTGTTGTTTGCGCTCCGCTTCGAATGCCCTCGCCTCGCTGCAGGCGGGGTTATCTGTTGATCGTCGTTTGCTATTGTCAATTGTTGTTGTATTAGTGTTTGCTGTCCTTGTTGTTTCTGTGGTGACCTCTGCTGTTGCTTCCTAGGATTCCTGTTACGCACTGTCAACTGTTTGGGGTTGTTTCGTGAGTTTCTCCTGTCGGCTCTCAATTCAACGGAGCTCCCTCCTAGAGAAAGTGTAGCTCCCATGGTGTACAAGAAATCTAACCCTAAAATAACTTGTCCAGATGCACGTGGGAAGATGAGAAACGGCATTCGGCAACATTTATCACCTATTCGCACGTCCAGCATAAGGGCTTCCTTGCTTGTGCATTCACCGCCGTTTGCTAGTTGTGCCCTCACGTTTACTGCGACTACGTTGTTCGGACTTCGATGTTGTTTGGCAAAATTTCCATTGATGAAGCTCTTTGTAGCCCCGGTGTCTATCGTCGCATTTATTTGTTCTCCGTCCACCGTAACTGTGGCGAAGATATGGTTACGCTCGCAACGTAACAACTTTACTGTTGGCGGAACGGGTTGCGATTTGACGGCCCCACTCGTCCCCGGTTGTGAGGGGGTCCTTGCTCGTTTCCCGCTTGCTGTTGACAGCACTCAATTGTTCGGATATTCGTCTGGCCGCACTCCCAGCAGAACAGTACCTGTGGGTTCCGACAATTGCGTTGGATGTGTCCTTCTTGACCGCAGCGTCGACATGCTGTTTTGTGACTTATTTTGATGCCCATTGTTTGTGCTCGATCGCGTCGAGGTTCCGGTTGGCATCGTCGTAGCTGCTCATGTGGTGGTTGTTGTCGGCTGCGTTGTGGTGCTTCACGCAGTGTTTCCTGATCCGCTCTGATACTTTCGTATTCTTGCGCACGAGTGATCAATTCGTCCAGCGAGGAGAAATCGTCACGCCTTATGTATAGGCGGTAGTCGGGCAAACTATTGCGGAAGATACGTTCGTTCTGTCGGTCTTCGTCATACTGCGCACGTCCCATCAGATTTTGCAGGGCGATGGTATAATCCTTAAAGGCCTCTCTTGGCTTTTGCACCCGTTTTCTGATCTCATCGTCTAGATCTTCAAAATATCGGCTGGGGAGGAAAAATTTCAGAAAGTCTCGTTCGAATGCTTCAAACGTGACCCACTGCCTTTTGTTGTTTCGGTGCCAGGTTAATGCCTTATCTGTGAGAAGCTGTGGCATTGTGCGAGGGAGTAAGTCCCGGTTGAGACCATACATGTCTGCCAGTTCCTTTACGCGCTCTATAAATCCCAACGGATCCTTATCGCCGTCGTATTTTACTGGCCACTTACGAACTTGTTCAATGACGATAACACATTGAGTTGACACAAAGGCGTTCATGTTATCTGCGCCGCCAGATGGTTGTTCCTGGTGTCGTTCCATTTCCTCTATGTGGACGTGAGATGGTTGTGTTAACGTTGACTTCGATGTTTTTGGTAATGTGGAGCTTGCTGTCTCTTGCGTGTGCTTTATTTCCAATTCCTCCAGTCGTTTGCGGAATTCCGAGTTAGTGGTGCTATCAACTATGAAAGCTGCGAACCTTTTTCGCAGTTCGTCCAAACTTCCAGTATCGTTAAGTTTAAATTCTACCGCGTATTGTTCTAGCTGGTCTTTGCGTAGGGTATAGATCCACCCTGACTTCGGCTTCATATCGTTTCGTTGTGTTAAGGTCCCTGCTCGGGCGCCATGTAAGGAATCTCTAGCTGGGGTACGCTCAGTCTTCCCAGAGTCCTGTACAATATTTATTTTCTCGACCTTAACACAACGTTTGATGGAGTTTGTTTACTTTATTTTATTTTTCAGTAAATTACAACTTCATCTTAGACTAATTAGAACTAATCCTGCATTCTCTCCGCTTCGTCTAGTGGCAGTGAAGTGGGGTAGTGGCAGACGTAGAAGCAATAGCTTATTTGAAGTGAAACGCTGGTTAAAACCTCGCGTTTACTTCGTCTAGGGGGGAGCACTCTCTTACGTGGTAGTGATGTCGGTTAAAACCTCACACCACCAATCACGTAAGAAGTCTCAAAAGTCTAACTTGCAGCAATAGCTGCTTGAAGTGAAACGCCGGTTAAAACCTCGCGCTTACTTCGTCTAGGGTGGAGCACTCTCTTACGTGGTAGTGGTGTCGGTTAAAACCTCACACCACCAATCACGTAAGAAGTCTCGAAAGTCTAACTTGCAGCAATAGCTGCTTGAAGTGAAACGCCGGTTAAAACCTCGCGCTTACTTCGTCTAGGGTGGAGCACTCTCTTACGTGGTAGTGGTGTCGGTTAAAACCTCACACCACCAATCACGTAAGAAGTCTCGAAAGTCTAACTTGCAGCAATAGCTGCTTGAAGTGAAACGCCGGTTAAAACCTCGCGCTTACTTCGTCTAGGGTGGAGCACTCTCTTACGTGGTAGTGGTGTCGGTTAAAACCTCACACCACCAATCACGTAAGAAGTCTCGAAAATCTACTTGCAGCAATAGCTGCTTGAAGTGAAACGCCGGTTAAAACCTCGCGCTTACTCCGTCTAGGGTGGAGCACTCTCTTACGTGGTAGTGGTGTCGGTTAAAACCTCACACCACCAATCACGTAAGAAGTCTCAAAATCAGGAATTGTCTGCCGTGGTCGCCACTGTCCGCGAATGCTATACCCACTTACTCGCCTGCTCGTCCGCTGTTGTCGCCGCCGCTGTTGGTTATCGCAAGAGAGCGCCTGCTCGTCCGCTGTTGTCGCCGCCGCTGTTGGTTATCGCAAGAGCTCGTGTTCGTCCGCTGTTGTCGCCGCCGCTGTTGAAATCGCAAGAGCTCGTGTTCGTCCGCTGTTGTCGCCGCCGCTGTTGAAATCGCAAGAGACCGGTTCCTCTGCGCACCGGCCTTTTATACATTTTTTTATGCGAGCATCGACAAGTCCCGTATTTCGGCACTGTGTCGTGTTCGCGCATACGGAATTCCCGTATTTCGGCGTTGTGTCATGTTCGAGCATAACCACGTGTGGCGTGGTTTGGCTACATGTGCTCGCATGGTGTTGGTATATGGTGAGGGCGGTATTTTGTGTGACCTAAAATTCTTACAAAATTTAGGTCTTCACAACTGGCACCACAAAAATGAGTCTATTTTGAAATGGAAGAACAGTGCGTAGAAGGACTTTGAATTGAAAGAGACGTGCTTAGGACTTTGAATTGAAAGAGACGGGTTTAAAAGGATTTGGAATAGAAATAGATGTGCTTAGAAGGACTTTGAAATGGAAGAACAGTGTGTAGAAAGACTTTGAATTGAAAGAGACGTCATTAGAAGGATTTGAAATAGAAAGAGATGTGCTTAGAAGGACTTTGAAATGGAAGAACAATGCGTTGAAGAACTTTGAATTGAAAGAGACGTCATTAGAAGGATTTGAAATAGAAAGAGATGTGCTTAGAAGGACTTTGAAATGGAAGAACACTGTATAGAAGGATTTGGAAGTGAAAGAACCGTGTGTAGAAGGATTTTGAATTGAAACAGACGTCCTTAGAAGAGGTTGAACTAATTTGAAATTAGTCTGCCAATGGATCTGTTCACACGACCATTCAGTAATGAAGCGCTAGGGTGGCTTTTTGGGTATTCTGGCGACCACACGATCACTGCTTCAGTTTCATTCAGGTTTGTTCTTTACAAACCACGCCTGCGATCGTTCTTTTTCAATGTATTGTACACTATCCCTCTTCGATTTCATATACTCTTCCACTACGAGCGGTGGTCTTAGGATCTGTTTTTGCAGCTATTTTCAAAGGACTCTTCTTATATCTACTAAACTGATGGAACGAAACCGTAAGTTATAGGGACAAATTACATATTGAACGAAATTGAGTACGATCAGAAGAATGATGATCATTGATACGCAGTCTAGTTCCACACCGTAAGTATTCCATGGACTACTTCTTTCAGCTCTGCTCTCTCTCATTTCTCTTCTCTCATTGCTCGTCACTCATGGCTCTTCTCTCATTGCTCTTCACTCATGGCTCTTCTCTCATTGCTCGTCACTCATGGCTCTTCTCTCATTGCTCTTCACTCATGGCTCTTCTCTCATTGCTCTTGACTCATTGCTCTTCACTCATTGCTCTTCACTCATAGCTCTTCTCTCATTGCTCTTCACTCATTGCTCTTCACTCATTGCTCTTCTATCATTGCTCTTCTCTCATTGCTCTTCACTCATGGCTCTTCTCTCATTGCTCTTCTCTCATTACTTTTCTATAGAAGAGGTGGCATCCTCTTGGAATCCGAGGGAATATTCTGCATATACATGGAGATCTTCTGTATATACCTGATCTGTTTCAAGCATGATCTATGTTCCATTCAAATTTGTTCCCTTCGGTTTACAGTTCCAGAAGTGGAGCCATGCAGCTCATCCACAGGAAGAGCCAATAATGTGTTAGAATAATTGTCGAATTGAACTTCTAGATTATGAATCCAACACTCCTGGCATGAATTTCTGTTATATGTATAAAAAAAGAAACACTCCTAATGACCTCCTAAACGCCGAAATCATCAGGAAGGCGTTTGAGTAAAGATGCAACCACATGTTCTCACAGACTCTTGGCCCACGGCGAGTGGAACCGAGTGGAGTCGGCCAGGCGCCACATAGTCACGCTGCCGGAATTTATGTCGAACACATATTGCAGCAAATCGTAGTTCGTTTTCTTTCCACACCTCAGAGCGTGTGCTTCAGCGTTCCAATGTGCCTCGGATGGCAGGGCAGCACACAAAACATGGCCCAACAACAGCATTTTCCCAGCGTATTCTTCCAACAAATTGTGATGAGAACCTAATTATGCAAAATTAATGTTGTTGTTTTTGTTGCCATTGTTGTTGCCGTTGTTACTGCTGTTGTTGTTGTTGTTGTTGTTGTTGTTGTTGTTGTTGTTACTGTTGTTGTTACTGTTGTTGTTGTTACTGTTGTTGTTGTTACTGTTGTTGTTGTTACTGTTGTTGTTGGCGTTTGTAAAGCGTACGAATGGAAGAAAATGCAATATAAATGAAGAAATGCGCATAATTAAGGGGCCTGAAGGAAGCGGGGAGCGGAGCGTAAAAAGTGCTGGCTCCGCTTTTTGTTGCAATTGGTTTTATGGGAGAGGAAACTGTTACGGAATTTGCATATGAAACAATTTCTTTATTGCTCGATTAGAGTGAAGTGGAGACCAGAAATATTTACAGCTCTTTTCTTTTGAGGGAAATTTATAGAAGCATTCAAAGAAGAAAAGCACTGATTTTTTCAGTCCAGCATATTTTGAGCGATTTATGAGTTTGACCAGGAATGCCGGAAGAGTTTATTAGCCTGACTGGCAGAGAAAACGAAAGGCGGCTTGTAAAGGTTTCCACTGAGTGAGTGTACTGACCGGTCATTAAGGCACGGAATAAAAAGTTACAATTTAATTGTAGAGCTGGAAAAGCAAAATGGAGTAGGTTCAGCGTCACGAAGCTTGGGGTTGATTTGGGTTGAAGCAACTACCCTAGGAGGCCAAACCGAGTGAATTGTGCACTAAGCCAGTGATATCAACAGGATTAAAATCTGTCAGGGCAAAAACAATTAAAAGATTATCATCATGCAAGCAGAGGGAAGTGGAGATTTGTTACTTGGGCTCAGCAAACGAGTCACGTCAAAGCAAACTGTGGTAGCAAACAAACAATAAATCTCCCAATGAGCTGAAAGGCTTGGTTAGAGCTCCTCCTTTTCTATGTACAATAATTATTATATAATTATTATTATATAATTATTATTATATAATTATTATTATATAATTATTATTATATAATTATTATTATATAATTATTATTATATAATTATTATTATATAATTATTATTATATAATTATTATTATATAATTATTTTCCTTTCAGTAAATAAATAAAAATCTATAAATCTCACAGTGATCACAAGAGAAGCGAAGGGTCCCTTTATTCTGAAATGTTGTTGATGACTTTCCTAGTTATAAGATGGAGAAGGCTCATGCACGAGGCCAGCTCAACAGAGAGGCCAGCGAGAGGTGAAGAAGATTTAGTGCGAGCTTCTGTATGAAGGGAACACACAACCAGGTAAGGACTTCAAACTAATCTGTTATGCGTTTCCAAGACGAAGCAATGAGTTTAACGAAGAAAGCTCAAAGAGAGGACATTGCTAATTGCTAGGCTTCACTGTACTACACTAGTCCAGAGTTCCCTCTACCCTCAAACAAATTCTGATGCTGGCAAGTCCTTAAAAAAGGTCGTAGACACAAATTTCGGAGTACAGCAAAACAAGTCCCTGGAGCCAACGCAATCTTGAAAAGAGAATGTGGGGCATCAGTATAACTACTTACCCAGATTTCTTATAAACAATTGAGGAGGATGTAGTTCAAACGCAGTAACAACAAATAAAAACTCATTTAATGTAAGAAAAAGTTATCGTTGACATTCAAAATGAAAGTGGCGCAAACACTCGTATGCCAGAGAGCAAGTCTGAAGTTAAAGGCTTAATCAATTGGCCAAGGTGGCTGGTTGAGCTGCCGTCTGCATACCTATGTACAGGCATTAAGTGCAGTTATACATATTCATACACACCGTACGCTACGACCAGTCCTGGCACCACTTCTCCAGTTCAAAGAGAAAACAAGTCAAACATTTTCACGCTTCAACTGCAATGAAACCCGCTCCGTGTCTGTAATTTTAATTTTCGCATAGAAATGAAGAAGTCGCACGGCGGCAAATCAAGTTCAATGAGTTCAGATTTGTCGAAGCCAAATTTTAAGCACCATTCGTGTGCTGGAAGATGAAAAGGATACGGTATGCTTCACTGCTACGGAGCACCGTTCCCTCACAGAAATGTTAACAAAATACACAACAAATCTTGGCATTGTAAGGAAATTTGGTAGCCTTTGGGAATGACGGCACTTTCGCTGAACTATAACCACCAAAAAGGTCACGACATTCGAAAAACGGAGAGCAACAATCGAGCTTCTACAGAGCAGTGATGTTTTTTAACATCTGTGCTAGAAGCAACAAGTCATATCAAAGTACAAGTGTTTAAGTGATGTTTTAGTTGCTTGACACAGAATGGCACGAAGGCATGAATACATCTCTGAACTCTGAACAGAGCCATCATTACAAAGCAAGTGTCCTTTCAAATGAATTCGGTACTATTGTCCAGGATAATGTACTTCAAGTTTAGTTACAAATAAATATGTAGTCAATAAATGTTTCCTAAGAACTCTTTAAAATATGGATAAGAATATGCTTCCAACTTATATTTCCCCTCTGGTGGGAGAGATGGGATGATGGGTGAGAGCCCACAAACAAACTGGGTGTCAATTTTACTCATGGAAAAATGAATGAAACAAAGAGGAAAAACCTCGCCCAATTTGATCTATTCTACTCCTCCTGCATGTACATATTAAGAGTCTTCTGTTAGTCCTACAGTTCTAAGGAAACTTAGCACTGAGTTGGGGTTCACTACTTCTCTTATCTTTGCCCTCATGCCACTAATGTCCCAGATATTTCTTCACACTTCGAGCTAAGGCTTCGCTCTGCCGTTTCTTCTGCCCCTGTGCAGTATCTACACGTGCTTACAGGTGAGAGTCCCAGCTTCACGAGGAGGCTTCTTAAATGAGAGTCGCCTGTGAGGTGGCTTCTAATATGAGAGTGACCTGTGAGGTGGCTTCTTAAATGAGAGTGGCCTGTGAGGTGGCCTGTCAGGGTTCTTAAATTAGTTTTGCTTAACTGTTGACATAGAGCTGCACGTTTTCAGTTATAGTCAGTCCCTATCATGAGCTTGGTTTGGCTAAGATTTGGTAGTGAGGCCCAGTAGAGTGATCTTCCGGAATTTTCCTCTCTCTTCTTACTCTTATTATGCATTAAGTGTGGAGTATAGTATTAGATTAGATTAGATTTATTTAAGGGTGTTATACACCGCGACCTGAGAGATCTATTGTGATGCCCCTATTTATTTGAAAGATGAGGATAGTCTCATCCACAAATCTTCTGTCAGCTTAATTTCCGACAAGAATTCACATATTTTGGATGAATCAAGTTGAGGGATCCTGCTCATATCTAAGATATATTCTCCAAAACACCGGAGTCTTCTGTGTGCCAATGGTCCGCAGTCCGTGATCAGGTGCAGTGAGGTTTCGTCACTTTCGCCATAGAATCGACAGATGGCATCTGAAGATAGACCCAACTTATTCATATGACAGTTGAGTCTGCAGAGTCCGCTTAAAACTCCTGTGATGATTCTCAATTGAATCCGAGACATATTTATTAACTCCTTAGCTCTTTTAGGATTAAAATCTTCCTATATTATAGATTTAGAGATTTCTAGACATATCACAGATAGATAACTGTATATGGACCAAGTATGCCGCAGCATAACGAAACGTGGGATAACGAAACAGGAACTACACTAAAATTCCTCTCAAACGGCCTTACAAAATCATACTGATTCGGGACCGTAAAAAATAATGGAACACATGATTCCACTCAAAAACCAATTGAACCGCTACTCCGGCTCTTTCTCCCTGAACCCGAACCATTGCTAATAATATAATGACTCGTATAGCCCTGATCCAAGCCACTTCCTACCCTCAATAACAACAAATATCTACGTAAAAACTGCTGTAAACATTGAGCCCGAACACTTCTGGAACTGCTTAGGATGATTTATGCCAATTGTTCAGCAAATCATGAACACTTCAAAAAAGAACTGATTTATTTATTTGATTTTTTGTTATTGTTGCGAATGTTGTTGTTCTGAGATTTGTTTACATTTCTCTCAAAACTTGAAAGAAACACATTCAAGTGTCCATTATTTTGTAAATATTATGAAAAACAACAATCCTCGAAATGAGAACAAACTAAAACCGAGCGCACAACTGCCCTGCCCACCATACATAAAAAAGTTCCATGGAATCCACTTAATGCTTTCTGGAGATCGGAATTTGTAATCCAATCAGAAATAAAGAATAGAAACATTTTCAAAGTCGGTCATAACGACAATTACGAATGCACTCTACACATCTACGATAGAACGGGGGTATTCTCAGATTCATTACTAGTAAATTGGAAAGATCCCAATTTTCTATTGAGAATAGGTATAGTTTAAGGCCTAGAAATTGTCTCTATAATAAAACAGGAATCAGTAAGGTTCAAAACAGGGGGCGTAGTGGTGGTGTTGATCGGATTCCCAACGGATTTTATGCAGTTCACAAGAGAAACTCTAGAGCATCTAATATGCCCATGCCCCGCGATATCTAAAGCTCGCTTATCACATCTGGTTTGAAGGACTAGAAGATGCCGCACAACTAGGGATAGTTTTGCTCTTAAGATTTGCTAAGAGCGTCTCCCTGTTCAACGATTCATACTATAGGACTTTGCAGGTCTGTGTGGGCTTAACGGCCGGCCAGTCTAATCTTATTGCACACTCGACTTCATATAAAATTTCAGTCAAATAACTCTTTATTTTCCAGAATATAGGAAATCGGCGTGATTGTGAACCGAACTGCTCCAAAATACCATAGAGTTAATCTGGAGTACTGAAGGACAATTACAATAAAATATGATTACTTCAATATCTCCTATCGTTCTTGGGCTACGTTTATAAAACGGAGTGAAGATAGATAAATACAGATGATTAGAGTTCAATGAAGTCAGGAAGAGACACTGATGTATATGTGTATATATGATAAGAATCATATAACCGACACACCTCCTATTACAAACATTTCTCCCAAGCCACTATGCACCACAAAATGTGTGTAGTGCCTCAACATAAGCAACATCAACACCGGAGTAGATACATCGGTATTATAATAGATATAAATGATGGCCGTGGAAATAGAGTATCAAGAGCAGTCCAATATGCCGAAGGGAAAATATGCCGCCGAGGGAAAATATGCCGAGGGATATGGAAGCAAAATATGCGCAGAGCTTTCTTGAAAACAGACCAACAAATATTTGTAATGATAAGACATTAAATAAATAATAACAAATGAACTCTTTCGGTACAGTAAAGGAAGTAAATTTATGGTCAGAACGAAAGAACGATCATTGAAGTGATGAAAAAATTCCACAAAATCATGAGTGATAAATTCTATAAATTAACCGAATCAATTAGTGGAGATTGAAACATTCTTCGAAAACAGATTCCCGAAGGTTACCAAATATGAGCCAAATTCCACCGCTAGACCTAGTTCCACAAACGTGCTGGGTTAGGTTAGTTTACTTATGAGAAACTAATGATAAACAGTATTCTAGAAAAATGTTCAGCAAAAAATGTACCCTGGACCAAGTCATAGTAAGAAGCCTCCTACTAATGATAAACATTATTCTAGAGAACTGGAACTGTTCCGCAAAAAATTTACCCTGGACCAAGTCGTAGTAAGAAGCCTCCTACTAATGATACACAACATTCTAGAGAACTGGAACTGTTCAGCAAAAAATGTACCCTGGACCAAGTCATAGTAAGAAGCCTCCTACTAATGATACACAACATTCTAGAGAACTGGGACTGTTCAGCAAAAAATGTACCCTGGACCAAGTCATAGTAAGAAGCCTCCTACTAATGATACACAACATTCTAGAGAACTGGAACTGTTCAGCAAATAATGTACCCTGGACCAAGTCATAGTAAGAAGCCTCCTACTAATGATAAACATTATTCTAGAGAACTGGAACTGTTCCGCAAAAAATTTACCCTGGACCAAGTCATAGTAAGAAGCCTCCTACTAATGATAAACAATATTCTAGAGAACTGGAACTGTTCAGCCAAAAATTTACCCTGGATCAAGTCGTAGTAAGAAGCCTCCTACTAATGATAAACAATATTCTAGAGAACTGGAACTGTTCAGCAAAAAATTTACCCTGGACCAAGTCGTAGTAAGAAGCCTCCTACTAATGATACACAACATTCTAGAGAACTGGAACTGTTCAGCCAAAAATTTACCCTGGATCAAGTCGTAGTAAGAAGCCCCCTAACTAATGATAAACAGTATTCTAGAGAACTGGAACAGTCCAGCAAAAATGTACCCTGGACCAAGTCATAGTAAGAAGCCTCCTAACTAATGATAAACAGTATTCTAGAGAACTGGAACTGTTCAGCAAAAAATGTACCCTGGATCAAGTCGTAGTAAGAAGCCTCCTCCTGTTGACTCCCACTTGAAAAGCCCCGACAAGAAATTCCGACAACGTAGCGCAGCTGGGGACTTGTAAAGATCACCTCTGATAAGTGTCTTCTATGTTCTTACCTCATTGAAGAAGATGAGTGGGAGAGGGTGGGTGAGGGTGGTTAAAGAGCGGGTGAATGTGGGTGAGTGAGGTGGCTGAGAGAATTCTGGGCGGCGTAAATGTTGTTTCACAAATGCGTAATAAAATTAAATTAAGTCAAATTTCGCTCACAATTGTTCAGAAGCACGTCAAATTGAACTGAAGTGAATAAACGTTTGGGAGACCGCGAGTGGAGGAGAAGAGAGTGGCAGGCAGGCAGAGTGAGTGGCGGCAGGGCACCAAACGCTGAAATTTTACAGTGAATTAGTGGCACACAAAGTACTCGTAAACTGATTGCCGGCAGCATAATCGCATCGCATGGCACACAGGCGCACGGGGCGCGGTGCGCGGGGTGCGAGGCGCGGGGCATGGCGCAGCGTGAAGCCAACCAACCGACGAAGCCGCAACAACTAATTTAACAGCAATTTTCAAATATTGCACGTAATTGTTTACATTTGCAAAGAGCGATTTTCAAGGGTGTTGATTTGTGCGCTGCCGCGATACGCGCAGCGAATTTGGAAATTGCTCGCAATATTTCAAGAGGAGCTTTTAACTTCTTCCTTTGTGTTGTTTGCGTTTTTTTCTTTCTTTTTTGTATATTTGGTAATTGTTTTTAAATAAATATGTTCGTATATCATTAACAGATGCCAATGCCTTTCCTCCTCCGCTCCACGGCTGCTGCTTTTGCAGCACTGCTGAATGCGATCAAGGTTGCTTGTCAATGTTGAAGGGAGCAGCAGTAAGAATTACCAGCACCTAGCGAAGGCACAACTGAATCTTAACCGGAAAAGGGATCGGAAAGAGGCGTGAACAAGGCTACTAGAATCTTGGTAGAAAACGAAGCGTGCGAGGATAATGCAACTCACTTAAACACAAATGTGGAAGTTGAAACTGAGTAAACTTGGGATAGGTTAGGATTAACATAAGGATATATGTATTAGGTAACGTTAGGGTTCGGTTAGAGTCCAGTTGTTTACAGTTCGATTCCAGTTAGGGTCCGGTTAGGGACCTGTTAGGGTTCAGTTAGGAAGGGACCGATTACGGTCCAGTTAGAGAACAGTTAGGGTTCAGTTAGGGACTGATTAGGGTACAGTTACGGACCGGTTAGGGTTCAGTTAAAGTTCAATTACGGTTCGGTTTGGCTCCGGTTGGCTACGGTTCGATTGGGGTCCAGTTAAGGTCCGGCTAAAATCCGGTTAGAGTTAGGTTAGAGGCTGGTTAGAGGCTGCTTAGGGTCCGGTTAAGGTCCAATTAGGGTCCGGTTAAGGTCCAATTAGGCTCCGGTTAAGGTCCAATTAGGGTCCGGTTAAGGTCCAATTAGTGTCCGGTTAGAGCAATGATTAGAGGTCGGTTAGGGTCATCTTAATGTCCGGTGGCTCCAGTCCGATTAAGGTCCAGTTAGGGACCGATTGTGGTTCAGTTAGAGTCCGATTAGGGTTCTGTTTTGCTCCGGTTGGCTATGGTTCAATTAGGTTCCATTTAGGGTCCAGCTAGAATCCGGTTAGAGTTCGTTTAGGGGATGGTTACGATCCGGTTAGAGTCCGGTTAGGGATCGGATAAGGTCCGTTGGATACGGTTCAATTAGGTTCCAGTTAGAGTCCGGTTATCGACCGGTTATAGTTCAGTTATGGAGGGACCGATTACGGTCCAGTTAGAGATTAATTAGGTTTCAGTTAGGGTTCAGTTAGGTTTCAGTTGGGGTTCAGTTAGGGACCGGTTAGGGTTCAATTAAAGTTCGATTTAGGTTCGGTTTAGCTCCGGTTGGCTACGCTTCGATTGGGGTCCAGCTAAAATCCGCTTAAAGTTCTGTTAGAGGCTGGTTAGGATCCGGTTAAGGTCCAGTTAGGGTCCGGTTAGAGGCCAGTTAGGGTCCGGTTAGAGTCTGGTAAAGGATCGACTAAGGTCCTCTTCATGTCCGTTGGCTCTGGTTCGATTAAGGTCCAGTTAGGGACTGATTATGGTTGAGTTAAGAGTCTGATTAGGGTTCTGTTTTGCTCCGGTTAGTTAAGATTGGACTAGGATCCAGTTAGGGTCCAGCTAGAATCCGGTAGAGTTCGGTTAACGGTTGGTAAAGCTCCGGGTAAGGTCCAGTTATGGTCCGGTTAAGGTCCAGTTAGGGTCCGGGTAGCGTCTGCTTAGGGATCGGTTAGGGTCCTATTAATATCCATTGGTTACGGGCCAATTAAGGTCCAGTTAGGGTTCAATTAGAGTTCCATTACGGTTCGGTATGGCTCCGGTTGGCTACGGTTCGATTAGGGTCCGGTTAGAGTCCAGTTAGAGTTCAATTAGTGTCCAATTAGGGTCCAGTTAGGGTCCGGTTGGAGTCCGGTTAGAGTCTGGTTAGGAATCGGTTAGGGTCCTCCTAATGTCCGGTGGCTGCAGTCCGATTAGGGTCCAGTTAGGGACAGTAAGAGTTCGATTATGGTTCGAATTATCTCCCGTTACCTACAGTTCGATTAGAGTCCAGTTAGGGTCCGGTTAGAGGCCAGTTAGGGTCCGGTTAGAGTCTGTGTAAAGGATCGACTAAGGTCCTCTTCATGTCCGTGGGCTACGGTTCGATTAGAGTCCAGTTAGGGTCCGGCTAGAAACCAGTTAGAGTTCGATTTGGGGCTAGTTACTTAGAGTCCGTTAGTTAGGACCAGTTGGAGGCCGGTTAGAGTCCAGTTAGAGTTCGGTTAGAATCCCGTTAGAGTCCGGTTGGTTACGGTTTGATTAGGTCCAATTTGAAGTTCGGTTAATGTCCGTTTAGGGTCTGGTTAGGGTGCGGTGGTACAAATTTAAATAACTTTAGAGATGTGTTACATTAATTTTGAAATAAGATAAGGACAGTTTAGATTAGGATTATGATGAGTTAAGATTTGGCTAAGTTTAGTGAGGTTAATCCTGGAATAAGTTAGTTAAATCAAAGTTAGATTGTGTATGTTTAAAGGGGCACAAGGAATCTGTATTCGAATATCACGTCTATTAAAACACTCGTTCGTTACACATAAAATTTGTATACAAAACGTTAAGATCCCAGAGCTCAGCTTCTTCAGTCTTACACTGACAGAAATTGGGGTCCTAGGAGTGACGGAGTTGCAAGCAGTCTATTGGATATCATACCAAAATTAGATGGAAATTATTTGCTTCCCCTAGAATTGTTACTTATTACACCGCGATATTTTCTATGTCAATTGCAGAATACTCGTAACAACATCAAGAGAAGCTGTACAAGGATTTAAATTGCAATTATTTGCGTTTGACCACAACAACACTCAAATTAGCAACAGTTGTTGCCACCGCATTTAATCCAATTTAAGCCAAACACGGGTATCAACACTTTAAGCCATTCACCGCAGACACAGAGAGCAACACACACGCATACACACACATATACAGTCAAAGCTAGGCAAACACACTCACACACCCAAGAAAGCCCGTGCAATTTCAGTATGGAAAGTGCGACTCGTGCAGTTTTCCCAGCCGGTGGTGACTGTCCAAATAACTGACGGACCAGGCCAGGCCAACACCAGACCACCGCTTTGCTTATTCAGCTCATCGCGGTTGCAGGTGAATTTGGGTTAAAACCCAATAAAACAAAACGAAATAAAAGGTGAAAAAGACAATAAAAAGAAATAAATAACAATAATAAACACGAAAAATTAGAACACAACAACAACAACAGCAACAACAGCAACAATAGAGACGGCGGCCACAAGAAGAACTTGCTTGAAATTGAAAATTTATTTCGATTGCTTCTTGGCCACTGTGGACGCCGCTCTGCACACCCAGGGCAAGTATTGAATTTTAATTACTTTAATTGTCGCCCCGACCGCCACACCGAGCCACAATTTTGTGTGGAATTTCACTTTTTACGAGTACGCTTCGATGGCAGTGCCCCAAGAAGTGACGAATTTTTGTCAAGGGAGCAGAAATTTCACTCGAAATACTTTCTAGTAATTCGATAGCTTTGTTCGTTCTTCTTTCCGAGCTGCGACCCAGTAAAAGAAGAAAGTGAATTCAATTTCGAAAGCAAGGTAGAATGGGAGCTGAGAGCAGAAGAAGTAAATTCATTGAGGAGAACAATCGGTCAGCTACAGCAGCGGCCACTTAGTGGGGAGTAGAGACGAGACCGGACTTAGCATATATTTTGTTAACAAGATCCTCAATTTGTTATACTGTGACTGGCTTATTCAATGATGTTATTATTCATTAATAATATAAGATTAATAATAATAATAAATGATGTTATTTGACCCTTTGATTTAGTTGCTTTTTAGGTACGAGTACATAGAGAAGTGGAAGAAAATTACGTGAATTTTTGATCCTCAAATCCAATGCGATTGTGCACCATGATCGGACTGCAATTTTGAAAACTTATTCTCCAAAATTGTATGTCATATCTTTGGGTTGTTTAATTTGTTCACCACCGACGCCCTATGCTCCAAAAAGAGTTAAAAAACCATATATATTTGGGTTGCTTTATGGCCTTCTCAGCGACTACTTCCATCTACTTTGTATGCTTTGCAGATCACTGGTGTCATATCTATTCACCAGATTCCAGATTCCACCTGAGGATTCTTGACTTATTAGCAAAAGTTTTGGAGAACTTCGCTGACACTATAAATGAAAAAACTTCAGATGTTAAATGACGCCTCTGGACCAACTATAAACAGAAGATTCTTATAGCTGCGACTACAATATAAACACTTAAGATTGCACTTCAGGGAGTTAGATCTATAAACATAAGTTATGGAGAACTTCCCCAACATTACACATACTGAAGCACAGCAATAGAAACGATCCATTGAACACCTTCAACCAGAATAGCATATAAATCACAGTAGAGCGACTGCAAGGCTTCACAGACGATCGAAACAGATCCCGGCTCGGTCCTAGTTGAAACTTAACCCCCACTATACACTATATACCCAGTATATACTCTACCCGCATCTCTTTATATTTCAGATTCAGTTGGCTTTGGGAACATACAAAAAAAATTCCAAAAATTATTATTAATATTAATCAAGCAAAAGTTCGTTTGAATAAAATATTAAATATTAAAGAATTAGTATAAAAATAGGGATAATATAAAACAAATTCTTTGAAGGACTCTACAAAGTGTTTAAAACGAACAACAAAGATTATTCGAGGAACTAATCAAAAACTCTGCAGAAATGCAATCAGGACAACGAAAATTGCCAAGTGTAACCTGAGGAAAGATTAGAGACAAAACCACCTCCATCAGAAGACTAGAAGGATTCGTGCTTGGGAGTGGCCCTTCTTCGTGAAACTAGTAAAAATCGCTGTAGAAATGCAATCAGGACAACGAAAATTAACAAGGGTAACCTGAGGAAAGATTAGAGACAAAACCACCTCCATCAGAAGACCAGAAGGATTCACCTTCGGGAGTGAACTCTCACTATTTAATGAACCCTTCTTCCACGAATCCTCAATGGACACTTAACTGGTATTCCCAAGGACCTAACATATCCATGAGAGAACTATTCGGTCAGCCAGTCTAATCTCACATAAATTACTTAAATAAATATTTTTAAATTAAATTTTGCAATTTTTAAATGTGGAATAAGAAAAATTTTAAATATATTCTTAGTTACATTTTTTGAAAATAATCCCAAAAAAAATTGTTTTTTTAATTAAAATGTGTAAAAAATAAATTTTGTAACAAACAAAAATGTTTTTTTATTTGAAATTTTTTTTTATAATTAAAATTTTTATTTTATATTTAAAATTTATTTTTAATGCGATTTTATAAATTTTTTGTATAAAAAAAAAACACTTTTTTTTTGAAATATAGAATAAAAGAAATTAAAATTCGACTTTTTTAAAGTAATTTTACTGAAAATATGTGTATTTCTTTTATTTAAAATGAAATAAAATATTTAAATATTAAATATTAAAATATTAAAAATATTATAAAGAAATAAATAATTTTTTTGATACTAAAATTTTTGTTCTATATTTAATATATTTTTTTTGTAATTTAAAAAAAAAATTTTTGCATTTTAAATGTATTTTGAATGTATTAAAAATAAATTTAAAAAAAAAAAAATTTTTTTTTATATTTAGCCATTTTTTATCCACTTCAACAAATTTTTTCATATAATTTTGTAAAGTAAAATATTTATTAAAAATCAATTTATTATAAACAATTTTTTTTTATATATTTAAACATTATTTATCTACTTTAAAAAAATTTTTTAATATAATTTAATAAAGTAAAATGTTCAAAAATGTTTTAATCAACTTACTTTTCGTCACATTAAAAATGATCGCCTTTAACTCAACTTTGAACATAAAAACTGCGTTTTTCTCAAGTTTTTCACCCAATGTCTTCTCCTGCAGGCAAAAACAAAAGCAATGCAGCAATTATAATTTCACAGAAATGACATTCCACAAGATTCGCATATGCAAATGGAGAAAAACGCGGCGCACTTCACTGCCCGCAGGCTCACGAGGATTAAACACAATGCCAAACTGAGCCAGAGCAGAGGCACGTAGGAATACACGCAGGCATTGTGACTGCTCGAAACGACACAAACAAGCGACGCAAAAACAAAAAAAAAACAAAAAAAACAGAAAAACAACAAGAAACGCAGTGCGTGGGTGGATATGTGAGCATGCGCAAAAAACTCCTTTTTACCAACGATTATTTAAGTTACAACCACGACGGCAACGTCAACAACCACGACGATGACGATGACAACGCACACCGCCGACAGGAAAACAGAAAACGATTTGGCCGTCCGTCCGTCCGTCAGTTTGTTTGTTATTCTTTATGTTCGACTCACTTTGGTGGAGTATGCGGTGGTTGTTGTTGTTGTTGTTATTGCAACTCCTTCAGGAATACATTATACACCAAATATGCACATTAACGAGTAAACTTAAAGCGAGTAAGCCCCATAAGAATGTTACGCGCTAAATTATGCGTCATCAGGAAAACCAAACCAAACCAAAGCCGCGTCGAGTCGAGTCGCGTCGTCCAGGCCGCGAACAAAAAATGCCTTCAAACGGGGAACAACTTTCACAACACGCACAAAAACAAATACAACACCAGCACCAACCGAAGCGGGCACACGAGCGGGCTTGAAGAACTTGCGTAGTCGTCGATACCAATGAACCAACTAACAGCAACGAGTACGGTAAGCAGCGAACTAAACCAAACCCAACTCAACTGGCTGAAACCAACTGAACACCGAACTGAGCCAGTCGCACGGAACACAATGGAACTGAGCCGAGCAGAACCGAACTGAACTGAACGGAACAGAGTTGTAAACAAAGAAGCTAACAACACAAAACTGCCACACTCTAAAATGCACTGCAAAAGCCAAGCGCAAGACGCACCGCGCTCTGGGCTCTCATACGGCTTAAAGCCATCTAGCAAAAGGCACTTTTACAACAACAGCAGCCGTGTTTGAAGTGAGAGGGAGAGCGCGGCAGAGAGTGAGCTTAAAGACAACAACTGTTGTGGCGCTCAGACGATGCTCCCTTTGAAATGCAGTGTGCGGAGTGTTGCCATGTTGGGGCGAAAAAACGCCCTAAATGGAAGCAATTGGAGCCATCGTTCTACACAAATCGAATAAGTGGGTGTAAAGTGGATGTTTTTGTAATGCGCCAACTGAAATCGAATAAGTGGGTGTAAAGTGGATGTTTTTGTAATACGCCAACTGAGTAATAGCAGAGAACACAGAAAAGCGACACTTAAACGTCAAATTTCGTGACGTTTCAAAAAAATTTCTTTGTTTATCAATAGTTGGCAATCTGTATAGGTTTGTTTATCATTGGTTCTGAAGAAAATCAACCACTCTACTACAGATTTGCGAAAGTGCAAGTTGTGCGCAAAGCGAGAGACTTTGAAATGCCGCGTCTCTGTGGTCTCTGGTAATACATTTAACTGAATCCGGGGTACCTCAGCTCAGTAGAGAAAAAAATACATAAAGGTCTGTGAGAATACATAAAACATAATGAGACATGGTAAATTTGATAGTTATGGAAATTTACATGCAATTATTTTCGATTTTTATAGACTACTAGCTGTACCCGGTGCGCTCCGCTACCCCTGAATTGTAGGGGGGTGTAGCATTCAGCTGGTCAAAGAATTTTTGAAATCGGATGAGTAGTTTAAATAAATAAATTTGAAGGAAAGACATTATACAAATATTCAATTCATTTTGATTTGTATGGGAGGTACCACTCCCCTTTGTCCAATCCCGCACATATTTGCAGCAGCACTTAGAATACTTGTATGTACACTAAACCTATATACCAAATATTGTTCACATCCTGTTAACCAGAGCAGAAATAATGGCTTTTTAATTTGTGATTTGTATGGAAGGTACCACGCCCCTTTGTCCAGTTGGACCGGTCACCACTGCGAAACCTTCGTGGGCTAATGCACAACAACTTTGCTGAAGATTATCACATGATCAAATGCATCGTTTACGATTCTATAAAGGACAGACATACAAACTTCCATTTTTATATATACTCGTATATAGATTTGTATGTCAAAATCATAAAAGGAAACAAAAATTGTAACTCAGTTTTCTTGTATAATGGTCAATAAACATTGTCCGGCTTATTCTAAAATTCTGCGAACAAAAGTTCAAGGATCTTCAAAATCTCAGTCATAGCCTATAATTAAAATTACACAATAATTTTAAGTCAAATCTGATAGTTCCCTTCTTTTGCTTAGTTTATCGCCAAATTTCGTATATAAATGAATAATGAAAAAATGTGCTCTGATTTCCAGAGATATTTCCAGCTTTTACAGACACAATTTCTAATCAGATGGCAACACTGGCAACAACAAGTGCAAGCACAAACAATTCCAAGTCTTTGTTTGAATTCAAGCACACTCTGCGCTTATCAGCTGACAGGTTTTTCACACACATACAAATATATGTATGTATATTCATGTGTGCATGCTTTCACACACTCATGTCCATATCCATAACTACCTTTGAGAGTGGCTCGCTCGGCTCTTCTCAAGAATTCTTTTAAAATTCTACATGCTTCACAGACGCGTGCCACTCACTCACTACAACTGCAAACTAACAAGTTCTATTTATGATGATGATGATGATGATGGTAAGCTACAGATGATCTTGATGATGGAGAAGAAGAAGATGATGATGATGTTGTTGTTCTGGTTTTGGCTTTGTGTGGCAATTCTTGGAAAAATACAGCTAAGCTATTCCTTAATTCATCACGATATCTTTTTTGTGTTGAAAAATGTCACACTAACACACACACACGCCCAGGTATCCACACGCACACACACACATCTATGCATACACTTGTATAGCGGCGTGTATCTTAGCGGTTCTATTATTTTGTTAAAGAATTGGGTTCGTTTTACATATTCATATAAAAGATTTGTGTCTTCAGATAACAGCACACTCAGCATCTTTTCAGAAGGGAACACAAATATTGTTTTTATTTGTTTGGCGGTGGCAGAGCAGAGGGAAACGCGGCATGGCGCCGCATAAATTTGGGAACGCTTTTAAATATTCGCTTACACTGCCTTGAATTGGAGTCAAGCCTGCGGCATAACAATTTCTATTGACATTAAGCTAAGAAAAATGCTCAGCAACAATCACCAGTCAAAGGAAGGCGGGAAGATGTATGAGTATTTATGGTAAAGGTCCTTACACGTGTCCTTCAAATGTTTACTGTGTTATAAAAATACAAAAATAATCCCCACGACAGCCTCAAAGCTAGCAAAACATTGACTCATCCATCCATCCTTTGGGTACGTGCAAATAAATCTAATAATCCAATGTGCGTCATAGACAAGCAGAAAAATATCCTGCGGCGCCACTATTAATTACGAGTACATGGAAACATTACGCGGACAGATTTGCTCCTGCTGCCTTACAGCGCCAAATTTAATGAAGCAGCAAAGTTTTTGAAGCTCTTCGAGAGGTCAAATTAAGAAGCCTCCCACGGAGTAGTGCGCTATTAGTGCCTCAAATCTGCTCTAATCCTGTGGTGGCACCAAAATGTTCAAAGATTGGATTGAACTGTTTAAGAATTTTATCAAATTTAACTATTATATATTTGATCCTTGATATATTTGATCCTTGATATATTTGGTCCTTGATATATTTGATCTTTGATATATTTGATCCTTGATATATTTGGTCCTTGATAAATTTTACAATACAGACCGCATACCGAACTCAGAAACCATATATTGAGGGCGGTAGAATCGTGATTTGATTTATAATGGTTTAAAATTGCTATCAGAGGAACTTTTGATTCAGATCCAGAGTTTTTAAAAATTGTGCTTCACTAATCTCGATTTCAAGTTGGATATTTCAGACCGACAAATCAAAACTTCCCATATGGGGACTGCTTCTACTGGCAACAGGTGTCTTGAAACGAATGTATTTCATTGCATACTCAGCTTCTTGCCAATATCGATAGGAGTCTTCTTCAGAAATACCTACTTTCTAGATTTGAGTCAATTAATCTTTTAGCTAACTGCGGTCATCATAACTGACCTAATACACTGTCGTATTCCCATTTTCACATAACAGAGTGCATCTGTTTAGGATCATCACCTTGAAGTCTACAATTTGTACTCATCAGTTTGGACGCAACAGTTTAGACGCATCAGTTGGAACCCCTAAAATTGGATCTATGAGTTAAGACTCAACAGTTTGAACTTATCAATTTGGATCTATGAGTTACGATCATCAGTTTGAACCCATTAAATGAGACCCATGAAAAGAAACCCATCAGTTTGGATTATCAGTTTGCAGTCATCAGCTTGAAGTCATCAGTTTCATCTCATCAGTGTTGACCGATTTTTGGACTTAGCAGTTTGAGCCTATCATTTGGATCTAGATGAGTTACGATCATCAGTTTGAACTTATCAATTGGGACCCATTAGTTTGGATCTATCAGTTTGGGCTTATCAGTTTGGAGTCATCATATTTATCTCATCGGTGTGGACGGATCGTTTCGGATTCATCAGTTTAAAACTATGAGTTTCGACTAATCCGTTGGGAGTCATCATTATGGAGTTATCAGTTTGAAGTCATCACTTTGAAGTCTACAATTTGTACTAATCAGTTTGGATCCATCCCTTTGGACCCATCAATTTGGGTTTATCAGTTCAAGATCATCAGATTGGATCCTTAAGTTGGGACCCATCAGTTTAGATCTATCAGTTTGGACTTATCAGTTTGGACCCATCAATTTGGACTTATCAGTTTGGACTTATCAGTTTGGACTTATAAGTTTGGACTTATCAGTTTGGACTTATCAGTTTGGACTTATCAGTATGAAGACATCAGTTTCATCTTATCAGTGTGTACCGAATATTTTGTGCTCATCAGTTTAAACCCATGAGTTTGGAGTCTTCAGTTCGACCTCCTCAGCTTGGACCCATAAGTTTGAACCCACCACGTAAAAACCCTTCTGATCTTCACCAAGGACCTCTCAACCTCAAATAAACCACCCAATCAAAGGGTACTCACCCTGTCACGCTACTTTTGACCCAACCACATATTCACGACAGTGTAAAAGCAACTGTACAGCAACATGAGGACCGTTCCTAAATACTTGCACTACCGCACATTGGGCACAGGACAAGGTGGATGAGGAAATGGCAACAAAGGTGTACCATTGTTCGCCACCCAAACGAGCTTCCGCCTTGTGATTTAAGCAGTCCTAATTCCACCCTCATTAGCCTAAAAACTGGCAAAAGCCTGTGCAGTGGGGCGGAACTGAACTGAACTGAACGGAACTGAACTGGACTGGTCTGACTGGGACGGGACATTAACTAAGCAGGGAAGCCGTACAACAATTAACTCTAAAGACGAATGCGCTGGGAATGGCGAATGCAGCGTTGCCAGCGAACAACACCAAACGAGGCTAATAACACTTTAAACTCGATTTGGTGGATCGCCGCCGTAGGGTGAAAAAATAAATGCATGCAGTCAGTTGGCAGGGGGGGGGACTCTTCGAGGCAGTTTTGGATTTAATGAAAGCTGAAACTATGAAATAGGAAAGAGAAGGATAAAAATTAAATTAAATTGATTTAATAACACAAAAATGGATTGCACTTAAAAGCAATTAAAAATGTTGCTGCACGAAAGCAAAAGTGAAGGTGGGAGCCGTGCTGACGACCAAATCAGTCAAAGCCGCAGTTCCAGCGAAAGAAAGCAGCGAGAAGTAAATTTGCACTTGGCATTGGAAATTAATAAAAGTGTCCGTCCGTGTCAGTCAATGGCGGATTTATGAGCAGCGGCCAAATTAAATTTAAATTATTAACGGACAAGAGGGCGGAGTTCACGACGCGGCGTGGCGCTCGAATGAACCGAATCGCAGCAACTGCTCCACGGTGAAAAGTGAAAAAACTGCCGTGGACGGACGAACTTCAACGCTGGCGTCGTTTATGGGCAAATTTATGCGAAACCGAAGTAAGGCAAAGACACAAAAAGATGTAAAAATCAAAAGGAAAGAGACGAAAGGAGGAAAAATAAAACTGAAATTACTCAAACAAAGCGAAAGAAAAAAGTTACGCGCTAATAAAGCAAAATGACAACACGGCAGTTGGCGGAAAATCCACACAGTCCACACTCACGTACTACGCAGTCGCAGAGGTTGTCAAACCTCAGACTCAGGACCAACTGTGGCTGTGACTGTGCCTGTGCCTGTGACTGAGACTGACGGCATGCATGCCCGCCATAAAGCAGAAATTAAAGGAGTGAAACTGCATTCAAATCGCAAGGCAGATAAAATAAGACGACTTGAGTTGGCGGCGGCAAATGACAACTGACAGGGAGAAGGGAACGAAGCGATGGTGGGGGCAGGGGCTTAATTTTGAATTGGCAACGACAAGAAAAGCGCTGAAGTGGAAAAGCAGATTTTAATTGTCACAAAACAGACACAAATGACGCGCGCTGCTGCCGGCCGACGAGGAGCGACGCAGGCAAAAGCCAAACAAAAGTGAAAAGCCAAACAAGCCGCTCACACAGCCAACAGCACAAAGTGGCGGTGAGGGAAGCGTACGAGTGCATGCAAATTGGCCTGAGCATGGGGTGCACGGGACACGGGTGTGGGTTGTGACTGTTGTGAGTGCGCATAATTGGCACATCAACGCAAATCCCAAAAGCCGAAAGCAAACCTCTAAACACATCCATTTGCGCTCATTAACAATGCTGCGTTTCACAGGGATCGCGGACTGGGAGTGAGTCTCGAGTCGGCACACATGGCCGCCGAGCCTCATGGACGAGGAATCGCGCTCGTTGGGAAATTGTACCAGCAGTGAAAGGGAAAATTTCTCAAACTGTGTTACCAATTGTTTTTTGATAAATGGGTGGTGCACGCCGTGGAGTGGAGTGGAGTGGACTGCAGTAGTGTGATGTGGGGTTTGGTGTGCTGTGGTGTGGTTTGGTGTAGGCAGAACGTGAGATATCAACGGCGAAACACAGCGTCTAGTCAGCAACTCACACAGAAAAGAGACGCCCACGGGCTCTGCAGAGCAAGAGGCAACTGAAATTGCATGAATGAAAGCTGTGAGGGAAGCAGCAATTGGCACAGAAAGGGCGCACAAGCAGCGGAACGCAGAGCCAGACTGCATCGTCTTCATGGGCAGACCAGAAAATGAGAAAGAAGTCAAATGCAAAGGAATAAGTTTACAAAAAAGAATTTCAGCAACTCATTTCAAAGAAAAAGCAAATAAAAATTCAACATAAATTGTAAACCAGTCAAGAAGATTGAAGTAGGGTTAAGCAGACTACCAAATACCCTACAGCCCAAGGAAATTGAAGTATCAAAGGAGTCAAGTGAGGTGAGAGGGTGAATGAATTGTGGGCTATAAAACACCCTACAACCCAAGGAAATTAAATGATCATCAAAGTAGTAAAGTGAGGTGAGATGGTGATATGTATATTGTGGGCGTAACATTCAGTTTCCCAACAACTTTTACTAAGTACTTAACAGTGTTGCTGTGATATACCAAAACATGAGAGACCCCCTCCATAGTGTCACACTACAATGCCAACACAACTTGTCACTCGTGGCTGAACAGGTCAAGGTATTAAAACCAAGTTTGGACTCATAGATCATTGTCTCAGAGCCATTGATAAGATATAAAGAAACTCCTGATAAACTGAAGTGTGAGTAGCACTCCATCACTGCCGCTTAGTTGAAAGAAGAACCGCCTAGAACTGAGAAATCCTCTCTGGATAGACTTACGAAGTGTTATTTGGTCGAAATTGCGAGAGGAGGAAATGGACTTAACAAGTTATTCCAAAGACAAGGTTATACTCATGTGGACACAGCGTTAACTAACTTGGAAGAGGTAGAGAATACAAATCAAGCTACAGACTGGCTCGTGGGTGATATAAAGTTCTGGCACTGAAGCACCTCCATAGAGGTTGTGCAATTACCTCACCTCTAATATACAAGCTGAGTTAACTTTAATGTAGAGAAGTGTCACCACAGTAGTATTCCAGATATTATACATCCCTTTATGATGTTCATGCAGAGTTATTGTTCGTTGTTGTTTCTTTTGTCCTACTCTCTCTTTGACAGTATTCATCCAACTGGTATGGGGAATTTCAGACGATCCGCAGTCCCTCAACTATGCTCGCGATCGGAAGGGCATCAACTATGGTCACGATTAGGAGGGCCTCAACTACACTCGCGATCGGGAGTGTCTCAACTACACTGGAGATGGGGAGGGCCTCAACTACAATCGCGATCGGAAGCGCCTCAACTATGCTCACGATCAGGAGTACCTCAACTACACTTGAGATCGGGAGTGCCTCAACTACACTCGCGATCGGGAGTGTCTCAACTACACTGGAGATGGGGAGGGCCTCAACTACAATCGCGATCGGAAGCGCTTCAACTATGCTCACGATCAGGAGTACCTCAACTACACTTGAGATCGGGAGTGCCCCAACTACACTCGCGATCGGGAGTGCCTCAACGACACTCTCAATCGGTAGGGCCTCAACTACACTTGAGATCGATAGGGCCCCAACTACACTCGCGATCGGGAGTGCCCCATCTACACTCGCGATCGGGAGTGCCTCAACTACACTCCGGATCGGTAGGGCCTCAACTAAACTCGCTATCGGGAGTGCCTCAACTATGCTCACAATCACAGAACAGAAAGAGTGGCAATGGGGGGAAACAACCTGCTATATTAGCAAAACTACTCTCAAAAGGAATATTCACCAATAAAGCTCCATGAGTCATCACTTCGTGATCGTGTGAAAAGGCCTTACGCCTTGCATAATTAAGAGCTTTTAGAAAAGTTTGAGTACCGCTGATGACGCCTGCTACAATTGTAGCCAAAACAGTGCAAAAAAGTCAACAAATGTCAATGACTGAGAAATGCCTCAACCAATGGCGGCGATGATTGATTAATTAATAAAGTTCAAACGAGGAACATGGAAACGGTGGCCACACTTGGCAGACGGGAGAAATGGCAAAGCAACAGCAATTTTGATTATGTACAGAGACCTACAAGTCAATCAACAGCAAAAGCATGAAATGAAGAAAGGAAAACGCTGATGAAAAATCAATGAGCAGTTAAGCAATCGGACAACGGCAGCAACTGATGCCAGAACTGAGCTGCAGCACTACGCTGCACGACACTGAACCGATCCGATCCGATCCGATCCGAATCGCACCGCACTGCACTGAATCGCACTGTGAGGATGGTGGTGTTAACTATAGTCGGGAAAGGATGCCATAAGGAGGAACAAAAAAGAGCAATACCAGAGGCAACAACTTAAAACTCAAAACGATGCTGAGGAAGAAGAACCGGTGTGCGAAGTGACGAATTGGCAGCCAGGGCCAGTTTCACGTCGCTTCCTTGTGTTTTCTGCCAGAGCAACAGTAAAACTGAAAACATCACAACCACAGCGGAGAAGCGGTCAACAGCATGAGGCTCCATGGAGCAGGGGATGCCAAGGCGGAGAAAACAACAAGCGCAGGTGAGCACTTGGGTAGATGAGGCGCTGAGCTGAGTGGCTGCAACGGTTGTTCACACATGAAAAATGCCACTGCCGATAATTAGAAACAGCAGCCAACACGGCAGTCGGAGCAGCTGCCACAGCCAGAGCCACAGCTAGAGTCAGAGCCACAGCTAGAGCCAGAGCCAGAGCTGGAGCACCGGCATCAGCAACAGCAACAATTGCTGCCTAGTTGCAGCAGAAAGCAAGCATGTTCCCGTTGTCAGTTGGCAATTGGCGCTGGTGTGTTGTTTGGACATTTGGCGCGCTCCGCACGTCAACGTTTGCACAAGTGAAGACTTGGCTTGAGGAGTTATTAACACGAACTGGAAGAAGTGTTGATGTTGGTGCCATTGTTGTTGTTGTTGTTGTTGTTTTGTTGTTGTTGCTGTAGCAGTTATTGTGGCAGCTGCTAATGTGATTAACATTGTTGCATTTGTGACTCTAAGCACAGCAATGCTCCAGAGCAGCGCTGGCAGCGGCAGCAGCATCAGCCTCAGTGGAGATTTATCATCAACATCAACAGCAACACTTTTCCAAGCAACGTCGCCACTGGAGGTACGTGCACTGCATTTGAGCACGCGCGCCCATTTCTCAGTTCAGTGAAAGTGAAAATTACTAAATTGCAGTTCAAGCCTGGTGCCTGCCCGCTGCCCGTCTCGAGAGTGACTGCTCGCATGTCAACATGTTGCCATGGCATTTAAGACAAATACAAAAGCGACAGCCGGGAAACAGCCACACAGACCATGCACACACACACACAAGCACACAAGTAAACACATACACACACTGCAGGAGCGACAGGAAACTCCGCCGAAGTGATCGCTTAAAAAGTCCATTCACTGCTCTGAAGTGCAGCTGCTCCGGGTAAAAGCTGCAGGCACCGAACAGCATTTCGAGTATCCCCCAACAGTGGCATATGACATTGGGCACAACAACAGCGCGCACTTGTGGCATGCCACATTTTTCCCACTGCGCATGCCAATTTCGTCAATTTGCATAGTTCAGTTCAGCTGCGAAATGGGAACACTTGACTTGCATGTGTGCTCAATTCGAGCGTTCCTGCTGGAGATACGAGTTTTCTGTGGCAACAACATCAAGAACCAGAACAGCGGTGGCCAATTTGCAGCAGCTTGTAAACCAGGTCACTCGAAGATGTCTAACTGGGTGCATGTGGGACAAACTGGCACAGAACTGGGGGCGAGTGAATATGACATAATGAATGTCCCACCCGCCTAATCCCGCTCCGTAAGCAAGAAAATGAATTGCTGAAGGAATTTCGGACCTTTCGCTCGCTATGTTGGGAAGTTTCTGAAATTCAGAACTGTTGCGAAATACCGGGTTTAAATTTATGAATACGAGGAAATAAATTGATTACTTTCGCGAAATGCATTCAAACCTTTCAGCATTTCAATTACTAAATTTCAGTAATTCAATTGTTGATATTCAGAAATTGAATGGACAAATTTCAGGATTTCTTTTACTGAATTTCAGAAATTGAATGGACAAATTTCATAATTTCTTTTACTGAATTTCAGAAATTGTATTACTGAATTTCAGAAATTGAATTCCTGATATTCAGGAAATGAATGAAGACATTTCAAAAATTGAATTGCTGTCTTTAAGAAATTAAATGCACAAATTTCAGAATTTCTATTACTGAATTTCAGAAACTAAATTGTTGATATTCAGAAATTGAATGAAGATATTTCGGAATTGATATTGCTGAATTTCAGAAATTGAATGGACAAATTTCAGAATTTCTTTTACTGAATTTCAGAAATTGAATGGACAAATTTCAGAATTTCTTTTACTGAATTTCAGAAATTGTATTACTGAATTTCAGAAATCGAATTCTTGATAGTCAGGAAATGAATGAAGACATTTCAGAAATTGAATTTGCTGTCTTTAAGGAATTGAATGGCCAGATTTCAGACTTTACATTACTGAATTTCAGAAATTGAATTGTTGATACTCAGGAATTTAATGGACATATATCTATATTACTGAATTTCAGAAATTGAATGGACAAATTTCAAACTTAGCATTACTGAATTTCAGAAATTGAATTGTTGATATTCTGGGATTTAATGAGAACAAATTTCAGAAATTGAAATGCTGTCTTTAAGAAATTAAAGCACAGATTTCAGAATTTCTATTACTGAATTTTAGAAACTGAATTGTTGATATTCAGGAATTGAATGGAGATATTTCGGAATTGATATTGCTGAATTTCAGAAATTGAATGGACAAATTTCAGAATTTCTTTTACTGAATTTCAGAAATTGTATTACTGAATTTCAGAAATCGAATTCTTGATATTCAGGAAATGAATGAAGACATTTCAGAAATTGAATTTGCTGTCTTTAAAGAATTGAATGGCCAGATTTCAGACTTTACATTACTGAATTTCAGAAATTGAATTGTTGATACTCAGGAATTTAATGGACATATATCTATATTACTGAATTTCAGAAATTGAATGGACAAATTTCAAACTTAGCATTACTGAATTTCAGAAATTGAATTGTTGATATTCTGGGATTTAATGAGAACAAATTTCAGAAATTGAAATGCTGTCTTTAAGAAATTAAAGCACAGATTTCAGAATTTCTATTACTGAATTTCAGAAACTGAATTGTTGATATTCAGGAATTGAATGGAGATATTTCGGAATTGATATTGCTGAATTTCAGAAATTGAATGGACAAATTTCAGAATTTCTTTTACTGAATTTCAGAAATTGTATTACTGAATTTCAGAAATCGAATTCTTGATATTCAGGAAATGAATGAAGACATTTCAGAAATTGAATTTGCTGTCTTTAAGGAATTGAATGGCCAGATTTCAGACTTTACATTACTGAATTTCAGAAATTGAATTGTTGATACTCAGGAATTTAATGGACATATATCTATATTACTGAATTTCAGAAATTGAAAGGACAAATTTCAAACTTAGCATTACTGAATTTCAGAAATTGAATTGTTGATATTCTGGGATTTAATGAGAACAAATTTCAGAAATTGAAATGCTGTCTTTAAGAAATTAAATGCACAAATTTCAGAATTTCTATTACTGAATTTCAGAAACTAAATTGTTGATATTCAGGAATTGAATGAAGATATTTCGGAATTGATATTGCTGAATTTCAGAAATTGAATGGACAAATTTCAGAATTTCTTTTACTGAATTTCAGAAATTGTATTACTGAATTTCAGAAATCGAATTCTTGATAGTCAGGAAATGAATGAAGACATTTCAGAAATTGAATTTGCTGTCTTTAAGGAATTGAATGGCCAGATTTCAGACTTTACATTACTGAATTTCAGAAATTGAATTGTTGATACTCAGGAATTTAATGGACATATATCTATATTACTGAATTTCAGAAATTGAAAGGACAAATTTCAAACTTAGCATTACTGAATTTCAGAAATTGAATTGTTGATATTCTGGGATTTAATGAGAACAAATTTCAGAAATTGAATTGCTGTCTTTAAGAAATTAAATGCACAAATTTTAGAATGTCTATTACTGAATTTCAGAAACTAAATTGTTGATATTCAGGAATTGAATGAAGATATTTCGGAATTGATATTGCTGAATTTCAGAAATTGAATGGACAAATTTCAGAATTTCTTTTACTGAATTGCAGAAGTTGTTTTGTTGATAATCAGGAATAAAATGAGCATATTTCAGAAATTTCATTTGCTGTCTTTAAGGAATTCCATGGACAAATATCAGAAATTGATTACTGAATTTCAGAAATTGAATTGCTGATATTCACTAATTTAATGAACAAATTTCAGAATTTGGATTTGCTGTCTTTAAGAAATGCAATGGACAAATTTCAGACTTTTAATTACTGAATTTCAGAAATTGAACTGCTAACATTCAGAAATTGAATGAACAAATTTCAGAAATTGAATTGGTGACTTTATCGAATGAGGTGATTTTGACTGAAATTCAGAAACTAAATGTCTACAATTCAACAATCACATTGTCAAATTGTTATCAAATTGTTATAACTGGGAAACTAACGCAGAGTCTCTCCGATATGAGTTCAAACAATCGGTATCCCGACTTTCGATGGACAACAATTTCAACAATTCCTCGTTATGCGTGCGTTAAGTAAACAGCACAACAGTCTGCAATTACCCAATCAGTCAAAGCAGGAAATTGACGGCAGCGCGCCAATTAATTTTCCATTTTCGTGAGCTTGTGTGGCTCGGAAAATTTGCCATTACCGCCCAGCAATTGCCACAATTAAAGCCAATGCGATAGTTGCTCGTACCGTGCAAATAAGCGCCCAGTGCCAATGCCAATCGAGTGGAATCAGCTCCAAACCAAACTAATTCAATCGCAGCAGCCGTCAGCCACCAGCCACCAGCATGGCAAGCAACCACTGACAACAAGTTAATTAAATGATTTCCAATGTCTGACCCGCGGTGCTTTCTTTTCCGTTTCGAGTCTCCTAGAAATGCGAAAATCAGGCACACACACAAGCACACCAGCACACAGCGGCACGGGAACCCCCAAATCCGACGAACAATCCACAAGTTCCATAGCTAGGCTGGTGGCGAGCAGGAAACTGGAATGGCACTGTGCGAAAGCAAGCATCAATTGTCGATTGGCAGTGCAACCTCCCCCCCCAGCCCGCGCCTTCCGGAAAACCGTCAGCACATCTCAGCACGAAGTGGTCCACACATTACTCTCGGCGTTCGAACCCAGCGGAGGGAGTGAGTGGAGTGAGTGCGCCGCGACTACGCTGGCCGTAATCTGATTGCGCTCTGCGCCAGGTTGATTGCAGTTTGCATTTCGGGCATTTGAACGTCGCTTTCGGTGTTTTGTGCTGCGTTGTGTTATTTTGTTTGTTTGTTTGTTTGTTTGTTTGTTTGTTGGGAGACATGTTGGCGCTTCACTTCGACTTTGGTTGCTGCTTCAGAGTGTGCCCAGTTGCCACAATTGGGAGCGACGGACGGCTGCCTGCCTCTGACATGGCTCATTCGTTGCGGCCATGAAGACAATGCCAGCGTTGTACTTTCTATTGAGCAAACATATAATTATTAATTGCCGTATTTACTGGAATTCCAAGCAAGAATGGCAACTGGAGTCCATAGAGAGGAGGGGAGGGGTGAGGAGTGAGGAGTGAGCAGCACAAATAGAAAATAGAGAATGCAAGGCTGGAGGTATTTCGTTAATAATTGTAGAAAGCGTTATGTTAATATAAGAGAATGGCTAAGCCAGAAGTGACTAACAGAGAAAGGCCCAAGGGGACCCCCCCATTGTGACACCAAGGGGAGGTAAACCTACTCCCTTGTCTTGACCTTAAAGCAGTAAAAACGAGTTGTTGATAAAAGTCAGGAGGCCTTTAAGTCCCCTACCTTTTCAAACACCTGCTGTTAACTGCTTATATCTTGAAATCCTTAAGTGGAAGAACTAATATACATATGTCCATTACCAGTATCCCTACCCCAGGCGACACCTGTAACCGCCCAGCAGCATAAGCATTAAAAAGTAATTTTTGATTATTGACTTTGAAAGGACAAAGTTCAGACTTTACATTACTGAAGTTCAGAAATTGAATTGCTGACATTCAGAAATTGAATTGCTGACATTCAGAAATTGAATTGCTGACATTCAGAAATTGAATTGTTGATATTCAGAGATTTAATGAACAAATTTCAGAAATTGAATTGCTGTCTTTAAGGAACTGAATGGACAAATTTCAGAATTTGATTACTGAATTTCAGAAATTGAATTGCTGACATTCAGAAATTGAATGGTTGATATTCAGGAATTGAATGAAGACATTTCAGAAATTGGATTTGCTGTCTTTAAGGAATTGAATGGCCAGATTTCAGTAATTTTACTATGGTTTTGATGGGAAGGATCTTCCAAGCACTTGCGACAATTAAATATTAAGGACTATACGTTGACTACGATGTTTTGTGGGTCAGGAATCGATGTTATTCAATTATTCTATTGAATTATCAAGCCGTTTTTATATTAGGTGTTCCAATGAAGAAGTATTTCGCCTTTCTCAACATTCCCGGGATGCACAAACGTGACCACGGGAATATGGGATTAAGACTGAAACAAATTTTGTGTTTTAGGAAGTCAGAAATTTCAGATCCTACATTTTCATGACCCGGGATGTCGTAATTACATTCGTTTCTATATTTATAACAGACTTCTTCCATTAACTAAGTAATGGCCGCCGGATGAGCTGGATATTTGGAGATCCATACGCCAGGAGATCTGTAATACCAGAAAGCAAAAAAAGCGATTCACTGATCGATCGACCGCCGGAAAAGTCGTTCACTGATCGTTCAAATACCAAGTGTTGGAATACCACCGACGCCCAAAAAACAACAACAACCCCACATGAAATGCACAACTCACCCTTTGTAAAGTTGCAAAAGGTGAGCTACCAAATCACGGACCTCTTGATGAATCCTGGTGACTCTCTCTCCAGGGTCCCTATCACTGCCCCCACTGTTTCCTTAAAGTATAAATAGCAAAGTGTATTTTAAAATTGTGTGTTTCAATGGAACCTCACCACATTAACTCCCCTTGCAGTTGCACAGCCTACCTATCCCCCACCACCCGACTACTTATTTCCTCTCCCTCAACGTAATCAAATTTGCTATCTGCTCAGTTTGTATCTGATATCAAAGGGTTCCAATCCGCTGAAACGGAAAACAGCACCCGCGAATTGCAGTAATTTAAGCTGAAATTGCAATTGCAAAAATGAATGCAAAGGGCAAGTGGGGGGAGGGAGGGCTGGACGAGGCAGGCAAGTAAACAAAACAATCTAAATGAAAAATCTTGCATCATTTTGCGCGGGCAATTTATTTAAATTGTGTTGTTGCGTCTTTACAAAAAGTTTCGCAGCAGTTTTGCAGGAGGGCGGGCCACAACAGCAAATTAAACAGCAACGGCAGAAGTGGCGACAGCAGCAGCAGCAGCAGCAGCAGTGGCAGTGGCAGAGGCAGCAGCGGCGTTGGCAACTTAATGTCAATTGAAGAGGGACAGTTTGGCAGGGCAGGAGGTCAGAGGCGCGGAGCTGCTGGTTCTCTATTAGCGAGCAATATGAATGCGAATAGAAAAATCGCTATGACTGCGAAGAGATTAGAATCTATTTTCTTGACTACTTCTCGAGACGAAAGAGAATAGAAAAATTGGATTAATTAACCAAGCGATCGCAAGAAGCAGCGAGTCTCAATCGGAGTCACTTTGGCCTCCAGCACATATCGAGATCTAAGCATATGTGCCTCCATGTAAGAGCCTCCATACACGTAATGGAAGCAAGCAGAAAACCGCAAGCTTCACAGATATGAATAAGCAGCGAAAGAAAAGCCCAAAGAAGAATGCGAATAATAAATCAAATTGCATGCAACGTGCAGATTGCCAGCAACAGAAAGCAGATACTTCAGTTCCAGAGATGTGTGGATGCGAGGTGCAACATGAACCGCGGTGTGTGGCAAACAAAACTAACCGAACATTTTAACAAACAATCAACAGAAGAGAGGATCAAGAAAAGTAAGGCAAATAAAATGCAAATGCAATGCAAATTATAATCAGCTTTATTAGGAATGGGTTGGTTTATTTGTGCTTTTCAAATCAAGCGTGCAATAATTGCTGAGAATGTAGCGGAAAACTGCCAGCGATAAAAGACCGCTGAGCTCATGGCGCCAGGTGGTAATAATGGGGGAACATACGAAAACCGAGAGAGCTCGGGAACACTAAAGAAAAGATTGCATAAGTAATTTCAGCCAAAGAACGATGAAAGATTGACATTGGTAGAATAAAAATAAATGTCACTACAATGCATGGAATTATAAAAATCGCAGCCAGTCCACCACTACGTATGAGTAATGTGACCACATGCAAAGGGATTTACAACAATATTGGTACGAAAAAGGAACGCACAATCAATTTTGATTATACAAAGTAGTTGATGGTGTACAAAATAAGTGTTGATATCTCTAGATATCTTTTGTATTACAGTTTGGATGAGAGCCATACCAAAGAGTATGCATACATAGAGATTGAATCACTCAAAATTTTGTTTAATGGAAGTGATGACGATTTCACAAATATCGGGAGCGGCAAGGGGAAGCGAGATGCAATGAGTGTATTTAAGTTCGGTGGGTTTACTAGAACACCCCTCGAACAAAGTTTTTGCAACAATAAATTCGTTCGTCATGGGAGCTCTATATATGTATACTCTTTGGCCACACCTGTCATACCTTAATACTACAACCTCTTCATGACAAGAACTGCGCACATAATAGTTGCATTCGTACATTCAATGCCTCTTCGAACCAAATCGATGAAATTGGTTGAATTAAGTTGCATCGAACCATATTTCAGCTGCAACGGTAGCATTGACCTTAGAAAGTGCATCAGCAGCAGGTTGCGTCGAACCATATTTTAGCTACAACGGTAGCATTGACCTTAGAAAGTGCATCAGCAGCAGGTTGCGTCGAACCACAACCGGAAGTTTGAAGCAACTAATATGATTACAGATTACTTTGTATCAGCGCTCGTAAATGGAGTTATATACTTATTTTACTTCACTCTGTGTTGCCGACACATTCGATTTTCAACCTGACAAGGATTCAATGCAAGGCCAAATTGTCTGCTTTATTCGTTCCCAGTTGAAATTTTCGCACAGAATATTTTTACATTTTTTTTATGACTTTTTGTATCCTTCTTGTAAGGCTGCCTTTTTGTGTGCTTCTTTTAGGTGGGCTTTTTGTAGACTTCTTTTAGACTACTTTACTGTGTCCTTCTTTAAGGCTGGCTTTTTTTGCTCTTCTTTTAGGTGGACTTCTTTTAGACTACTTTACTGTGTCCTTTTTTAAGGCTGGCTTTTTGTGTCATTCTTTAAGGCTGCCTTTTTGTGTCCTTCTTTAAGGCTGCCTTTTGGTGTCCTTTTAGGCTGCTTTATTGTGTCCTTCTTTTAGGTTGGCGTTTTGTGTACTCACTCTTGAAAGAAATTACTAGGACTAAACTGAAGTGAACAGGATTTCAGTAAATTCATTGAAAGAGCAGAACTTTTATATCAACTTAGTCTCAGTTTGAGAAGTAAACAATGAAATTTAGCAATAAAACTCCTTTACAACCTCATTAAACAACAACGAAATTATTGTTAATTTCGCACAAGGTTTCAATATCCTTATAATCTGCAGGATACAATATAATGATATTTGTTATACAATGATCGAATATAAATGCAAACTTTTAAAGCACTACACTAGTAACTACTCCTACAACCAGTTTCAGTACCAACAGTAGAGATGGCCACTTATGAAAATGCAATTAAATTAATGCGAAGGCTAAAAGCACATCCCCACCAACACCACCACTGAAAGAAGACATGCCAGTTTCCATACTGCAGAGCAAATTTGGTGCCACCGTTGGATCTGTAACTGCGTGCTTAACGATTCTTTAATTTACTCGTACTTCTGCAGCATATTTTTAGTTCATTTGCACCTACATTAAATCGAAATGACGCTCGCGGCTCCGTTTGCCGCTTGTGATTCTCTTCATTTATGCCTGTGTTCCAGCGGAGCGGCAGAGAAGAGGAACGCTCCTTTATAATTGTCAACCAAGCACAAAAAGCAGTAGATGCTCAGACGCATGCCAACCATGTTTGTATTGTGCACAGAGCACAGCAGTCCACGGTTGAATGGGCCGCCTCCAGAGCCAGCGTGGATGGTGCCACAAGCACTGATGTTCTGGCTGTACAAGTACGTATGAATGCACCCCGACTGTTTAAAGCCATTTGCAGCAAGTGGCATGGCAAGGATATTTGCCGAGTTCATTTTGAATGTCATTAGGGAATTCTTTAAATTGAAGCACAAGTATGAGTGGCAATACTTGAAACTTCAAAGAATGCTGTTATAGTGGTATTATAATAGTGTTATAGATGGTCAATGGAAGGCAGCGGAGTAAAGCGACGACTGAAAACTCTGCTGGAGACAGAAGAGGTGCAAAAAACATTGCCAATAAGCGTTATAATGGGGACTCATCTACAATGTGCCTATTATGCTTAAGAGAGAGATTTCCCCTTCACTTCACGCTGAGAAATTTGAAATTTCATTCGGAGTTCGAAAAGAGTCCGTTGAAATTTTAATTTAATTTGCGTTTAAAAAGCCAACTTTTAACACCGTAATTTTATTTTTTATTCAGTTTCGCATTTCTTTAGTTTTGCGAATAAAAAATAAAAACTATAACTAGTTTTGTTTCTCTTTTATTTGCAACAAAGAGCAATGAAACGTTGCCGCTTAAAACTAAAGTAAAAACTAAGGAAAAAATTATAACAGAAAAAAAACGCAAACGGCGGCAATGACCGCTGAGAAAAAATGCAAAAAAATAAAGAGTAACAAAATAATAAAATAAAAAAAGTAAATAAATAAGTTAAAAAAAAGAACTGGTTTTTAAAATAAAAAGTAGCTCCATTTTAGGCCAAAGACAATAAAAACAACAAAAGAAAACCAGCGAATTAGCCAAAAATGAGCACATGGGGACAAACTTAGTCAGTAAATTGCGACGGGAAGTGGGAAGCATTGTTACCACGTGGATATAACTCACAATGAGAAACGAACGGTGATTGTGAAAAGGGTAAGGAAGGTAGTCAAGGAATTTCGAAATTAAACTCTAAGGAAGGTATGCAAGGAATTTCCAAATGAAACGCTTGGGCTTTTAAGTAAGGAAGGTCTTCGAGGAATTCCGAAACTAAACACTTGGGACTTGAAGTTAATTAAATAAATGATAAATGAATTATAAATAAATTCCCCACGTGATAAAATCGGGGCCTTTACACTCATTCTTCTGCTTCTCTGGAGTCTACTTGGTTTGTGTCACTTTCACAAAAACTCAAGCTTAGTTCAAGGCTCATGATTGTGTCTGCAGCTCATCAAGTCGAACTCAAACCATTTGAATTGTTCGTGAGTTTGTTCGTTTGAGTGTCTGCAGCTCATCAAGTCGAACTCAAACCATTTGAATTGTTCGTGAGTTTGTTCGTTTGAGTTAATTTTTTTGTGAAGATGAAAAAAAAATTGGTGCCTCTACTCCGAGTCTACTTGGTTTGTGTCACCAAAGAGTATACATAAATAGAGATTGAATCACTCAAAATTTTGTGAAGTGGAACTGAAGGCGAGATGCAATGCGTGTATTCATGCAACAATGATTTCGTTCGTCATGCGAGCTCTATTTATGTATACTCTTTGCTCGAACTTAGTTCGAGGCTCATGAGTGTATTGGCAAATCGTCGATTCGAACTCAAACCGTTCGAAGGGTTCGTGAGTTTGTTCGTTTGAGTTAATTTTTTGATGAAGTGGATCCATGAATGCGACATCGTTAAATACTTTCTCAAACACAGAACGAGATACTTTTGTGCCCCATCCAACTTCTATGAAGGAAGGAATCCTACGATGTTACTGAGTGGAGATTTTATATAGACCTCATATAAAGCACCTTGAACAAAATTATGCCTACGAAGCCTCCTTTGGCTCTTTCCAAAAGTAAGGACTGTTAAAAAAAATCTCTTAATATTTATTTTATATGCAAACGATTTATTTTACTATAATTTTAAGTCAACATATGACTTTAACGCGAATAGAAGCTCCCTGGAGACCTTGACTGTGCTCCCGTACAGTCTCTCCGGGAGCATGCGAGCCAATCTCGAGGGAGCATTCGCTAGCGATAAGGTCGATGAGACCATTAAAACAGATAATAAACGCATATTATTAAGTTTGAATCAGCGCACAGCAAATAATCGAATGAAAATAATTTGTGTACCGAAAATAGGAAGAGCTTCAGAGTGACTCATTCATCTCTTGAGGCGCAACTGGGTACGCGTCACAAACAATTCTATACAAAAAAACTTTATAGAGAAATTTTGAACACAAAAAGACAACGAAATCAAATTGAAAATAAACCACGCAAAGTGTATATTAAAAAAAAAAGTGATTCAAAAAAATTGTATGTTAAAAATAGATGCAGCGCATGGGCTAAAAATACATCGTCAGAGAGGACTCTTGAAGAACCAAAAAAATTACTTTATAAATGCAGCTACGAGTACTACAATAAAGTCAGAACCAGAGCCAAAAGACACAAAAATCGAAATGCGGCTGACGGCAACAACAACAAGAACAGCAACCACAACAACCACACCAACAACTACAACGCCAACAACAACAACAACCACACCAATACGAAGAAGAACACCAAACGACAGACAACACACCTGATTTTTGTAGCTGACCCTGTTCTTATGCATTACGGCACGCCACGGCAGAGTGTGCAGAGCAAGCGAGGAGCATTCGCAGGAAACCAGTTGGATTCACTCAATCGAACAACAACAACAACAACAACAACAACAACAACAACAACCAAGAATATTTCCAACTGCAAGCGGCAATTTGGGGAAAAGGCAGCAACAACATTTACAGAGCAGGGGCAGAAGGCAGGATCGCATCGATTCAAGTTGTAATTTCATTACGATTGCGCTCACAGACAAGAAAGAAGGAAAGGACCGACCGATCGACCGACCGACCGGCTAAATGGGAGAACAGGTTCTGCCTCTGGGTTGGCATTGGGAGTAAATATTTGCATTGGCAGAGTTTATGAAGAAATTTTAAAGATTTGCATACGAGTGGGTAAGAAAAGAAGACAAAATGACAAACCAAACCAAACAACAACAACAAGAATATTCGAAAGGAGTGGCACACTTTGCAACTAGCTGCGTTCAACTAAACCGAAGCTGAACTGAATCGAGCTGAGCTGAGCTGAACTGAACTGATCTGAGAACAGAACGACTCTCTACAATTAGATAAGCGCAAATTTGTTGCTGATTGTGCAGCAACAGCGACTGCGACGGAAATGCAGCAGCGTACAACAAAATGTCAGCGACATTAATTGGATTTGGCTGCAATTTATGGCGATAACAAGCATCCACCAACCAGGCTGACCAACCAAGCAGCAATTGACGATCAGCATCAACGTTGGAAGACAACGAGAACTGTGCTGATCGCTGCAGTCAGCAGCAAGCAACAAGAAGGAAGTGTCCACACCAATTCTTGAGGAAGTTGTTAATAAAGCTTACAGCTATAAATCAGCACCACAGGGAACTTTCCCCACAACATGACCAAATTAGTTAAAGGAGGGGGAGGGGGACGATGTAACCAGAGCCGCTCGCATGATGCGTTCTTGGTTCATTGTGGTAGATTAGGCTTCGGTGGTGCCTGTAGCCCACGAAAGGTGAAGGACAACTTAATTCACTACTTGACGGCAGCCACAGTACGCTAAGAGTCAACTTGGCTAGATCGGGAAGAATAAAATGGTTGGTAGGTCGGGAACAATAAAATGGGAGCTACTCATAGAACAGTTATTATGCCTTCCACTGACATACAAAGCAAAAGGAGAACACACTCCATCAGAAATTCATGTCTATAAAGATATGTTCCGTTATGTAGTGTGCTAGAATCGTTCACATCACCACCTGCTCTTAGCATAGTTTTACTTAAGAGGAGCTTTTTTTGATAAAATGACACCGTCTTCACCAAATTCAGCAGAAAAAAGCTTTCACCGGGTAAATGTCCAAATTTATAAATTTGGTTTCTGTACGAGATAATTTCTCTAAATGATGGTTCACGTATTTGCTTTTACTATATGCGAATTGAATGTTTTCTCGACCTTTGGATTCTGTACTTGAATAGTTCAAGAAGTTGAGTAAGGAATGTGAGGACCATTCCGCATGCTATTCTCAATTTCCTTTCTTGATTTCGTATTAAATTCACGTTGAAGTGAAAGAATATCAAATTTAACACTCGCTGATCAAGAACAGTTAAGAGATGGGACAGAAACCGTTGAGTACGGATAAAGCCTTGAAGACAAACTAACCAATTTCAAGGGGGAGGAACAATATTATGGGGTAGAAACAATATCATGGGGTAGAAACAATATCATGGGGTAGAAACAATTCCATGGGGTAGAAACAATATCATGGGGTAGAAATAATTCCATAGGGTAGAACAAATTTCATATTGGCCAACAATCGAGGATTGGATCACCGTCCCCTTTCATCCACACGGCCACTAAGCGTGTGTGCTTGACAAAAGTAACACGAGTAACAATAAACAACCACAACACCAACAACAACAACGACGACAGCAACAATGGGCATATCAGTGAAGGCAGGTGACGGTGGCAAAATGAATATCCATGCAATTCGATAATCCATAACAATGATAACAATAACAACAAGAAAAACAACAGATACAAACCAATGCCAATTTAATGTCAATAACAATAACACTGACAGGCCAATGGAGTGCGGAGCAGTGACAAAAATTCAAATGATTTGCCAACAACACGCCAGGCAGACGCACAGTGCTTCATTCCCACACAACGAGCACACAAATCTCAACTGAATTGATGGATTTTGATGAATTCCATAAATTCTTGTCTACTGTTTACATGCACATTCAGTCAAGTGAAGTTGAAGCATTGCAACCGAAACATTTTTTGCTGTGGGTGGTGGGAGGCACAACCATGTGCATACATATGCGCCGTCCACGCATCATTGTTGCAATTAAACATTGCGTTGTAAGCTTGTGAAATGAGAAATGTGATGTCATTTGTGGTCGTTGTTGTTGTTGATGTTGTTGTGAGAAAATGTTGAAACGCACGCTTGAAGACAATTCATGTTTAAGACTTCCCAGAAGCAACACACACAATAACATTTAAGAGGAGTGGCTGGGGTGATATACTAAATCAGAAGAAAAAACAACACAAACAGTAACAATACACAAAGAAATGTAAACTGAATGAATGACATAAGAAATTTTGATATCGTCTGCAGTTGTAAAGCAGTTTACAACAACAACCACGGCAGCATCGGCTGCGGCGTCGGCAGCACTAACCACGGCAGCATCGGCGGCGGCGTCGGCAGCCCCAACCACAGCTGCTGGCACACTCTGCTAATGTCATAAATGTCAGTTGACGACGACAGCACGCAATGAGGAAAATGCGGCTGTGATATTTCTGGAAAATAATAACAATTAATAATAAAAATTTGATGGCACTTTTTAGTGTTCAATTTGTACGAATATGCTAAATTTGTTTGTTCGCTTTTTTATTGTTTTTATGTGGAAAAATCTGAAATGCAATCATAAAAATGAATATAGAGCAGCTGAAAGAGCAGCAGCAGAAGGCGGCTACGATTTGTCGATATGCAGTTGCAGTTGTTGTTGTTGTAATTATTTAATGTTGTTGTTGTATTCGTTGCCTTAGTAATAATAATTGTGAGCGAGAAGAAAAGTTGGAAATTTCCAGTTAAAACAATCACAATTAAAAACCCGAGTGAGACATGCACACGCTCTGTTGTGCAAACGTCAGCAGCGGCAGCGCAGATGTGCAATTTTCTCAGTCAGTTCACAATTGCGTGTCAGATGCCATTCACAATGCAGTTCATTAATTTGCTCCAGTTTGTGCCCAATGCAGAGAAATGACAAATTCCAACGTGAACAAGATTGAAGTGAACTTTTTATTAATGCTATTGTGGAGGCACTTCCAATTGATGGCAGGAATGGAGCAATGAGTATGCAGCAATTTACAGGCCACATGGTATTACATGCATACTTAGAAAAATGTCAATGAAAATAATGAAAATTATTAAAGAGTTCTTAATAACCAACTATGTGTAATTATATATTCTAAGAACTTATCTGACTAATAAGAAAGTAAAAGATATATTATCTTATAGATAACTATTATATGGCTGCTTATCTATCTGTTAAAAAGGTTGAAACTATTTTGGGCTGTTTTTTATAGAGTACTGAGGAGAGTTTGGTTACGGTAAGGTAGGTTGATAGCCTGATAATCGTAAATTCACCTTATCACAGAAAATTTGGCCCAGCGAAACTATAGGTATTAATTTATCTGAATCATATGTCCATATTCTAATTTGGTATATTTTTTTGGAACTTTTGGATATTATGTTAATGGAGAGTATAGGAAAGGTGCATTTGCTCCTTCTCCCCATTCGTCAACATTCTCCATCATTCTCAAGTTATGTATTAAATAAACAGCTGAAGGATTTCTTTATTAAGCAGTTCCTCGAAGTTTTTTCCCACCAATGGATCCATTAATTTTTCATAATTTATCCCAAATCACCACTGCGTATAAGCAGATTCGGGCCCCTTTAAAGCTTCACATTTGCTCAGACATTCAAATAATTTTGTGTCGCTCCCACCACACTCAATTTACCGTTAAAACGTTCGCGTCTATCGCTCTGTCCCTGCTTATTTCAGGTGAAAAACCAACCGTAAAAAATATTGGCACAAGAATAAATAAATTTAAAATGCTTGGCAATGAAAAAGGTCAACGACAAATGCAGTCATAAATTGTAAAATCACTAATTTCCAACTCGAATGGGCATAAAATTTAAAATCATATGCAGGTAAAAACAACAAGACAGACATAAACAACAACAGCACCACCACCACCACCAACAACAACAACAACTGTAAATAAATTATGTATGCATGCATAAGAAAACACCAACAGAAAAATTACGCTCCACACAAGTAAAATGAGTAATCCCGCATTTAAGGGACACACACAGTGAATTCCATAAGAAAAACCTGCTGCCTTGATTATGACCACCAAAATGAGTCAACAAAACCGCTTCACAAAAATATTCCAATATTATCAGAAAGATTTTTTCTTTTAATTTATTACTTAAAGTAACAATTCCAATAAAGGAGAATTTGAATAAGCCAGAAATACACAAATAGAACACAATTTAAAACAAACCTTAACAAAACACAACTTAAAAAACTAAAAATAATTATATCAAAAATAGCAGTGGAGGTGACCAAAACACACACCAGTTCCTTTCAAGCAACGCTGCCACCCTCAAAATGGGATTTTCTTTACACGATTGTAAGGTTTCCCCAAGTACACGACGTACCAGCACAGCCAGCGACTGGAAGGGGAGAGAGTGGTGAGTGCTGAGTGCAAGTGTGAGCACTCACAGACAGACAGACAGACAGACACACGCCTAACCCACCCTAATGCAAGCTGAATTGTGTTACCACGAGCATGGACGTTGCAGTAGAAGTGTGTGTTCTTTTCCTAAGGTATGTTTGTTTGTTGTTGCTTTTGTTGTTGGAAAAATAGCTATAAAAGAAAAATCAAAATTCCAACATTGTCCGCCAGTCATGCTGGCAAAGCGAAGCATATTTTTTCGTCTTCTCCGGCTTCCGCTTTTAATTTCTTTTTTTCTTTTTTAAACACATTCCTTCTGGAACACTAAGCAGGTGTGCCCTTTGGTGAACAGGTGGAAATGTAACAGGGGAAGCATATGAAGGAAACTAAAAAACGTTGGCTGCCTTTTTATAATTACAACAAAGGAAGCGATCCGTGCACCATTGCAGCAAGGAATTTGAATAGGAAGAGCTCGTTGTGAGCACAAAATCCGTCTTCACTTGATTATTTTTGTGGCTTCGCATTTGAAGTTGACCAGGCCATTTTACCGGTCAGTTGCTGATGATCACAATAGTCACAATACACTCAGTTGCTGATGATCACAATAGTCACAATTTTGCCAGCTGACAGAGATGGTTGACAGGTTACTTGAAGGCTCGAATGGCATGAAACTGCAAGGCAGAGGCCAATAAGAAAAACCAAAAAAATATTAAGCAATGACCGTGAATAATATTATTTTATACGAAATACTTAAAATTCTCCTACGAGGCTTGTGGGTTGTTCCTTGCTCCTTTGATAGGGTATAAAAAGGATACTCTAATTACGGTAGCAGTCAATTGGAAAGTTGCGCGGTACCTTCACAATTTCACAGAAATACTCGAAATTCTCTTGCGAGGCTTGTTGGTTGCTGCTTGCTCCTTTGATAGGGTGATCGGGTAATCGGGACACGCTAATTACGGTAGCAGTCTGTTAGAGAGTTGCTGTATCTTTACAATTTAACAGTTCAGGAGTAGGTACGAACAAGAGAACTCATGTCGGAAAAGTACTATATACGTATCTCATTTTAGGATATTGGCATCTCAGAACTCTTCTTTCCTGTCAGTCAAATGAATCTTTCCTGTCAGTCAAATGAATCTTTCCTGTCAGTCAAATGAATCTTTCCTGTCAGTAAGATGAATCTCTTTTGTCAAAAAATACGCCTACCCCATCTTTTATAGCATCAAAAAGCCTTCAATCTGTTTAGTTACGCTATATTTCATTGTAATACCAATGAGAACAGGAAATTAATTACGGCTATCCTTCAATTCAATATATTGAAACCGTTCGGGGTCTCCACTATACAAAAAGATGCATTATTCACTTCAGAAATAGAAGTGTCATCATCCTGTCATCCGGCTAAACCGATTAAGATGTGTGCGGCTGTTTATATAGCATAATATCCTACAGAAGTTTATCTTTAAAAATGTCCAAGTCATACTCAGCACCCTCCCCTCCAAGTCTCTGCCTCCGTACACAACATTATTGCGCAGACTTAAAACAACTTGATTTTTTCCTCTTTTATAAACAACTTCCTAGTGATAATAAACAGTCTTGTTTATATCTTACTTTAATTTAATGTATTCATAATTTATTTAATGAAGACAAAGCCCTGTACTTGAGCAAGTACTGCGTCAATGAACATGCGGCAAATTAATAGTCTCAACGCCTACACCAGCCTACTCCAGCCAAAGTAAACAAATTAGTTATGATGAGGAAAATTTGTGTACATAGCCCTACACTTGAGGCGCAGGATTTTCTGCCCGCTCTGCACTTTTGTGAGAGAAACAAATTTTAATTTAAATGGACAATTTTTGCTCCGTTTTACCAATATGGAAAGGGGATGAGATTCATGTACCCCAGTTTGAGAGCTTCTAGAATAAGTCCAAAATTTCAACAAATTTATTGTGTACATTGTGATTATGCCAAGCTTTTAGTATTAAAGTGGAATTAGATTTATTATTTCAGGGAGTGTGCGGTAGGCCGAAGAAGTAGGCCTCCCAGCACTCAGGCATTGATGCCCATTGTACTAAATTTCAGAGAGTACTAGCACCGCGGCCCATAAGGACCTATTGTACTAACCCCTATGTTTCACTCCAACCTTAGCCTTTTTATGAATTGGAGCACTTTGGAAGGTTGAAGTTTCCAAATTGTGGTAGGGTCTGTGCAGAACTCCCCTAAAAATGTTTGTCTTTTACTTTTGATCGTTGGACACTCACTTAAAATTTGTTCTGATGATTCAGTGTAGTATTAAAGTGTGTTCCCAATTTTAACTCTGGAACTTGTGATACATATTTAGTTGCATGTCAGGCCAATGTAGTCTTTGGGCTTATTTGTAAGAAGTTTGTATAGGAAGCCAAATAACACATACATTAAGTATACAATGATCAACTGGAATGTTGCTAGGGTGCTGGATTTAAGCTAGTGAGTGGTATGTTCGATGATAATTCCAATTTGAACTCAGATCCTTGCAACAATTGATTGGCTGAAGGCCTCAGGATTTACTACTACTACCTCGGGTTGCTCTTAAAGTATTCCTCTTAAAATGTACTTTAGTAACTCAGTTACTTCCTCCAAAAATATAATGCTACAAGAGTTTTAAACAGTTTACTCTGCTGTTCTTCTTACTTTGTATGCCATTTGAAAACTTACCTGATAATAAGAATCTGCCATATTGCCAGTAGGAAATATTCGTACACCACTTTGAACAGCTGTCCAGTTGTTTAGACGGTTTGTTGACCACAGAGGGATTAGAGCGCAGTGTACAGAAACAAATAGGATTGTTAATAATACGAACACGTCGAGAACACTTTTCGCTTAACTTTAATTAAATAATTTGTGCAATTAAAAATTGTATTTATTATTAACACATTCCGCTTTTTCTTTCCAGTTAGTCAGCATGCAAACTGTTGTAGCTCTTTGTGTTCGCACGTTGCTGCCAACAACGCGACGGCAACAGCAACAGCAACAGCAACAGCAAACCAGCCCGAGAAACGGCTACGGAGACAACACAACACTTGATGATGACGACGATGGCGTTGACGACGATGACGTCCAATGTGCTCGCTCGGAAGCCGCGCGCACACAAGAACAACAACTAAGACAACAACTCAGACTCTTGCTGCTCTTGTTACTTGGCTAAGAGATGTCGATATCGGTGTAGCGGGGCGTGGAGGCGAACTGACACAGCGACGGACACACAAACCCGCAACGCGCGTACGCTTCGAGATGAAATTGTTCAACGAACGAGGTACACAAGTAAAAAATAAATAAAAATAACTCGAATTTTTCGTTTTTTTTTTTAGTTTGTATTATTTGCGAATTTGTTAAAAATTGTTTAATGCCTTCCTCCTTCTTTGCTGGCTGCTGTTGTTGTGGTTACTTTCTACGCAACCGTACAGGGTGTTGGTGTGTGAAGCCGTATCTGTGAAAAGAACACAATAAGCGAATACAGTTAAAAGATGCGAAATTATATGATAGAAAAGAGAAAAGTTCGCAAAACATTTGGAATAAACAAACTGCAAATCTGAGATAGAAATCTAAAATTAACTATGCACATCCGTCAAGCACGCAGCATAGCAATACAGAGAGCTCAGCTGTGCAATGGGTGCTCCACACGACGAGGCTACCTTTTACGACTGCCAGAATTCCATTGCCACCTCCCCAAATATACGCAAACTACATATATGTACTTATAGTATATTCATCTGTCTGTTCCTCAACTCATTACAAACCGTTTTGCGCTCCATAAATTGCGCCAATTGCACATTTTTAGCTTTAATTGAAAATGATTTGAATGGCCACGGGCGCCAATGGAAAACCGCACACAAAAAATTCACAACCATTAAGGCAAGGTACCTACAATCAGTCATATACGAACATATCCCATCCTAAAGTAGGCACTATAATGCACTGTGTAGTGTGTGTCACAGTTAATACAAGTTGGATTTTTCAGTTGGCTTAACGTAAGTATCTAAATCTGGGGCTTTGTGCACATTTGCAAGCAAAAATTCCGGCTTTAAACAGAAGGTGGAAAGCATAAACGGAGAATAAACTGCAGTCACTACCTCGGCATACCGCCACACAGCGGAAATTCAACTCCCTATCGAGGAGAACAAAAATGAACTTTACTTCAAACGATTTGTATATTTTACCTCTTTCAATGCTCCACTTTTGCGTGCTCCTGTTTTGGTAAACTATTTGAATAGTTCAAATATTTCAAGATTCATGCGATATTTGACACTTGAACAATGATTTTTTCGTCTACTGCCATGCATAACTTTTATTAATTACACTCCACTGCCTTCACTCCACTACACTGGACTGCACATCGTCGTTCGCACGCACACATGCAACTCGCACAACCCAACCGCTGAAGATCAAAATGAAGATTTTTCTCAAATTCCACTATTTACTCTTTTCGGTTTTCTTCGGTTTCGCCTTTTTGCGTTATTTGTTTTCTTTAATGCGATAATTTGCACAAACTAACCATACAATTCAACAATTTCTTATCACTATACGACGCACATGTGTTTAACTGTCGTTTTATAATATTTTTAATAACTATATTTAATAAATTACATCGAAAATAATCAAATTAAAATGGAAAAGAAAAAATGAAACACATCAACGACACGACAAATGAAATGAGTAGAGCCACAATAGGCGTCTTGTGTATGCCACGCAAACCCATGCGCACAAAAGAGACGGCATCAGCGGTACAACCAACAAAGAGGAACAGTGTTGCCAACCATTGGCAAACCATAACAGTGCCTAATTAATTTTTGAATGAACATAACAACGAGACGAATGCACTTCTTAATTAAAACCAACATGTAAATAAGTTTAAACACCAAATATTCTATTTTTTATTTGTATTTTTTTAGTAAAACTATTTCAATATACTCTGTCATGCCATCGGCTTTTTAGGTAGAGAGCCAAAAGCCGATATCACGGTGCCTTTTGTGCCGGTCACTGTTGTAGTCAAAGCAACCGGAACGGCAGGCTGATCCCATTTAGACTTCCTGCAAATAAAGGAAGAACACATTCAATAAATTCATAAAATATACTCCATTTCAGATGATTTCATTTATTACCGTTTCTTAGCCTCCTCCTCCACTTTGCGAGCAAGCGCAGTGGCCTGCTCAATTTTATCACATTCCTTGCGCTCCTTTTGCCGCTTCAGCATTTCATTTTTTTGCACACGCGCCAACTCTTCGTAAAAACTCTCCGGTCCCCATTGCAATGGATCATAAATTTCTGGTGGATAGTTTGTGCCAAATTCATTGATGTCGCAGAATTGAATTAGTTTCTCGTAGATGCTGGGATTACGAAAATCTTTGCGCTCTTGTATGACACGATTCATGTCCATTTTGGTGGCCTTCATTTTTTCGTGTAGACCCCGAATCTTCTCCAGCAATTCAGGTGTGGGCTTGCTTCTGGGAGTGGGTGGCAAATTTATGCCATAATGAGCATATTTACTTGATTTTTCTATCGTATTAGACGTTTGCTCTTCTTTTGTAGACTCTCTGGTATCTTCTTCTACTTCCATGGGCGAGTGGGTGGATGTGTGAGCGGTTGCGTTATTAGACAAAGAGGCCAGCTTCTCTTCGTCGGGCTCTAGTTCGGAATCGCTTTCGGTTTCGATGCTAAAATCAGACTCCTGCGATTCTTCTTCGCCCGATATGACAGTATCGTTGTAGCTCACCAAACGCCGCACTGACTTTCTGGACCGTTTCTTTAGTTTCTTAATGGTCGGTTGTGGCTTGTCTTCAATCTCCGCAGTTTGAGTGGCTTGGATTGGGATGATAACCTGCAAGAACAAAGCATTTAAATGTATATATAGATGCTGCAATAGTTGACTATTGTAAGTGTTTTACCTGGGAGTCGGGACTTTCTGCAGCATGATGACCGTCTTCGTTTTCCGAATCTGTGTACTGTGCAGTTAAACTTGCCAGCGCCGATTTACTCATTTTAATGTCCGTGTTGTTTTTATTCACAACAAAAAACTCAAATTAAGCACTTAGTTAAATACTGTTTCAGCGTAATCAACATAAATCAACTAATTTATGCAATCAATTAAGAACGGAACTCAGCAAATATTGGAATCAACAGATTTGGTTTACCAAAGCGATACAATAGAAACAAATGTTTTCATTGACAGATCATTGGTTTCTGTAAATTTTAACTTCATATTCCATTAAGGTGCATTTTTGTACCATTCACAATAGACAGTTGGAAATTATGCTCAAAAAGCCTCTAACAAATTGTATTTTCTTTAATCTTTATAAAATTTCCAACTAATTGTATCATATTCGAATAAAATTACAGATTTTTGTAAATAATAAGTTTACCAACCAAATTACTGCGCTACTGGATTTCCATATAGATGCAAATTTGACTGTTTCCTTAACTTATGTTCAACACAGATACTTTAGATTATATTATATGCAGTTATTCTTTAAAACAATATTTTGTTTATCTATTGCAATATCTAACATTGTTTATAATATATGTTTTAGTAAATTATATATATAAATTTTTTTTTTATAATTATATATATACAAAATTTTAGTCAGTGCTTGAACGGTGCCACATCGTCGTATCACAACGGTCTATTATGTGTGTTTTTGGTAAAACAAGCTGCCACTCCTATCTATATATAAATTATATTAAAAGAATGAAAATTGGAGAACGGCATGTAACATTTTATCTGATAAGTATAATATTAATAATAAATTGGTTCTTCATCTACTTTACCATGCCACCTTCTCCATAGCCATTCGAATTTTTGGTATTGAGGAATGGATATATAGATATGTAGTTGGGCTGGAATTAACCAGAGCACTCAGTCACTGGGACCATTGTACTATACCCTGGATAGATGCGGCAGAAAGAGTAGAGATTGGAAAGATTTCAGTAGGGGGAAGGGGAAGAAGAAAAAGGTTACTCTTTGAACTTTATAGCTTCAATGTTGAACCTAAGAATATCGGGAAGAGTAAGAGTATGAGGATTGTTCATTCAATACAATAAGGGATACTGCTTAATGTATTATGATTTTTTAAATGTTACTTTGCTGTGCGAATTGGAAAACATTTGAAAAGAAGATGGAAGGTAAATTTATGCTTAACAATAAAATAATATAGTACTAAACTTGTATCAACCTGCAATAACCGCTCGTCGGGAAATCCCACAAAATCTGTATTTAGTTTAATTTATTTATTATAGATTTTGAATGTTCCATTGTGAATAAATATGGTGACATTCTTGCTATTCCTAAACTGAAGGTGTGAGTTTCATTTGAACGCAGCCATTTGACTTCTCTGATTGTCAATAAAAACAAGTGTTGAAGCCGATTGTTGACGTTGCTGTTTGTTAAAATTACTACCCGCATAAATCTAAAAGTATTTAATTCTGTTTGAAAAATGAGCTCCACGTCCGCTCCAGAGGATCGCATACAAAAACGCGTGAATAAAATCCTCGAGACACGCCTTGAGATTGATAAAGTGCATATTACTTCTAAAAGGACTGTTCACAATAACACACTAAAGGCGTTTTTTTCCAGGATACTCTGGAGGCACTGACCGATCTATCCAGTTTTTTTACGGATAACACTCTGCAGAATCGTAGAAACTTACGTAGTCAAATCGAACGCCGCTCCGTTGGCATCAATGAAAACTTTCTGAATGCATTTCGCGAAGTGAAATTGTCGCTGGATGCGGTTTGTGAGGATCTGGACACAATGTCGAAGTCGGTGCAGACCATGAAAACGAACTTGGAAAGTTCGAAGGCATTGACGCATAACCTCATATCACAAACAAATTCATTACAAGCGGAACGAGAACGTTTACAGGTTCACCAACAAATTGCGGAGTCGTTTCTCAGCCGTTTCCAACTCAGCGTGCCGGAGCATCAGCTGCTTTACGGAACGACTAAAGATGCGCCAATAGTCCCCGAATTCTTCCATGTACTGGATCGAGTGCAGGCAATTCACGCAGATTGCCGTGTGCTAATGCAGTGTGGTTATCAAACAGCGGCTTTGGATATAATGGAAGAGATGACACTGCATCAGGAAGGAGCTTTAGAGCGTTTATATCGCTGGACACAAAATCATTGCCGTAATTTGGATAACAACGAAATAGGCGCTCTTGTGGTGGAGGCGATGAGTCGTCTACAAGATCGTCCAGTATTGTTTAAGTAAGCTCCTATTATGGGTTTTCCACTGTAGTGATCCTTTTAAACCGAAGAGAGTTCTATTTGAAGATATGTTATAGATGAGTACGCCATTGCTCGACGTGCAGTTCTGGTGCGTCTTTTCATTGAGGCATTGACAGAAGGTGGTCACGGAGGTAATCCCAAACCAATTGAAATGCACGTACACGATCCCAAACGTTACATAGGCGACATGTTCGCGTGGCTGCATCAGACTATACCAGGGGAGAAGGAGAATTTGTCACTATTGCTGAAGAAGTGTGATAAGAATGGTAAAAAAATCATCATATTTTGCTTTTATTGTAAATTGCTTAATTTTCTGCGAGTTGCAGATCTTTCGGAACAGATGCAGACCGCCTTGGCTTATATAGCGGATGGAGTATGTCATCCCTTAAAGGTACGAGTGGAAACCATTCTGGGCGCCGAGAAGGATACCATTGTCCTGTTTGCTCTATCCAACTTGTTGCGCTTTTATCAGCAGATAATTAAACAGGTGAGTCTCAGAATTAGTCATTCCAAGATGTTCCAATCTTACCTATGAAATCCTTCATCTTTTCATTGTTTTCTAACCACAAATATATATTCAGGTGGTCAAGGGTGGTGCCCTGGAGCAGTGTCTGATTGACTTGCAAAAATCGAGTGAGGAAATTTACCTAACGTCGCTTTCCACCCAAGTGCGCTCTGTGTTACAACGTCCTGCCGTCGCATCAATGGGCCTGGAGCCGCCCCAGCGTGACCTAGTACCACCCGCTAGTGTGGGTCGTCTGCTCAACATGCTGAAGGAGATACTCTCTGTGGCCACCATGGTCGATGGCCGTCAGTCAGATATAACAAAAATTGTGTCTTGCGTCATAGATCCGCTGTTGCAAACGGTCCAGGAGTCAGCCTCACACCTGCCCACAGTCGACATGGCCGTCTACCTGCTCAATTGCCTGTACCACATGCAGAGCACTTTGGCAGTGTACGAGTATATGGACGATAGAGTCGAACGGCTGCAGGCCCAATCGGATGCACAAATCGACACGCTTATTTCGGAGCAAGCTTCCTCGTTGGTGGCAAATCTAAACTTGGGTCCCATCTACACGATTCTGCAGAATAACCAAACAAAAATCGAATCCAACTTGCTGAAGATCTTCATGAATAAAATGGACGCATTCCTCGAGATGCCCGAAGTGTTGTTGCTGCCGCAGATGCAGTTGCTGATGTCCGGCACACACCGTTTGGCGGTCCAGAGACGCGCCTTCAATGTTATTGCAGCCATTTACAAGCAGATATACGAGCGGGTGCATGACCCAGCAAATGGGTTCGAGAACCCAGAAACAGTGTCGGTGTTCGCCAAGAATCCCGAACAGGTGGCAAAGATTTTGGCCGTGTGATGTAATTGGTGATTGTTAAGTTTAACTGGTTTATGTATTTTCAACGTATTCTTTAAAAATAAAATTCTTATCTAAAACTCATAATACGTTTTTATCGGTTTTCGTTCTTTTTTGTTGTTGTTGTTTGTCGTTCTTAGGCAAATCCAGTGCCTTGCCTTGCCGCACCGTGGCCCTCGACTTGATTGCCGTATTTAGCATCATTTAGCACTACGGTTCAAGTGGTGACGTGCTGGTGTGGTAAACAGCACATAGTCACATCGAATACAGTCTCAGAGGCGGATGCAGGCTGTCACTCGCGTTCGCGTTTGTATAATTTGCGTTCGTCTCACTCCGCGCGCACCGCCGAGAACCAAACACTTTCTTCTTCCTAAAAGGCCACACAAAAGAAATACATTCGTGTGTGTGCCAGTCACAATAGTGCCCCGCCAATTGGTCCAGTCGCCACACGCACGAGCCGCATACTAAAAACAGACGCTACTCTTATCAAGACGCCAGCACCACGACGTTTGTAGTTGATTGTTATTTTGCGTTAAATTTTTCAAATTCTATACGAACTTTTGAACCACAATTACACAAGATCACCTAAGAATAGCAAAGCAATTAGCTTTCGGTGTGATTTGCGTATTTTTAACTTGAAGAAACACGATTTGTGGACTCTTTCGTTTGACGAGATAATCGACGATTAATACAATTGCATTGCACGCTCTCTTCGTGCCCGCGTTGTTGTTGTTGTGATTGTTGCGCTTTTATCACTCGTGTAGGCGTCCTATTTAAAAATTGTTTACGAACCGAAGCGCAGCAGCAGAATTGGCCGAAGCGCAGCAGCAGCGTTGACCGAACCGCGTTCGTTGCAGCAGCAATGGCGTTGTTAAGGTAAGTGCCAAATCGCTTCGCACCCTGCGCCGTGATCAATTTTCAATTCCTACTCAACCGAAGTTAAACTCAGCCATTCCTTTGTTTATATGTATGGGTACGTATGTATAATTATTTATTTTGATGCGCAAAATTTAAAAATAGCGTAAATATTCAAATAAATTACCATTTAAGTGAGAGAAACAGATGGAAAGGATTTAATCTTGTACATTAATCTAGACGAATGTGCTGTTTCATGGGATTTCGAGCACCTCCTTACGAGTTGCTAGCCCATGGAACTGCTTACGTTACTGTTACCGTCGTGCGCTGGAACAGCTCCAGTGTCAAAGCGCTCAAGAATACTGGCAACGACTTATTGCCCATTAATTGGCTCTCCATCAAGGGTTGCAGTGTAACCGAGTACGGGGTTTCCAGCATACTTAAGCCATTATCTTCATTTAGACAGAAATTGAGATAATCATCCTCACTTTCAGCATACATGCTAGAGAGTCTGCAAGAGAAAAAGGGGCATATTAGATAGTTTTGAGCTTGGTGTGGATTGGTTGAGAACAGGAAACACCAAGGAAGTGACAGCTTCAAGAAACGCGTTCTAGATTTCTTTTTCCGTCATAATCGGACGAAAGTGTATTGGAAAAACCCCAATAAAGTGAAGATCAACTTGGGCTAAGGTTGCTCAATTTGTCGGTTTTTATAGCCATGATGTAAAATAGCAAATGTGGCTCCTCCCCCCAGTTAACAAAAACTGAATGATAGAAATATATTTTGTGTTCTGGATGACACGCTTACCATATTAAATCCAAGAAGTGATTCTAAAAATGAAAGTGGTGTAAAGAAAATAGACCAAATACGATATATAGTATATATATATACTCGTATATATATCGTATTTGCAGCAGACACCTGAAGTCCCTTTATGTAAGGCAAAGCAAATGATTGGCGTTATTGAAATTCAAGATGCATTCAAACTGAGTGCCTATTTCGAGGGTTTTATATCTTTCCGATAACATACAAATTAAATGCGAAGGATCTAGTTTCCTTCAAACTTCATTTCGGAGCCATTTGACAAATAAGGAATACGATTTAACTGCACGATTTGCCCGGCAATCCTTCCTAATAAATGCAAGCTAAACTTCGGACTCGTTCGACGATTGTCGCGTGTCGAATTGATCAACAGGGAAAGTAGCGTGAAGCTTACCGCCTTACATAAATGGATCTCTGTACCTATTGCAGTTCTTACTATAAAGGCGAGGCTTTCCTTGCTACACTTTGTTCAATTATAACTGGAACTTTACACTAGATTAGAACCATATTTAATAGTTGTAACATGGTTTTTGGGGACCTCGTTTCCGTAGCCCCATTATCTGAGGGAGATGCTCTATTGTCCCTGTTTTCTTATTATTAACAGCGAACGTAAGCGTAAGCCTGTTTATCCTTGTTCAGTAGCAATACTAACTTGTAATTGCTGCTCAGGCCACTGCAGTCGATTTTGTAGCCAAAGAGCAAGTAGCACACCTCGCGGAATTGTGTGTTCGTTGACTTGAAAAACTCCTTCATTTTCTTCATTTTTGCATTGGCTGATTCCAAATCGGCGCGGACTTGGTTTACCTCTTTGATGTTGGCCGTCAGGTTTGTGGTCTCATTGAGACGCGCTTGGGTTACTTCGTTCTCTTCCTCAAGTTTCTGATTACGGCGCTTGAGCCGTTCAATCTGCAACACACAAATATAAGTTATTTTTGTTAAATTTACTTTAACTTAATTATAGGATTTATATTTAATATTTGCAACCCGGTTACTCTGTTGAGTCAACTTTCTCACCTGAGCTTGCAATTTCTCAATCATATTCTGGGAATTTTCATATGCCTCTGCAGCCGGATTGTTGATCAAATGCACCACTTTGGAATCTTTATTAACGCCATTAAAGGGGATTGATCGCAAGTTGATTTGCTCCAGTTCGAGCTCCAGTGACTCTTTTCGCCTTTGAAGGCGTTCATTATCTAAGCGCAGTTTGTCAAGTTCCTTCTTTAACTGGTCGTAGCCTTCCACATTGCTGCCAGCGTCAAGTTGATGCTCCTTCTCGAGGTTGGCCACCATTTCCTTATAACCGATAAGAGTTTTCTCCAACATGTCCACACGTGCGCGCAGCTGTACTTCCATAGACGATGCTTCAGAGGCAGATGTTGCTACTGTTTATATATAAAGTAAATGTATAGTTCACCAATTTGTTCAATAATTGCACCCATTCACCTGTCATGTCCATGGATGTTTTGTCCATGGTTTCATAGATCTGTTTGTAAAAGTCGCGTTCCTTTGAGACCAAGAGCAGCTTCTTTTGTACGCGTTCCTTAAAACTTTTATGCCGCCGCAATGCGATATTCAACTCTTCAATATTTTTGGCATAAATCTCATATTTCTATGGATGCAACAAATGTAGAATTTAAAGTAAGGTTTACGCCAATTTCGCACGCCGTTACTTACTTGTTTAAATTCCAGTAGCTCCTCATCTTTGCATTTAGTCTCCGACAAACTGGTATTTTTCTCAGCGGTCGATACGATGTCATCTTGTAAGAGATGCTCAATTCTGGAACGCAACGCCATTGGGCTGACAATTGTATTGGGCGGGCAATGATCCTGACCCACCGATATCCATTCTTTGAGCTCTTGTTCAGTATGTTTTAATTTTACCTGTCCAAGAGAGCAAGAATTGCAATATTTCCAATTGTAAGACTAGTAAAGAGGATCAATAGGAATACCTGCAGTGATACCACTTCATTTCGGGCTCCCTCCTCCTTTTCGAGACGAGTCTTGTAATCGTGCACTTGTTCCTCCAGCAGTAGTTTATTGCCCAAAAGTCCATGTAAATGTTTATTATTTTCCTTTAAACGCTCCACTTCCTTGGTTATGTCAGAAATGGTTAGAAGCCGAGTCTGGGTTTTCTAAGCATATAAATTAAACGAGTATTTTAGGTAATTAAAAACAGAAATAATTAAAACTTACTTTCGTTATTTCAGTCCAATCTTCATACGAAGCTATCTGAAATTCCAACTCCTTAATGCGACTATTTGCAGTTAACAATTCTTGGTGTTCTCTTTCGTACCGCGACTTCATAGCATCACCGTGAGCAGCCCGGTCCTTCCAATCGTCTATTTGATTTCTCAGAATTTCCATTTCTTCTGCATTCATATCTAGTTCCTATTCAAAGGAAGAAAGAACACAAATTTCGTATATTATTTATCCCAATATATTGAGGGAGAAGTGTTCCGACTTTGTAGTTCAACAAGGTTACTTTAAAGCTCGCCAAATTTTAATTGGTCACTGACTAAGTCAAACTGAGTGTTTTTATTTTTCTCTCATCTCACCATTCCTAGTTTTTCGGCATGTCGACGGTATTCGCTTAGTTGGTGGGATAGTGAAGTCTGCATAATGCGTGCGTTTTCCTCAGTTTCAGTTTTTGATCTTTCCAATTTACGTATTCTTTCCTCAGAGTTCAATTTGAGCTGATCCAATTCGCTCTGAGCCTTCAGCAAATGCTGTTTTGTGGCATGTTCGCGCTTTCGTACCACTTCCAAATGTTTTTCCACATCGATGACCTTGTTCGAGGAAAATTCACACTGTTTCATCAGCTCCATAACCTTTTTCTCACTGAGCGCCTCTTTCTCTGCGTGCATTTTGTGTATTCGCTCTATTTCATGCTTCAAGCTTGATATCTGCAATAGATAGTCTACATAAGAATCATGTAACTGAAGGCATTACCACCAGCTACTTACCCTATTCTTTGACTCCAGAAAATCAGCCTTTAAACGCCGCATTTCCCAGGGACTTGCGGGTGGTGCCGCATTAGAATTGTTCAAGGAGAAATTTGCTATTGCTGTTGGAAATGTAATCAGGGATTAAGTTTACTGAGAATTTTATTTGTATTATTTTAACTTCACGCTTACATCCATTGCTGTGCAGGTCCGATTCTTCATCACTATTTGAAAGGCGCCTTCTTTTGCGATCTTAGTAAATTAAATTAAATTAGGCGGGGGTTTAAGAGGGAAAGTAGACAAAATATTACAGAACTTTCAACACGTACCTGAGGCGGGACCAGGTCCTGGAAGCTTCAAGGAATCATTTAAATTCTCAAACTGTAGCTTTTTGGGAGCAGTATGCGTGACGCTATCATTAAACTTGGCCATAAATCTATCGAAGTTGGTTCTGATATCCTCCATTTTCGCCGGCAGTTTTGTGGGGGCTTTAAGCGCTGGTATGCTGTTAGTAATGTAGTTACTCTCCTTAAATAAATGATGTATTACCCGATTTGGATTAGTAGCGTTTTAAAATTATAAATCTGTTGAGATCTAACAATATTTCTACAAAATTTTCTTCAAATCCACGATAAACGAAATTACAAATTCACTGCTCAAATGTCATAAACTAGAACGCCGCATATAAGAAGCGCCCCCTGCTTTTGAAACTTTACATCGTTTGTTGACAACCGTATCGTTTTTTTAAAGTCTTATGAAGTCAGAATCAAATTTTGTATGGTGAAGGCAGCCCTAACACAAAACACATTTTAATAGCCTAATTTTAGAATGAAAATAAAAATAAACGAATTTGAACTTCTTCAATGTTATTGCCAATTAAGTAAATTTATGTTTAATTGTCCGGTAGTGATAAATATTTAAACAGAGAGCAAACATTAACTAGAGTTTCGTATAAACCATTATTTCGTAGAGGCTACTTCGTGTTGTATGTAGTTATATAAGTTCGTAATCGCTCTTGGCTTAATGGTATAAACTAGTGGCTTATCGTAAAGGAAAATATTTAAATGATTCAAATCAAAGGATATGTTTAAATAGAATTTAGGATATGTTTAATTTAGTATAGTTAAATTACTATTCAAGGAAAACTTTTCCCAAATAAAGCAACTGAAGTCTTATTTGTACTGATCATGTACCCATCTTGTTGAAAAATACTCGCGTCCAGATTTTATATATTGTACGAGCTGTGTTTACCTTCTTGAAACGATGATTGTATTTTCATAATTACCCAACAATTATCATCTATCCTCTTACACACGGTTACTCCGTCTGAGGATTTTAATAACAAATATACAAATTTTCATAATTAGCTAAGCAAATATACACAACCTAGTACAAAAATTTGTATTAGAAGAAAAGAAATGCAATTTTGAATAAAGTTACTAACGTACAAAAAAAAAAAAAAAATTAGATGCGTCCGTGAGAACGCACACTACTTATTATTACAATTATAAGATTACAATTATTTGATTGAACACAAATACCGATTTTAGGATTGAAAATTATAATGTAAACAACAGTAGAGGAAAATGGAATATTTACTCAGTTTTCTGACCGTTTTCAGCAAGTAACTTACCCATAGTAATTGCAAAGGCATTGGATCAGATGCTCATCTCCGCTCAGGTTTCCAGCAAATTTTGGTTGCTCTCAGTAAGGCTCTTTCGGGCGTCTTTACCATCTTACACCATAGTCACAAAAATTCTTGAAATTGTGAATAGTTAAAAACTGGATTTTGTTTGCTGCAGCTGGAATAAATTTGTCAGTTTTTATTAATGAATTTATTTTTCATTAATACAACAATTTGGCCGAACATCAATTGATATTGCTTGGGAAGACACTGCGGACCATTATCACAGTTCCTCGTTTGCGCCAACGCAATACAACGCGAGGGCAAGTGAAAACACCTCTTGACAGAAGTTGCCAGCTGGAGCCGTTGTAGTGGAACTCTGCGAAATTCTATTAAAATGTCTGAAAGTACACTCAAAGCGAATCTACTCGATGAAATCGCTGTGCTCCGAGTTGCATTGCTCCACAAGGAGCAGGAGTTGGAAAGATTGAATGAGGAACACAGCGATATCGCGGAAACCAATACCGTGGTCAACGGTCTCACCAACAATGACATTGAGCGCTACAGCCGCCAACTCATATTGCCGGAGTTTGGTGTGCCCGCACAATTAAAGCTGAAGCAGAGCTCCTTTCTGATTGTGGGCATGGGTGGTTTGGGTTGTCCGGCAGCGCAGTACTTGCTGGCAGCCGGTTGTGGCCGTATTGGTCTGGTCGACTATGATATAGTGGAACGCAGCAATTTTCACCGGCAAATATTACATACAGAGGAACGCATCAATATGCCAAAGGTGGAATCTGCGCGTCTGGCATTGAGAGATATCAATCCGTACTGCCAGGTGGATACACATCGTTACTTGTTGGACAGTGAGAACGCATTGGCGGTGGTTTCACAGTATGACGTAGTCTTGGACTGCAGCGATAATGTACCAACCCGGTATTTGCTAAACGATGCGTGTGTAATCCTGCATAAGCCACTCGTGTCGGGCAGTGCTCTGCAATTGGATGGTCAGTTGGCTGTATACAATCTTGGCGAAGAGTGTCCCTGCTATCGGTGTTTGTATCCCGTGCCGCCACCTCCGGAAACTGTCACCAAGTGCGGCGACGGTGGAGTGCTGGGAGCAGTCACAGGTGTAATTGGCTCGCTGCAGGCACTGGAAGCCATCAAAATTGCGGTGGGCTTGGGCAATGTGCTGGTCGGACGCATGCTGATCTTCGATGGCTCTCGCTGCATCTTTCGTAATATCAAGTTACGCTCGCGCCGCATCGACTGTGCAGTCTGCTCGGCGGAACCCATGATCACGCGTCTCATCAATTACGAACAATTTTGCGGGATGTACGCCACAGACAAGGATCACGATTTGACAATCTTGCCGTCAGAGCACCGCATCCCAGTGGAGGAGTATAAAGAGCTACGGTCAGACCCGCATCTGCTCATAGACGTGCGTTCGCGGGCGGAGTTTGAAATTTGTCAACTGGCCGGAGCCGTGAATGTACCGCTGAAAGAGGTGCTGAACGACAACTATGCCGAGCGGTTCACCACAGAGCTGGCTGACGACCAGTTCCCCATTATAGTGCTGTGTAGGCGTGGCAATGACTCGCAAGTGGCTGTGCAACACATGCGCAACAAATTCCCGCGACATTCGATACGCGATGTTGTGGGCGGACTACATGCATGGCGTGCCAATGTCGACTACAATTTTCCGTACTACTGAAGGAGCAGTGCCCGACTCAAATACAACGGAACGATGTAGGCAACCCAGAGGAGGGCGGGAAAGTCGTTGCACACTTTATGTTATTGTATAAGAGAAAAGCACACAATTAAATTGACTGTAAGTTGTTTGTCTATTAGCCAAATGCGTGGAATTTTCATTTAACTGACTGAATTTGTCTGAGTTCTAATGGAGTCGTCCACAAATTAGTCATATGAGCAGTAATCAGAGTAAATTGTTCCACTACCTATTATTTATAAAATATTTTCAAAACTATTATACGAGGAACAACGGGAATCGGAAGGCTCCCAAGCTCCTACGATGCCCCATAACGTTCCTTGAGATCTCTATTTTCAGGCTGAAAGCACGCTTGGCTTAGTTTTTCATCGCATTCAAATTCAGTTCATTTTTTATATGGATTGCATCCATCTCGTTACATTTCCAGCTCCCTGTCCAGGCAGGTTGGAAGAGAATTTAGCGTTTTTTCTGTAAGTAGCATTAAAAAGAACAGGACTAAGGGTAAACATAAGATTTAAATTAATTGTGTTGATTGTAAATTGTACCAAAATTATAAACAAATTCGTCAGTATGAAATTAACTAGCATAAAATTGTTTTTAATTTATAAATTGTGGAACTATTTAGATGAAGTCTTCCACATAACTGAATACGGCTGCTTACACCGATCATTGAATATAACATGAGGACGATTCTTGAGTGGAATGCTTATGTCAACCTTTCGACCATGGAATTTAATTTGGGATCAAATCTGGAGTTGAACACTTCAATAAACAATCTGATATCGCTATTAAAATTACATGACAACTTTATAGCTCTAGTGTCAGTTTGAGGAAATTGGCGGAATGCATCATTTGAAGGACATTTCCAAACAATGTTCAAATAATTCATTTGTATGTATCTGTCAGCAGTCAATACCAGAAATCAGGGCCTTCAGTCCTTGAACTTTCATTTGCTTAAACGGACTATTTAAGATTCTTCCTCCAATCTTTCCCCTGGACTTAGCCCACTGTTACCAATATACGCATATTAGACATATATCAGAGGGTGTATGTGAGGACCGCCTGAATTTTGTAATTCCTCCATCTGGCAACCTATTTTTTGCTACACCTTTTGTGACTTAAATACTCTGAGGGTTGCCATATTAACCAGAGAACAAAGAGAAAAGAAACTTAAACGTCAAACGGCAAAGCAGCGAAATAAATCAAAAGGACGTTGTACATCAATCCATTCAAAATCGTGGTGAATCCACTCAAAATGGTGGTGAATCCACTCAAAATCGTGGTGAATCCACTCAAAATCGTGGTAAATCCACTCAAAATCGTGGTGAATCTACTCAAAATCGTGGTGAATCCACTTAAAATCGTGGTATGTCCGCTACGGACGCTGGCACCGAAAAGGACTTTCTTTTCTCTGTGTTCTCTGATATTAACATAGAAAGTAAGTCAGCGTTATGGCGAATACTCTGGTTCGGAAATTTGAACTTATCAATCGATTTGGCCAACATATTTTCCTCTCCGAAGAGGCCAATTTTCGTTTGAAGGGTTTGTGTAAAAAAGAGTTATCAAAGGTGGGCGTAGAGCAATGCACAAAAGAGAGAGAGAGAGACAGAGAAGGGATTTGTGAGTATTTATTCCGGATTGTTGGTAGTAATCGAATCCCACTACTTTGACAACGATGCAGGACGTTCGTTAACTGTCAGTTGGGGAATGCGATAATCAACGTTATTTGCTGGTTTCCCTCTTGCAGGATATAGTTCCGAAACATATTCCTCTGACAAAACAATCGATTTGCTGGCTGAAAAATCCCTGGCCATGGAAATACTGTACAAATTCCACTGAGTTTATGTTTTACTCAGTTTTCAAATGCGGAAGTTGAGAATGGAAAAACTCAAAATAAAATAGCGTTATAATGATTTATCGACTTTGAAAATATTGTCCCGATATGTCGACATAAAAACATCGATAGTGCGATATATCGATATTTGTTCTCTACCAGAGGTCTAAGTTGACTCTTTCTGAAGTCTTTATACGATATTCGATGTGTTGTTTCTGAAGTTTTCAATATGTCCTTGAGACATTTTCGGAAATTTTCCATATGATCTTGAGACATTTTCAGATTTTTCCATATGACCTTGAGACATTTTCGGGGATTTTTCATATGACCCTGAGAAATTTTCTGAAAATTTCAATATGACCTTGAGACATTTTGAATATTTCAATATGATCTTGAGAGATTTTCAGATTTTCCCATATGACCTTGGGACACTTTCAGATTTTTCCATATGACCTTGAGACATTTTCAGATTTTTCCATATGACCTTGAGACATTTTCGGGGATTTTTCATATGACCCTGAGAAATTTTCTGAAAATGTCAATATGACCTTGAGACATTTTCGGAACATTTCAATATGACCTTGAGACATTCTGAAAATTTCAATATGACCTTAAGACATTCTCCGATTTTTCCATATGACCTTGAGACATTTTCGGGAATTTTTCATATGACCTTGAGACATTTTCGGGGATTTTTCATATGACCCTGAGAAATTTTCTGAAAATGTCAATATGACCTTGAGACATTTTCGGAACATTTCAATATGACCTTGAGACATTCTGAAAATTTCAATATGACCTTAAGACATTCTCTGATTTTTCCATATGACCTTGAGACATTTTCGGGAATTTTTCATATGACCTTGAGACATTTTTTGGAAATTTCAATATGACCTTGAGACATTTTCGGAACATTTCAATATGGCCTTGAGACATTTTGAAAATTTCAATATGACCTTAAGACATTCTCTGATTTTTCCATATGACTTTGAGACATTTTCGGGGATTTTTCATATGACCCTGAGAAATTTTCTGAAAATTTCAATATGACCTTGAGACATTCTGAAAATTTCAATATGACCTTAAGACATTCTCTGATTTTTCCATATGACCTTGAGACATTTTCGGGAATTTTTCATATGACCTTGAGACATTTTCGGGGATTTTTCATATGACCCTGAGAAATTTTCTGAAAATGTCAATATGACCTTGAGACATTTTCGGAACATTTCAATATGACCTTGAGACATTCTGAAAATTTCAATATGACCTTAAGACATTCTCTGATTTTTCCATATGACCTTGAGACATTTTCGGGAATTTTTCATATGACCTTGAGACATTTTGTTGAAATTTCAATATGACCTTGAGACATTTTCGGAACATTTCATATGACCTTGAGACATTTTCTGAAAATTTCAATATGACCTTGAGATAATTTCGGACATTTTTTATAAGAACTTGAGACATTTGAAAAATTAAAAAAAAAATAGTTTTATAATAAACAGAGTTTAAAATTAATGTGAAATATTTAAATAATTTTCTACGGTTGGTGTAAATGGTCCATAGCAAATGGAAAACCACACACAAAAATTAAGCCACACACATATGTATATACGCACACACACAAATACACAAAAGTGCGTGTACAGACACATGTGTTTATGGAGGTTGTACGTGTGTGTATGTGTGCCCCCCCAACCTCATAAGCTTATAAAATATGCGCGCATTAAATTTTATTATTATGTTTAGTGTCATCAACTTTTTGCGAATACTCTCATCACCACCACAACAAAGCACATTCATATGTGCTGAGGAAAAACACACACGTACACACCCAGGGGGAAAATGATGAAGAACTTTGCCAATGGAATGCCTTACGCCATAGGTTCTTAAAGGAGCGTCAACAGATGTTTAGTTCAGACTGAAGTCGAAAACCCCTCAAATTATTTTGTAGATACCATAAACAGTTGGAAAGATAATTACCGGAAGAAGCGAAAAACGCATACCTTATGTAAGCACTTCTCAGAGAAGCGAGACTGGAAGGCAGTAATCGCGTTATGGACTGAAATGGGATGTTAAAGTAACTGCGAATAATATAGACAAATATATAGCACAATGGTGTTATGATCTGAGTCTGAGGAAATATTAAGTATATTTAATCAACCTGCCTTCCAATAGAAGCTTCAAATAGCAGTGGCAAAAAGCACTTCTATTTTCTATTCGCACATTAGTGTAGCAAATACAAGAAGAGAGATACAAAGTAAGCGAACTTGAAAGATGTTCCTGGCAGTTGTGATATTTAACTAAGGACCTGCCTATTGATCCCCTAATGTTCCGACCGGTTGCTTACATTTCCACATAGGTACTTATGTATGCACAAAAGAAGCCAAAAGTCAAGCAAAACATACGCCCTACTCTACCACTCACACTCGTACTCTCACTCGCCCTCAAACTTCCACTCACACCAGTTACACTCTCACATACACTCGTACCTTAAATGCAATTACTTAAATCAGGTTTCGCATACGATTACACACTCGCAAGCATTCGTGGCTCACCGGCGGTATTTCCATCGGTGCTGCTGTCAAATTGCCGCTGCTCCAAGTGGACACACACACATAGAAACACACACACGCATGCTGCAGCCATGCTCGCTCGCTCCCGCAGACGGCAGAGCTTATAAGTGCCATGAGTGGTCCTCGTGCGAGTGGGTTTTCTGCTTTTCTGTTGGCCAAAAAAATGCGGCAATAAATTTGCACTCTTCACTGCGCACTAAAGTACTTTTGACGCATCGGTTTGTGCGTGTTTGTTTTTGTGGACGCCTGAGTGCATGTGTGTGTGCGTGAGTGTGTTTATTTGCCTCAGTGTGCCTGAGCACTTTATCAATGCTTAGCACCTGACAATTTGCCGAAAAACACTGGAACCAACGCACACACCCTCCCACAGACTCATGCGTCCTCGTGTAGTCCACAGGCATACGTTTGCATTTGAGTGTGTGCCTTATGAGCCCCACTCCTTACCACCCACTCATAAACAAAGTGAAATCAAGCAATTTTCAGGTTTTTCTCTTGATTTTTTCTCATACATTATATGCGATTTTCTTTTATAGTGGTTGTTGTTGTTGTTGTTGTTGTTGTTGTTGTTGTTGTTGCTGCTGCTGGTACTGCTGCCGCTTTTGTTGTTTTTAGCTGTTGAAGGACACTTCTTGTCCCATTGGAGTCCTTCACTCATACCTGGTAAGCAGCCATCATGTCAGTCAGTTCAAGTGCGTAAAAGCTGTTGTTATACTGCGATTTGTGTGAGCGCTTATTCCTTCGTATGCGTATGTGTGTGTGTGTGTGTGTTGATTGTGGCTGAGAGTGTTGGTTGTTTATGAGTTTGTGTGTGTGAATGGGTATTTGCGCGTCTTCAATTCATATGCAACAAGTGAGCTTGTGGAGGGGTGTTTCGCTGACATTTTAGTTGCGTATTAAATAAATTTTCATCGTATTTCTACACAGATTAAAGCACTTAGAAAGAAAATGATAACAGTGGGCGTGGCCTCCTGGGTTTAACTGGATCATTTTAATTACGACAATCTGCTGAGGCGGCCACAAAATTTCAATTGCGTTTAACAACTGAAAGTATGAATTTTATGCGTGGCCTGCTCAGAGCAATAATGCGTAAATCCCAACTGGAAGTAGCAGTGGAGGTGAATTAGTTCTAGGATGAATGGGGTTGAATTAATCTTCATTTGCTGTGGTTTGTGTGGAGGTTCCAGCAATTTGAAAGGTGTTTATGTAGAAGCAGGCAAAACTGTCTGCGACTACACAAACAGTAGCAAACTTATGTCTGCACTTTAAGATAAGCCAAGCAACCTTGGTGGTGGAGAAATTCCAAATATTGTTGAAGATAAGGCACACAATTGAATAAATTTACAGAGAAATAGCCACTCCGTTCTAACTGGGGAGATAATAACTTGTTGCCAAGAGAATATATTTCAATTTTAGTAGCCAAGCATTTGCGCGAAGAAGCCTATGACCATTGCCTTCGAACTACAACAGAGTTGCTTGCTGAATTGTGATACGGCCACAGACTATTTACCAGGCGTGCTATTGGTATTCTGCTCTAGAGTAGCGGGATCATTTCCCATAATGCTGTCTTGTTCTGCAAGAGCGGAGTAAATATTTGTCTCTTCAGGTGTATATAATTTGTCTTTATATGTATATATTATTCTGATTAATTATCACAAGGATTCTGCCTTGTTTCACACATTATTAGTATTTTATTGTCACATTCCTGATCTAAGATCTCTGTTTTTCGTTTTTAGTCCTTCGGAGTTCGGACTAAATGAGTCCCCGATGCGTTACGTTTAAGATATGTAAATTTTTAATCGTTCCTAATTAGTTCATAACTTTATTGAAATCTTTGGTTTACGTATTCGATGTTGTTGCATAAGCCCCTCTAAGCCCCTCTAAGCCTTCAATTCAATTAGCATTCCGATGGCGTTTACATAACGCTGAAATGATTATTACGTCAAATTTAAATAAAGATAAATTATAAATCGTTTTAATTAAGTCGAAAATGTTATTGAATTAACATTACGTAGGCGTCAATGCAACATTTCAGTTACACACACAAACGCACTAAAGCAATCACTTCCGTACACTCCTTGCTTAGACTGTTTCCTCACACCCACAATGCAAACAAATAGATACCGCGCTCAAGAAGTCATTCACCTTCAGCGCCTTTAAATATCAGAGGCACATTTAAATAAGGAAAAAATAGCAATAGAAATAAAAATAAAAGGCAATTCAATTAAAAAAGTGTCCTTTTGAAGTGTTGTCGAGCGCATTAATTTCAATTACGTGTGCGCTTAAAAGTTAAATGAAAATTTAAATTGGAAAAAGAGGACAATTACAATTAGTTCAGTGCTGGCAGCAGACGAAATCGCAGTCGCAATCGCAGTCGCAATCGCAGTCGCAATCGCAGTCGCAATCGCAGTCCCCGTGGCCGCAGTCGCTGTCCATCTGGCAGGTACATTTAAACTACGCACACTTCATCCAACAGAGTGTGTGTGTGTATGTGCGCGCGAGAGAGAGAAATATGGAAGGTGAGGGTTCACACATCACATAAAAGAATTGAACTCTTGAAGTCTACAGTTAAATCGGCATTTAAAGAACGTCGCTCCCTCTCGCTACCATGAACACTTTCGCTCTTCAGTTTTCCTTCACACACACACACACATAAACGCTGAGGCGCACACTTGAATGCGATTGAATTTGCGGAAATTCCCATTAAATCATAGGAAAACTTTAATTTATTCGAGTGCGAGTAGTTAATCGCTTTAGCGGTAGTTGGCAAACAGGGGGAGTATCCTTAAAGCACTTTTACGTAAATGCAAGGACAAAGAAACTTGAAGAGTGTGTTTTAGGAAATATATATATGAAATATATTACTTCAGAAAAATGCGCCATAGTGAGTAATAAGGTGGGCATATGAAATCACTAAAGAACTCTCTTAGGAGAATATGAAACTTTGACCAAAATCCACATGGGACTCCATTGATCCTTTCAGCCTGTCACTTTTTTCCAGGATATTTTGAAATTTGGTCAATCCGCATGCTTTGCTTTACAATTATTCGTTGATGTTGCGGTTAGTCCAGTATTATTTACGCTATAAATAATAACACTCATACGCCCCGTGCCTCTGGTCATGTTTAATATTTCATAATTAATTTTTTAATTAAAATTTTAATCTTTTTCTCTTCAATTTCTACTTTGATTTCATTTGTTAAATTGTGTAAAATTCAATTACATTTCAATTTAAATCAGATCTCCCCGTAGGGCGCCAATGAGCAAAGCTATAAATAAAAATTTCACACCCCTGGATCCCAACTAAAGTGAAAGTACTGCGTCACTATTTCCTTCGTTATTACATTTGTAAATTCCCAACGAGTCATCATGCCCACTGAATTCAACGTGATTATTAACAAATTCACAAGCCACTTGACAATTTTACAACAACAACAACAACCAATACAATAGCAACACAAACCACCCATTCAAGAACAACAACAACAACAACAACAACAGCAACAACCACAACAACAAAACAACAACAACGGCAGTGGCAGCAGTAAATAAACGTTGAGGCCTGTTGAAATTCCCCAGTTAGTAAATTGAAAAGTGCAAAGCACGGCAAGTCAAATGGTTTTTCTGCTGAGCTGCTCAGCTGCTCAGGCGACTGTTGCTGTTGCTATTGTTGACGCTGCTGACGGTACCCATGCCGTTGCCTTGCCAGCTACTGCTACTGATATTGTTTGCTGGCAGCCAGGCAGGCATTGTGCAGGATTAGCCGTCAGTGGAAGCCCAAAACTGTCTGCGTGCGCTTCAAGTGCGATTAAGTATAACTTTGCTGAATTCACGCTTCAGTTGTTTGAATTGCGAGTTGAATAATTTCGCTGTTTCGTCAGTTTTGTGCGCTGTAATTGACGTGAGTACAACTTTTTGACAAATTTATTTATGGGACAAAAATCAGAAAAAATTTATAACTAATTATGATATTAAAAAAGTAAAAAAAGCAAATTGCAAATATTGTGAGAGGGCCAAAAAACTTTCCCGGTGTTATGTTTCAATTGCATGCATTCAGTGCAAATGGAGCTACAAAACAAAAACAAAACAAACGGAAGATGAATCAGCAGCAGGATTCGGGCGTGTTGACCGCTCGCTTTTGGCTTCGTTATAAATTAATCTGCTTGAAGAGTTGCAACTATTTTGAAAGCTGTGCGAGTCCCGTTGGATACGTGGGCGCGAGGACCGCCAAGGTCGCAAATACGCGCACCGGCTGGCAACGGTTAAGCCGGTCTCTGTCGGGTCTCTGTAGGTGGCTGAGTCTGTGTATATGTGTGTGTGTGAGTGTGGGTCTGTGTTGAGTTTATTCGGTGCGCAAATGCTGGCAAGTTTTGTGATTAATTAAAACAGCTCAGCGCTGATTTGTTTGCTTTTATGCCTGAGTTTATAATTATTCTTATTAAAGCTTCATTCTTTACTGCTTAGAATGCAAAATGTTCAAACGCACTTTGCTTATTTCATAACGTAATTAACATAAAATAAATTTCGTGCTAAGGCGGCACCGGTGCGTATGAGTAACATTTTCGGGAAAATTTTAAGACTGGCGGAAAATATTTGCGCATTTTATTTATAATATGAAAATATGAAAATATGAATATGAACATTTTTAAATTACTATTACAGTTTTATTAAATGGAAATTAATAGTTTGAAATTAGAAGAATACACTCAAGCAAAATTGTTGGTGAAATAACTGAGAAAAAGTTACACTACAGAATTACCGAAGAATTCATTAGCACGGTGAACAAATTACTTAATAATTTGTAATGAAATGCAGTCAACTCTATTATAGCCACTTAAATGGGTCCCTTTCTTAATATGTATATTGTAATTATCATGAATTTATATAGAAAAGTTCGTACGAAAGCGTTAAAGCGATGTCTTTAAAAAAGCCTGACTGCACTACGAACCTCACAAATCTTTAAATAAATATTTGGTTATTAAAACAGCGACATTAGTCATTATAGTGCTCCAATTAATTGAAATGTGAGCTTGGTTCGCCACAGTACCCACAAGAGATGTACTCGTACTTACTGCAACTTTTGTCATACTAGAAACCATCAATAGCGAACACGACTTGCTGAAGGACAACAGTCAACTTGCCTATAGCAATAGCTTAGGTTAGGTTTTCGTGGCAGTCAGTCTACAGACCAATTCACTCAGACCACTACGGGTCCATTGCGATACGAACGCATAACACCGCACTCTACTTTACTCGTCAAAACATTCTGAAGCCCTAATAAAGCGCAGGATTTGTTTGACCTTCGTAAGAGAGCTGAAAGCGTATTTGCCTAAAGAGCCCGCTCTGCTTCTACCTATAGCCGGGCACCTACAGAAGAGATGTTCCACTGTCTCCTCCTCTTCCTCCTCATCCCCACAGCTTCTGCAGTACTCATGAGAGAATACTCCCAGCCGGAGAGCATGCATGCCGAATAGCCAATGACTATAGCAATATTGACTCATCCGTGACATGTCTTGACTCACAAGCAAACAACCTTGCATAAATATGCGGTTAAGATGATGAAATATGTAGTAACGATGATGACGGTGGATACTGCAGAATAGGTTGACCTCGAGAAGTGAGCCAAAGTTTATTGGATCCAGCAAAAATAGTGGAAATTCTACCAAAATATTTCATAATCAACACTTTCTCTCTCTCTCTCCCTCTCTTAGTTCCTGTCATAGGGCCTCCACGAAACGTTTCCATCGCCTACGATCCTTCGTGATGACTATTATTTCTTTGAAAGATTTCCCGGTAGATTGAAGTTCCTTTCAACTCTACCAATTGAGGCACGAGTGCGTTGCGAAGCTGTGTACTGAGCGCACTTTTCGCCATTATTTTCTTCGCACACTCGTACCTCCATAAGTGAAGTACTCCCATTTTCCTGGCATTGCTCACATTTTCGTTTACTCATTGTCTGTTGTTTTCTTCATAAACGTTTCGAACTGTTTCCTTCGATTGTTTAGTTCTTGATGGTATTTTTTCTGGGCATAAAGTTGATATTTCATGATTGCCTTGTCAGAGCTTTGTCCGAGCTGGTGACCATTGCAACTCGATTTCCTGTTCTGCCCCCACTCTGCTCCACATTACGGGATCTCCGTTAGATGGTCAGAGCATTGCCACACCTGTAATCGATTTTGTGCTTGGTGCATGCCCACAATTATTTATGGGCCGGCGCAGCATCCTCTGAGGTACATTGTTTTCTAAAGCGCCATTGTCGTCGTCGTAGCCGTCGTCGCTGGTGGCAGGGGCACTTTTCAACTGCACCTGTTAACCGGGCTTAAGATTTATGGCTTCCGTTTATGCTGTCCGTTATGGATAGTAGGAAAATGGCGGAGAATGTTGCAGCGGCCGCCGCAATGCGAACTGCAAACTACCCCCTGCCGCTCGCTGCCTGTCTTATCACAAATACCAGTGCAAGGCCAAACGGATTTGCACACACCATTTTCTGCTCTTTCACAAGGCTCCACTTTTCCTTTGTCTATTTTCCTTTTGCCAGTTGCAAAATTTAAAGTCCTTGAACAGCAAATATGAATTAAAATGAAAAGAACACCAATGCCGACGCTCTGATCACGGCGTTAATACTGATAACGCTGTCAACTTGTTGGCATATCAACCGACGTAAGCAAGAACAACAACAACAACGGGAGTATCAGCAGCTGTGGCAGCTTGTGGCGGTAGCTAAATACTCGTATAAAGCAACAAATATAATCCTGATTAAAATTTGTGCGGAAAATGGAAATGGCTGTGACTGCATTGCCCCGGCACCTGCTGCTGCGGCTACGGCTGGGACTGAGGCTGCTGCTGCGGCTGTGGCTTGCCTCACTATGCTGTGCGGTGCCACTTGCTACAGAAACACAACTCAACTTTCTTTTTGCTTTGGTTAATCCTCTTAACGAAGGCGTCATGCAGCTAGTTACGCTGTGCCTTGTTTGCTCACTCGCTCCTTTTCCTTTCATAATGGTTGCGAGCCCTGATTTATGTTCCTCCGGCAGGGCTCCGTAGGATTCCTACTTTCCTCCGTTTGGGTTGCTTTAATTGATAAACTGCGATATGCGAGTAAATGAAAGAACCCTCTCCTCGGTGGCAGGGGAAACGATGTGGGCGGGACGTTATGCAATTTAAGTTGAAAAGCTACTCTGGAGTTCCAGCGGTTAACTCGCTCACCAAAGCAATCTTGTTCTTCTCGTGCATGTTGCCTTAAGACGGGTACAAAACAGAGAAGTGGCAGGGTTGTGAGTATAAAAATATTGCTCTGTTTCTCTGTTAAAGGTATCTACTGTTTTAATATTGAATTGTCACATACGACATAGAAGCACTGTAACGTTTGGGACAATTCAATATTCCGAAGTAAGCGATACTGAGGGACTTCTAATAGAATACCGGCAAAAATTATATTACAAATGCGAGCCAAAATCCCTGATAGCTAGAGGACCTTTTTTAGTTATAAGAATTAAATTCTATTATTAATAACAAATAAAGAAAAGCATTCGTGATTGGAATTACTTTCTCAGTAGATTTCGACATACGAGGATTCCAGTCAGCTCTAATAAGGAAGAGTTACACACAACGTTTCTGAGTTTCATCATCACAGTGACTCCACATCCAGTCTTTCCACTACTTCACTACACATTCTTCTGCAAAATAAACAACTTTAATCCTACAGTGTCGAGTTAAGAACCTCGCGATTGATTAGTTGAACCTATCAAGCCTCGTATTTGGTCTACGTGTCAAATGTCTCTGTTACCCTTGGTTCCCCTCTATCATTATTATCTTTATTCTAATGCCTATTATTGTGCCATTTGCTCCTTTGTTAGTCCAGAGTGTGTGTAAATGACGGCGAAAGGAACTGATGTTAAAATATTTACAAACTCTCTCTGGCAAAGGGTGAGCCTCGCCTTTCATCTGCGCCTATGGCATAAAGGAATGGTCTTACCTGTGTATTCTGGGCTCCCTCGCCCGCCATTGGGGAAAATGCGATCTCTAACTTAATGTCTTTATAGCACTACTGTTGTTCTGAGTTATAGTTTCTTCACCGGTTGGCATCTGGCTTCATTTAAACCACGAGCAATGGGGCGAAAAACTTGAATATCTTGCATGGATATCCACGGTAAACATTTGAAGCGTGACCAGCATCCATCTAAGTGACGATGGGTGAGTGATGCTCCCATCACTTACTTACATAACGTAAGGGTTTTGGAGTATTTCGTTTCATTGCTCTTTTATAAAGAATGGTTTTTTTATTTGCCGCTAAAGCACTAACAAAGATTGCCCCCGGCTTAACGACTGAATTGTTGTTTTTGTTCTTGCTGTAGCTGCTGCAAAAATGTCCAACTTGTAGCTAGCTGGGCTTCTAATGAGCTGTTGGCATACACACACTCTCCCACAAACACTCTCACACAAACACCCTCACACACACACACACCCTCACACACACACACACACACACACACACACACACACACCCTTACACAGTCACTTAGAACAGTACACCTAGAAACGGTGTGTATGGCAGTGCAGTCTGTCCAACGGGCGAGCGAAGTGACACCTCGTTGTGCTCCAGGCAGGCGGAATTTGTTTGTGCGGTGCTCGAGATTCACAGCTGCGAGCGAAATTGATTGGGCGCCAATTTCAAAATGCGGAGCGAGCTCTCCGCACCGGGTTGTACAACAACAGCAACAACAAGCAGAAAAAGCAATTCTGCAATTGTGTTTGGGGGGCCACAATGGGCGCCCTTAACAACAAACCAAACAACAAAAACAACAGTGACAAAAGGACGTTGCTTTCGCTTTCGTTGAGGCAGGGCCGAGCTCGCTCACCCCACTCTCTCGCTCCCACTCTCTCCCACTCCCTCAAATTGTGACGAACGGAAGAGCAAGTGTGGTGAATTTCGCTGCTATTCGTGTACTCTCGGTGTTTGTGGGGAGCCGTGTCTCTCTTCTGCCTCGGGCGGGCACGAGTGGCAAATATTTTGGTAACAAATCCAGCAAATCCTTTAAATTACTGCACAGTGCCAGGCATTTGTCAGTCGCTGCTGTTGTTTTTGTTGGCTCCGGCTCCAGCGTCTGCTAAGTGCGCTGGTGTTGCTGCTGCTGCTGCTGTTGCTGATGCTGATGCTTCGTGTAGGTTTACGAGGTGCCTCGCCATTTCGCTGCTGTCCTTAAGTTTCAATTTACCGGGTCTAGTTTGTGTTCTTGCATGCAAGAACTGGGTGGGTTCTATGGGGTGGGTTCTATGGGGTCAAAAGTTGCATATGCCTTTGCTTGGTGAATATACAGCGGAGGATGAGACTCATAACTGGGAAGTTTTCTTATATTTCAGGACATTAAATTAAGTTGTTTTCAGTTCTATTCTGTATAAAAATTTGTGAAGAGCAAAAATATATTCACGCATTTCCCTCGAGAGTTTCTGGTTTAGTCCTATAACTGATCAATACTCATCCCTGCTGGAGTCACCTATCTAAACCAATTGAGAGTCCAGATTCCTCTCTCAGTTGTGATTATGATTGATGTACTTGAACGCCTGGCAGATATTCTGAGGGGGACCCTAAGAATGGATCACATACAACCACAGTCTGGTAAGCTCCTGGTCGTCCTTTAAAATATTTTTAGGAGGTATTTGAACTGAGCCATCTTAAGTAGCTTAAGTTGAGTACAGAAAATTATGAAAGGTGCCTCAAACAACCACCAAATTGCGTCACAATTCCATCAAATGGACCGAAATTATAGTATATATATGGGATGAAGGCGTGGTCTGTGCCCAAATGGGCTCATATGAATAACTGCTTCTGTCTTCTGGTCCAGGCTATACTATAGCAGAGGTTTATTAAGATCTGTAATGCAGTATAGAAAAAGTGACCACATACGGACGGACAAAATCAAAATTGCTCTGAGAACATTTGTGTATAATTATGTCCATACCCGCCACGCCTCCATAAGAAACCGCTCAACTCCACAAACCTATCATACCCTTTTCACATTTTTTTAGCGTAGATTGGATTAGATTAGAATAATAAGTTATATCTTGATATTTGATATATAAATAATATGAGGATATGAATGGGAATCGAGACCGCCAAGGAGAGACAGTCCAGGTAGATGCCCCTCTTGATCGCACCCAGAGAAACAGTCCAGGTGGATGCCTTGATCGCACCCAGAGAACAGATACTGCTTCCGCGAGAGGCCCCCTGCGCGCCAATTCATCAGCCTCCTCATTTCCATCGATATTCCTACGGCCTGGACCCCAGATGATTGTGATGTCAGCATGAAGACTTAGCGCCCTAAGTTCCTCCCTACACTGTCTGACCAGCCTGGAGTTGATGGTCTTTGACTGTATAGCCTTTATAGCCAACCTTATCAGTAATATTATTATTATATCTTACACCATACTTCATGATGTCTGCACGCGAGTTTGGGAACTTGAGTACTGGCAAAACTAACGCCTTCATTTCGAAGAGAGAAAGATATAGAAAGCATTTCTTGGAGATCGTGCCCCGGGCAGGATTCGCCCCTGTTTCTCCACATACACAGTGAGACTAGCATGCTTACCACTAAATAACCACGGCGGTCGGCTCACAGCTAACAACTGAAATTATCCTTAATGAAATGCTGGCATGCTTCCTTTTTTCCTGAGTAATTACTTTATTTGGTAGTAAACAGTTCAAAGGATGTTTATAAATTCTCATAAATTCATGGACAAAACTGATTATTATTGCCGACAACAATTCTTAATTTGCGTACAAGTCGCTGACACATTTGTGTTCAATATGAAGTCATTGTTTGATTCGGTGGAAGTATGTGAGCTCATTTTGCTGAATTGTTTACATTAATTCAAAAAATGTCCACTGAAAGTCCTGAGAACTGCTTTTGCAAAGGGGTCGAAATAATCAATGAGGAGCATGGCGGCTTCAGAGGAATCGATATTAGAATGAAGTCCTAACAGCAGAACAAGGACAGCAGTTGCCTACACTTATGCTACATTTCTAGATATATTACCAGATAATTAAACTTCAGAGAAATCGTAAAACAGAGATCCTCACAGCAGAACAGGGACTTCTGTGGTTCAGATATTTGATATATTTCTGGATATAGTAGGCATATAATTAAGCTGCAGGGAAATCGATATTAAAATGAGATCCTATCATAAGAGCAAAGACTTCCATTGATCAGATATTTGATATAGTTCTAGATATAGTGGGCAGATAATTAAGCTTCAGAGAAATCCTATAAAAGCGGTCTTAATACCAGAAAAAGGACTCCCTTTGTGCAGACTTGTGCTATATTTCTAGATATAATAGACAGATAATTGAACTATCGGCACACACGCTGCAAAATAGGCATTCTGTTCCATGCTCATTGCAGGAGCTGTAAATACCCAAGGGAGAAAGAAACAGTCGTTCACTTTCTTTGTGATTGCCCAGCCCTCGCTCGCTTGAGACTCAAATATCTCGGAAGTCCTTTTCTAGAGAGTCTCTAGTTTAGAGCTTTCAGACTTATCCAAATTTGTTAACAACTCCGGCGGGTTGTAAATGTTACAAAAGTATTTTACCATTTGCTTGCGAGGACATGGCAACAAAACGCCACTATTGCTAATTGAGGCGACCCGAGGCCGCCATCCATTCCACCTGCCTAACTACCCAGATCAATTAAGCTTCAGAGCAACCAATAAACAAACCAGGTCCTAACGGCAGTTCAAGGATTTTATTATTTATATTTTCTCTCTCAAACGGATCTTATTGAGAGTAGATGCGTTTCTGGCTCCTAAAACTTTCGAGTTTTTCACATACATTTCGTAATTTTCTTTGCACGGATCCTTATTTTCATAACTGCGTCCAAAGATCTGAAATGCTGAATTTCCACTGCAACTATCCAAACAATTTCTTTCAGTGTGTGTAGAAAGAGTTTAAATTGTTAAAGAACTGATCTTTTATTTATTTTCTCTCCTAATAAACTCCTAAATGAGAGCAAATTTTTAAGGACTATTTCACGAAAGTTCCAATTGAACAGTTGTCAACCACCTGGGTATGTTCTTGGATTCTTTTCACTTTAGGAACTATACGCTGCCTCAAATTGCTCTCGTGTTTCCTTTTATCTCAGCCCAACCACGGCTAAGTTCGTAGTTGCCTGGTGAAGCCTGACTTTAGGCTGAAAATGGTTTCCATAGTTGTGAAAGTGTTCCAACTCCACTGAATTTTTAAGTCGCTGCATTCACCACACCCCACTATCGGGGCCCTGTTCCAATGCTTCGTTGGCATGTAGCTGCATGCACCACCAGACAAAGAGAGATCACAAACATTGCACCATTGAGCAAGGATGCTTCTGAGCATTTGTAATAAAAGTGTTTTGTTTCAAATTGTAGAGATGAGTGAGAAAAACAAAAGCAACAACAAAACTGAAGAACATCCTCGCAGTTAATGAGTTAGTCGACTCGCTCGAGTTGCTTTGATGGTTCCTGGCGAACACACTTGCACGCGCCGCGACGCGCCGCCAGCTGCCGAGCAAGAGCGCGCTGTAAGAGAGCCCAGCTAAGAGCAGTCCAGCCGACAGGAACTCACCACTGTAAAGCGTTTGGCTGTCTCGCTGGCTGGTTGGTTGGCTGGCTGGCTCGTTGCTTCGTTGGTAACGGTCGTGGCTTTCCAGCCAGGCGCTGCTCAAGAAGTAAAAGTACCCTCGATAACGTAAATCAGTTGCAGTGCGTAGGCGGTTGTCGTAGACGTCGTAGCAACACGTGCTACACGCGGTCGTCCTCATTGACTATGCTCTTGTAGTGAAAACAGAAATCAACAAAACAGACTCCACTGGCAGGACTCTGCATTCGAATTCGTTATGTGGGCAAAAATGTAGCAGTGAAGGCAGCAAGCGAGGCACTTTTCGAAAGTGTGATTTTACGGAAAGGAATGTGAAAATCTAAATTACTTTATTTTAAACGAAGAGAAACGACAAATAAATTATTCGAAAAAAACGAAAAAGCAAAAAAAATTATTTTTAAAAACTGCACCTTGTTATTTGCACCGATTCGAAACGAGAAATCAAAAAAATACGTTACAAAATTTTGTCAATTTTTGTAAAATAAAAAAAACCAAACTAAAAGTTATTTTGTGGCTTTTTATGAAGGAAGCAATTAAGCGCAGCGTAGGCAGCAACTGCAGCTGCCGCAGAGTGAGAACCGCGACAACAATTTTAGCAGCAATTGCTGCGGAGTCAATTCGACAATAAAACTTTTTTGAACATTTTTGATATATATAAAAAAATTTATATATGAAAAAATATATTTAATAATAAATATTTGAAAAAATCTATAATAAAAAAATAATTAATAAAAAAATAATATAATAAAAAATATAATATTATAAAAAATATAATATAATAAAAATATAATATAATAAAAAAATAATATAATAAAAAAAATAATATAATAAAAAAATAATATAATAAAAAATAATATAATAAAAAAAATAATATAATAAAAAAAATATTATAAAAAATAATATAATAAAAGAAAATAATTTCAAAAAATAATATAATAAAAAATATAATATAATAAAAAAAATATTATAAAAAAAATAATATGAAAAAAAAGTATTAAGAGTTTAAAGAAAAATATGTGTAATATTACATATGAAAACTATACACAAAAAACATATTTATAAAATATACTTAGATGACTATTCAAAGTATATAAAAACAATTGAGAAAATTTGTGTTAATAAATAATATTTAGAAAATTATATAAAATATATTTAAAAACAAAATTTATTGAACATTACACACAAAAATAATTGTATTAAAGTAATTACAATTAATACAATAAAATTTACAGAAATATAAGTAAAAGTGTTGCCAGGAAAATACGACAATAATATAAATAATATATAAAAACTATAAGTATAAATATAAAAAATATATAAAAAAAAATAATTTAAAATAATAATAATAATAAACATTAATTTACACAAATTTAAGTGAAAGTATTACAAGGAAAATACGACAATAAATATGCAAAAAGTATAAATATAAAACAAATAATTAAAAAAAAATTTATTTAAAAAAACAACAAAAATAAAAATAAATTTACACAAAAAGTATTGAATGGAAAAACGACAATAAATATACAAAAAGTATAAATATAAAATAAATATTTAAAAAAATGTATTTAAAAAAACAACAAATATAAAAATAAATTTACAAAAAAGTAAATTTATAAATAAATATAAATAATAATAATATATAAAACAAAATAATTTAAAAAAAACAATAAAAATAAAACAATGTTTACACAAAATTTAAGTAAAATTGTTGCAAGGAGAATATGACAATAAATATACAAAAAGTATAAGTATAAATATAACATAAATATATAAAAAAAATTATTTAAAAAACAAAAAAAGGAACCTAAATTTACACAAAAAATTAGTAAAAAGTATTGCAAGAAAAATATGACAATAAATATACAAAAAGTATAAGTATAAATATAAAATAAATATATAAAACAAAATATAAGAATTAAATTAAATTTACACAAAAATTTAAGTAAAAGTATTCTAAGGAAAATACGACAATAATTTACCATTTTTAGTAAGCACACATAATTAAAAATAAACACAAAATAAACACAATGACACGCCTAAATTATGACGTAAATAGCGGCTGAACAAAACAAAAGGAAAACTACACACAAAAATTATAAAATAAAAACGAATGAAAAGGCGGAAAGTAAACCAAATAAAACAAAAACAAAAACAAAAACAAATTTGATTCAAACGTAATCAAAGCTAAATAAGTTTATTTAAATATAATTATATTTGCTGAAGCGAATAACAGGAACAATAACAATATTGTAATAACAGCAACAACAAACACAACACCATCGACAACAACAAGAACAACAACAAAAACATACTTGAATGTGCTAAGCGCGTACGAGCGGGCGCCAAAAGGCAGTCAAAACGCAAGAGTGCAAAATATAATTTCTATTTTGAAAGCTAAATAAAGTCAAAGGCAAATACGAACGAGAAATAAATATAAAACAAACCCATACCCAGAGCCAGAACAACAACAACTACAACAACAACAACAACTATAACAACAACAATAATAATAGCAACAACTACAAGCTCAAGAGCAAGAACAACAACAGCAATAACAATCAACTGCTGAACCCAAAATACACAGAGCCAGCGAGCGAGAGGTGTATTGCCCCCAGCGGCAGCATCACCAACACTAGCAGCAGCAGCAGCATCAGCAGCAGCAGGAACTGCGGGCTCCAATACCCCTACTACCCTACTAGTAGAAGAAGCTGCAGAGACTACACTACCGCGACAACCAAGCAAAGAGCCTCACAACCGCCTCACCAGAACGTAGCAGGAGAATACAACTGAAAGTAGGTGCCTTTTTACTTATATTATATTATTTATTTATTCTTTTCTTGGGTGGTTTTTTTGTCATTCTTTCGGGGTTCGGAAGGAATAACAACAACAACAACAACAACAACAACAACAACAAGGAGAACAACACCGCTAGAAACAACACCAACAAGCGTAAGAAAAGCCTTGCCAAGTAATATTTCTAATGCTGATGATGGTTTTACTGTCTGTATTGTTGTTGTTGCTGTTGTTGCTGTTCTTCTGCTTCTTCTTCAAGCCCAATACCTCTGAAGTATAGGTGCGTGTTAGTGTGTGTGTGTGTGTGTGTGTGTGTGTGTGTTTTGCAAATGCGTGGGAGGCCTTTAAATGTATGTGTAAGATGGTGTGTGAATGTTTTCATTTGTATTGTTGTAAGGAAGTACAATAAGGACATATCGCACCAATACAAGCGAACGGCAGTAAAATTCTGGCCAGGCAGGTGGTGCTGACGGCGGCATCTTCCAGACAAACTCGAGCCACTGGCAATGGCTTGAACAGCTTCAGTATCGGTATATTCAATGGCCACGGCCACAGCAACAGCAACACCAGCTGAAGTTAATTTTAGGCAGCCAGCAGCAAAAGCAGAAGTCGGATGCATGTAACAAGAAGAAAAGGAACAACAACAGCAACAACAACAGCAACAGCAACAACAACATCATCATCGTCATCATTATTATTATCAGCAGAGTATGTAGAGCTGAAACTGTTACTGTGGCTGTGGTTGTGGCTGCTTCTGAGGCAGTAGCAAAATCGATTTTTATGCCCCTTTTTACTCGCAGCTCAGTAACACACTCCACTTGGCGTGCAAAGGCATTCATCGGGCAACAAAGCACGCAGACAAATCTGATGTTTATTTAAATTTCATTATTGCAAATTTATTTACATTTTATATAATTGTAAACCTGATTTTCACAAGTAAATAATGTTTTCAGTCGGTTGTGGCGACAATTAAAAATACTCGCACACTGCACACGCATGCAGCTTTCTGTTTGATTGATTTTACCATCGATAAAGAAGAATTACACGACATATGCAAATAATACAGATTTAAACATGGTTCTCTTCCAGAAAGCTCATCTTTTAGTTCCATTTCAAGGACATGATCTGAAGGAATGCGAAATTGTTTTTAGCTGCCTTTGTTCTAAATGCGTGTTCAAGAGCATATGGCTTATATTAATGAACATGGGGTTTATCTGAAGTGATTTAGTCAAGAGACATACCCATACCAGCCCATACCACTTCTCCTGCACGTTGCACAAGTTTGACCAAATTCCATTTAAACTACTTCTGTGGCGTAGAACAACACTAAAATAGAACGCTTTGCAACTGGCAGCATGTGCCTCGGTCCTTGCCCGCTCGCCCACTTTTTCGATGAAATTGTCTGGGCATGAAATCACGCATCATCATTTTTCTGACGTACCAGTATATTCGGTGTCAATGCACTCCATGGCTGAGCAAATTTCATGCGAAAATTGATGTCACTCATGCGCCCCGTATCCCAGTTTGTAGTGTAATTCTAGGAATTTTGCGAATTTGTTTTCTTCTTCCATGACGTGTATGCAATATTTGCTCATATTCGCAACGCTCGTATGCCATGTCATTGGGGGAAGCTGGTGGAATACCCCATACGCTATGCGTGACGTCGCTGTAGTGACTGAGTAGTTTTTGGCATTTATTTTGCTCGTTGTATGGTTTCTGCTTTTCTCGGATTTTATGGATTTCCTAACAATTTTGCTTAGGCTGCTGTTTATTTGCAATGCCTTTTTATGAGTTCCTCCTCTAAATTAAGTAAATATTTGGTTGTGCTTCACATTTGTTGTTCTGTTTGATTTTTATTATGTGTTTTGCACTCGGTTCTAAGTGCTTTCTACCTGCCCATGGCCCCAGAAATTGCGGTAAATAAAATAGCCATAAAAGTGTTCGTGTGGTAAACAAAAATTTTACATGTTTACCCAAGTTCTTCTGTGGTTTATTCTAACACATGAAATAGTCGTGTACACAAGTAGCTTTTCCAATGCTTGGGTCTTCCTTATTTGAAGTTGATGCTTTGGGCACGGTCACCGGATCAAATGGCAATTAAGTTTGGCCCTCGCCATCTTCTTTAAATTATTTATAATATAATTGAATGGGAATTCTGAAGATTTCTTGCACATAAACCAGAATCAAAGACTATATATAATATTGGAGGTGCATAAAGGACGAGGTGCATCGAGTTAAACTTGAGAAATAACTAATAATCAACTCCAAATAATACGTTCTTGCATTATTTTGTAAGGACTTGTTTAACTTTACTTGTATGTTCACACTTTGTAATCAGTGCTCCTGAAGTTATCTCAAACAGGACATTAAGTGTGGAATTACATAAAATTAAATGACATCTGCAATTAAATCAGTGACTGAAATGATCACTGAGGAGTTTTTGGTGAGATGAGAGACTGTGAAATGCTTAGAAAGGAACTTCTCTTCAGTCAATCGAACGCAATCCTGCCCAAGTTTGGGTATGGAAATGTTTAGTTCTCTATACTTTTTTCTTCGAGTCAGTAGCCTTAGTTGCTAGAACTAAGTACTCCAAACTATATCAGACATAATTAGTGATTAAAATATAATATGAAAGTGTTAATAAGATATTATTATTATTATTATATATTACACCATAATCAATTATGATTGCAAGGAGGTTGGGGAATGAGTACTACCTACTCAAGCTTTCGACTCGAAGAGAAAAAGATTTTTGAAAAAGAAGCATTTTGAGACCGACCCCGGTGCAGGATTTGAACCTGGGTCCCTCTGAGTGGTTAATAGTGTGATAATTATTACAAATCCTATTTATTAACAATAGTTTTGCTTGTAACGACTTTAGCGGACTAGCTTAATTAGTAATAAAGATATAATATCCTTATTTGTCTGCATCTCAGATATCATAATGAATTACCCACTATAGTAGCCCCAGTTTTTAGCTCAGATATAAGCCTAATATAACAGATGATGTTTTCATATTTACGAGTAACTCCATTTAAGTCGATGAGGAAAAGGACAAAGAGGCCAGAAGGCTGCCTCTGCAGAAATAACTGCCCGCTTATAAAGCTTAGATCAGTCTCTCTTGTATAATTGAGGGTGGATTTGGTAAAAATCAGGATTACGTGATTGGGTGTAAAATCGAATTGGGGCACTCACAGTAGGTAGGTAGGAAGGTAAAACCTGTTTTGTTTATTGGTTGCTCTGAAGCTTAATTGATCTGGGTAGTTAGGTAGGTGGAATGGCTGGCGGCCTCGAGTCGCCTCAGTGCCATTTTGTTGCCATGTCCTCGCGAGACTAAAAAATGGTAATATATTTTTCTAACATTTACAACCCGCCGGAGTTGTTAATAAATTTGGATACGTCTGAAAGCACTAAACTAGAGACTCTCTAGAAAAGGACCTCCGAAATATTTGAGTCTCAAGCGAGCGAGGGCTGGGCAATCACAGAGAAAGGGTACGACTGTTTCTTTCTCCCTTGGGTCTTTACAGCTCCTGCATGAGCATTGAACTGAATGCCCAGCCCATTTTGTCAGCGTGTGTGCCGATAGACCAAAGATCCGTGCATACAGTCACTCAGAGTAGAAGATGGAATCTTTTTTTTATGAATTCGAACTAATGAAATCACATAATGCCGCTGAAGCTAAATATTATGTATGTAACTTAGGTCCTTGGGTTGTTATCCTGTCTGCTTGTAAAGTATTAGTGTAGTTAATTTATCAAGTTGTTATCCTCTTTACTATTATGATGTAGTTAAGTGCTGGATCCTAGTATGCTTAGGATGCTAGATTCCTCAGTAAGCTTGCACCTGTGGTTCAATTGATTGGGAGTCGAAGTAGGAGTAGGCCGCATGGCAGTCTCAGTTAGAGTTGTGGTCGATGTAGAGTATTTTGAACATTTTGTTTAGTGGACGGTTGCAGGATGTGATAGAGGACGTTTTATGGCTTCTACACACTTCTGGCGACTTCATGTGAATTTCGGAACTGAGTTAATTTTTTATAATATTTACTCTCACGGATTACTCGTTTATTTCTAATTAAACCATTTTTGTCTTTAGTAAATTTGTGTACATTTTCTAATGTCATTGACTGAGCTCTTATTCTATCTTACAATTTTGTACGCTTACCCAACTGTTTGGGCAAAAATAGTCGTGTCGCTGAAGATGATTTTTGACTAAAACTCAGGGTCATATTCATTAACGCTATATCAAAATCCGGGCATCTTTAGACGGTTGACTTGAGCTACGATTTTAAAGATTGAACGGTGGTACTCTCCAATTGTTTGCACAGCATTCGCAAGATAACGGCTGCGATAGGACCATTATTTTGTGTACTCTTAACAAATGGCATGTTCTGACTACGAGTATCATAGCAAACGGATGCAATATTCTTGTTCGAAAGGATACTCAGGTATAGACAAATCGACCACAAACTTAGATGGCACACATGGTTTAAGTTGAAGTTTCCTTTTGGACGTTTAAAGCGACCACCAATTTCACCAAACGACGACTCATCAGCATGACACTCTCATTTTCGTCATAACGCTAAACTATTTCGTGAACTTTGCTGGTCCGTACAACTTTCCGTGATAAAACAGTAAACCCTTAAGGATGTTTATTTCGTTGCAGATGTTGAAAAGGATGTAAGATAAACAGATGAAAGAATTCCTAAATCATAGCATCTCCTCATTTGAAAAACCTTTCTTTGTTACTAGATTGTCTGTGAACACATTGCTTCCTATATACTTTGATCCTGGTTAGCTGCAATATCTTTGTACTGTTTTGAAAAGGGTGTAATGGCGGGGTAGAATTGAAACTTTCCGACACATTTGGGAATGTTTTCAGAACCTGAAGGGTATTCACTACTTTTACTGATAGTTCGAGAAGGAGATGTGGTTTCTTTTTGTAGAGTACTGGATGTGGGTATATATGGATGGGTGTGAGTGTATGTGTGGATGTGAATATATGTGTGGATGGGATTTTATATGTGGAAGTGGATTCTCTGGTCTACCGGATGGATACTTGGTTGGTTGGTTGGTTCATGTGGCTGCAAAAAGATGGGTTCTTATCTAGATTCACTTTGTGGAATTTAGGTATTTTTGAAGATCCTTAGTTAGTTTATATATTTGTTTATATAGTTTCCCAGGGTTATATTTCTTTGCATTTGCAAAGAAAGTGAGTTATTGTTTCCTTCTCGTCCGAGACTATACAACTTCTACAATAGGTGTCGAACGGTCTATGCTTTTACTCCACAAGTATGCCTACTAGCCAGTGACCTGTAAAAGCCGCCATTAGTCGGCTGGTATCTCTACGTTCCCTGTTTATAAGATATATAAGATATATAAGATATATAAGAGATATAAGATATAAGATGGATTCTACTCATCTGAAAAATTACACAAGCTGTATGGAGAGGGACTGTTTGTAAGAAGGACTATGGTCATGTGAAGTAAGCCTCCTTGATAAGTAGTTGTCCAATTAATATGATGATCAACCTTCTCTTCCCACGTCTCTTGCCTGCAGATCCTGTTTGTATATGCCACAAACAGAATAAGATTTCCAGCTTCCTTCCTTCCTGTTTTTCGGACTATGTAAGTGAATGTTTTTGGAGGTACTGCATATGGGCTTTTTCGCCAAAACGTCAACCAGGAATGAAAATGTAGAATAACCGTAAATTCTTTTTTATCATGCGTAAGTTGGGTTGAAATATTCGAACTTAACTCCGCAAATTAATTTAGAAGTTAACATAATTGTAGACTTATAAAAAAACAGTTTCAAGTTTGACGTCTCTATGACTGACCAGAAGCAAGTGATGTGAGTTATTTTCAATTTGCTTTTTTCCAAACTACAAAATTAAAAATATTGTTACTATACCATTAAATTAATGCTACAAGAAGAACATCTTACAAAAATATGCAGAAAGAGACAAGAGAGCGCAAATAACTGCTAATTGTCAACTTTCTTTTTGCACTACTTCATTGTCGCGTACGATATGCAAAAACAACAGTTCTTCTTCTTATTTGTGTATAAGCGATCAGAAGTGGCTGCAAAAAAAATTTCTAAACCGACAAGTGCATGAGCTAAAAGAATTTATAAAAATATAATATAATTTCAATATATTAAGAAATTTGCCGCCTCAAAAAGTTTGTCGCGTACGTTATTGTAAGTACCAAAACATCAAGCAAAATATTAAAGTTAATAATAATGATATTTTAAATTTTCAACATAGAGGGCTAAAAGCGCTCATGAAAGAACAAAGGGGTGGAGGGAAGAACTTAAGAAGGATGAAGAGAAACTGAAAGCATACAGAAAGAAGCAAGCTGAGAGGCTTCGTACAATACGGAAAAAAAGGCAGATTTGGCGAAAAAAAACAAAAAATATCTTTATGAAAAAAGAATGAAAGATCGCATTCGACAACAAAAATTAAGAGTAAAAAAGAAGTATGAGAATTTATCGAACGCGCCGCCCACTTATGGTTCTTCATCATACAATTGTAAACAAACACTGGGGAAGGCAGTAAAGAAGGTAGAAAAAATGTGTTGCCGACCAAAATTGAAAAGAAGGTCGAAGTAATTAAAGTATTTCATAAAAAATACGTAGAATCTACCATTTTTGAACCAATGCAGGAACAAGAAGACAAAAGAATTCAAGTGGTAAAATACTTTTATTTACAAGATGGAATTAGTGTACAGGCGCCCGGTCGAAAGGACACTGTTATTTATAATGGTCAAACAGTTGCGAAGCGATTCATGCTTGTGACTCTATCGGAAGCTTACGAAATATACATATAAAAGCGAGGTGACTACAGAATGTGTGGGAAAAACTTTATTTTGTGAGAACCGGCCAAGCTATGTACAACTTATAAACAAAACGCCCCACAATATGTGCGTATGCAAGTATCACGCAAACTTGCAGTTTCTATTGGAGGGGTGCAGAAAAGCGATTCCAACATTTCCAAAAACATTTGACTCTTTTCTACAAGTGGTTTCTTGTAATCCAGCGCAAGAAACCTGTATAAGTAGCGATTGCGAAAACTGTGTGTGGGATGTTGTATTTGATTTAGTACCTCTTCATTATCTTTCCAAACTGGAAGAGGATGTGAAATGGAAATATTGGAGGAAAGTTGACCACCGGCTTATATTAAGTTACACTATTGCTCCATTAGAAGATCTGCTACATGAAATTGAAACTCAACTGCCACATTTTAAGCTGCACACTTTTGTAAAACAAAGTCAACAGCGATATTTTGAAGAAAAAAAAAATTTTTACGTCTGAAGAACTCGTTTTACAAATCGATTTCGCTGAAAACTATCGACTACTTTTTCAAAATGAGATACAGGATGCCCATTTCACTTATCGGCAAGTCACTCTTTTCACGTGTGTTGCATGGCTTCATGGCGAAACAAAATCATTTGCAATAATGAGCGATTCTTTAAACCACAACAAATTTGATGTTTATTGTTTCCTTGCCAAAATTGTGCAGCAAATAAGAAAGGAGCACCAACAAATTTCTGCGATATTCCTATTTTCCGATGGTAGCAGCGGTCAGTTTAAAAACAAATACATCCTGACAAGCATTCCGCATTTTTTAAAACAATTCGGATGTAAACATTTGGAATGGAGTTTTTTCGCAACGTCCCATGGGAAAGGTGCAGTGGATGGTATAGGTGCAGTGGTTAAAAAAAAGGTTTGGCAATTAGTAAAAGCGAAAAATTTAATTCTGCAAGATGCTGTTTCATTTTATGAATGCGCTCGTAAACACATTGAAGGAGTTAATTTGTTGTATATATCTACAAAAGCCATTGAAGATTTACATGGTCTACAGACATGGCCTTTAAATGGAAATCAGTTGTTTGTATCCCACAAATCCAAAAACATCACTGGTTTGGTTATGTCGACATTAATCATTTAAATGTTGCAAGATTGGCTTATTCTCCGAGGAAAGAGATTAGGTTTTAGTTAAGTTTTATAATTAAAATAAATTACTTCTTTTTTCTTTGATTTTGTACTTAGCACCTAGTTTAATGAATAATTTTTTATTTTTTTTTTAAATAAATAGTACATCTTAAAATAATTTAATTTGTATACTTTAAGTTTATGATTAGAAGCAAAGTCTGTCGCGTACGTTATGAATATATAATTTTTTTTTTTTAAATAACCAGACATTTTTTATATCAAAATATAGTTGAATAGTAAAGGTCCATTATTCAGCTAAATGTCAGAACTTTTGCAGAAATAAAACTGACCATAATTCGCAGATTTTTGTCAATTTGCACTTGCGCTTTTAATCCACTTCTGTTTTTTGTCGCGTACGTTATCATCTTACTTTGCCTTAGGGTTTTGCCATTAAGGGCTTCAGCGTTGTAAACTCTTTTTTCTAGTTAAGAGCTCTCTTAGTACAAAGTAGAAATCTTAATTGTTTGGTTGTCAACTCTCATCTTGTTATATTTATTTAACTTTATGTGCGTACGAATGTCGCGTACGCCTCTGCGGAAATACCCATATGCAGAATGTAGTTTTTCCATAAATGGTCAGGAGTAAAATGTAAACTGAACCGAGCTTCAGCTGTGGTCGATATTACCAAATGCGGTGTATTCAGATTTCAAAGGGCTAAAGTGATTTTTATTAAATTTGTAACTTTGTGAAGCACCACACTAGAAATTCGTTTGCAAAGTTCATAAAAATCATTTTTAGACTGTTTAAAAATCCTGTTGTAGGACAATTAAAAAGGATGACACTGCCCAAATTGGGTGATCGTGTTTCTTAGTTATAAAAAACTGCTCACAAATTTTTTTTTTGTACCTGCTTTTCCGACAAGGAAATTACTCTTTTAGTTGGTGAACTGGAATTTATTATAAGGATACTATTTTATATAGGGATATTATTTTATATAAGGATACTATTTTATATAAGGATATTATTTTATATAAGGATATTATTTTATATAAGGATATTATTTTATATAAGGATACTATTTTATATAAGGATATTATTTCCTATAAGGATATTTTTTATATGAGAATATAATATTGTTTAAGGATATAATTTTGTTTAAGGATATAATTTTATATAAGGACATTTTTTATATGAGATTATAATTTTGTTTAAGGATATAATTTTGCACTTGTGTGAGAAATAAATCCGGCGTTATCGTGTTTCGAAACTTCCTTAGTGTCCTGCAACAGTTTCAAACGGTGAAATGCGTTCAACAACTTCTCTTTTCACTGGAGAATGTTCTGAAAACTTGAACGTATTCCACAGAGCGGTGTAGACATGGTGTTGCAACGTCTTCAGAAAGGGTGCAAAGACACGAAGCAATATCTGCGAGAGTTTATTACAGTCGCAGCCGTTGTCATTGCCATCAACTGCAGGTGGCTCATTTCATTATCGAGCCATGCACGAGTAGAACGTGCTCTGCACTGCTAATGGGGTGAAAAGAGTTTTTAAAAATGCATCGCAGCACTTTGCCTGTGCGTTTGAGTTTAGCGCCAGTGCAACAGTTGCGCCAAAGTGGGTCAACAATTGGAAAAACAACTGCAGTACATAATGAACTGAATATATAAATTTCCATGGATACACAGTTGCATTTAATTGCATAATCCGAGTACACACACACACGCAAACATATATTCGTATTAAGAGGCACACAAAGGCAGCAGCAGCAGCATCAGGAGCGGCAGCACAAAAGGAGCAGAATTGTGAACATTTTTTATCTAACTTTGGTACGAATGCCAACTGCAGAACTCTCTCTGTTTACTCAGATGCCCGTTGCCATTTGTTGCTGTTCTTGTTGTTGTTGTATTTTCTTATTTTCCACAGGGAGTGGCCCGGAAAAAGTTGGTCGAAATCAGCTTTAAAAGTTTTGCATACAAACAAACAAAACACGCCACCAGTCAGTAAAATAAATTGTGAGCTCGCAAAGAAGACAAAATGCGAAAATTGTCAGTGCCGTAGTCAAAGGGTGCAACGTTAATGCAGCAAAGGCGGAGCAGGAGGACGGGAGCGAAAGCACGCAGAGCAACCGCAGTAGCTGGTAATTAGCAGAAAGTCGCAATTCTATGAAGAACTTAAGCACACACACACCAACACACACATAGCCGAGTACATAGGAATATATGTACTCACACACGCACACACCCACACACATTCAGCTGCTCATTTATGTATTCCCGCCTACAAACTGAATTTCATTACAAGTGCCTGCAAGAAACCCACGCGGAAAAGCAAAAACAAGGCACGTGGAAGCAAGTGAACAGGCAAAAATGTCTGTCCAACTAAACTACGAAGTTGGTGGCTCTGAGCAGAATCGGTGGATTGATGTACTCATATATATTAGTAGCTTCCTAGCTGATATTATTCCGGTTAAATATAGCCAACGCAAGTTGGGATTATCAAACCCAACTTCCTATGATCACTGGATTATGAAGCGGTGAATATCTGAGTATCACATTTGCTCAGCGGTAGTCGGGAGAAGAACTAATATGAGGCACTTCCCTGAAGAAGACGTATTCGAAGCAGTTGAATTTGGCTGCAGGGCTGTGAGATCAAACACATGGTTGGTTGGTTGGGCTCTGAGATCAAACACATACTCGTATTGTTATCATTATTGTATTTTACACCGTCATTAAATATGACTCCAAGCGGTGGGAAATGAGTACTAGCTACTGAGGCCTTGGACTCGAAGAGAACGATTTCTTCGAAAGCAGCATTTTTGAGACCCAAGCTCGTGGCAGGATTTGAACCTACAACCCTCTGAGTGTGAGGTCTTACCAATACGAAATGAACGAAACTAAGCTTGACATACACGAAGGAGGAATCCTCTGAAGTATTTTTGGTATAGTAATTGAAATCCTGTCTATTATAAACCACTGACATTCTGCTAACAGGGGTTTGCATACTGTAATTCTAAGTAATCTAGAGAGGTCTTCCGAACTGTGGCAGATGGAGTGTTGAAATTTCATACCGCAATACTGGCAAATAATCAATCAGAGAGATTAGTCAAATGTACATATTCACTGGAACATTTCCAGAACCTGAACTCGACTTAGACCGACTTCGAGATACCTTTTAGCCTTTTTCTCTAAGATAGTCAAACCACGCCCAAGCACACAGAGTCCATGGGAGATATTGAAGCCAAATAACTTAATACTTAAGTTTACTCTTTGTAGGAACATTTTTCATATAGTTTAATTCAGCATACAAGTGGGCGTGGCACTTGAAATATTACTTCTCTAATAAACAGCTCAAGTTTCATAGTCCCGTTTTTTGCCATCATACCAAATTTTGCTTTTGCTCTTAAGTTATGAAAATGTTTGAAGAGTAGGCGTGGCCATAGATATACCACGCCCACATTTTTCATACAGTCTAGTAGAATCCACAGCTATGTTGCTACCTAATCTTTTCATTATCCACACGCCAAAATCGCATTCATTTTGATTGAGCTATCTAAAGTTAAATGTGTGGAAGGTATGTGGAAGGTGTATTCTTTGTCCGATTGGGTTTATATAAGTCTCTGATTCTCTCTCAAGGTCCTCGGTCTATGCTTTTACAAAGATTTATTCATATATCTCTAATGTTGTGGACAAAAATTGGTCATAGACTGATGGATAAAAAGTAAAGCCACTATGGAAGTCATCCATTTATGTCTAAATACAAGCCCATTCTGGTCACGCCTCCCTATGGGAGTTACAAATTTCCTTTTTTAAGGGCGGACGGGTACAAATACTGATGTTTCATATTAGTATATTTTCAATGGAGAAAAAAGGACAATTGAGCAGCATTTAATGAAGCAACCCAAAAGTTCAGTTAATACGTGGAACTGAACTAAATATAAAAATTTCAATGAAGTTTTCAGAGGAGACTTTCCATTGTCGCTACTTTGAGAAGGACTTCTATCAGGCATGCCACTCAATGATAGTATGTCTACGATAGTAGATGGCTTAGAAACAATTTCAATAATAAGTTGGTAGCAATGTTTATAGAACGCATTATTTGAAGTTATCATTTTGGATTCTATTATATCCTTCAGACATAACAATATCGATTCCATGGAAGAGTCCAATAGCTTTCTAGAAGTAGTATAAATATTCCTACAATGTCAATGAACCAAGTCTTTACTAAGAGAAGAATGATTTAATGCTTTTTAAGTGTGACTTGTGAGATTTTTCTAGCAAATAAAACTTTACGAAATAGCATGAAACAAAGTCTTTTGTAACACTTGTGACAATCCAGTGATCCAGACTATTCGCATACACTAATTTTCGTAGCTTTATCTTAGATGTTTTATCTTAGATGCTTTGTCTTAGATGCTTTACCTTAGTTGCTTTATCTTAGTTGCTCTATCTTAGTTACTTTATCTTGGTTGCTTTATCTTAGTTGCTTTATCTGAGTTGCTTTATCTTGGTTGCTTTATCTTGGTTGCTTTATCCTAGTTGCTTCATCTTAGTTGTTTTATCTTGGTTCTTTTATCTGAGTTGCTTTATCTTAGTTGCTTTATCTTGGGTGCTTTATCTGAGTTGCTTTATCTTGGTTGCTTTATCTTAGTTGCTTTATCTTGGTTGCTTTATCTTTTAGTTACTTGATTATTTCCCTTTCTACGAATGAGGCACTTCTGCTGAATACCTTGAAGCAGACTTCTCGAGACTTCCATTTTCAGCAACAAGGCTAACTGCTCATCTTGACTAGGTCTGTGGTCGTGGCTGTTGACAGTACAGGGTTAGTGTCTGCCATGTCAGGCCTTCTCATGACAAGGTCTTGCTCGATTTCCCCACTGGGAATTTAAGCATTAAATAAAGAGCTCAGCACATTCGTGCGCGTTTTTCCGCTTCCACTGAGCTATATAGAAAATAGATATACGAACACAGCTGCGCATTCCCTCACACACACACACACACACACAAATGCGCGTGCACATGCTTACTTACACAATTGCACAGTTGCCTGCCCACATAATCTCAGCTGCAGCAGAACCGCAACGTTCGGAATTTCACTTCTTTGGAAGAATTTGGCGCACGGTGGTTGCGTTGCCGCTTGGATATGGCTCACATAATGCCAGTCGATGGCAGTTAATCGTTGCTAGGTGAACGCTGCCGGGTGGGGCGGGGGTGTTTGTGGCAAAAATGCAAATTTGCACAAACGGAGAATTTCAGAATATATTTACACAATTTTAATATTGCGGTCTTAGCGTGCACAGCACGAGCCGAGATGAGCCGAGTTGAGTTGAGCTGAGCTGAACATTTTATACAGGCCAAACAACAACAACAACAACAACAACAACAACAACGACGAGGACGACAATAATAATCAGAGCAGCAGACTAGCACCGGAGCTAAACACGTACAAGCAACTGAAAAATTCCTGCTAATAAATTCCTTGAATTGGGGATTTGTGGTGCGGGCCAGTTTCGTAGTGGAAGCTCTCGTGCGGAGTGGACTGTGCCTGCCTGGCGACCATTTTACTCGCAAATGAAACTTAAATTTGCTCGAGTGGCAAAAAATGCGACTGTAAAAAAACACACTGAATACTTGTTATACAAATGTTTATGTACTGTCGTACTGTATACACACACACACACACACACACACACATACCCACGTACACTTACACAGCCTTGCGAACAAATATTCTGTGAACCAATCGGCATGAGTCCTTAAATGTGCAATGAAGTGTAACAAAATCATTTTCAGCACATTTTTGCATTGCTGACACATTTCAGTGTGCTCGTAGTCAGCAACTGAAAGAAATACCGCCTGACTAAGCAGAATCGTGCTCGTAGTTGAAGCGGAGGGCAGTGGAGGACAGTCGGTAGGACACAGGAGAAAGTTGAGAGGTTGTGAGCACCATCATTGTAAACTTAATTTGCTGTGTTGTAGAACACATTTACATGAATACTTTTCTGATTGGAATTCTTGGGCGGTGGTAACAACGGCTGCCGAAGCACAAGGAGACACTATTAAGAAGACCTCGTAGAGGAACATTGAGAAGACCACTCAGAGTAGTATGAGAAGACCACTTAAAGTAGCATGAGAGGACCACTGACAACATCACTAACAAAACCACTGAAAACACCACTGATATAGCCACCGAGAACACCACTAAGAAGTCCACAGAGAACAACAGGGAGAACATCACTAATAACACTACTGATAACATTACTGTGGACATCTCTGAGGAGATAAGTGGGAACACTATTCAGAACAACACTGAGAAAACCACTGACAACTCCACTGACAAAACCACCGAGAACACCACTAAGAAGTCCACAGAGAACAACAGGGAGAACATCACTAATAACACTACTGATAACATTACTGTGGACATCTCTGAGGAGATAAGTGGGAACACTAGAGAACAACACTGAGAAGATCACTAGGAACCTCAATAACGACACCAGTGACAAAGTCACCGAGAACACAACTAAAAACACCGCTGATATAACCACCGTGAACACCACTGAAGAGACCACTGAGAAGCCCACTAAGAAGACCACTAAGACCAACACGGACACTACTAGACACATTACCGTGGACACCTCTAAAGAGATAAGTGGGAACACTATTCAAAACAACACTACAAAGATAACTAAGAGCCTCAATAACGATATCCTGGCAAAACCATCGAGAATACCACTGACAAGGCAAGTCCAATGGGACTACCACTCTCAAAACTATTGACCACACACCTAAGAATATCAATGCAAACCCGAGATAAGCTCTTTCCTCAAAGTTTCACCGTCTTCTGCGATTTTTGAATGAGTAGGCAGTTAGGTGATTCTTCAGAAATTTCAGATAATGTAGGCCAATAAATAGCTTACCTTCTTCTGATGTGAGCACCTAGACAAAATAGTGTCCAAAACGATTGAACCAGTGCCCTACCCTAGGAGATAATTGAGAGTGAATCATTGAGGGAACAATTGTACGATTATCTCAGGAGAACTTAACGAAGATCTCAACAAAACGCCCATACTTTCTCTAAAGTGTTCAAATTTATTTCACAGGATACCCACTCTCTTAAACGCTCTGAGCTAGGAATTTCAGTGCGAAAAATCCTTACTCTCCTCGGTATACAACTCTTTTACATGCAACACTCAAGCAGTGCCGGAGAAGTCCACTGAATTTCTTTCATATAAAGAAAGTTGAGCTCAAGTTTCAATTCTGATTACTTTGTATTCATCATGGTCCAACAGTGGTATGTTCCCAATTTTTTTTTTTTGTGAGATCCACAGGTATCCTGACGATGTACCTCAACTGCTCATTGTAAAAAACTTCCATCTTGATCATGGTAGAACATGCTCAGAGTTGATGGTAAGAAATGTGAGACTATTTTGGTATGGAAAAATCTTGTTCACACCCGGATGCTTCAAATTCTTTGGAGTTCAGTTTTGGTTCTGTGACATGTGCCAAAAATTATGGATGGACTTTCAACCAAACTCGTTCCTGGGTTGAGTACACGAGCATATGTGCCGCTCTGCATTAACGTAATGCTTTGTTTGTGTTGCTAACCTCTCAGGAAGATGCCTCCAAAACCAGAGCTTGTATTGTTAACGTCTCAGGAAGATGCCTCCTAAACCAGAGCTTGTATTGTTAACCTCTCAGGAAGATGCCTTCAAAACCTGAGCTTGTATTATTAACCTCTCAGGAAGATGCCTCCAAAGCCAGAGCTTGTATTGTTAACCTCTCAGGAAGATGCCTCCAAAACCAGAGCTTGTATTGTTAACCTCTCAGGAAGATGCCAACAAAACCAGAGCTAGTATTGTTAACCTCTCAGGAAGATGCCTCAAAAACCAGAACTTGTATTGTTAACCTCTCAGGAAAATGCCTCCAAAACCAGAACTTGTATTGTTAACCTCTCAGGAAGATGCCAACAAAACCAGAGCTAGTATTGTTAACCTCTCAGGAAGATGCCTCAAAAACCAGAACTTGTATTGTTAACCTCTCAGGAAGATGCCAACAAAACCAGAGCTAGTATTGTTAACCTCTCAGGAAGATGCCTCAAAAACCAGAACTTGTATTGTTAACGTCTCAGGAAGATGCCTCAAAAACCAGAGCTTCTATTGTTAACCTCTCAGGAAGATGCCTCCAAAACCAGAGCTTGTATTGTTAACCTCTCAGGAAGATGCCAACAAAACCAGAGCTAGTATTGTTAACTTCTCAGGAAGATGCCTCAAAAACCAGAACTTGTATTGTTAACCTCTCAGGAAGATGCCTCCAAAGCCAGAGCTTGTATTGTTAACCTCTCAGGAAGATGCCTCCAAAACCAGAGCTTGTATTGTTAACCTCTCAGGAAGATGCCTTCAAAACCTGAGCTTGTATTATTAACCTCTCAGGAAGATGCCTCCTAAACCAGAGCTTGTATTGTTAACCTCTCAGGAAGATGCCTTCAAAACCTGAGCTTGTATTATTAACCTCTCAGGAAGATGCCTCCAAAACCAGAGCTTGTTTTGTTAACCTCTCAGGAAGATGCCTCCAAAGCCAGAGCTTGTATTGTTAACCTCTCAGGAAGATGCCTCCAAAGCCAGAGCTTGTATTGTTAACCTCTCAGGAAGATGCCAACAAAACCAGAGCTAGTATTGTTAACGTCTCAGGAAGATTCCCTAAAATCAGAGCTTGTATTGTTAACCTCTCAGGAAGATGCCTCCTAAACCAGAGCTTGTATTGTTAACCTCTCAGGAAGATGCCTTCAAAACCTGAGCTTGTATTATTAACCTCTGAGGAAGATGCCTCCAAAGCCAGAGCTTGTATTGTTAACCTCTCAGGAAGATGCCTCCAAAACCAGAGCTTGTATTGTTAACCTCTCAGGAAGATGCCAACAAAACCAGAGCTAGTATTGTTAACCTCTCAGGAAGATGCCTCAAAAACCAGAACTTGTATTGTTAACTTCTCAGGAAGATGCCTCCTAAACCAGAGCTTGTATTGTTAACCTCTCAGGAAGATGCCTCCAAAACCAGAGCTTGTATTGTTAACCTCTCAGGAAGATGCCAACAAAACCAGAGCTAGTATTGTTAACCTCTCAGGAAGATGCCTCAAAAACCAGAACTTGTATTGTTAACTTCTCAGGAAGATGCCTCCTAAACAAGACCTTGTATTGTTAACCTCTCAGGAAGATGCCTTCAAAACCTGAGCTTGTATTATTAACCTCTCAGGAAGATGCCTCCTAAACCAGAGCTTGTATTGTTAACCTCTCAGGAAGATGCCTTCAAAACCTGAGCTTGTATTATTAACCTCTCAGGAAGATGCCTCCAAAACCAGAGCTTGTATTGTTAACCTCTCAGGAAGATGCCAACAAAACCAGAGCTAGTATTGTTAACCTCTCAGGAAGATGCCTCAAAAACCAGAACTTGTATTGTTAACTTCTCAGGAAGATGCCTCCTAAACCAGACCTTGTATTGTTAACCTCTCAGGAAGATGCCTCCAAAACCAGAGCTTGTATTATTAACCTCTCAGGAAGATGTCTCCTAAACCAGAGCTTGTATTGTTAACCTCTCAGGAAGATGCCTTCAAAACCTGAGCTTGTATTATTAACCTCTCAGGAAGATGCCTCCAAAACCAGAGCTTGTATTGTTAACCTCTCAGGAAGATGCCAACAAAACCAGAGCTAGTATTGTTAACCTCTCAGGAAGATGCCTCAAAAACCAGAACTTGTATTGTTAACTTCTCAGGAAGATGCCTCCTAAACCAGACCTTGTATTGTTAACGTCTCAGGAAGATTCCCCAAAATCAGAGCTTGTATTGTTAACCTCTCAGGAAGATGCCTCCTAAACCAGAGCTTGTATTGTTAACCTCTCAGGAAGATGCCTTCAAAACCTGAGCTTGTATTATTAACCTCTCAGGAAGATGCCTCCAAAACCAGAGCTTGTATTGTTAACCTCTCAGGAAGATGCCAACAAAACCAGAGCTAGTATTGTTAACCTCTCAGGAAGATGCCTCAAAAACCAGAACTTGTATTGTTAACTTCTCAGGAAGATGCCTCCTAAACCAGACCTTGTATTGTTAACCTCTCAGGAAGATGCCTCCAAAACCAGAGCTTGTATTGTTAACCTCTCAGGAAGATGCCAACAAAACCAGAGCTAGTATTGTTAACCTCTCAGGAAGATGCCTCAAAAACCAGAACTTGTATTGTTAACGTCTCAGGAAGATGCCTCAAAAACCAGAGCTTCTATTGTTAACCTCTCAGGAAGATGCCTCCAAAACCTGAGCTTGTATTGTTAACCTCTCATGAAGATGCCTCCAAAACCTGAGCTAGTATTGTTTACCTCTCAGGAAGATGCCTCCTAAACCAGAGCTAGTATTGTTAACGTCTCAGGAAGATGCCTCAAAAACCAGAGCTTCTATTGTTAACCTCTCAGGAAGATTCCCATAAATCAGATCATCAGACTTATCTTGGAAAAACCACAGCAATATCAACAACATTCCTACGAGTTTGATCTCTGATGTGCCACTGACAATTTTAGGTTCTGTTTAACAATGTTGAAAGAATCGTTTGGGAGTTACTCTGATATGTTTCAGAGTAGTTACTTAGAATTGAAGCTCTTGACTTGAACATTCAGTCTGGGGAGTTTCCATATTTGTACAATTCTCCATCTTAGATATCTCTGAATCTGGGAGCCACTGGAATCTTTGAAGTTTGTCAGTTCTAATCTACTCCGCTGATAGAAGACTTAGAGTCGATTCTGAATGGTCACATTCACATATGCTTTCCGCAGCTATCGTCAGACGTTGAGAGGAAAATTGAACGGTGGAATACGGCGCGCAATGGCGTCCAAAGTGCGAAACTCGCCTCATCTGGTCATCTCTCACCACACTTGTAATTACCACGTTACTATGTTACTTGCATTTCCTTCAGTGCCAGAAATCCTTGTCTCCTATTAAATTCGTTTAAGTCGAGATTTTTATTATCCAACTAAATCGTGCCTGTTCAGTGAGAGTGTCCTCCAGTGCAATAGCTCTCCAGTTTCCACTTCCTTTGATTGTTAAAGCGAAGGCAACATTTTTAATGTACTCGCAGTGTAGCGCAGGAAATGGATGTGCTACCCACAGTCAGCTGCACTGATCGACTACACAAGCTCCTTCCCTTCTCTAGTGAGTGTTTGCTGTTTCCGGGCCACCAATACTTCCTGCCAGTTGGGCCAAAACGCAACCAAGTAACCAAGTGTCGAGGTTCTTGCTGCCATTTGCAGTCGTTGCACATGAACATGCCCTGCAGGCTGAGGTCAGACCAGGAAATTATGTTTTGCTTGACACTAAATCCGAGCTGCACTGGCTGCAGTTCCTGGCTGTGCTGCCTTGCTCACAAGTGCAACTTAATTTCACCTGATGGCAATTTACCTAATGCCACAGTGCTGCTGAAGCGATCAAGTTGTCAACACAACAATCACACCCACAATAAGCTGTGAACACACAGGTAAACATGGCGACAGACAGACAGACACAGGAGCCACATGGCACCCTGTAGTCTGAAGATACTCGTATCGACCCCAGCGCCAGGTTATCTGCGCTCAATGTTCGCACCAGCAACCGCACCGCTGAGGCAGGTATGGCTCCCAGGAAACCGGAAATTACCATTCGCTTTTTCGCGCGGAATCACATTCCCAGCACATTTCACTGCACTTCACCAGGCCAGCACAGCTGGGAACTGGTACGAGTGGCTTCGATTTCCTTTCGATTTCATGTGGCATTTTCCTTTGCGCACTTTGTTTGTTTATTTGTTTGTCTCTTTGAGTGCGAGTTCCTGTGCGTGTGCGTGTGCGTGTGCGCGTGCGTGTGCGTGTGCGTGGCTGTGTGCGTGTGTGTGAAGGACTTTATCTGTCCTGATAGTGATGTTTCTGCCGCTGCTCCTGCTCCTGCAGTTGTTTGTTTTTGTTGTTCGTGAGACAGTTTTCCAAACTCGTTGTTGCTCGCTTCCGCTTGGCACATCAACCACGAACACTTCATTGATTTGTTACATCAAAGGGGCGTGCAGGGTTTATCTGTGCTGCTGCCAATCAATTGCTCAGTTGATTGACAACGTGGCAGCGCTTGGGTTATTTCGTTCATTTTTTCACAAATTTTTTGAGATAAATTGAAAACCGGAATCGTACTCGCTTCAAATCAAAAATTGCGCATTTTCCCTGTTGAAATATTTCTGAGTATTGGATTTCTTTCCGTTTCCATGGGCTTCCATGGCACACGTGCCACAGCGCACCCCCACACACGTACAGACCGACATACGTACGCACTCATGCACAAACAATGCCGCTGCTCTGCAGTGTAGTGGCGTGCAGTTGAGTGCACTCAAGTGCTGCCGCCGCTGCTGCTGCTGCATGCAGCAATTTTACTGCACTTAGCTCGCTTTCAGTCCTTTGTTGCGCAGTGAAAGCGTTTTGCTTGCTGGCTCGAAATGATGCGATTACGTTGAAATTTAATGGCTTTGTTGCGCTTTACTGGAAAGCGATAATAACTGCATGCAAGTGCAACTGTGGCGAATGTCGGACTGAATGGCACTTGAAATGTTGCCAACCCGTCAAAATCCGTATCCGGCGAGGTCGTCGCTGAAGGAGCTCTCAATTAAGCGAGTTTATTTTCTTCTGGTATGCGTATAATTAGAAGCTGTATCCGCCGCTTAATAGCGGAGTACTTCAGCAAATAGCGGAGTACTTCAGCAAGTGGGAGGTCAGTGTGCGACTAGGACCGTCGAGCCAACAATGACTTCAGCAAATGTCCCACAGTATTGAACTACGATACAATTAAAATGCTACGAAAATAAAGTATGAAATGAATAAGAACGAATTGAAACACTCCAAGGATAACACAATCCTGCCACTAACAAGACAACACTGCCAAGGAGATAACAACAATCCTTGTGGAACTCTTTAGCTTCAATGAAAGTCGTTGAAAACTTAAACCAGGGTTTAGCAAGGAATTTTAGTTAGCAGTGTGGTCTTGAATAGATTCAGCAGTTTTGTTAGTGCCTCACACTCATCACTACAGTGGCCAATTCACTGCCCTCAGCCGTTCAAGAAACCTCTTTTGAAATAATATTTCGTTACTAAAACAATCCTCTAAATTCCTTCAACCCCCACTTCTGTAAACTCATTTTTAACCCCCAAAACCGCCAGATCAGAGTGGGTATGGAGGAGATCAGTTTTGTAATATGACTAATCAATTCTACAAAGATTGTTTGAAGATAGACGAAAGAGGAGAAAGGGTATTACAAGTATTTTCCGCAGTCAGAATTCCGAACTGATTGCCTAAACATCACTGAAGTGTATTTTAGATGGCGAGCACCTCACAATCACCTCACAGGCAATAGTTGACCTTTGGAACACTGATTGCTACAGTCAGGCAGACCAAATCCTTAATATAATCGTTTCCTCTGTCTTAGGCGGCTTTAAACAAGAGTACATATCTTCTGGAGGATCTTTCAAGAAGAGTTCATATTTTTTGGTCGATATAAACAAACTGCCTTCCCGTCGTCTTAGGTTTTCTTTTCCCCCTTGGGAGACGCTTCTGCCGCGCTGGTACTATGGGACTCCTCCGAAGAAGCCTACGCCACTAAAATCGTCTCCTTTCCACCCACATCCCATCGGAAAACGCTCTCTAGAGCAGGCGTCGAGATCGGGGCGCTATGCTGCGAAAAACTGCCTCTACTATTCTGTCGCATCCATGCGACTTTCTCTGGTTTTAATTGCGTCGATTCTTTCTAGCGTACGTAGCTTCTTTTCTCTCGTCTGCTGCATATCTTTGGAATGTCTTCCACTTGCTAGCTGCAGACGTAACTGCCTCGATAAGGCTAGTGGTTGTGAGATGGGTCCCAGCCACTGCCTTCAATATCCACCGATTCGCATCAAACCTTGGACAGGCGTAGATTATGTGTTCTGCATCTTCACTCACTCGGCACATCGGATACAGCGGGTCTTCTACAATATTGAATCTATTCAAGTAGTGGCGAAACCATCCATGGCATGAAGTGAGTTGCGTGGTGTAGAAGTCTGGGCACGCAAAGTCATTCTTGTACTGTGGCGGATGGTTGCGAAAGGCAAGTGAAATAAATACTAAAGACGATGATCGGTTTAAAGACGGCAGGTTTATTTTATGTATTTATAATAATGCTTGCTTATATTACAGTGATGGTTACTATTACAGTGTGTATAGTATAAGAGTTATTAATATAGTTATATTATGATTAGAGTAAGTAAGCTAGGTATAGGTACAATAAGTAAGATATAATAAGTAGGATAAGAGTAAGTAGTCTAGTTATAAGTAAGTATATAATAAGATAAGAGAATAGGATAATGGGTGATGAGTTGGCACTACACCTCCCTTCCTTAGGAAAAAAAAAAAAAAAAAAAAATTTTCAAACCCAAATCAGTTGATCAGTCTGTTTGGTCCTTAAACTTTTCTTTTTTTTTTTTTTTTTTTTTTTTTCTAGTATTTCTTAAGTTTTTGTTTAATAATGTTTAGGTATTGCAATGTTATTTTAAAATTTTTTAATTTTTTCTAATAATGTATAGTAATTTTTAGTTATTACAATATTATTTTAAAAAAACAAAATAAATTCCAATTGGTTTTTTTTTTTTTTTTTTTTTTTTTTTTTTTTTTTAATAATATAAAGTAGTGTTTAGTAACTGCAATATTATTTCAAAAATTTTTAATTTTTTCTGATAACATATAGTGATTTGTGGTAATGTTAAGGTATTACAATACTATTTTAAAATTTTCATTTTTTTTTCTACTAATGTATAATAATTTTGTTTTTTGTTTAATTTTTAGAACAATAAAGGTTTTGTTAAAATAAAAATGTATTTTTGATATAATAATAATGTTTAATTATTTACCAACCTTAATCTGTCTTTATGGACTGTTTTTTCTTTGTTTGAAGCCTCATTATAATAAGTAACATTTACTCCCTTTATTTTGGTTACTATAAACGGACCATCATAAATATTATTAAATTTATCATATGGTTCTTTTTTTTTATCAATACCTTGTCATTGATTTTCAGATTTAACGGCTTAGACAAAGTATCATACAATTTTTTGTTTCTTTGTTTATTTTTTTCTATGAGATCTTTTGTCATTATGTGAGATTTTTGTAAACGATATTTCATTTCCTTTGCATAATTATCCGTGTTGTAAATGGGATCAATTTTTTCTAGCTGTAATTCGTTTGTCATAGTTGCCCTTCTTCCAAAAACTAACTCAAATGGTGTATATTTGTTGTCAAACACTGAACTCGACGTTGAGTTATGAAAAAATGTAAAATACTTTAAATAAGTGTCCCAGTCTGAAATGGTTTCTTTAATATATGATCTTATATATTCGTTAAAAACACGATGATTTCGCTCGATAGTTCCTAACGTTTGGTGGTGATATGCCGTTGAAAAATTAATTTGTATTTTTAAAAATTTACACAGTTCGCAGAAAATTTCGTTTTTAAATTCTGTACCTAAATCTGAAACAATGACATTCATCCTTCCATAGATCAGAATAAAGTTTTCAAAGATTGCTTGTGCAACTGTTGTGGCTTTCTTATCAGGTAAAGCAATAGTGACCAAATATTTTGTAAAATCGCACATTAAAGTTAGTGCATACTTATTTTCGTATTTAGATGTTGGCAATGGGCCAATTGTGTCTAATATTACTACATCAAAAGGTTTTATGGGTGTTGGTGTTAATATAAGTTCTTCCTTAGTTCCCGGTTTTACCTTGTTTAAATTACATTCTCCGCAATTTCTCACAAATGAGGCGATGTCCCTAGTCATTCCTTTCCAATAATATTTTGCTTTTAGTTTTGCATACAATCGTTTACGTCCACAGTGACCGCCTATGATTGGATCGTTATGATAGATTTCCAAAAGTTGTCTTTTTCTATTTTCATCGAATACCTTTTCTATTGGTTCAACTAACAAAATTTCAAATGTTTTTAATATTTTATTACCATGGTTTTTTAGTTCTTGAATGGTGTATAATGTAAAAAATTTATCGTTTTTTGCCCATTCTGCAATATAAATGTTATTATTGTTGGCTTCTCTTTGTAGCCGTAAAAGCATATCATCGAAATTCAATGTTTCATTAACAATATCAACATTTATAAAAAATTTAAGTTTAAACTTGTTAAAAATTCTTAATTGGATCTGAGTTATTTTCTCATTTTCGTAATATATTACCGATTTAATTTTTGCAACTTTCCGACTAAATTCTTGTGAAAATTTATCATAAATTTGTAATTTTAATGGGTTTTCAACTTTTCCTAATGGCTTTTCATTGCTGTCGTTTCGCTTAGACATCGCGCGAGTTGTCATAGCTAAAATATTTTTATTATCTGTATTTTTCAATTCGTCAATTGAAATACGAGATAAAGCATCTGCTCCGACATTATCTTTGCCTTTAATATATTCGATGGAAAAGTTGTATTCTGATAATTTTAGTCTTATTTTTGTTAATTTAGAAGACGGATCCTTCATATTAAATAAATACACTAACGGTCTATGATCTGATCTAACAATGAATTCGGTGCCGTAAATATATGGTCGAAATTGATTTATAGCAAAATATATTGCAAAAAGTTCTAATTCTATAATTGGTTTTTTCTGATCCGATGAACTAAAAGCTTTGGAAGCGTAATATATAGGTAAATCGTGTCCATTAAAGTTTTGACTAAGAATTGCTCCGCAAGCAATCTTTGATGCGTCAACTGTGATGAGAAATTGTTTTGAAAAATCTGGATATTGAAGAATTTTTGGAGAAATTAATTCCATTTTTAGTTTTTCAAAGGATAGTTGGCATTTTTCATCCCAAACAAAAGTAACCCTTTTCCTTGTAATATGATTAAGGGGTGCTGCAAGAGACGCGAAATTAGGAATGAATCTCCTGTAATAATTTGCAAAAGCAACGAAACGTTTGACAGAATCTTTGTCTGTGGGTACTGTATATTTTTGGACAGCCGAAATTTTGGCGTTATCGGGCAAAAGTCCATTTGAGGTACACCTATGACCCAAAAAGGTTACTTCTGATCTAAAAAAATTGCATTTATAAGGGTTAATTTTTAAATTAAATTTCTTTAATATGTTAAAAACATCGGTTAAATTTTTCAAGTGATGTTGTTTACTACAGCCAACTACAATGATATCATCTATGTATAAAAATGCTTTGTTAGGTTCTAAACCTGAAAATGCTATAGACATCATTCGAGAAAACGAATTTGGAGCCACATTTAACCCAAATGGCAAAACTTTCCAACGGAACGCACCTTGATCAGTATTAAAAGATGTTATATCTCTTGAATCAGCATGAAGTGGTATCTGATGAAAACCAGAAAATAAATCAATAATAGAAAAGTATTTAGCTCGACCCAAATTATCAAGTATGTCATCTATCCTTGGAAGAGGAAACTTGTCAGCAATTAACTTTTTATTGATAGCTCTGAAATCCACGCACATACGATATGATTTGCTTTCATTTGGACTCTTTTTTGGCACTAAAATTAAGGGACTGTTGTAATTCGAAGTGCTGGGTTCAATTAAGTTATTATCGAGTAAACTCTGAACTTGCTTTTTTATTTCAGCTCTTTGCGTATACGGAAGACGGTAGTTTTTTATATAAACTGGCGCTGTATCATTGAGCCTTAACTTTTGTTCGTAAAAACTATTCATTGTCATTTTGTCGTCTTTTAACGTGAAAATATCCGCATATTTTTCGCATAAGGGCATTAAATCTTCCCTGATATAATCTGGCATTTTGTCATTTAAGATTGTTTTCAAATTTCGAACACGTTCGTTACAAAGAAAGCCTTCATTAATTGAATAAATATAAAAATCTGAAAGTTTTTCGGTTTTGACATCATAGTTATGAACAAGTTTCATTTCATCAGTCGTATTAAGAATACGTAGAAGAGGATTTTTAGAATTTACAATACATTTGCTGATAAAGATGCCCTCACATATTTCCTGACAATCGACAAAAACTGGTTCGGTTATGGTATCAACCTGAAATTCTCTAAATACTTCACATCTTGGTGGAAGAAAAAACGAATTTTTACCAATTCCATGAAAAACTGGAATAGTTAATTTTTTGTGTATATGATGAACATAAAACGAAACTGTCATTGTGTTGTAATCTATTTGGCACTTATTCGCTTTTAAAAAATCTTTCCCTAGTATTCCATCAGATGGAATATTAAAATTATCAGAAACAATGTGAAAAACTTGGGGTATTGAAACGTTAGAAACTAGTAATTTTGTGTCAATTGTACCCAGTGACTTTGTAGTATTTGTAGTTATACCAACTATATTAACAATGTTTTGTTCATTTATTTTTAAATTATCTTTCAAACAGGAAACTTTAAGAATGGATATATCTGCTTGAGAGTCAACTAAAAACGAATTTGTTTTATACGATGCTAGACAGTTTATCTTTATGAAATCTGAGTAGTTTAAATTTAAACTAAATACAGATTTAACAATAGTTTCATTGATTACATTTGGTTTTCTTCTGCCCTCAACATTTCCTGTTGAGGGGCTTCTGCGTTTAAAGTACACACAGAACTACCTTGACCACCAAAGTTGCCCTGTGATCCTTGGCCACGATTGGAGCTACTGTTGTATCTTCCACGATTATTATAACTACGTCCCTGAGAATTGTTTCGACCCCGAAAATTATTGTGACCACGGGAGTTATTGTTACCACGATAGTTATAATGTGAATTATTTCCGTAAGAATTATTGTAATTAGCCCTATTTGATCTCTGTCTGCTTCTATTAGAATGGTCGCGAAATGATCTACTACTATGCGTTGTCAAAACTTGAAAATCTTTGCCAAATGTCGTTTCTTCTACGAGCAATTTCGCAACTACATCCTTAGGTTCTTTGAAGACTGAAGATGCCAAAATTGCCTTCACCATGTCAGATTTAGCATTATTTCTACAAATATTTACTGTCTGCTCCATTGCCATTTCCTCAGCTTTTTCTTTAGTCATTCCCTCTATTACAAGTGAACGCTGTAAGGCATAAGCTAAATTTTCAACATTTTTTGAAAACTCTTCATAATTGTTGTTTTTAACGTGTAAGGCCGCGATTCTGCCGCTTACAACTTTTGAGCTGTCTGGTTTTATTCTATTTTTAAGAGTATTTTTAATTTGGTCTACGTTCGTTATCTGTTCTGGAAGAATCTCTCTCGCTTTTCCGTCTAGTTTCGATTTTATAAAAGAAATGAAACAAGTATTTAGATTAGTTGAAATGAGCTCTTCAATTAAATTGATTTTATCCAGAAAAGAATTCAGAGTAAGGGGATTTCCATCGTAATTCTCCCTAATAATGTTGGAACACATTGAGATGAATTTAGTTTTTTCCTCAATTGTAGCCATTTCAAAATAATTTGTTGTATTAATATTTTGATTCTCCAAAATATTATTTGTAGTGTTAATTTTTCGATTCTCTAAAACAATAGTATTATCTACCGTATCTGTTTTAATATTGTCTTTTAATCTATTCTCATGGTCTTCAACTTCTCCTAATTCTGTTTCAGAACCTGAGTCTGTCATAACCTTATTCTGTACTAATTCAAACAAATTTACACCAAATGGCACTCTAACTTTGCATTCTAACTTACAAAAACATCTCACCAGTAATTCCCTGCAGTGTAATATTTTATTATGAATGTTTACTTTTAAATTATCAGGTAATTGTTCATTATAGGGTTTCGTATATAACAAAATGTCATTGTAATTATTGATTAATAAAATTGTATATTCCTCTATTTTCCCCGGAGCAGTGGAAATCCGACGATTTTGAAGTATCCTCTTTGTAATTTTGTAAAAATTTGATACTAATTTGTTAAACTGTATAATCTGAAAATCTGACATTTATTAAAATAATGCTTCAATAAGGAAATTTTGTACATTAATTTTTATTTCAATCTGTTATCAATACATTAATGAATTTCAATCTGCAAAATGTAAATTTTTACTTTTGGTGTTGATATTATTTACACAAGATTTTTTATTTTGTTTTTAATTTTTGTTTATCAAATTTGTGTTTTCATTTTATATTTTGTTATATTTTTCTAATAATAAGATGTTTTTTTTTTTAAATTTTCCCAAAAATTAATGATTTAACAGTCATTATATAAATATAAAAGTCATTATCAAAATTGAAATCTTAATTTGTATTTTTTTTTTTTTTATTTGTAGATTTAATTTTTAGTTAATTTCATTTCTTGTTTCCTATTAAGCTTCAACAAATGTTATTATTAAGATATTTTTTCCCATTTTCTTCTGTTTAACCACTTATTAATAATTTCTACAATACTACAAATGTGGTGTACTGTCAAATAAAATAGAATAAACTGGTGTGTTACCATTCTTGTTGTTCTTGGGTTGTTGTGTTTTGTTATATTCCTGTTGTATGCGCGCTGATATTGATGACGTTGCCATTACTTTGTTGCTGCTTACTCGTACGATCGCTGTCACTGTTAATTTTTTTTTCTTTTGTAATTTTTGTTGTTGTTACGCTGGATATTCTTTTCCGCTGTTATGCTTTTTGATGTTTTTCTTTTATGTTACTAAGCTGGTTATGTTTTTCAGTTGTTGTAATAACTGTTCTTTTTTTTTTGTTTTAAATGTTTCTCCATATGCTTGTACTTATTTTGTACAGTTGAGTTTTTATTTCTTTAACGTATAAAAATTTGTTTATAGTGTATTTGAATTAATTTTGGGTTGTTATTATATTTTTTTTTATTCTCTGTTTTTTCTATGTTTCTCATAATTAATCATAACATTTGCATTTTGCTCAAAACTTTTTTTTGAATGCTTTAAATTGTTATGTTTCCTTAAACACTTCACTCTTACACTAATTTTCTCACTGTCTTTTTTTTTCCAATTAAATTCAACGTCACTTGATTTGTGTGTTTTTCCCTTTTTACTAATGTTGTTTCACACAAATATGCCACGGTCGCCATGTGGCGGATGGTTGCGAAAGGCAAGTGAAATAAATACTAAAGACGATGATCGTTTGGTGGTTTGTTCAAGACTGCCTCTTAGCAGGTTTATTTTATGTATTTATAATAATGCTTGCTTATATTACAGTGATGGTTACTATTACAGTGTGTATAGTATAAGAGTTATTAATATATATATTATGATTAGAGTAAGTAAGCTAGGTATAGGTACAATAAGTAAGATATAATAAGTAGGATAAGAGTAAGTAGTCTAGTTATAAGTAAGTATATAATAAGATAAGAGAATAGGATAATGGGTGATGAGTTGGCACTACAGTACCACAATTTGATATCTGGGATCAGTTTATGGGCCCATCTACCCTTGTCCGTCTCATCCCATTGTCTTTGCCAGTTGCACATCATCTTAGGTGGCATTAAACAAGAGGACATCTCTGGAGGATCTGTCACAAAGAGTTTATATGGGTCGATATTAACAAACTGCCTTCCCGTCGTCTTAGCTGGCTTTAGACAAGAGGGCATCTCTGGAGGATCTGTCAGAATGGTTGATATAAGCATACAGGGTACTGAAGTTGTGGAGGAGTAGGCAAGAAAAGTCATTGGTGTGTAGCCTCAACTTGAAGGAGTGTACCGTGTTTTTTTGTGTATAAGGAGCAAAGATAATTTCCCATGTTCTTTGAGGGCAACACAAACAATTCCCATCTTTTTTGCGTTCTTCCGGAATTAAGGTATCAAACGATGCAACCCGTTCTTAAAAATATATATATTTTCACAGATGTTTAGCATCGACAGATCAACCGGTGCCGGGATTTATTGCGAAACGCCCTCAATCAGTGAATACACCAAACTACGGACCACTGCAGTGCTTTTCAAGCGGAAATAACCGCTATTCAGGAAGCCTTGAATTGGCTGAGGATAAACGAGGTAACCGGTAAGGATATCTGCACTTTTTCAGACAACGAAGCTGTATAAGGGCTTTGGATGCATTCCAAATAACAGCAGGAGTGTCTTAGACTGTCGCCGATCTCTTAATGAGATGGCTAAACAATTCTGTACCAGGCCATAGGGACATACCAGGGAACTGCAAGGCTAAGCAACTTGCGAGAGACTGCAGTTCTATGCCGAATGTCAGTAGGCATGTAGGTATACCTCTCGCACCCTGTAAGCTTCCGATAAGGGAGACACTAATTAACTCTACCAATCAAAGGTGGATCAGAGAAATCGCCAGGCAAACAAGGCCGAGGCTAAATATGCGTCTATCCAAGAATATCATTAGACTCAATAGACTATAAATTAGGACTCTAATAAGAGCCCTCACGGGACATTGTCTAATAGGAAATCATACAAGAAGAATGGGAGTTTATACACATGATTTCTGCCACAGCTGCTGGAACGAGGAGGAACTGGAAACGATGCAGCATCTCTTCTGCACTGTCCAGCTTTTGATAGACATAGGGAACGTTTACTAGCATCCCACTTCTTAACAAGTATAGATGGTCTATGCCACTCAGGTGTTAACAACCTTCTTCCATTATGAAAGGCTCAGGTTGGTTCAATCTGGAGGGTGAAGCGTAGCCACGCCCCGCAACTGCGACTCACAACGGACCCAACTGGTGGTCTAAGTGGCATCAGTGTTTTCTAGGTGATGCGGCTGTCTTACCTACCTACGTAAGCATGTAAAAGTGGCCGATACCCCTTACGATCCAGCAAGACCTCGTCTTGGCTTAGGACCGCCGCATGAAATTAGGTGTTGTCTCCACGTAGTTCCAAATGGGGATACATTTGGTCTCCAAAATGTATTAACAATGACCGAAACACCACTTCTGATTAGGAGTTTCATATCAAATTAAAGATTCATAGACAGCACGCAGTCATTCAGGCAACACCGTCATTCAGGTAACATTGTCATACAGAGCACCACTGTCATTCAGACACTACTGTCTTCAGGCAAGATTATCATTCAGGCAAGATTATCATTCAGGCATCATATAAGACACCACTGTCTTTCAGGCACCACTGTCTTTCAGGTACCATTGGCATTCAGAGCACCACGGTCATTCAGGCACCACTGTCATTCAGGTAACATTGTCATTCAGAGCACCACTGTCATTCAGACACTACTGTCTTCAGGCAAGATTATCATTCAGGCATCATATAAGACACCACTGTCGTTCAGGCACCACTGTCATTCAGGTAACATTGTCATTCAGAGCACCGCTGTTATTCAGACACCACTGTCATTCAGGCAAGATTATCATTCAGGCATCATATAAGACACCACTGTCGTTCAGGCACCACTGTCATTCAGGTAACATTGTCATTGAGAGCACCACTGTCATTCAGACACCACTGTCTTCAGGCAAGATTATCATTCAGGCATCATATAAGACACCACTGTCGTTCAGACACCACTGTCATTCAGGTAACATTGTCATTCAGAGCACCACTGTCATTCAGACACCACTGTCTTCAGGCAAGATTATCATTCAGGCATCATATAAGACACCACTGTCGTTCAGGCACCACTGTCATTCAGGTAACATTGTCATTGAGAGCACCACTGTCATTCAGACACCACTGTCTTCAGGCAAGATTATCATTCAGGCATCATATAAGACACCACTGTCGTTCAGACACCACTGTCATTCAGGTAACATTGTCATTTAGAGCACCACTGTCATTCAGACACCACTGTCTTCAGGCAAGATTATCATTCAGGCATCATATAAGACACCACTGTCGTTCAGACACCACTGTCATTCAGGTAACATTGTCATTTAGAGCACCACTGTCATTCAGACACCACTGTCTTCAGGCAAGATTATCATTCAGGCATCATATAAGACACCACTGTCGTTCAGGCACCACTGTCATTCAGGTAACATTGTCATTCAGAGCACCGCTGTCATTCAGACACCACTGTCATTCAGGCAAGATTATCATTCAGGCATCATATAAGACACCACTGTCGTTCAGACACCACTGGCATTCAGGTAACATTGTCATTCAGAGCACCGCTGTCATTCAGACACCACTGTCATTCAGGCAAGATTATCATTCAGGCATCATATAAGACACCACTGTCGTTCAGACACCACTGTCATTCAGGTAACATTGTCATTCAGAGCACCACTGTCATTCAGACACTACTGTCTTCAGGCAAGATTATCATTCAGGCATCATATAAGACACCACTGTCGTTCAGGCACCACTGTCATTCAGGTAACATTGTCATTGAGAGCACCACTGTCATTCAGACACCACTGTCATTCAGGCTATAATTGCGGCAGTCTCTTGAGATGAAGACTTCCAGGTAGACTCCAACCAAAAGGAAACTAACTAAGTTAGAATTAGTATCAAGATTATAAATGATAAGACTATCAAGGTCATCTTAGCAGCACCTTCAATCTGTATACAAGTACTGCAGAGAGTGTGTGAGAAGGAATATGGTTCTCAGCGTTAGAAGGCTGTGACAATATACTCACAACTGAGTAACCCTGATATGGTTTCCATAATACTGCAGCTATCGAAGCTAAGGAAATCTTGAATAAATTGGCTAAGAAGGAAGTGCCGTAAATGTAGCAGCCACAGGGACTGGCAGGCAATATTTCAATGCATTGAAAATTGCAACTGAAGGAAGGATTGTTAACCTCTCTGGAACGCAAATCTAAGTGGTCTTTTTGGTTGTTTACCATAACCGTTAACCATAAAAAGGCGACTCTCTAAAGGTAACAATTCTAAGGAGCTACTAAAAAGTGAGTTCTTATAATCCTTGAATTGAACTTGTCATCACGTTTATCCAGAGAATAGGACTCAAAGATATACTTTGAACCCCTACTGGGGGCACAATAGATCATAAGGTGGCGGTGCTTTTAAATCCCCTACACAATAATAATAATCCTTGTATATCCTGCGGCTGTTAGTCAAAAAATTTTGGATAAATTTTCCAAAAAGGCGGTCACCATCCATCCAGATGTTCACTTCAATGTGTAAATTTGTGTTGAAGAATCGCAATGGGAAATATATGATTTTTAAAAGCTTACACACTAAGATTATCTCCTAAACCAACTACACAAGTATAACTAACACTTATTCTATAACAACTATACCTATAATTACAACTTATAACTACAATTGTGTATTAATTAGTACAACTCAACTTCAACTGGTCAGAGTCATGGACAGTTTATTATAAACCAATTAGTTAATTAATACCAACCACTTTGGATTGTTAGATAACGTTTTTTTGTTTTGATCGCATTCGTTATATAATTTAATTCTAATCATCTTAAATCTACGTGAGGGCAATTGAGGGCATGCCGTCCAACCTCGTCCCATTGAAGTGCCGGACCGCCAGCGGGACTCAGTCGAATGTTATCTTTCCATGACAAAATATGGAAAACTATCTACGAATTATAAAGAACGCCAATTCGAACGGAAATACTCAATAATGACAGAGTTGCCAAGTCTGAACAAGTTCCAAAAAATTAATGTTGAAAATTTAATTGATTTAATGCGGAATGAACGTTGAGTTCCAACAGGAGTATTATAGCCATAGCCCAATAGGAGTAGTATAGTGTCCAGAGCATGCGATATGTCGTTAGTCAATTAGGAGTTGGCTTCCTATGAGGCAGAAACCCAATTGCCCACTCTTTTGCACTAAATGAGAAACTTTTCGTACGGACAAGAATAGTCTAGAAAGCAGAATATGACTAGAAAAAGAGTAGATTCCCTGCTAGCATTACGGTGAAAGGATCTAGTCCAAGTTGGTTGGAAAGAACAAGTCCAAGTTGGTTGGACTAATCACGGGCACAATTCTCGGGGCCATCATTTGGCGGACATTGGCAACATCGAAAGTCCGGTCTGAAGCAAGAACAGGGCGGCACAGAGTAGTGTCTTTGCGTTTGTCCTGTCTTTGCCGGAATGAGGAGGCATATATTGGGCACAATTCTCGGGGCCATCATTTGGCGGACATTGGCAACATCGAAAGTCCGGTCTGAAGCAAGAACAGGGCGGCACAGAGTAGTGTCTCTGCGTTTGTCCTGTCTTTGCCGGAATGAGGAGGCATATATTGGGCACAATTCTTGGGGCCATCATTTGGCGACCATTGGCAACATCGAAAGTCCGGTCTGAAGGAAGAACAGGGCGGCACAGAGTAGTGTCTCTGCGTTTATCCTGTCTTTGCCGGAATGAGGAGGCATATATCAGGGTCAGATGTGTTGGGTAATGTGCTTTTCTTCTTACTGAACAGATTCATAGAAGAGTCACAGAAGTTTGAGAAGCTGTAACTTCCCTTCCTTTTCACAATCCTCTAGCTAATTCCCTTACTAATTCCAGTCTTAGAGTATTAAGAGCATCAATGCCTGAGTGGTAGGTACATAGGTAGGTAGGAGTGGCAGCTTAGTTTACCAAAAGCACACTTGAGCACGCCTAATGGCCCGTTGTGATACCACGGTGTGGCGCCGTTCAAGCCCTGCAAAAATTCTGTTACTGAAAGATGGTGATAGTCAGAGCAAGGACAGCGTATGGAGCGCCTGAGAGCTGAGTGCAGTTCTCTTCTATCTCTCTATATACTCGTATATCTGTAAAAAGAGGAACTCAAAATAACAGTCCATCAGTGTTGAGTTCAAAGAAACAGTGATCAAAAGTTTTGTGGTGAAACTTGTAAACTCTTTTATTACGAGCAAATTGAACTATGTCAGCTGCGAGTATGTCAGTGAATTGCTGTCAATTTGAACTATTTTTATTCAAACTGAATACGAGTAATAAAAATAAATCGTTTTATATCAATTGACATAATCCAGTGATTAGAATGTAACTAATTTTCGCAACAGCATTAGTATTCTTGTTGAGTTGGGGGAATGAATATTAGCAACTAAGGCCTTTGACTCGAAAAGAGAAAGATTTAGAAAGAATATTTTTTATCACACACAGTCTATGCCCTGGGGCAGGAATCGAACCCGGATGAAAAAATCAAGTGATAATTTTCGTTTAAAATCACAAATTTATCAGACTGTGCCCTGGGGCAGGAATCGAACCCGTCTCTCCACATATGAAGTGAGATATGCCCTGGGCAGGAATCGAACCCGTCTCCCCACATACGCAGTGAGGTAATTTATCAGACTATGCTCGGGACAGGATTTGAACAGTGTATCGTTTAATATCCCAAAGAATTTGAATGTATTGAAATTAGAAATAAAGTAAATAATTTTTAACGCTGCTTGCTGTGTTTTAAAAAAATATTTTTCACATCGATGAAGTGACATCTTCCACACTGAGAATTCACCTAAAACTGTAGCAAACTATAATCGAAGGTCAAAACGAGTTGTATACGTTCTCCAGCAAATCGTCGGTTGGCAGACTCTTGCATTATTTCTGCCAAAGTCACTGCAAAATTTGCCTGGATATGATTCTCTGTAAGTTTTTCCTCTTCTTGCATAGGTAGAATATGTTCTCTGCAGTTCCGTTAGGTGATTGGTTTCACTATTAAGGAAGGTTCTGTGGAAGGTTCCAACAATTGTGGTTCTGTGGAAGGTTCCAACAATTGTGCCAGTTGCTAAAAAGTCCAACGCCTCTGAACCCAATCAGTTCTGGTCAATTGCTATTTTGTGTTGTATGTCAAACGTATGGGAAGCTGCTATGGAAGACCAAATTGCTAAGTACTTGGATGACAACAATCTTTTATCTCTATTTCAGTCTGGATTTGGATTGGGTCAGAGCTGCTCCACGGCCATGCTCTAGGTTTTCATTGATGTCCGCTTTGAGTATGATAAGGAATTGTTTATATTATTATGTTTTCTTGAGCTTTTGACAGTGTTAATTACTCTCTAATGGGTGATAAGCTGAGAGCATACCTTGGTTTTGGTGACTGTGCTTGGACCGTGGAGGTCGAATGCAAAGAGTTAAAGTTGGTGGTAATTTCTCTGGGTGGGTGTACTGCAAGGATCAGTTCTGGACCCTCTTCTAAAAGTTCATCAATGATATGTTGACAGTTTGTGACAATAGTACAATTCATGCTTGTGCAGATGACATTCAAATTTACCTTTCTATACGTATGGGGCGAGATTCATGGCAGCCAATCGCTGTAGAGTTAGTGAGGATCTTGGCAAGATTAGTCGATGGGTAATCGACAATGCATTGTCTTTAAATCCTCTGACTTCATACGTTCTACTCATATTTAAGCAAACTACTCGTATATGTTTAGTTGACATTCCTGCGGTGAGAGTTGATTGTGTCCGAGTTGGCGTTCGTGCCTAAGGTTTCCAACTTGGATTTTACTGTCAATTCCAGGTTAACTTGTGTTGATCACGCCAAGAATGTGGTCAGACAAATGTATAAACACTCCGGAATCTAAGAATGTCTGCAAATTTGACTCTTGTCGTCTATTGCTCAGTTCATTCTCGCTATAATCACATATTCTGATTGAACTCTCATTCGCAACATAAATTGGAATAGCGTTCAATAAGGCCTCGCGTTTATCAGCTTGGAAGAAAGGTATTCTTTGTTGCCGCCTTGATGCTTACTTGAAGGCTCGCAACAGTGTCTTTCTGCGGAAGTGGATGCACTCTCCCAGGTATCTCTACGAGAAACTGCAGTTCAGTTGATCTGCCAAGGTAGGTCGGGCAGCCGCATCAACAATAACCAGTGATGCCACATAGACCACCAGTTGGATCCGTTGTGAGTCTGCTAAGAAGTCAAGCCTTGGTTGTTCCTAAGTTCGACAATCGCAACTCTACTCGATTCTTGTTCATGGGCACCATCAGATTGTGGTATTCATTAAGGTCCTTGGGTAAGCAGCTTTATTTGTATACTCACTGGGCATTTCTCTGGTCAATGTTAGTGCTCTTTGGAGGCGTGTAAGCGAGCGTCATTGCATTTTGGAGACTAAGCCCTGGCAGGATATGAACCGGCGACCCTCTGAATCCCATAATATAATACAGCTAATGTCCTTTAAGAGACCATAGATCTCACATTAGTTGACATAAATAATAAAAATAATAGTAATATAATGAATAGAAAAGAAAAGGAAGTAAATGGTGGCATATTATCCTTCTTTTTGCGGTAGGACACTGTTGACACTCTCACAAGGTGCACGACAAGCGTCCCAATACATTACAATTGAGTGAATCAGCAGCACCTCACAGCGGAATTCGCCCCACTCTCCTTTCAGAGCTTAACTCGAGCGTGGAGAGAATGCAAATGAGTGAGTGTCTTAATAGCTTTGCCATGTTTTCCCAGGCTTTTCTTTGTACTACGTGCGAAATTTTCAAAACATTCGGCTCTGTGATAGTCGTCTTCCAGTGTGAAGGATGTGCTGGTCTGATGTGATTAAGTGCGCTGGCAGCATTCCACTCCCAACACACTCGCGTACACTTTTATTAATTGATTGATTCGCAGAGTGGCTTCAAAATGTCACCTCAATTGAAGTGATTTATTGTAGCACCTCATATGCAAATATTAGTTAATTATACAAATTCATTATAAATGATTATTTTGTCCAGCACAACGGAAGGGAAATAAATATTCGAATGTAAGTGTGAGGAGTCCACCATTAATGACGCTAGTCTATATTCCTGGAAGAAAAAACTATAATGTACTTCATGATACTCGGTTTGTAAAATAGAAGCAATTATTTAGGGACCACATTCGGAAACACAAATGGACCTTTGCCTCGTGTAAGCGCTGCCTAAATGTGTTGAGACCATTGTTAATTCCTTGTCGGAAAGGTTTCTGCCAGCAGCCTCAGAGTGGGATTCTGTTCGAACAGCTTCTAAGTCACTTTATCATGCCGGCTGTCGATTTCCCGCGATGGTAAATGAGCCCCCCGATTACAAAGTGTAGAACTGACAGTTTGATAAATTTGCCTACGACCCCAATCTTGCAGGTTGCGAGCTCTGTCAGACTGATTAAGAAAGGAGCCTCGAAGATGGGCACTCTTCGTCTGGCTAAAGATGGACACTGACACATAAGGTGTAGCACTGTTTCTTCTTCTTCCTCAGCACCGCACCCACGGCAGAAGTCATTAAAGAGCAAACCCAGCCTAGCCGCATGCTTTCTCTGGGGGGGTGTATCGCAAGGGTCTGTTCTGGCCCCTCTGCTCTTCTCCATGTTCTTCACTGATATGTTCACGGTTTCTGACAATAGGACAGTTCATGCTTGTGCAGATGACATCCAAATTTACCTTTCTAGATGTATTTGGCGATCCGAGTCATCCAATCGCTGTAGAGTTAATGAGGATCTTGGCAAGCACCGAAACCGTAGTGCTGAAGGATTCGCGTCCGAGTTGAAATAGCTGAAGCGTGCGATTCTTACCGAGACTAGGCCAGGTTACCCTGGAGATACGGCAAGAATCTTCCGCCGCCCATAGATTGTTAGTCTCATGGAAATACCCGCGTTTGATCGCGAGCCTGGCTATAGCGAGAGGGATGCCTATGTCTAGAGAAGAGTGTAGTTCGGTTAGCAGTGAGCCTGCTTTAGCATGCTCAACTGCTTCGCAATTTCCCTCGATGTCCCTGCGACCAGGTACCCAGACTAGGTGAAGTATGGAATGCTTGGAGAGCTTGTTTAGAACTGAAGCAGCATGGCTGACTCCAAGTTTGATGCTGACACCAAAAATCTCATTTCATAGAACCCAAATCACTGCGTGGTAAATTGCCATTACTTCTGCCTGAAAGACGCTGCAATGGTCAGGGAGTCTAAGCGAGATGCCAAGGTCCAACTAGTGGGAGAAGATCCCACTACCTACTTTCTCCACAAGCTTAGAGCCGTCTGTGTTGATATCGAGAGTGTCATCGGTAATCACTTTATTTCTGATCCAATTATCTCTGCTTGGCATAATAAAGTCGAATCCCCGATTGAGGTTGGAATTCGGACAGACAGAGATAGCGATAGGCAAGTCTTCATTAAGAATACTAGCATGCCACAGTGGAATAACAAACGTTCGGTGTGGGAAAACAAGTGTTCGAAGTTGAAACGAGAGTTCAAAGCAAAGACGAGTAGTTAAGGAATCCAAGATACAAACGCGAGAAACACAGTTTCCATTGATTTTACAAAATAGCAAAAGTTCGGTCACAGAAGGAATTCAATCATAGGAAGAATTCAGTCAAAGGAATCCAATACAATACCCGAAGTAGTAGAAACGGATGACAAAATTGGATGATGAAATATAGTAAATAAAATATTTTAAATTCAAGTCATTAATTTCTGTCACGAACCGTGGCAATCCGGCCAGCGTAACCCCGGCCAAACAGGAGATTCGTTACAAGAGCTCCAGCGATATACAGAGCTGCACTCCTTCTGACCTTGTCAAGTGGGTTCAGGTTACAAGCCTTGTCAGTAGCCGGCCACCAGCAAACAGCTCCGTATAGGAGGTTTGGTTCAACCACGCTGTGTAAAGACAGATCATGATTCGGGGTTGTAGGCCCCATCTAGTGCTCACTGCCCTCCTACAGCAATTCCAATACGATGCTTTGCGGACCCTCTCAGCTAGATTTGGCCTTCCAGCTGAGCTTCGGATCAAGTATCAGACCCAGATAGTTGAGTTTAGTGCTTAATCTAAGCGAAGTTCTTTTGATCTTGGGCAAAATGAGGGAAGGTATTTTGTGCGTTTTAATAAACAGCATGACTTCAGTCCCTGCTGGGTTTAGGCTGGGCCCAAATAAGTATATGTGTGCCTTAACTATCTAAACTACCATTTGTCCAAAGCTCTTCTGGGAGATTTTAATACTAAAACAGCTAAGGAGTTAATAAACATGCCTCGGAGTCAATTGAGAATCATCACAGGCATTTGAAGCGAACATTGTAGACTCAACTACCATATGAACAAGTTGGGTATATCTTCAGATGCCATCTGCCGATTCTGTGGAGAAAGTGACGAAACCTCACTGCACCTGATCACGGACCATTGGCACAAAATAGGCTCAGGTGTTTTGGAGATTATATCTTAGATATGAGCAAGATCCCACCACTTTATTCCTCAAAAATATATCATTTCTTGTCAGAAATTAAGCTGACAGAAGATTTATAGATGAGACTATCCTCATCTTTCAAATAAATAGGGCCATCACAATAGATCTTTCAGGTTGCAGTGTATAACATGCTTAAATATATCTATCTATCTATCTATGCTTTAACTATGAATATCGTCGTTTTCCTCTGGTTAAACAGACTGTACTCGTATGTGGCGATTACTTATGTCTCTTCCAGCAACAACTTCGGGGGTTTGTAAATGTGATCCAACCTTCTACCTGACCTGTATGCAAGGAATTGTGTAGAGACCACTGGGAATAATGAATAAGTACATAGGTCCAACAAATTGTGGTTATGAACATCATTTTACAGAGATAGTCTCAAAGATGTTTAAGCAGAAGGACCTTGGAGACATTACTAAACGGAAGAGACCCATCCCACTCTATTCTAACATTCTACGCTTAATGAAACAATGCAACGAATTTGGGCAAATTTCTTAAACTGTTTAAAATGATCGGCAATAAAACTGAATGTAATTTAATAAAACGCCATTTCAGCAGCGTGTAATTCATTACTTTTGACAATGTACTTTATTACATCCTGTTTGTGTGTGTGTGTGCCCATTTATCTTTGGTTTTAGTTAAAGGCGAAACAATAAAAGCAAAATTCCTGACATAATGAAATATGACAGCACAGAATTTGGTTGCCGGCTCAAATTCGTTCTTGCTGCTGCTCCTGCTGCTGTTGCTGCCTCAGATTATCTTCTTCACACTTATCATCCTCGTGTAATTGTTATTGTTATTGTTGTTGTTGCTGTTGCTGGTTGCTGTATTTTTGGATTCTCCAGTGTGGTTGGCTTCATGTGGGAAGGTGAGACCATAAAAATAATAAAGGACAATGTTTGTTTTGTGTGTTTATTATTATCATTTTTGTTTTATCGTAGATTGATTACGCCATTTTGTTCCCTTTCTTATGCTTGTTTTTTATAGACATCTGCGAGTACATCCTTTTATAATAATTTTGTTTTATCTCAAGGGATTTACGTGTGTGGGCGTGCGTAGCTGATAATATGTTCCAGGTGATGTGGGTACATCCACACATTCCAGGTGATGTGGGTACATCCACACATTCCAGGTGATGTGATGTACATCAACGCTTTCAGTGGTTTCTCTGTTATCCTTCTAAGCAATTTACCCTGTTTTCTCTTCTACTAAATGTACATACTTATATCGAATCATTTTGTTTGTTCGCGTAACACGGCCTCCATACAATGTTCGCTGCTTGCAAGTTTAGTTCCGAGTTTGTTCTACGGTGCTATAATTAGTTCTGTTATCATAGTTGGAATCTGCGGTTGCTGTGAAGTACTTGGAAGAACGGTGACTTGACTTGGCTCTTAATTAAAGCAACTTTGTTGAGCAGTCACTGACGTTCTGCTATGATCACGTGTTCTTTCAAATAACAGTTTGTTAAACAGTTATCACTGCAGCGGGCAAGTTGCAACCGACCTCAACCTTCAATCAATTGAGGAGTTCATATTTCTCATCCGTTTGCGAGATTAGACTAGAATTAGAAGAGAATTAGCAGAACGTTTTGGAGCTGAAGTCGATTTGCTTGAAGGAGATGGCCAGATTTTAAAAGACTCTTAGGATCAGTATCGCATGAGGGAAGGGACACTTTACTGACTTTACTTGTAGCTTATCAGTGAGAATGAGACAGCAATAGCAGAGTATTTCGATTAGCAGGATATTTTGGAAGCTTGTTTTCTCAAGGATGGTAAAATTTCTTCCTCGTCACTTTATACAACTGCCAAGAACTCAGAGGCAATTCGAATCGATTCATAAACGTATTGGAAGAAAAATGAACTCCACCAGAGATTTTCTTCACTAAAAGCATGAGGAATTTCTGTGATATTTCAGCTCCTCCAGTGATTTCATTCAATGAAAGCATGAGGAATTTCTGTGATATTTCAGCTCCTCCAGTGATTTCATTCAATGAAAGCATGAGGAATTTCTAAGATATTGCAGCTCCTTCAGTGATTTCATTCAATGAAAGCATGAGGAATTTCTGTGATGTTTGAACTCCTCCAGAGATTTTCTTCACTAAAAGCATGAGGAATTTCTGTGATGTTTGAACTCCGCTGGAGATTTCATTCCGTAAAAGGTTGATCTCTGTTGAAGAAGACGATTATTTCCACGAAATTCTCCCCCAGCTTCTCTCTCTCTCCCGAAATAGTGCTGAACATGGTTGGATTTCTTTTCTGCTCGTAGAGTAAAACTATGAAAATTTCAACAGTAAATTACGAAGAACGATTACAGGACTACTAAAATGTGTGATTTTTGAATCGGAAGTGCGAACAGGGCCAATGAGTGCCCAATTTTGCCGTATTGCTATACACTTTTCTCATGCTCAATGAAATTTTTCATTAATATTACGTACGAGTCGAGGCGACTAATTTTTGGACTCCTTGGGAGATATCTCAAAAAAAAGATTAGCTCCAGCAACTGCTTCATTAAAAGCTCCAAATGGCTGGACCTTTGAAAGGGATGGGACCTGTTGTCCCATGCGGTATCACAAATGGTCAATGTTGCCCTAAGTGCGCCCCTTTCGGGTGGCCCCCTTACCTACCTACCTACCATTACGTACGAGTGCTTTATTGGTGGTTTAGACTCAAACTTTCCAGAACCCTATTTCAGTTGCTCATGCAGTGATGGCACCGAAAGCAATTTGTAATAAAGAAAGAAGTACGATAGAAAAACTTCACAAAACTACGAGCAGAGAAAATTAATTTCTCATATTTTAAAGCCAGCAACTAAGAAGAATCTGTACAAGTGAACTTAATGAAACAATGCCAGCAGGCCTCAACACGTCGCTCAGGATATTGACATACATATATGAGTAAGTGTAGGGTACGGGCGGTGTGCGGTGTGGGTGTGTGTGTGTCGCTCCTTGCACTCACACCAACTGTCTGCACAACTGCGCCTCGAAGATAGCGCATTGCAAATGGTATCTGCAAGAAATCGCTGCCGGAGTTACAAGATACTCGTACAAGATATTAGATACGAAACGATGCTGTATCCTTTTTGTGCCGCACTGCTGCTGGTGGCATTGGGGCCGACTGACACGCGTGCAATACATCACAATGGTAGCGGATGACAGCAACAAAATACCAAAACCAGCACAGCAACAGCAAAGATGTCTTCATATGAAGCGGCAGCTGTCAATATAACACACACACTCAAGTGCACACACTCAAACACACTCAAGTGCACACACACACACACACACATTCAAACACTCACAGGTTTGTAAGCCATTTTGAAAATGTTCTGTCATTACTGGCATTGCCGCTATCCCAGGACTCATACGTTCATAGCCTCACAGCGAACACACAGTTGTCCTCGTCCTTCGTTTCGCTTCCTTGTTTTCCTTTCCTTTTATTTCATTTCATTTCATTTTACATTAATTTAATACTCCCAGGGTCTTGGTTGTCTCTGTTATATAATTACACACACGCATGTACAGATTCCTGAGCAACACGCGCCCCGAATCCTGCACACACGCCGATGTGTGTGCCGGCAAAAGGCTTCGTCGTGGCTGTATGAGATATCAAAAAGCCCGTGAACGAAATATTCAAACAAATATTTAAATAAATAAACTTTATTTGTGCGCAAACATTGCAGGCGATGCTTACAGTGAAAGAGAATTCTGTTTGATAAGAGGAAACTGTCGGTTTGAGGCTACCACACCCCAACGCATGGGTCCCCAAAGGTCGAAACATACTCCTAGCGCAACGTCGATCAGAAAGCAACATCATACAGAAAGCATCTCTTTTCTATGCTACTCGTAGATACTTTACTTAAATATGAATAAAGGATGCACCAAAATTACATGAAAATTTCATTTAAATTCCAGTATCTTCGACATGCTCTGCTATTGTGGTCCTGTGTTCCCTGTTGTTATAAGTCGTCAATGGTGCTATCTCTTTCCCTCATCAGTTGTGATGCTACTGTTTCTAGTACATACGTTGACTGGTGTTGGTAACTGCCTTTTATGTTCCTATAGTCTTTAAGTCCCTCCACGCCCCCTTTTCAATATAGTTGAACGTTACAGGCTCATTGATAAAAATGCAGGAGGATTTCGTGGTATAGCCCGGTGGTTATACCAGTTCAGAGAACATCTAGAAGGAACATTTCGTGGTAAAGCTCGGTGGCTATACCAGTTCAGAATACATCTAGAAGGAACATTTCTTGGTATGGTTCGGTGGTTATACCAGTTCAGAATAGAAGGAACATTTCGTGGTAAAGCTCGGTGGTTACACCAGCTCAGAATACATCTAGAAGGAGCATTTCGTGATAAAGCTCGGTGGCTATACCAGTTCAGAATACATCTAGAAGGAACATTTCTTGATATAGCTCGGTGGTTATACCAGTTCAGAATAGAAGGAACATTTCGTGGTATAGCTCGGTGGTTATACCAGTTCAGAATAGAAGGAACATTTCTTGGTATAGCTCGGTGGTTATACCAGCTCAGAATAGAAGGAACATTTCGTGGTAAAGCTCGGTGGTTATACCAGTTCAGAATACATCTAGAAGGAACATTTCTTGGTATGGTTCGGTGGTTATACCAGTTCAGAATAGAAGGAACATTTCGTGGTAAAGCTTGGCGGTTCTACCAGTTTAGAGAACATCTAGAAGGAGCATTTCGTGATAAAGCTCGGTGGCTATACCAGTTCAGAATACATGTAGAAGGAACATTTCTTGATATAGCTCGGTGGTTATACCAGTTCAGAATAGAAGGAACATTTCGTGGTATAGCTCGGTGGTTATACCAGTTCAGAATAGAAGGAACATTTCTTGGTATAGCTCGGGGGTTATTCCAGCTGGATTGTGCCGTAATCAAACATTCGCTTGGTTAAATTATAATAATTTAGATTAGGTTAATCTGGCTGGTCATAAACCACACATAGATCTATTGGTCCTTAGCGGTACCAGATGGAGCTAGTCCTCTACGTAGAGTAGTAGAGTGTAGTAGGCATCCGGAAAGATGTCCACGGTTTTAGCGAATTTCAGGAGTGATTAAAGCTCATTCCTGAGACGTCTTTCAGCATTCCCAAGCACTTCAAGCGTGTTCTTGATAATGCAGGACATATACCCAAGAGATGTTCCAAAGTCTCCTTTGTATCCGGTTCCCTGCACTTCCTACATATGTCGTCATTTGTGATTCCCATCTTGTGCGTGTGTCGCTACTAAACTGTGTCCTGTCAGTATACCCATGATAGTTTCCCGTGACAGTACCAGTGCAAGTCGAGTATACTTTCCTAAATTTGACTTAGACATGACTTTCGCTGTTCTGCAGGTGGTTAAGCTATTCCACCTCGTCCTTACCTGTCTCTTCATATCTTCAACAATTTCATTTTGCATTTTTGCTCAAATGCCAGCGGAATGGCGCTTTTGGCAATCTCATCTACTATTTCGTTTCCTTCAATGCCTCCAAGTCCCGTTACCCAATAGGTATGTAGACGTGTATTCGCGACTAGCGTTTCTATGGCTTCCCTGCTCTTTAGGACATTTTTGCACGTAATATGATATGACGTAATTACCTTTATTGCTGCCTGGCTGTCCACATAGATGTTTAACTTGGAGTTGCTATCTGTTTTAGTGTAAGCCAGCTCCGTGGCTCTCTCCACAGCAACAACTCCGCTTGGAAAATGCTGCAGTGATCAGGCAGCTTGATTGGCTCTGCGCAGTATATTCCAGCTCCTGTTCCATCCGTCATTTTGAACCGTCTGTGTAGATGCTAAAGGTTCCTTGACTACGTTTCATACTTCTACGCCACTCTCCCGTCTTCGATTATATTCCGGAACCTTCTCTCCCAATTAAAACGTGGATCCATGTAGTCCGCATTAGCTACGCTTCTCCTACCTATTGAGTTAATTAACTCGCGTTGTTTTTTCAATGTATTTCTAGGTATTCATGTATGGCTTGACTGAGCCGCCTATTGGATAAAAAGTAATCCTGTTTGGTCCTACGCGATCTGTGTTTTTGTCGCTCTCGCCTTAAGCATCTTAATACATTGATGAGATATTCAACTTCCGTTGTAGTGCGAATGATCAGAAGATAAGTTTTAGCATGGTTCCGGTAACTATATTGTATTAGCCCCCTTTGCTATCCCGAAGTCGGTAAGATCTGGTATTTTGTCCGATCTGGATCTATAGAACAGTATCAGTATGAATAGCCAATGGACACAAAGTCAAGTTTAGTAGGACATTTCATAAGAGCCGGAAATAGTTGTTTTCCTTTGTGAATAATCAGCTGGGAACCCCACAGAAGGCGTGCTACGCATTCAAATCACCTGATACTAAGAATTTCCTCCCAAGCATTTAAAAAAACTCAATAAACTGACAGTGAATGAAAAAACTGGGGGTGGAAGGGGATCTTTTACTGAACCTATTACTGCACCTATTACTGAACCTGTTACTGAACCTATTACTGCACATATTACTGAAACTATTACTGAACCTGTTACTGAACCTATTACTGCACATATTACTGAAACTATTACTGAACCTGTTACTGAACCTATTACTGCACATATTACTGAAACTATTACTGAACCTATTACTGAACCTATTACTGCACATATTACTGAAACTATTACTGAACCTATTACTAAACATACTACTTAATAACAGTACAATGGGCATCAATGCCTGGGTGCTTGGAGACCTCCTTCTTCGGCGGCTCTCCGGTGTACCCCATTTCTATCTTCGATCTAATCGTAATACTGAACCTATTACTGAAGTCATTTGCTTCTCCTTCGATTAAAGGGGCTTTCGAATATTATTGACAACAATTGACGTAATCCAGTGAACGACCTTTTAGCTTGAAACTAATTTTCCCAACAATATGTTTTTGGTTTTATATTCGTCTATGCCAGTAATAAATGTTTTAAAGGGGTTCCTCATTTTAACACCCTCGTTCCAGTACTCTGCCACAATTGATACTGGCACTTCTGCCAACCGAGCAGTCGATGAGACGAAGCGTCTAAAATTAATGTAATATTCTCCTGATTGGGGCACATTTGCATAACTACATCACACAATCAGAGATGCACATGATTTCCATTTATCGAAATTATTATTCTGCGTTGCTTTGTTCTCTCACACCTGCAACATTCGTAGGCAGTTCTGATGGGAGGTGATTGCGAGTGCGAATGTGATATTCATTACTTCTCATATAATTTTCCCTCTGCTCGCCGCACACGCACCTGTTCGCTTGAAGGCTTCCACAATGCCATTGTCAATTGTACAATTCCATTGTAACTCATTTATTTTATCCCTGTGCTCGTATGTGATCCTTTTTGAATTGTGTTAATTTGTAAGCTGAACGGTAAAAAGAAGCAAAGGGAAAATGGTGATGTTGGTATGGTTGTGTATAGAAAGTCAAGCAAGCTTCTGCACACTCTATTAACACTGAATCCGTTTATTATATTGCTGAAAAGGATGCGTGATGAGGCTTAAGTGGATAGTATTGTTGTGAGAGACACAGTCAACGAAAAGAAGCTTAACCATTTTCTTATTGTTATCATTGTCGGCATTTGTGCCTGTGTTGGCGTTTGCCCACATAGAATGTCCTTCAGGCTTTATACGAGTGGTATTTCCAATAAATGACTTATTTTGTGCACAGGCGGAAATGCAGGGATATGGCGAGAGGGAACAGACAATTCTGCAAATTTATGTGGCATTTTCGAGAAGTTTAGTTGAAGAGTGCTGCAGTTGTTCGGAGAAGTTCGAAGTTCAAATTTATCGTGCAGCTAAAAATATATTTCCAACTGAGTTCTTGGAACATTTATACTCAGAACATGTGGAAAGTTTATCACAGGTCAATTTGAAAGGGTTTCGGTGTATTAATAAGGCAGAGATTCACAAAATATGGAGTATTGTGTTGAAATAATCAGTTAAGTACTCATGAATGAATCATGAATGAAGCAAGGACGAAAATCAGGTTAGTACTCATGAATGAATCATGAATAGAGCATAGATTCACAAAAATTGGAGTATTGTGGGGGAATAATCAGGTTAGCACTCATGAATGAATCATGAATAGAGCACAGATTCACAAAAATTGGATTATTCTGGGGGAATAATCAGGTTAGTACTCATGAATGAATCATGAATAGAGCACAGATTCACAAAAATTGGAGTATTCTGGGGGAATAATGAAGTTAGTACTCATGAATGCATCATGAATAGAGCATAGATTCACAAAAATTGGAGTATTGTGGGGGAATAATCAGGTTAGTACTCATGAATGCATCATGAATAGAGCATAGATTCACAAAAATTGGAGTATTGTGGGGGAATAATCAGGTTAGTACTCATGATTAAATTATGAATAAAGCTTAGATTCACAAAAAGTGGAATATTCTGGGGGAATAATCGGGTTGGTACTCATGAATGAATCATGAATAGAGCATAGATTCACAAAAATTGGAGTATTGTGGGGGAATAATCAGGTTAGTACTCATGATTAAATTATGAATAAAGCATAGTTCAACAAAAAACAAAGTATTGTGACAAAATAATTACGTTAGTATTCATGAATAATAATGAATAAATCATAGTTTCACATAAAAACAGAACATTGTGATGAAATAATCAGCTAAGTACTCATGAATGAATCAGAGTTTAGGTAACATAGTAATTTCTTCGGACTAACCTCCGAGCAGTCCGATAGATTGTCAAGAAAGAACGCTCCCAGATACCCATACCTTGTCGTTGCCAAAGCCGGGCATCCGCAAACATAATGGAAGAGTGTTTCTTTCTGGGATAAGTCCCCACAGCTTCTGCAGTGGTTGTTAAAAGCGATACGCAGTCTCTATGCTTGAGTACCCACACACCATTGCCCAGTGTAAACCGCCATGAGCCTTGACCGTACTGTGCGATGCCCGTTAATTAACTCGGGAGTTCTGTCCGCATTGTATGAGGGCCACGTCGCAGGTGATATATTACATGATGTTTGTAAACTACCCCACAATCCATATCAGATCCGTCCGTAAATATGGGAATATCGTATTCTTCAAGAAAACTGTTTCCTTGCCACTGGGCTCGTGATGGAAGTCTTACCTTAAAGTCACTTCTGAAACTCAGTTGTGGTGTCATGTAAATCTGTAGTTCCCGTGTCCAGGGAGTATGGAGTTGTGCCTAGGACTTTGCTATGTCCTTAAGCTTTCTGCGCCCAACAGTCGGTTGTCAAAAGCCTCAACGCGCTATTGAAGGTGATGATTTTGTTGTATTTGCCAGTAGAGAGGAGATACAGCATAACGGTCAGAGCGTCAGTGAGACAAGTACGCACAGCTCCTGTAATGCCCACACATGCTGCTCTTTGTACTCTAGTGAGTTTCTGAGAATTGTAACTCTTGATTAAAGCTGGCCACCAGACTATTGCACCGTAAGTTAAAATTGGTCGTGTACAGCCAGTGAGAAATGTACGGGCGTAACCCTCGTCTCTTGCCAAACAATCTGTTGCAGAGTACAAGGCCACCCATGCTTTCCTGACCCGCAACCCGCTATTTGGTTTCCAATTCATCTTTGAATCCAGTTGTAACCCCAAGTATTTGGCCTTCGTTGTCAGTGTCGGTTGTTGCCCGCTAAGTACAGGGAGGATAAAGATTGGGGCCTTGGTTCTCGTGGTAAAAAGCGTAGGTTACCAGGAGTTGCCTTAAGACCACACCCCGCAAGCCATATGGAGAGTTTGTCCAAAGCCCCTTGCAAAATCTCGCTTATCGTGCTTGGGAACATACCTGACACCATTATCACGATGTCGTCCGCATATGCTACTACCTTCACGTTTCGTTTTCTCTAATATTGAGAATGGTATCCATGACCAGTAGCCACAGTAGTGGTGAAGTCACTCCTCCCTGTGGTGTTCCTCTACTGGCTGGCCGTACCAGAGCTATGTTACCTAGCTCTGCGTGGATTAACCTAGATTTTAGATTGCTACTAAAGCCCCTGATATCCTATCCTAAACCGACTCTGTTGAGAGAATCTAGGATAGGTTCAGTGCTTACGTTGTTAAAAGCCCCGTAATTTCTAGGAAGGCTCCCAACGAATATTGTTTAAAATGTGTTGATCTCTCAGCGATGCAAATGACCTCATGCAAAGCCGTTTCCGTCGATCTACCCTTGACATAACCATGCTGCTTTTTGAGATATTAAAACGTTCCCCCAACGACCTGAGATGTTCACCCTTTCCATCGTCTTCAGCAAAAACGAAGTAAGCCTAATCGGCCTAAAGTCTCTGGCTCACTCATGACTGATTTTCCCTGTGTTGGGAATAAATAATACTATCCTTAGTCTTCTCTAGCTGATTGGAATATATCTGAATCAGGTTAGTACTTATGATTAAATAATGAATAAAGCATAGTTCCACAAAAAGCAGAGTATTGTGATGAAATAATCAAGTTAATATTCATGATTAAATCATGAATAAAGCATAGTTCCACAAAACGCAGAGTATTGTGATGAAATAATCAAGTTAATATTCATGATTAAATCATGAATGAAGCATAGTTCCACGAAAAAAAAGAGTATTGTGCTGAAATAATCAAGTTAGTATTCATGATTAAATCATGAATAAGGCATTTAGATTTATTTAAGGGTGTTATACACCGCGACCTGAAAGATCTATTGTGAAGCCCCTTTTTTATATAAAAGATGAGGATAGTCCCATCTAAAGATATTCTGTCAGGATCATTTCCGAGAGGAATTCATGTATTTTGGAGGAATAAAGCTGAGGGATCTTGCTCATATCTACGATATATTCACCTGTGCCTTTTATATGCCAAAGGATCGTAGTCTGTGATCAGGTGCAGTGAGGTTTTGTCACTTTCTCCACAGAATCTACTGATGGCATCTGAAGGTAGACCCCACTTGTTCATATGGAAGTTAAGTCTACAAGTCCGCTTAAAATGCCTCTGATGATTCTCAATTGACTCCGAGGCATGTAAATTAACTCTTTAGCCCTTTTAGGTTTAAAGTCCCCCAGAAGAGTATTGGACCGCCTTAATCCCGGAAGACTTTTCCAGGTTTGACTTCTTTTTGTATCTATGCGCTTCTTCAGCAGTCCTCCAATGATGTTGGATGATGGTTTACAGAAGGGTTCAGGACCATTGAACTGAGAGGCCGCAGCTTTCCTTGATAAGCTTTCAACCTTCTCATTTCCCTATGAATAAGGCGTAGATAGATTTATTTAAGGGTATTTTAAACACCGCGACCTGAAAGATCTGTTGTGGTGTCCCTTTAAATAAGGCATAGTTTCACAATAAACAGAGCATCGTTTGGAAATAATCAGTTCGGTATTCATGAATAAATCATGAATAAAAATAACATTTTAATAGCAGCCTTTACATTCACATTTTATGCAGGACTTTCGCTATGCGTTGCTATTGCTATCTATTTCCTCTGAATGTTTACTTCATGTACACCCCCATGCCTGGCTTTGGTCCTTTCGGATCCACTTTGCCACATTCTACGCTCGTAAATTGATGCGTAATGCTTCTCAACTATGCTTGTTCCATTAAATCTATCGCTGCTTGGTTCTGCTATTCAAATTACCGCAGAGGAATATTAAACAAATGTTATTCCAAATGACTTTAAATCAAATACGAATGGCATTCCATTAGCGGAGCGGCGTTAACATTCCACACAAACGTTTGAATAGCGCGTTTAGAAAGGCTCCTGAGCACGAAATCACGGAGCAGCAAGAACTCCAGCAATTCCCGATACACTGGGACGGTTCGTTGATCTGGCAGCAATTGCGGCGTCTGCCAACAGGGGGAATAATCCTTTCCTCGTAGTTTCCTTTGCCGTTTGCCCATTGCCTTTGAAAACTTGGCAACACACAAAGCCCGCCAGGCATGGCAGAGTAACGCAGCAACGTAATTACATCAAATATTATTATACATTGAGTACATTGAGTTATGTGTGCTGAATTTGTGGACGGACCCGACCCGCATTGCTGGTCGCAACGCCAGCCACTCACAGAGATGCTGATAAGTTCAACAATTGCAAAATACACAAATTAACTGTTATTTGCTTGTTTGTGCGCAAATATTATATTAAACCACCGCCACCCACCCGGGCGCACGGCCGTTCTCCCAGCGAACCCCGTTACCACCGTAACCCAGGCCACTGAGAGCACTTGTTCGGCTCGCTGTCTATTATCCCTTCAATTATCGTCGATTGAACTCCAGAAGCGAGTCGCATGGAATTAGAGACATCACAGATTTCGCATACTTATTCCTGCAGAGTTGCTCGAGCCCAACTGGTAGAACAGCAGGGAACAGAAAAGGGAGAAAAAAGATTATAAAAAGGAAAAAATTGGGAGAAGAAAGAAAAAAAATCAATACGCCGCTTCTTGTTTCACTTCCTCTGCGCCCTTTCCCTGTCCCTTGAAATCCGACTGGCCTGGCTGGGGGGCTGCCTGGGCTGAGAGCGCTGCCTGAGTGCCGCTGCTCTGCTGGGTCGTTCTGGTATTTTGATATCTCTGCTATTTGGCATTTTAGCAACTGAAGCGCCCGAACACATTCCATTTGCAATAAATCTCAGAAATTTGCGTTTACGTATGCTCAGATGAACTGTAAATTATCTTTGGATAGCTCTCGGGAGTGAAGTGGATGGATGCTTCGCATTTCACTGGATGAGTGCCTAGTGAAGTGGATTGGAGTGGCGTGGCGTGGCGTGGCGTGGCTTGGGGTGGGGTGGCATCGAGTGGCGCGGAAAGCAGTGGAGTGGCGGACTACTGCGAAAAATTCAAGTTCAATGCTTGGGAATTTTGTAAATTAGCTACGCACGCGTGGCGCTTCCTCATTATCAACTACGATTGAGGAAATTAGCAACTCAACATGGTGTGAATACGCGAATGCGTATGAGTGTGTGTGTGTGGGGGGGGGGGGGGGTGGGGGTGGGAGTTGCCAGAAAGTTCTGCTGGCAGAGATTAGTGCCGAGTCTGTGCCTTCAGTTTGCTTTTAAAATGTTTGTTTATTTGTTTAATGCTCCACTTGGAGCACACGCGTGTCTACAATCGCTGCCGCTGGCGTTGCTGTTGCCACTTCCGCCGCCTCTTCCGCCGCCTCTTCCACCGCCTCTTCCGCCGCCTCTTCCGCTGCCTCTTCAACCGCCTCTTCCGCCACCATTCTTCTACCATCTTCAGCAGTGGTTTCGTTGGTTTCCTTCTTTTCATTGGCAAGGCGGTTTTGGTTGAGGCGGTTGGGGGCAGGAGAAGTGAATGCGTCATCAGTTCGTGTAGACTGGAATATTTGCTAATGCTTTAAAGCCTCGCGTAGCTAAGAGAAGGTTACTTAGCTGAGATTAGACAGATATGACTAGAATGACAACGATGAAAGAGGGATGGAGAGAAATCTGGAGAAAGAGCCATACTAGAAAGTTTCGCAGTATGGAGTGGAATCACAATTTAAAGTTGGGGAAGTGTCCTTCAGAGATGGGTGTAGATATTAGTCTTGTTGCGGAAACTAAATATCTGGGAGTGATCCTGAGATGGGTGTAGATATTAGTCTTGTTGAGGAAGCTAAATATCAGGGCTTGATCCTGGATAGAAAGCTGAACTGGAAGGCTAATATAAATGAGCGCATTAGAATGGCTCAGGCAGCTCTGTACTCTTGCAAAAGAGTTGTAGGACAAAAATTGGGGTTACAGTCTAAGGTAGCCGATTGGATATACACACCTATGGTCCTTTTTTATTGGGTGCTTGCTTGATGGACAGCCCTAAGTAAGTCCATATACAACAGGTTGGTAACAATGGTACAAAGAACAGCAGAGGTATTCATAGCCTTAGGCGTGATCCTTAATCTACTACCTGTTAAGCTTCTTGGCGAAAAAATGACTGCAAATAAGGCTAAAAGGTACGCATCAATGGGTTGCCAGGAACGTAGCTCAAGCGTCTATCTTAAGACGTTTCGAGGGTATTCCTTCGATTACATCACACTCTTTCAATTACATCACACTCTTTCAATTACATCACACCCATTTATGCCTTCAATGGCATGTGCAGGATCTCCATTCGCTCCAGGAACGAATGACGGCAGCCCCTTAAGTAAAAGGGATTCACATCTACACTGATGGAGCCAAGCTACAGGGAAGGGGTGAGTAGGTGTACTCTCAGATGAGTTGGACATTAACCTGTCCTTAAGGCTTCCCGACCACTGCAGTGTTTTTCAGGCAGAGGTCGCGGCTATAGAGTCTTGACTTAAAAAGAAGAAAGTATCTGGACAAGATATTTGCATTCTATCTGACAGACAAGCGGCTTTCCGCTCACTGGATTAGGCTATTATCACCTCAATAGCCGTCAAGCAGATGAACTTGCCCAAATGGGTACTACCACACCTATTTAACCAGATAGGAGAAATCCCGGTATTCCAGTTGCCATATGTAAGCTCTTAATTAATACAATATCCTTGGGCACAGCAGGCAGGCGCTAATCTGAAGGTACAGGATGCAAAATAGCTACACAAACCTGGCCGCAAGTAAATGTCGAGCGCTCAAAAGATATATTATCTCTAAATAGAGGAAGTATAGGTTTCGTAGATAGTGTCCTAACGGGACACTGGGCCCTGGGTACTCATAGTTGGACGCTGGGCACTCATGGTAGTAGGCTGGGGATTGCCCCTAACGACTTCTGCAGGAGTTCTATAGACGAGGAGAAGCAAGAGTACATTGAACACCTGTTATGCACGTGGCCAGCATTGTCTAGAAGGAGGCGCCCTTTCCTGGGTGCCCACTTTCTGGTCTATTCCAAATAAGAAGATAAGCTCCATCAACTGCTTCATTAAAAGCTTCAAATGGCTGGACCTTTGAAAGGGTTGGGACTTGTGTCTCATGCGGTATCAGAAGGGGTCAACGATGGCCTAAGTGTGCTCTTCTGGCGGCCATTATTCCTACCTACCAAGGGATCAACGATGGCCTAAGTGTGCTCTTCTGGCGGCCATTATTCCTACCTACCAAGGGATCAACGATGGCCTAAGTGTACTCTTCTGGCGGCCATTATTCCTACCTACCAAGGGATCAACGATGGCCTAAGTGTGCCCTTCTGGCGGCCATTATTCCTACCTACCAAGGGATCAACGATGGCCTAAGTGTGCTCTTCTGGCGGCCATTATTCCTACCTACCAAGGGATCAATGATGGCCTAAGTGTGCCCTTCTGGCGGCCGTTATTCCTACCTACCAAGGGATCAATGATGGCCTAAGTGTGCCCTTCTGGCGGCCATTATTCCTACCTACCAAGGGATCAACGATGGCCTAAGTGTGCTCTTCTGGCGGCCATTATTCCTACCTACCAAGGGATCAACGATGGCCTAAGTGTGCTCTTCTGGCGGCCATTATTCCTACCTACCAAGGGATCAACGATGGCCTAAGTGTGCCCTTCTGGCGGCCATTATTCCTACCTACCAAGGGATCAACGATGGCCTAAGTGTGCTCTTCTGGCGGCCATTATTCCTACCTACCAAGGGATCAATGATGGCCTAAGTGTGCCCTTCTGGCGGCCGTTATTCCTACCTACCAAGGGATCAATGATGGCCTAAGTGTGCCCTTCTGGCGGCCATTATTCCTACCTATCAAGGGATCAACGATGGCCTAAGTGTGCCCTTCTGGCGGCCGTTATTCCTACCTACCAAGGGATCAATGATGGCCTAAGTGTGCCCTTCTGGCGGCCGTTACTCCTACCTACCTACCTAAATCTAATAACAGAGAAGAAGGAAAATTACTTCTCCTCCTCATTGTCTCTACAACTAATTCTAACATCTTATACTACTAATCAGAAGACTCGATCTCATTGATGGTCTTCAGGGTAAGCTGCTCTGGTTCTCCGCCCCCATAGACAAATTTGGCAATCGCCAATAGTTTTTTGGTCCGATGACTATTTAGTTCAGTCTTCCCTCATTTCGCAGGCTGTTCTTCATATAATCCCCTCTTGGATTATGCTATTGATCCCCCAGAAATGTGCACGTGTTCAGGGGAATGCTCAGAGATTCCGATCAGGTAGAGACTGCTGCTTCGCTCACCGTTGGGATCCATTGTATGCATACATAAAGTTGTTCCTATAGAGCCTTCCTAGATTTTCTGCTGCCGGTGACTAAAATAGAGAGTAAAGAATAAGGATATAAAGGATTTTATAGCTGCCTAGATTTACTGCCAGAACTGTTACTTTCAATCCCTTTGGGAGTATCAGAGTTCTTTAGTCAAACTATTGCTGGATCTCCTTGACCACTGCCTGAAATAAACCGCCGCTAGGATCGCCAATTTCTTTGTCTGAGTGGTACCCAAATCAAATTTTCCTTCTACTCTTCTATTTAGCTCAGAGCAAAGATTCCAAGAACTCTAAAAATGGAACAGTCGGTACAAAAGAATATCTAGACAACATTTGAAACTCTTGGAGAAAGATTTTTCGAAAGAAACTGATTGATGGCAAGGGGGGAAAAAGCATCTGCCATGTTCTAAAAAGAGGTGTGGAGGCGTCTGGGGTTGAAGCGTTGGTGGCAACTGTGGCTTGGTGCAATTTTGTAATGCCAATTGAGGCAAACACTAGTTAAGAAGGTCTTATCTGGTTATCCTGCTCTTTTATTCTCCTAAGATGCACATGGCTTCTATGGCACTAATATACAAAACCTCATTGACTCGAATAGGTTTCTGTGGCAAACCCAATACTCATGACTGAACAATGGCTGGAACTATCTTTTGTGAGGGAAGAATAAAAAGGATAATGAGTGCATTTCACCCTTACAATTCCCCTGGAGAAGACGGAATCATTCCAGTGCTTCTACATTTGGTCTACAATCCATCGTACCAGCACTAATCAGTATATTTAGAGTCAGCTTTGCATGGGGCTCCATCCCTAGCAAAAGGAGGGAGGTAATCGTATGATGGCGGGTGGGAAGGATCGGGAGGGATCGTACACCCAAGGCAGGTGGGAAGAATCCGTGCCTGCCCAAGTCATATAGAAAGATAAGTTTAACCTCATTTCTTCTCAAAACTAAGGAAAAATTAGAGACAGGTATGTTACGCAGACACCTCTACATAAAAATTGATATGGCTACAGGTCTGGCCGATCAACTACGCCTGCTCTATTAAACCTCTCCCAGAAGATTTGGGAGTCACTGGAGAGAAAAGTGTATGCTATGGGCTGCTTTCTAGATATTGAGGGAGCATTCGATAATACCGACTTCTCTCACATAAATAGCTCCATCAGAAAGAAGCCTGACCACATGTCGATGGAGTAACAACGTTCTTAAGGGAAGGAATTTTAGCTTCGCTCTAAACTAAAGATATTTAGGGTGGCTGAAACCTTCATGCCCGAACATTCTCGCCCGAGAACTACAGAGATACTTAGTCTTAGCCGTGTAGGCATTCGCATAATCCAGAGATTTTGACTGGTCATTGCAGAGTATTGAAATATTTACATAAATCAGTCATCCTGAATATTGTAGATTGTGTAACGAGGACGAGGAAACAGCAGAGCATTTGCTTGCCACTATAATAGTCCCATATGGAGCCGACTACCTTACTTAGGTTCTCACTACCTAGATCCGCTAGAAATTGCGGACAAATCTCCCAAGAAGATCTTTAGATTCTTAATGACTACCAGACTCTCGGAGTATTTGTAGCTTATTGGGAGTGTCACAATAGGCCCATTTGAGATCGCAGTGACCAGGTGAATCCATACCGCTCTTCTTTACTCTTATCTTATCTAAGGTGTTGGGCAATGAGTCCTAGCCACTGAGACCTTCGACTCGATTTTTTAGAACGAAGCATTTTTGAGACCATGCCCGGACAGGAATCGAACCTGCGACCTCCTGAGTGTCTTCGGCAATGAATATATGTTTATAAATGTTGTTATACGACGAATTGTTACGACGCCAGTATCAAGTTATACGACGACCTGGTGAACAATTGTCCCTCCCCTAGCCACATTCCACAGCAGCTGATTTCAATCGATGCACACACATATATTTTGCAATATCAAAGAAGCTCCTGCATTGCTGCTCCCCGAGAACAATCGCATACCACCCAAGGAATACCAAGCATTCTCTTTGGTCCTTTGTTTGAGCTTGAGCATTGAAAGTTGGTGTGCTTGCCCCATCTTAGGACTTTGTGCATGCAACTAAATTCAATGAATATCGCCTTTAAAAGAACCACAAAATAAAAGAATAAACAAAATTGTGGGCAAAATGAAAGGAAAAGAGCGGCAAATAAGCACAAAAACGGATGTGTGCATTGGCACAAAAGCAGCTGCTGCAAAGTGGCGGTAAGTGGTGGGGAAAGTGGCTGGAAGGACGCCAAACTAAAGTTGGCCATTGATTTTTGCCCCTTCAATATTGCAATTCTCCTTTAAAGGGGCTTAAATGTGAACGAGTTTGAGAAGAAAACGAACAATGCACACAAAAGAGCACCGAAGCAGGCAAAAAGCGAATAGACAGCCTGCGAACAACAACGTTGTTTACTGATGAGAACCGCTATAAATTAATTAAACTGTTAAGGGAGGAGCAGACATTAAAAATGCACACTTCCTTTTAGACCCCACTCCCGCTATTTTTCCAGCCAGACCCTGTCCTGTGATGTCCTGTGCTGTCCTGTGCTGTGCTGTCCTATGCTGACCTGTGCTGACCTGTGCTGTGTGGGCCTCAAGTCAACGCAGCGAGAAGAAAGCCCCCTTTATGAGAGCTCATAAATATTTAAAATTTAAATGCGCACAATTACGGGGTTTCCTCTGATGTGGCCAAACCTTTCACAACAAAAGCGCAAGGAAAAACATAAATAAGTAAAAAGAGGAGCAATAAAAAAGTTGAAATGAACAATCTGTGCCGGCAGAGAATGCCGCACTCAAACCGCCCACACACACACCAACACACCAACACATGCCCTCGCTCACTCATCCCACCAAACAAGCGTAAACACCTTCTCGACTAATAATTCTTTCGGGTGTCATCATTATTATGGTTGTACTTAAAGTCACCGCAAGCGCCGCCCACCCAACAACTCCCACCTCACTGCTCCCTCAAACCGTTCCACACCGAACCGAACCGAACCGAACAGAAGACAAGCACTTCAACGCACCCACACACACACACGCACACTGGGGCCCCACTCACCCAGATTAATGGTCTATTTTCCGTGAAATTTTCATTCTATGCGAACCACCGCCCTGCTCCACTCCACTCTACTCTACTCCACTCCGCTCCGCTTCACTCCGCCCGGCTTTGCCCGGCCCGGCACGGCTTGGCACGTTACATATTTGCCATATTAGGCGGCAATTCACGGCATTTTCGCATTTTAATAACGTCCCTGAGCATAAATATGCCAATCTGTACGGTCTCGGACGCCGTCGTCATTGATATGGGTTCATTTCACATTGTTCTGCGAGCGAACGAGCCAGCAACCCACCCAACAGGTCCCACCAACACTCACGCCGCTGACCAGCGTCTGGCTGTCACCTCCATGGGCAGTGCGAGTGTGTATGAGCACTCTGCGAGTGTGGTTGTGTGGAAGACTGCTTTTCCCACAGCCGGTTTCACTTGGACAGGCCTTTCATGCCGGATCCAAAATGCCGAGTCACCGTTTTCGGCTTGAAATGAAAAATGTGTCATTTCGAGGACTTTGGAACCGCTCAAGCGTTCAGGTGGGCAAGATGCGATCCCGTTTGTGTGCGTCACTGTAAGAGCGCCACTGCCCAGTCCATGACATTGTATTAACGTAAGGAATTGTTGCGCTTACATACTCCTAAGTAGCGGTCAGAGCGTCGACTCATTGGGCCAATTTTGGACAGCAGATGAGTTGGAGTAAACCAGTTTATGTACGGAAACATATTAAGAAAGTTTTCGTTAAGGTGGCAGCTGTTTTCTTTCAAAAAACAGGAACCTTTTATAAGGCAGTGGAACACCGAACAACATACTTGTAATAGGAAATTCAATCCTTACTTAGGGACTGGGCAAGATGACTCCTTTAGTAGCATCATTAGAGAACACTGACAGAATCAACGATAGAAATAAAACGTTGTTTTGTAATAAAAGAAGAAGATTGGTGTGGTTCACAGCAATGAAGAGTAAAGAAGAGACTACCAATATCTCTAACAATAAGGATCTAATGGATATAGCACACATAGAGTTCCCGAAAAGAACCATTGACACACAAAGCCAACAAAGAAATAAGTAAAACTGTTAACTTGAACAATCATTAAGGCGAATCTAGAAGAATCGGTCCTATGTAAGCTGGTGAGCAGGGGTACACCGTTAGGAGGTGTCCTCTCAGCGTTTCTATGGAACACAGTTGTTAACAAGCTCCTGTTAAGATTAAAACCGATGGAATGGAAGGTGATAGGTTATGCTGATGATGTTGTTATTGCTGTCTCTGGAAAATTCATGTTTACTCTGAGAGATTTGTTGCAAAATGCTGTAGATATTCTCTCAAAGTAGGCGGAGGACTGCGGTCTTGGAGTCAAGTCACTGTGTTTAGTAGGAAACATAAAATCCCTCATTTAGATCCAATTATGCTGAAGAGAAAGCTTTAGGAATTTGAGCAGAAACGAAATTTCTGGGTCTTATAATTGATAGGAAACCTACTTGGAAGTCAAACACCCTAGAATGAGCTAGGAAACCTAGGGTGGCTTCTTCTGCCTCCAAAAGAGCAATAGGTAAATCCTTGGGAATTTAGCCTCGGGCAACACACTGGCTTTCTACTGCAGTTGTCAGGCCCATTCTCCTCTATGGAAATGTTGTTTGATAGACTGCAATGTAGAAAAGGACTTACTGCGAAATGCTTAGGAAGGCACAGAGATCAGCAGAATTAGCAATAAGCGGCACCATGAAAACCACGCCTACCCTGGCATTGGACAGCATACTACATTTTCGCCCGATATAATCACATTGGTGGTCCCGAGAGGGTTGCCCACCACGACAGTGAGGAGGTTTTAGGGGGTTGATGTCCCACACTGACTAATTGGCTTAAAGCTTTCCCCCTCGATAAAAAAAAACCCTTAGATCTCTTCTGCAAATATTTAGCGGCATGCTCCGCCATTTGGCTCAAGACGAGCTCACAATGGACATGCGACCATACTACAATCCTATACGGACATACCCAGTGATATTGATTACCTCCCTTCTTTTCATTGCTTCGAAAGAAATTTTTTTTCCATCACTAGATACTCCCATCAAGATATACACAGACGGTTCAAAGATGAATACCGGTGTAGGATCAGGGATTTATTGCGAAACGCCTCAATCAATGAATCCATCAAACCAATGGATCACTGCATCACTGCAGTGTTTTTCAACCGGAAATAATCGCTATTCCCGAAGCCTTGAATTGGTTGAGGATGAACGAGACAACCGGGAAGGATATGTGCATTTTATCAGACAGCCAAGCTCCCCTAAGAGCTTTGGATGCTTTCCAAATAACTTCAAGGAGTGTCTTAGACTGCCGCCGATCTCTTAATGAGATGGCTAAACAATTCTGTATGCATTTATGCTGGGTACCAGGCCATAGGGACATACCAGGGAACTGCAAGGCTAAGCAACTTGCGAGAGACTGCAGTTCTATGCCGAATGTCAGTAGGCATGTGGGTATACCTCTCGCACCCTGTAAGCTTCCCATAAGGGAGACACTAATTAACTCTACCAATCAAAGGTGGATCAGAGAAATCGCCAGGCTAAATATGCGTCTATCCAAGAATATCATTAGACTCAATAGACTACAAATTAGGACTCTAATAAGAGCCCTCACGGGACATTGTCTAATAGGAAATCATACAAGAAGACTGGGAGTCTATACGCCTAATTTCTGTCGCAGCTGCATAATAGAGAAGGACCTGGAAAAGGGTCCAGCGTCTATTCTGCACATGTCCAAGAATCAAAAATAGCTGTGAAAGAATCAGAAATATTTGTAAAAGAATCAGAAATTTCAGTAAAAGAAAAAGAAATATCAGGGAAAAAGTAGAAAAAGCCTTGGAAAATCCAGAATATTGTTATAGAACGCACTAGAAGATAGGACCGCAATGATCCCAAAGAAATGGGCGGAATAAACGATCAAATTGTGTGGGATAATAAAAAAAGATTCGAACATAATATACCAGAAAATTGTTGTTTCGCAAGAGGAAGTAGGAGAGAATAGTGCCAGAACAAAGTAGTAGGCAAAATTTACTCTGATATCCAGAAAAACATAAAATTTTTAATCGGATTTAAGAAATAGTTGGTTGTCATAACGAAGGTCTGAAAAATGTATAACCAGACGGAAAAAGAATTAGTTGGTTATCATAAGGAAGGTCTGTCGGTATAGTCTCCTTGATGGTTCCATGCAAACATTCACACTAGATCAAAAGTAGTCAAATATTGCAGAGAAGTAATGAGTAAGCCATCTCTTCACATCCCAATCACTTCGCTACTCTGGGTCCCAGATCAGTCTAATCAGAGTGTTCCCTAGCTAGTTCATCCGCAGGTTTGTAGCCTGGTATGTCAAAATAACTTGTCAATAACTAAGAAGTTCCTCTGATTCGGCTTTGAAAGATGTTCAGCTTTCAATGGCCTTGAGTGGAAGACTGATGTTTAAGATTCACACAGACTAAGGCTGTCGACTAGACGAGTCTTTTTTTAAAGCAGACTGTTGTTTTCTGGGTAGTTCTGACTTCTGCCTGACATACATACCCATACTATGGGTAAGCCAAATAAGAATCTTTCTATGGTCGTTCCCAAATCATCCATGAACCTGGAATCCTCTTTGTACAATACAAAGAATTAATTACAGGATTTCTACAGGATGGTATATTCTCTTCTACCGGGTGTGGAGATGAGAAATTTGTGTTCAAAACAGGGCTTGGAAAAGTGAAGTCCATTCTTTTCGGGCGTAAAGGCGATTCATCACAAATAGAACAACTCTATAAGCAAGTGTTCCACCACTCTAGCACAGGTGTGAACCGAATAACACCTTTTGTTTAGTTGAGTATGATTTTAAGAGGTGGTCGGTGGAGTATGGTAACCAAGGAATTGGTTGCCGAGATGACATTAAACACTTTTAATTTAGTTGAGTATGATTTTAAGAGGTGGTCGGTGGAGTATGGTAACCAAGGAATTGGCTGCCGAGATGACATTAGTGGGGCATATTTGTAGATCTGGTACTGACATGTTTTTCCAGTTTTCCACGATGCTCAGTCCACTAAAATTCGATACCAGAGGTGAGCACAGAGCTGATCTGGGAGAGGTAGTTAGTTCACTATATTAGAGGTTAGTTCACTTTGCGCTTTGCTCCGTTTATTAAACTGCCAATAATCGGATAAGCCTCACAAATCTGGGGGATCTGGGGAAATCTCTGCTTTGAGAGATAGCAATTGGCATAAAGCAAAACGCTGATTTGGTCGGTTCGGTTTTGAAGCCTGTTTTACTGGTGCCTTGTTTCTTCTTGCTGCAGCTTAAAGTAGAAAGATTTCTTCCAAAATCTGCTTGAATAAAGTGCTCAAATGTCGTACACTCTCTCATTGATTATACTCATGTTCTCGGAAGAGAACCCCTCGCTCAGCTGGAGAAGTTCGCTTGCAAACATGTACTTACAGGCTTCTGACAGAAGCCTTAAATCGTCACCAGCACAACATTGAAAAATATTATTTGAATATAAAAGGCAGAGAAGCCACTGTGGGACTGTGATGTCTTTGTGGCCGCTGTGAAGAGAGGAGGGTCAATTTTGGGCAGCCCCCTGCAGAGTTTATTTATGCGAAAGTACTCGCAACTGGAATTGTTGCCCTTTTTGATGAAGTGCGTGGTGGATGTGTGACGACACGAGATTTCACATTCTTCCAGCAAACACAAACAGATATCTGGGCATTTCGCTGTTGTGGGCGACTTTTTGGGACCGTCTGACGCTCGGTCGCTCGGTCGCTTGGTCGGTCCTTAACACATTCGACCTACGACGCAATTCAAATTTAAATACTTGGCATATTTGGAGCTGCCACGCGCAGCTTCTGTGCCGAGCTCTGCGTGGGTGCGTTTGCTTAGCTGCGTGTCTCTCTGTTGGCCCGTGTGCGTCCGTTTGGCCGTGTGCGTCCGTTTGGCCGTGTGCGAATCCTTCTCACTTCAGCAGCGACGAGTGAAATAACTAAAAATTTTAATGCAAATAGAAAATAATGCGACATGCTCGTATTTTATTATAATTTTTTACTCCTGCTGCTCGTGTTTCGCTCTCGTTTTATTTGCAATCGCACGACAACACCGAGGAGCCATTTGTCCTGTCCTGTCATACGCTAACACCAGACCGCGACAGCAGCAGGGGTCACCGGGGAGCACATTGGAGAGGTCGCAGAGCATGCTGTGTCGGAACTTTTTGTGTGAACTTAAGCTTTCGTTTAAAATTCATGTCATGCCCTCGTATTCAATTGGCTACATTTTGCCCGCATTAAGCGGCATTTCGTGGAGACCGAGGCGGAGCGGTGGCTGCTGCAGAGGCTGCTGCAGAGGCTGGAGCCGAGGCTGGAGAAGTGGCTGTGCCTGTGTCAGTGCAAGTGCCAGTGCCTGTGTCAGCGCCTGAGGACGAAGTTTGAGGCATGCTGCTGCGGATTTTCTGCTCTTACAGCTTCGTCCTTGTTTTCGCTTTGGCAGCTCGTGCCCTGAAACGTACCCTGTTTACGTTTCTCATAAGCTGCAATAATTTGACCTGCGAAGCCGTAACCGCGCAATATGAAATTAATTAAATTGAGTTCTCCTGCTCAGGTATGCGTCAAACTACGTCGCGGCGCTGTGCGGGTTCGTTAAGCGGCTTTAATGCAAAGTACGCAGCGGAGCAAATTGCGGCTGCAGCAGAGAAGCGCTGTGAAATTTATCTGTTTTTTGTTTATATTGAAATCTGATGCCGCGCAGCGTATGAGCAATTAGCAGCGCGGTTACTTCCATCTCCAGTCTGACTTAAAGTGGCTTTTTTGCATGTGATTTCATTGCCGCTGCTTGGCCATGGTAATGAGCAAAAATACTTGGCTGCTTATTGCGTAATTACCAAGATGATCAGCCTTAAGTGGGGGTAACACGTATTGGCTGCTTATTGATTGGCAGTTAGATATGCGGTAATTACGAATATGCCTGAGAGTGGAGCTTCTAGTTGCCATGGTCCGTCCTTAAATGCTCGTAACAGATTGACAGGAATCATGTGCGTGAAGGGAACTTTTCTGTAATCAAGCAATCCCAATTGTACAGTGGTCACCTCACAGGCCACTGTCGTTTAAGAAGCCACCTCATGAAACTGGGACTGTCACCAGTAAGCACGTGTAGGTTCTGCACGAAGACAGAACAAACGCTAGAGCTCTTTCTAATGAACTATGAAACCTTACTCGCAGTAGGAAGAAATATCTGGGGCATTACTGGCCCGAGGGCAGAGATATTAGAGCAATGAACCCCAACTCAGTATTAAGCTTCCTTAGAACTGTTGGACTAATAGAATACCTTTAATAGGTACATGCAGGAGGAGTACAATAGATCAAATTGGTGGAGGTACATTTTCCCTCTTTATGTCATTCATTCATTCATTCATTCATGTGCGTGCACGGAACTTTTCTGTAATGAAGCAATCCCAATTGGACACCTTTGCCGGTATACAGTGTAGCTGCCGGATTGTTGCTGTGAGCGTGTTCTTGTGTTCTTGTTGGACTGCTTTTGAAAATTTCCACTAAACTAAACAATGAGTGAACTAAGCCCGAACTCCCCAAATTCTTCTCTGCATTGCTCCAACCTTTTAGTTGACTTTTTCATGACTATAAATCACAGTCCATCATATTCTGTCACTGCTGAGTGTGTACGTAAATCCCACTATTCCTTTGGTATGCTAAAAATCTGTCTCCATAAGCGCCCCAAAGTACTCGTAGCTTGGCAGCAAATTCCAATTTTAAGGACCTCCGCAAACAGCCACTTCAATTCACCACTAATCCGCCCCACTCTCAATTTGCAAATGCCAAATGTCGCTCATAATTGCGGCAAGTTTCAACCCACACAAGTGAAAGAATAATGTGCTCTATGAAATTATGTTGCTAACGGCAGTAATCCACTTACACTAAATTAAAAATCCTTTTAGTACAAATTAACCGCAAATTAAGGACTCCTTCAGAGCTTGAAGCATTTCCTGCAAATTTTACAATTTATGTTTCACTGGCATTTTGTTGTTGGTTTCAATTTGCAAGTGACGAGCAACCACACACACACACTTAAGCACCCACACACACACTTAAGCACCCACACACACACACCTAAGCACCCACACACACATACACTTAAGCACTCACACTTACACCCTCACACTCAGAAGCAGACACACTTTCTCTGCATTGCAGGAAGCTAAAACACAAACAGGACACTCACACAAACCCAAATAAACGCTCATGGAACCAGCTCTTAAGCGGACAGACACACTTCCACTTGCACAGTCAGCCAGTGCGGCATATCCTGTCGACAAACACACCCCCCCACACTCACTCTCACCCTCCCGCACCCGCCCACAATCATCCACATACACTCACTTATTGTCACCATAGAAAAGCAGGCAGCAATTTTACAATTAGGCAAACAAGCTTTAAACAGGCAAGCACTGGAATGCGAGATGATGGCTTGCTCGGAAGGTTGTGCGTTGGTAATACAAAAGCGAACAACAACAACACCAACAACAACCACCAAATTGTGCGAGAACAATGCAAAAAACAACTGAAAGTGCAGTTGGAAATGTGGAAATATATGAAAACATGGAAAATGTCGGTTTCGTGAAATGAATTCCGTCATTAATTAATGCACAAATGCACCTCCCTACGCCACACATTCTGCTCTTTGATCCACGAATCCTGCACCGTCAATCCTCGCGCCTCTTTGTCGCATTTATAATTCATTTAATTCATGTTTATTTAATTTTACTCGCACACAATTCGTTTGCTTTTTAGTCCTTCCGCGGAAAACCGCAGAAGCGGAATGATTTCAAAAGGCAAAATATTTCATATTTTTCATTACATTGTAATTATTAATTATTTACCAACAATTAAATTTTAATATAAATTTTTATCACAATTAAAAACAGAAACATTTTCCCACAAATACATTTTATTTAATTAAATATTTCATTTCATTTTCATTGAATCTTTATTTATTTACTTCCACTCCATTCCAGTGACGTTCCGCCGGGGGCACTTTTCGCCTTTTGATTGATTTCCGTTGCATTTGCCATAAATATCCATACCAGAACAATAAGGAAATCATACTCGTAGATTTCAGATTCCAAACCCATCAATTTCTTTCGCTTCCCCAGTTGAGTGCTCCCTTCGCCTGTCAATTGTGTACCAACTCACTGTGAGAGGTTTTACTTCCCCATTGGCTACCACACTTTGCTTTGACGTCCTGTGTGTGTGCACTGTGAGACATTGTGCTTCCTTCGTGGCTACCTGAGTTTGCTTTGACGTCCTGTGTGTCTGCACTACGAGAAGTCTTGCCGTCCTGTGTGTGTGCACTGTGAGAAATTTTGCTTCCCTCTTGGCTACCTGAGTTTGCTTTGACGTCCTGTTTGTGCACTGGGAGAAATTTTGCTTCCTTCGTGGCTACCTGAGTTTGCTTTGAGGTCCTGTAAGTGCACTGTGAGAAATTTTGCTTCCCCATTGGCTACCACACTTTGCTTTGACGTGCTGTTTGTGTGCACTACGAGAAGTCTTGCTTCCCCATTGGCTACCACACTTTGCTTTGACGTGCTGTGTGTGTGCACTACGAGAAGTCTTGCTTCCCTCTTTGCTACCTGAGTTTGCTTTGACGTCCTGTAAGTGCACTGTGAGAAATTTTGCTTCCCTCTTGGCTACCTGAGTTTGCTTTGACGTCCTGTTTGTGCACTTGGAGAAATTTTGCTTCCTTCGTGGCTACCTGAGTTTGCTTTGAGGTCCTATAAGTGCACTGTGAGAAATTTTGCTTCCCCATTGGCTACCTGAGTTTGCTTTGACGTCCTGTTTGTGCACTGGGAGAAATTTTGCTTCCTTCGTGGCTACCTCACTTTGCTTTGACGTCCTGTAAGTGCACTGTGAGAAATTTTGCTTCCCTCTTGGCTACCTGAGTTTGATTTGACGTCCTGTTTGTGCACTGGGAGAAATTTTGCTTCCTTCGTGGCTACCTGAGTTTGCTTTGAGGTCCTGTAAGTGCACTGTGAGAAATTTTGCTTCCCCATTGGCTACCACACTTTGCTTTGACGTGCTGTGTGTGTGCACTACGAGAAGTCTTGCTTCCCTCTTTGCTACTCTTTGCTGAGTTTGCTTTGACATCCTGTGTGTGTGCACTGCGAGAAATTTTGCTTCCCTTTTTGTTACCTCACTTTGCTTTGACATCCGAGCGAGAAGTTTTGCTTTGCTCTTGGCTAACTGAGTTTGCTTTGAGGTCCTTCGTGTGCATTGTGAGATCTTTTACTTGTCTCTTAGCTACCTCACTCTGCTTTGAGGTTCTGCGTGTGCACTGTGAGAAGTTTTGCTTCTCTCTTTGCTATCTGAGTTTGCATTGTCTTCTTGTATGCACTGTGAGAAGTTTTGCTTCCTTCTTGGCTACCTGAAAAATCCCCCTTCCATGTTGAGTTGCTGGCGAAATTGTTTACCATTCTGATGACTGCTCTACTATTCAGAGATGGAGAGTGGCGGGGGTTCCAATTCTACCACTTCCAATTCTATTGACTTCCTAGGGATAAGTTCGAGATGTCTGTTGGTAGCTAATTGTGAGTCGTTTTAAGGAGCACTCTCAGCTCACTGTGACAATCTCATCAATCACTCTTTCCGAAAACAAGCTGGTAAAGTTTGTGGTATACTCTCACTATTGGTCTATCCAAGAACAAAAGAGTCGAATATGAAAACTATTATATAGAATATGAAAACTATTATATAATCCTATGCAGTCCTAACGGGAGACTGGACACTGGTTAATAATGGCAGTATCTCAAATGAATTCTGCAGGAGCTGCATGGACGAGGAGGAGCAAGAGTCCATTGAACACCTGTTATGCATGTGTCCAGTGTTGTCCGGAAGGAGGCGCACTCTTCTGGGTGACTACTTTCTAGGCTCTTTGGGAGATGTTCCAAATAAGAATATAAGCTCCATCAATTGCTTCATGAAAGACTCTAAATGGCTGGACCCTTGAAAGTGAGCTTATGTCTCATGCGGTACACAAAGGGTCAATCACTATATGTACCTGCCTAGCTAATCTTATTCAGTACCTGAGCAGTTGTTTCTCTCCCTATTTATCAAATATTATCCTTTTTTTATTAATGTTCATCAATTCCATTCCATTCAATTATATTCTATTCAACTGTGTTTGTCTTCCAAAGTGTTCCAATTTCCGAGAACTAGTGAGAGCAAGGAATCAGTATCGTATTATATGAGTAACAAGGATGAGTTGGTGGGAGAAGAGCAGGTGTTGCTAATTCTCTTCGCTGAACTTTTCTTGCATTGAAACACTTCCTGCAATATCTCTTGCAAGAGTTGGGTTCCTAGAACAGTTTATCAGCTCATCAGTGACAGTTTCGTGCGAAGTGCCATATCAAAGGCGAATTTAGTGGAGTATTGTTGCGTCGAATGTGTAGGAACGCCACAATGTTGATTGGACTTAAAATGGTACGAAAAATTCAAGAGGGAACTGAATGGATTCAGAAGAATGTGAGCCTCAACCCCTAAAAAAAGGGGCTTCCTTACAAATAGTTGCGTTGATAGTTGATGGCAAAGAGTAAAGCAAATAAAATGAAAGTGCTGCAAGCGAGTTGTTGAAATCTTTAATGAATCTTGTTTTTTCCCAGCATATTAAAAGATTTTTGAAATATGTTCTTAGAGATTTATGCCGTCAAAAAGTCCTGTCAAATGTTGTCACTGGAAATAATTGTGGAAGGAGGCAACTTGGTATGATTTTTCTATCTCCCGGCTACTGTCTTTCCCCTTCTCCTTCGCTTTCTTTCGTAACTTTAATGCCAGAGCAGCAAATTATGCTGAAAACATTTGCGCAAAGTAAACTGAAACTGTCGCTTCAGCCTGGACTTGTGGAAGACTCTATGTACGTGTGTGTGTGTGTGGTTGAGTGTTGTTGAGTGTGTTTGAGTCTGTTGAGTGTGTTTCTATGGAGCGCGCTTAAAGCATTTTAGTTGTTAACATTGTTGTTGCTGTCACTTTTATGATGTGTTGCTATTGTATTAGTTGTTGTTGTTGTTGTTGTTGTTATTGTTTCTGTAGCTATTGAGTCGCCTGGCGTCATATCAAATTTTAAAGACTTTCGAAAGGAACTACAAACTACATACAACAACAACAACAACAACACTGGCAACGCCAGGCACACCAGGAGACACAATTTATGGCCGACGCCACTGAACGCGATTTTCATTCGCATTCAAGCCCGAAAAATTGGAAAATTCGCGAAATTTACATGATGCGCTGGAACGAAAATTCTACCCAAGATTGATGGAAATGAGAATGACGAGAATGACAGAATGCAAATTTGCTAAAATATAATTTAAAAAATAATTGCCATTTACCGAACTCTTCTCAATTAGTGGGAACTGGTGCTGTGTGGGAACTTTAAAACTTAAATCATCGAAAGCGGAGTCTTTAAAGAGCCACGTCAACCCAATAAAACCCGATTAGCTATGAGAGTACCTTCTCTTCAATTCACTTGGTAGCTCTAGTCAAGATCTGGTGTTTCACAGAGAGTGTACGAGGATACAATTTAACCACTCAGCGAATCTCCAGCGAATCTTTTGTTGTTACAAATGCAATGAATGACCGGTCTTAAGAAGAATTGAGCCTTTTTGTTTACCGATGATTTGGTGACAAGAATTTCGACGTCGCCTGCAATTTTAGTTCTGGTTACTTCCAACTCGTTGAGATTGAAGGGGCGAACATAGTCGAGACACCAACCGCTTATAAAGTAGATAATTGTCTATGATCACAGGTAGTCAAAGAACGTCCGCAGGCAGTGTTGTCGTATTGGCTACTTCTCACCAAAATTGGTTACTTTTTGCTCATTATGGTTACTTTTTTACGAAACCACCACAAAAACCAAAAGAAGTGAGTAGATTAATTGCTTATGTTCACAGGTAGTCAATGCACGTCCATAGCCAGTGTTGTATTATTGGCTACTTCTCACCAAATTTGGTTACTTTTTACTTATATTGGTTACTTTTTTAAGAAACCACCACAGAAACCAAAGGAAATGAATAGATTAATTGCATATGATCACAAGGAGTCAAAACACGTCTACAGGCAGTATTGTCGTATTGGGTACTTTTCACCAAAGTTGGGTACTTTTTGTTCATTATGGTTACTTTTTAGCAAACTAACACAAAACCCAAAGGAAATTAGTGGATTAATTTTCTATAATCACTGGAGTCAAAGCACGTCCACAGGCAGTGTTGTAGCATTGGGTACTTCTCACCAAATTTGGTTACTTTTTGCTCATTATGATTACTTTTTAACAAACCATCATAAAAACCAAAGGAAATGAGTAGATTAATTGTCTATGATCACAAGTAGTCAAAACACGTCTACAGGCAGTATTGTCGTATTGGGTACTTTTCACCAAAGTTGGGTACTTTTTGTTCATTATGGTTACTTTTTTAACAAACAACCACAAAAATTGAAGGATATGAGAAATACATTTTTTTCTTGAATTTGCATCGGTTATATTATACATATATACATACATTAAATATTCATATGTATATTATATACATTATATATGCATGTATTTGAATTCTTATATTATTTGAGAAGAAATTGTTGAACTCAACAATCCAGATAATCGAGGGGTACTGTATTGATATTTTTTTTACTTTTTTAATAAGGTTACCTTTAAAAGAAGGTTAGATTAAAGTTTCCGGCCGTGAAGGCCACAAATAGACCCCTCTCCGGTACCATTTGGATAACCATTTAAGAGTTGTAGTATAATCGTTAAACAGAGAGACGCTCTTAGCAAATCTTAACAGCGAATCTATCCCTAATTGTATGAACTCTTCTAGTCCTTCGAATCAAAGGGCTCACATATTAAGCCCGTTTTCGATATTGCGGGGCATAAGCATAGTAGATGCTCCAAAGTTTCCCTTGTGCCCTGCCCGCCACATTTGCTGTATTCGCCTTTAAAAGATAATCTGGTAACACAATTTTTTGGACTCCAGCAACACTAATCGTAACACAGAATAAATATAAAAGAAAATATCTGATTAAATTCTGAATGTAGTGCTCGTAAATATGGGGTAATGGAATAAATTCCAAAAGAACTTTGTAGACTGCAATTAAAATGAAATTTCCCTGACTCTGCAGAGTAGGCAAATGTGCTTTGAGCACATTTTATAATATAATTATAATTTTAAATATCACTTATAATTAACAGTAAATGGCTCAAAGGGCCTTTAATGTTTTGCCGCTTATAAGACTGAGGACAACATTCGCGACAACAGAAGCATAGTCGCCATTTCAGCTGTCTTCGCCCATTGAATGTCTGTGCGAAACTTTGAATTACTAATCTAACGAAAACAGACTTTCACACACACACACACAACCCTACACATATCCATACAAGCAGCTTCACAATCACAAACACCATTGCATTTGAATTATAATCGACTAAATGATTGAGCAATTTCATAAAAAGTCGTTGTACCGTTGTCATAAGGACGCTGCTGTTGGTAACGATGATGATGGTAATAATGGTGAAAACATGTAAAGGCAACTGTCTCAGGAACATGAAAGGAACACACTCAAACAGCACATTCAACATTTGGATTATATAAATAGATCTTCCACGAATGCCACTGATATTGTGGGCGACACCTAAACAACCACTGGGGGAGCTGTACTCGTATCTGTGCATTACTATATTTAGATTTAGATACGTATGTAGTGTTACATACATTGAGTTATGTATTGTTATTAAGTAGTTAATAATATTAGTTGGTAGTGCTGTACTATATGGTAAAGATATAACACTCTTCTTTGAACTTCCTAGTTTCATTAATGAACCAAGATTATCGGGAAGATGAAGAGTATGAATATTATTGATGCTCAATACATCACCACCCAGCAACCTTAATCTTATTCTTGCACCTAGCAGTAGTCTCAGGTCCTTTCTGCTTAGTTTTAGAAGAAGGGTCGATCATTTCCTGTCTGATTGTTGCACCAAGCACTCAGCAGTTCCGCATGAGCTCAGCTCGGGCCACCTCCTTTTGTGGGCAGAGTCCACGAAGTCGTTAATCCAGCGCATGATCATTGCAGAACTGATACCAAAGAGGGTTCCGGACCCGATGGTGAAATTGCTGAGCCTTCGTTGGCGAACTTCTCAGCCATCTCGTTCCCCGCAATACCACACTGTCGTATATAGATTCCTTGACAACTTCAAAAGTACAGTTGTCCGCTGTTACTTGGGATCCTAAACGTCGAGTATCGCTGCTGGTGGACAGCATATACTTTGCCTTGCCCTCGTTCACCGTCATACCCACTTTCGCTGATTCTTTTTCAATGGTGGAAAGAGCAGAAGTAACATCCCGCTTGCAACGCCCAATGATGTCGATGTCATCACCATATGCGAGGAGCTGGACACTTTTGTAGAAAATAGTGTCATTCCGATGTACAGAGGCCTTACGCAGTACCCCTTCCATGGTGAAATTGAAGAGATCGTACGACAGTGGATCGCCTTGTCTGAAACCTCACACGGTATTAAATGGTCCGGAGAGGTCACTTCATACCTTGACAGAGCTGGACGTATTGCTCAATGTGATTCCACAGAGCCGTATTAGCTTTACAGGAATACCGAACTCAGACATGGTGGCATATGGGCAATCCCTTCTCGGGCTATTGAAAGCAGCTTTATAGTCGACAAACAGATTATGGGTGCCGATCTGTTTCTCCTGGGGTTTCTCCTGGTGTTTCTCCTGGGGTTTCTCCAGTATTTGGTGTAGCGGGAAAATTTGCTCAATGGTGGACTTTCCAGATCTAAAACCGCACTGATAAGGTCCAATCAGTGTGTTGGCATATGGTTTTAGTCTATCACAGAATACGTTAGACAGAACGTTATAGTTGGCGCAAATCGTCGGGTAGTTGGCGCATATCGTCGGGTCACCTTTCTTCAACACAGGACAGAGGACCCTGAGATTCCCATCGTCGGGCATGCTTCCTTCTATTCGTATTTTACTGATGAGCTGATGCATTCACCCTATCAGCTCATCGCCGCCAGCCTCGAACAATTCAGCAGGCAGTGCATCGGCACCAGCTGGTTTGTTGTTCTTTAGCCGCTGAATAGCAACTCGGACCCATCGTGGCTAGTTGGTGGAAGAACCACTCCATCAACGTAAATTGGCGGTATCGGGTTGAATCCTCCTGAAGCGGTATTGGCGGCATCATCGCTTGCAAGTAATTTAGAGATATGTTCCCTCCATAATCTCGGTGTGGACAGCGTATCCGTAACCAGATTCCCATTTTCATCTCTACAGGTAGATTCTCCGGGCTTAAAACCTTGGGTCAGACGCCTGACCTGTTGATAGAATCAGAATATACAGGGGAAGCAAATTCAGTAGGGCATTGAGGGCGTCACCCGATGTAGTGCTCATTGCACCCGTGATACCCAAGCATACACTTCTCTGCAGCCTGGTCAGATAGGATGTTATGGACTTAGACTTAACCATAGTGGCTCTCCACCTTACTAACCGAGGTATATGTGATTATGGGTCTAATAAGAGTAGCGTGCAGCCAGTACACCACCACTGGACTTAGACCCCAAGTCTTACCGAAGGTCCGCCTGCACTGCCAGAACACCTTTAGTGTACGAGAGACCTTGTGCTCCACAGGGGGATCAATTGGGGGATCAATTGGGGGATCAATTGGGAAGAGCTTTTGTATATTTTAAAGATATTCATATACAGCAAGAACCTACTCTCCGACATATATGTATTAACCAACTGGAGGTACATGTGTTTCATCCTTTAGACACTGAAAAAATCTTCCCTAATCCTACTTTCACCGTTAAGCTATATGAATATATATGCAAGATCTCCTCAAGAGGGGGATCAATTGGAAAGCACTTTGGTATATTCTAAAGACACTCATAGCAAGAACGTACTCCTCCATATATGCGAGTACTCATTTCGCACTGAAACAAACTGGAGGTACCTGTGATCCATCCTTATACAAACATTTTGGGACATTAGTTAGAAATTTTAAATTCCCTTTGGAAATGAAACTCAACCAATTTAAAATTCCACCAGAAGAAGGGCTTCTTTTTTTTGCTGAGTAGGGCAAACATCACAGGTCTATGGCCGAAGTCTTAGTAAGGGACTTTAGCCCGAACCAAACCCCCCTTTGCCGACGGTTGTTCCTCCCGGAGCTTCACCATTAGGTAGGGTACGGGAGGCCGTTATGAGTATATTACTCAATCGTCAATTATGGTCATTCTGTCAGAGTCCCATCCAAAGCTCATGGAGCTTCGCGAACTTCTTCAGTAGCTCCTAGGCTGCACCAGAAGAAGGGCTGTGACAGCAGTGAAGTGTGTGGATAAAAAATAAACAACAACATTCGAAGCAAAATTCAGTTGAAGATGCTTCTTTTCTAAAATTGTTGTTTTTATTGTTCGTTAATTTCCGTTGCCAAAAATGCTGCTTCATTAGAATATTCATAGGCAAACTGGGACTCCAACACTCCCTCTCCCACGCACACACACACACTAACTCACACTCACTCACACTCTGTCAGGCAGCAGCAGAAATTGTCTTCCAAATCCAATCAATAAATTTTCCTCATGTATCCGGTGGCTTTTTCCGCATTTCCGTTTAATTTATTCGCACACTTGGGAACTATTCCGGCGCATTTCACTCGTGTGGAGTTCATGATTTTGGTAATTGTGAACGAATGTCTACAAAAGCGTGTATGTGTGTGTGTGTGTGTGTGTGTGTGTTTTTATATTTTTCTGTTTTTCTGTCTCAATGAGCACAATGAAAAATGAGAAGAAACGAAAGCGGCCTTCTAGAGACACTCCCACTGCACCCTCCCACAGCCGAGCTGACAACGGCAGCAGCCACGGAATTCCCCAGCCTAATGCAGCCCAATGCAACGCCCACTGCCACTGCCCCCTTGCATTGGAAACCGAACGGATGGAAAATATATCATCGCTTTTTTCTTTGTATTTATTTTAGTTTTCGTTCGTTTTCGACATTTTTCCAACACCGCTGAAAATGACGGGAATGCGGCCCCGCAAAGTCACAAAATTCGTTGACCAATCAACGGAAAATTTCGGATATATTCATTGGCGCATTGTGTTCAGCATGGGTGCATGGGAGAGTGTGTGTGTGTGTGTTTGTGTGTGTGTGTGTGGTGGTCATGTGTAATTTGATATCTGTGCTTCACCCAAACTTCACCCAACACAAAAATTGTTAGTGCACGTGTGAAGCTGGAATCTGGGGGCCTTTCCAAGCAGGTTCCTGGTCATGAAGTCAGAAAACATAAACAAGGGTACGAAAATAAAAAGTAATCGGGGAAATCAGACTCAGAAATATGAATTCCACAACTTTATGCAGTCATAATATCGGACAGATTAAGTGCAGTCCCCGTACCAGAGCTTTTTTCCTTGGGCATCCTTGATTAAAGGTCACTTCTGATATATCTTTGACACTTCTGATATATCTTTGACACTTCTGAAATATCTTTGACACTTCTGATATATCTTCGACACTTCTGATATATGATATATCTTTGACACTTCTGATATACCTTTGACACTTCTGATATATCTTCGACACTTCTGATATATTTTTGACACTTCTGATACATCTTTGGCACTTCTGATATATCTTTGACACTTCTGATATACCTTTGACACTTCTGATATATCTTTGACACTTCTGATATACCTTTGACACTTCTGATAGGTTTTTGACACTTCTGATATATCTTTGACACTTCTGATATATCTTTGACATATGTGAGTGGTGACTTCTTATGCGACTAATTGACGTATAACGGGCGCCATGAGTACTACATCCGGTGACGCTCTGTATGCTTTGTTGAACTTCCCACCACTTGATCTTAAGATGGCTATGAAAATGATATGTCGGTTATATTTGTAAGGATATTGCCACGACGATAAGAACTTTGGGCATAGATTGATGTTCAAGAGGCTGTTGGAGCAATACCCGTTGTTTCTGGCAACTAAGGATAAACTCATACCTAAAGTTTCTGTTGGAAGAAAAGACAAAGGTAGCTTCCCAACAAGGGAGCAATGGAGAGATCCATAACTACTTGTGGGGGACCCGGCGAAAACTTTCTTCAGAGACGAGAACTGGGACTGGTTGACATCCGAATGTCAGATGAGAAATCAGGCAACGGCATTCCAATCGAAAGCGTTTGCTATACTGAAGGTAGCGGAATGGGTAATTGAGAAGAACTGGTGAGGTAAGGAGATTAGAGTCTGTAGTGTGACAGTCAGGCTGCACTAAAGGTCCTAGAAAACACGTTAACCACTTCGAAAATTGTCCAAGAATGTAAGTCAACAAGAATGTAAGCCAAATCCATGGCAAGATGGAATTTACTTGAACTTATTTGAGTTCCAGACATTATGGTGTTTGGGGGAACGAATTAGCTGATGAACTGGCAAAGTGTGTATCTGCGGGTACTCCAATGAGACCAGAGCCATTTATCGGTATAAGTTTAGCAGGGGGTATAGATTGGATCAGGAGCCATGTGAATAGTATTCACTAGGACCGATATTGCAGTTTAGTTGCCTGCAAAACAACCAATTGTGTCCTTGAAAGCCCAAACAGGAGAGTTGCAAATTTCCTTCTAACATTACGAAAGAAAGATCTTCGATCATTGGTTGAGATAATCATGAGACTTACTCCATTGGAAGGCATCATCGAGAATCCGAACCGCATCTCCTGTCTGGAGGAGTTTACAAGAGCGCAAAGAGCATTTTCTCTGCGCTTGTCCTGCCTTTGCCAGAATGAGGAGGTGCTTATTAGGGTCAGATATTTTGGGAATGGATAGCGTACATTCCTTGCTCCTTGACAGACTTCTGAGATTTATAAAAGAGTCAAAGAAGATTGAAAAGGTGTAACTTCGAATGGCTCGTTGGCTCCCACCTACATCACTTTCAAGAGAACTGTTGGTAAAGGCTCTTCTGTGACCTTTCACATCCTGTTCATCCTGTTGGATTTTACTACTAACACATCATTTTGGCCGTGTGATAATATACTAAAAGGAGTACATGCATGGTGTCAGTCGTGAAGCGTACTTTCTCGCACGTTCTTCGAGAAACGCTGCCGCACAAATTGCCAGGAACTAAGTTCATTTCACTGGGGGCATCAGCATTTGATACGAATCATTTCTACGGATTCGAAGGCGTGATAAAATACGACAATTTTTCTATACGCGTAATTGAATTGTTTTGTTGCTATCTCAGATATGACGAGCTCATTGGGGTCACACAAACTCATCCCCACTTTCACACAGACGCGAACATCACACCCCCCTTGCCAACCGATATAGTCGTACAGGCTACGAGGAACGAGATTTATTTTTGCCACACAGATGTTTACATGAGGATTACAAGGGATTCGTCCTCTCCGCCCAACGATTCGCATTGAAAATTTATTAATACACGCTGCTGCGGCCAAATTTATCTGATTCCAGCCGCCGTGGGGATCTCGTGTGTCAAGTGTCACTTAGCTGCGTACAAACAAAGCGACCGCACAACTCACACAATGACAGGATGGCTGCGCAGCCTGCCAGGGCCCAGTATCGCCAACAGCAACAACAGAGCAGCGCCAACCAAACAGCAAAAAACAAACAAGCAAATAAACAGTTCCAATCAATCTGAAACGAATGTCATCAGGTCAGTATCAAGATTCAAAGCAACGATCAAAGCGATTTGCACTTTGGCATCAACTTTCATTGATAAATTTTCCGAAAGGACTCTGCGGGCTGGCGCGCAGATTTGCTGACTAGATGACTAGCTGCCTGTGGCAAAACCAGAGCCGTGAATGTGTGTGTGTATGTTTGTGTTCATATGAGGCTGTGTTTGTTAAGCCAGTCGACTTATTAGTCAAAACCTAGTAATGTATATATATACGAGTATATACGAGTATATATATGCGTCTGTTTTTGTTCGAACTTAATTACGTCAAAGGAACTTCTGAGCAGTAACTCAACAATAAGCACTCAAATTTAAGAAACCTTTTCAACCAATTTACTTGGCTACATTTTTAAAAGGACATTTTTTAATGAAAGCTCCTTCTTAGAAAGTCAAAGAGAACTAACGGCATTCAAATAAGACAAATGGGAAAGCAATTAGCAGACTTCAGTGTCTTTACGTTAATGAAATGAAGAGAATGGCGTGCTGAGCCATTTAATTAGCTGCTTAGGAGTCTGGGTGGCGGCGCTAGTGTAGGCAACATGCCACCTTCTCAGGCTCAGCAAAAAGCTGCCTTATCAGGCACTTTCAGTCATCAGTAAACAGGCAACAAAATTTTGTTATTGTCATCCCTGAAAAATGCAAATGAACAATGGCGAGGAGAGCTCCTTCGGCTGAGATGCGCGCAGCTCCGTCATTAATCTGCACAAGGCTTCCTTTACGCTAAAATGAAACTAACATCGTCCCTTCTTGTAAACACAAAAGTGATTCAATGCGCACATGGCAAACAAAGCAACTCGCAACAAGCGGGCCGTGTAAACTCACTTCACTGTTCATCAAGAAGAGAGGCAATTTGTGATTTACTCCGTACTAAACTCAGACTCAACGCCCTGCATTAAAAGGACTCTGATGCCATGAACAAGTATACAAAGAAACTATACAAATATGAACACCTGTTTCACAATCAGAGAGGAGAAGCATATTCAGTCCAGTTTGAGTGTGGGATCAGGAAATGTGGCTTCTGTTTTGTAATTGGTATAAGGACTATTTTCAAGGCGAAAATTATTTATTGTGCTTCCTTACATCAAACTATTGGTTTTATAGAATGGTTAGGAATTGGATTATCTCTTTTCTTGGGATGTTCTGGTGGTCCAGAATTCCTGTATGGAATACGCTTAAGTGTTCTCCTATTAGTGATTGCTTGTAAGAGTGTAGTGGAATGTTGGAGCAGCACTTAAGTGTGTTCCTAGTAGCAGTTTTACTCCTACGAGCAGCTTTACTCCTACGAGCAGCTTTACTCCTACGAGCAGTTTTACTCTTACGAGCAGTTCTACTCCTACGAGCAGTTCTACTCCTACGAGCAGCTTTACTCCTACGAGCAGTTTTACTCTTACGAGCAGTTTTAGTCCTTCAGCACCCTCAACTCTGAGTCGCAATTTGTTCTTCAGTACATCTCAGTGAGTTGCTTCATCCACTCTCCGCTTATTTGGTTCAAAGGATCTTTAACACAGTAGTAAGTGGGCTTGGTTACTCGTCTGTTCATCTGCCGCCTTGTCATGATGTGCGTTACGTTCGGAGCTGACAAGAAGTGCAACATTGTTATTTTGTTACCAATGCCGTATTTGTTGCTACGAAATTCCTTGATGGTCCTTCAAGTGGAGTGTCATAGTCACTCCCATTGGCAGTTAATTGCTCCATGGCTTAGGATGTACATAACCTGCTCCCTCTTAGGCACATCAGGTGCCACTTTTGTCCAAAAAGGTGATTCATCAGTAAACACCACATTCTGTCAGGAGCAGGTTATGTATATCCTAACTCATGGAGCCTGCAACTGCCAATGGGTCACTTGCCCGTGTCCTACGTTTTTTTTTTGTAGTCCATTGTAAGTTATCGTAATGGTATCGAGGTGGTAGAGTGTAACAAGCGCTGCCTGATTGTGTTGAGACCAATGTTAATTCATTTCTTGAAAAGTTTCTCCTTAGCTTCCCGCTGTCGCAGAGTGGGATTTTGCTCGAACAAAATCACTTTATCCTGCCGGCTCTTGATTTCTCGTGATGCGGCAGGTCATCTAAGTTTTTTGCTTCATCATAGCGCTTCACCCACTTCTTAACAAGGTACTTCTCCGACTTCTTAATTGTTTTATCTGCGGCGATTTTCGGTCCTTTCAGGTGTGTTCTTAAAAATATGGACTCCTAACGCTTTGCTTATACGGAACTCATTTCGTCAAACGTCCTCTCTTAAGGAAGTACCGCTGATGTGACACTGGCGTCGTAGACATGTAAACAAATAATCACAATGTTCGCAAGGGATAATTATATGTACATCTTAGGTTAGATTATCGTGGCAGCCGATCTACACACCAACTGAATTAGACCACTGTGGGCCCATTGTGATACCACCGCGCAACATTGCACCTGTACTTTACTAGTCAAATCATTTTGAAGCCCTAATAAAGCGCAGGATTTGTTTGACCTTCGCGCCGGATACTTCAGTAAGAGAGCTGAAAGGGTATTTGCCTAAAGAGCCCGCTCTGCTTCTGGCTACAGCCGGCACCTACAGAAGAGATGTTCCATTGTCTCCTTCAACTCCTCATACCCACAGCTTCTGCTGTATTCATGAGAGTACTCCCAGCCTGAGAGCAGGCCTGCCGAATAGCCAATGATCAGTTATACAAGCCCTTACGACCTTAGAGATATCTTCTCTCAACAGGGCAAGCAAGTCTCTAGGTATGCTTCTATCAAGTTCCGGCCACATTAGCCTGGTCGTTAGGCAAGTGCCTTCGTCTGCCCAAGACCTATCCTGCAACATCATTTCACAGGTGGCAATTGGTATTCCAACCCCGCATCTGTCCGTACTCAGAAGAAGTCTGGTACCCCGTCTGGCCACCTCATCAGCCCTACAGTTCCCCTCAATATCCCTATGTCCCGGAACCCATATTAGCCGTACTCTGAAAACGGTGCTGATATAATTTAGTACAGTAGATGTTCATGTACATCTTGACCAAGAATTATCGCCATTTCTCTCTTGTCGAACAGACTTACCAACTTACGATAAGTTTCGAATCCTTTCACGGCAATGCAAGTCGCTTTCCAAAACTCAGTCACTGCAATTCGTCCTTTTCCGTGTGCGAGTGTTTTTCCAAGTGTAGTCCACACCGTTTGGGCATACATTGTAATGGACAATCGGAAAGGAAGTAGGAAGCAGGAAGGAAGAAAAACTTTGCTCTTTATGTTTGTTTTTATTTTCTCATTTCATTTTATTGTTATTTTTTATGAGGTTTTTTGTGGATGTTGCGAGCGCAGCTGTCACTGTTTTACACGCGTGTGTGTGTGTGTGTGTGTGTTTTAAAAAATAAACAAACGCACCCACACCACTACGCCCAGCTATCATCGTGCATATCCTGGCCTGCCTGCGTGTGCGAAATCTGGCTCTTAATCTCAGCGCGACAGTGTTTCAAACGCCCACACTCCGTCCGTGCAACACAGATTCACTCAATAGAAAGCCGCTGTCCCTCCCCGCAGCTTACACCCAGCACTCTCCCTCGCTCGCCTCCACCAAGGAAAATGTTGTTAATGTAATTCATGGCATTTTGTGGGTTTATCAAATCCATTAGCAAAGTACCAGCTCAGTGTATCGATAAAATTTGTCGTTGTAATTGTGTCAATACGTGTGCGGCTACAAGTGTGCGCCAGTGTGTCCACGGACGCATGCAGCTGTGTGCGTGTGTGTGAGTGCCTCTGCTTATTCTATTTCATTTCTATGCATGTGTGATGTTCTCCTTTGTAACTCTGCTGTAATAACACAATATCACTTGTCATTTTAGCCATTTAACGTCACGCAACTTGTGTTTTACGGCTTTGTGTGTGGGGCTGCGTGGGCGGGTGCTTATTTTCCCATGTCCCTGTGTGTGTGTGTGTGTGTGTGTGTTTATTTTCGTGTAGAAGAGCGCCTTAAATTCATACAATGCCATTTGCCGTATTTCATGTTACAACATATTTTTGCGCTTTATTCTCGGGAATGTGCGGCAATCAAATAAAAATCAATCATGACAGCGTTCTGTGTCCCCGTTTATGGTTATGCTGGTAGTTTTTATTGTTCCCAACTGGGCGGAACGTTCTTTGTTATCCTTGGTGTGTGTGTGTGTGTTGAGAGTAGACAACCCAACAATCACTCAGCGGTTGTCTATCAATGTGTTCAATTTCGCTTTTGCGGGTGTTGAGGTATTCTGCCGCAAATTCCATGTAGCAAGATTGACATTAAATCACAGCAAACATGTCGAGGTATCAGTTAAAAAGTGCCGGAACCCTTCAACTTAAAGACATCCTTCCAATAATGAACACATCTTTTCAGTTCCCACACGTACACCGCTATTTATTATTTAATAGGCTCCCTTCCGTATCTTCAGACATCATTCTGAACTTACAGAGGACATATTCCGGACACTGGTGTTGGACGTTAGAGGACAGAAAATTCAAATTTTACACAAATTATGTCACAAGAGGAGGCCCACTTTCCTGGACCCTTTTTGGAGATATCTGAAATGAAAAGATTGGCTCCATCAACTGCTTTATTAAAAGCTCCAAATAGTTGAGCCTTTGAAAGGGATAGAACCTGATGTCTCATGCGGTATCACAAGGGGTCAATGATGGCCTAAGTGCGACCTTCGGGTGGCCGCCTTACCTACCTACCTACCACAATCCTGTATTCTACAATCCTTGGTCCTTCAGTTCAATTGAAATAGATGTAGATTTATATTAAATATTTCAGGGAATACAAGCACCGCGGCCAGTAAGGACCCACTGTGCTAACCAACCCTATGATTCACCCTAACCTTACGCTTTTTATAAGGGCACAATAGATCGAAAGGTCGCGGTGCTTACATCTCCTACACATAATAATAATACGGTTTTTATAAATTGGAACACTTTGGAAGGTTGAACTTTCCATATTCTGGGAGAGACTGTGAAGAACTCCCCCTGAAATGTTAATCTCTTACTTTTGATCGCTGGACACTCACATGGAATGTGTTCTGATGTTTCAGTGTTGTGTCCACAGAAACTGCAGTCAGAGATGTCTGACAGGCTTATCTTGTGAAGGTGGCAGCAGTTGCCTGTCAGATACCCCACTAGAGTCCTAAGACTCTCGCTGTTCTGGATTAGTAACCTTCTGTTTGGAGTAAGAAATCTCTTTGCCTGTCTTTGGCCAGCAGCGTGCTGCCATTGAATAGCTATCTGAGTTTCTTCCCATTTCCTAAGTAGGTCTGCAGAGTGGTACGTAGACAGACCGTAGAAAGGTTCAGGGTCAAAGAGTGGGCGGAGCGCACCTCGCACCCCGTCCGTTCATACCAACCGTGTCCTTCATGCCCGTGCACCTAACTTTGTAGTCTTTGCCTAGTTCACTTAAGATTTTATGACATTCTCCAGCTGGAGAAGTGTAGTAGAATGATCCTAGTGCCTTAAGAGCAGCCTGACTATCTGACATAATGTTTATAGGCTTGTCGCTTAGTCTTCTAAGCAGACATTCTTGGATACATGCTTCGATGGCATAGACTTCCGCTTGATATATTATGGGACTCTTTCCCATAGGATGCGCATTCTGGAACAATGCCTCATGCCTGCTTGTGTTCTGCCGTTTTCCAATTTGGAACCATCAGTGTGCCTTACCTGGGCACCTTGTAATGTACTCCTCAAACCTATCTCTTGTTCTTAGTATGTGGACCTTATAGAGTGTCGTGAATGATGTTTGTCTCAACATATTGTCAGAAAACCTTATAACTGGGTAATTCAGAAAGGGATCAAGTACCCCCATATGACCCCAAATGTCTCCACTATTAATGTTGGAGATGACCTGAAGGCGTAAGGGTTCACCACAGGCCTCCCTTTGAATGGTTATGGTTATCGAAGGGATGCTCCTAACGACTCCAAGAGCATCAGTACGGCAGCTACGCATTGTCCCTGTTACTCCCACACATTTAAGACGATGGAGTTTATTCATTTAATAAACTGAATAAACTCCATCGTCTTGAATGTGTGGGAGTAACAGGCCACTTTTTGTCGTACCTTGGACCACCAAGCCAAAGCTGAATAGATGACCCTTGGTCGTACCATGGTGATATATGACCAGTATGTTAGTTTTGGGAAATTCTCCAGGTTTTACCAAAGAGCCGTAGGCGTGCAAAGAATCCTCTTCTTGCTTTATTGGTTTTGAAATTTAAACTTGAGTTCCAAGTAAGCTTTTTGTCCGGGACTACTCCCAGATATTTCGCTCTTTGGAATACTCTAAAATTGTTCCATCTAACAAAAGTTTACTCAGATTGACTTTTCTTCGATTGGTGAATGGAAGAATTGTAGACTTCAGTGGATTTAAGGATAGTCCTTTTTCCTTGCACCAGCTTTTGCTTAGGGACTGTTGTAGAAGAGAGCAGATGGTGGCCACCCACAATATCTATAACTATATCATCAGCGTAACCTTGTGTTCATGCCCGGGGCGTGAGGTTGCCCCCTATCATACTTACCACTCCCCCACAGAGGTCAGCTTTGTTGTATTTCAATACAGTTCTTTCACAAACCTCAACTCTTCCACATATTTTATACAAGCTCGTCGAGAGTCAATATTGGGTGAAAGGGAATCGCAAAGTAATTGAATATCTGTCTGGATACAAATGGTCTACAACGTTATCCTTTAACATTCTCAACTATTCATTAAAAATCTGAAGAACTGAATAAGTATTTGCTTGGATTTATTTGAAGCCTTTCTCTTCACCCCGGGTTGCAGTTTCAACGATGATGCTTCCCGTATTGTCGTTGTTCTATGTAGAAACTTTACTTAGCTCATAGTTGTCCGATTCATTGCGCTTCCTTCTTCATTCTGTGGCAGCGCATTTGTCTGTTATAATCCTTTTTGCTGGCTTTTCATAGATTAAACTGAACTGTGATGTTCTTTGTTCAATTCACAAGAAATTTTCCAGTCCTGTGGCAAAAATTTCCAATTGCCAATCCGCTACATAAATGCTTACTCGACTTACGCGTAAGTTGGCTGAAGGGTCCAGTCCAGTCTCCACGTTAAACTTTCCCAAACGAGCTGAGTACGCGCAATTTTCCGCCTTAAATGCAACGAGCACTTTCAAGTCACCCCAAACACCCACCCCCAACCTGTCCAGAAGCGTCCAATCAGCAGTAAAGCGCATTAATAATGAAACTGCCAAAGTAGTTAGTCAGTGAAGCCTGTTGGCAGCTGAGGAGCGCGTGGCCCTTCCTTGAGTTGGCGTTAATGGGCTCACTTCGCGAAAAGTTTCGCTTATTCAATGCAGAGGAAAAAAGAAGAAAAAAATTAAAGAAAAAGTCGAAAATTGAAGAAAAAAATGTTAAATGAGTAAATGCTAAAAATTAATTTTCTCTTTTCCTCCCTCTCTCCCCCTCTCTTTGCAGTCCAAGATTTATTAATGACGATTATCAAAAAAAAGATGACTTCGATTTCGATCAATAAAAAACATTTGAGCGTCCATGAGGAGCACTTCGGCGGCAGCGAACGCAATCGCGGACGGTAAGTGACGACGCGGCTCGTGTAGAAGCGGGAGTGAAATTGGGTAATTAACACAAATTAACCACATCCCCCACTGCCTCCTACCTATCTGCTATCTACCTATCTTCATCCATCCACCCATCCCACCCACTCTTAATGCCACAAACAGTTCGGAGCGCGCTTCTAGTTTGGCCTTGCCACACAGTTCGTTGCTCGATTTCTACGATAAGCAACAGGAACAATGCAGTTCGGTGGCCCTATTGCCGACCAATGTGAATGTTGTCGTTAGACGTCACTCATCCCACTATTACCCAATGTTAGAGGATAAGCAACAACCATTACAACAACAACAACAACAACAAACCTTACAACAACAACAACAACAACAGCAACAGCAACAGCAATCAGCGGCGCAATCACCATCAAAAGCAGCAAGCGCAGCCATCACGGCCACAGCAGCGCATTGTAATTACAACAATAAAACGAATCAATTGCTCATGCAGGACTTGCCGTCATCAGCCGCGCTGGCGATGTCCCTGTCGATGTCGATGTCGGTGCCGATGCCGATGCCGCTGCCCGTGCCACCGCCGCTGTCAAGTGTTGTAAGTCAATAAATTGGAATTTCGTTGTACGCCATGAATCGTAAAATCACATTACCCAAAGCACACAAACACACACGCCCATACACATGCATACCCCCAGCAGGAAATGCGGACACTCTCACAGGCCTACTATATATATAAATTATATTATTCATTGATATATCCGAACGATCTTATCTTAACATTGCAGAGACGAGAACCACCTTCTTAGTCTTTGAGGAACGTTGACAGAGGGTCCAATCTCCATGATTTGTAGCTAAAAGAGTGCCCAATCTCCATTATTTGTAGCTAAAAGAGTGCCCAATCTCCATGATTTGTAGCTAAAAGAGTGCCCAATATTGTCCCCCTTAAGTTCGTGAAACTGGTGGCAATTGATTTGATGGACAACGTGGCTGGACCTAATTGAAATCGGTTGATATATAGTCACTGATGGGAGTGGTTTCTCTCACAAAACCAGTATCACAATGGGCCAATGGGTTTCCGAGTGCAACTTTCTTAGCTCGCAAGCTACCTGGTTTCACCTAATCCAACCTAGTCTTTGATCCTCCCAAGACTCTAAGCCATTTAAGAAGAGTATTGAGTCCTAAAAATGGGTTCCATCGATCTTAAGATTTCAATAATTGCTTTGTCCTCTTCAGTTCGTGCTGGCAATTAATCTGATGGACACGGTGGTTGAACCTAATTGAAATCGGCTGATATATAATTACTGATCCTCCCAAGACTCTACCCTATTTAAAGAGAGTATTGAACCTTAAAAATGGGTTTCATCGATCTGGAGATTTCAAAGAACATCCGTACAAACACTGCTCAGTTTTCAGTTCTTTTCAGTGGCTTTCGATTTCACTAGAAGACCAGTCTCCTGCCGACACTTTCCTGTGAAACTTATCCTTCCAACACTATCCTGTGAAACATTGACTAAAGTTGTTATTTCACTCTGCTAGAAAGTAGTTTCTATGTTAACAACATAATTGCTTTGATATAGCTTCGTTTGAATATGCGTTTACTGCATAAGCATACAACTTCACACACACATGAGACAACTCAATATTCCATTGAAAAAATGTTAACAAACTGAATACGTCGATGGACAGGTTCCGCACTGCCTTTCCTAAGAAGGAAACTTTTGCTCATTGTGCTACTTTGTCGCCCATCAACTAATCTAGCCATAACATGTGGCATTTCCTACTGGGTATATAGGCATACCCATACTCGTGAACATATACATTGTGTTTAGGAGTTGTGGAAGGGAATGTGGGAGAGCTCTGCTCATTACTGGGTAATTACGAGTACGAACGTTGCTTAATTGCACACAATGAATAAACGCAGCGGACAAAAAATGTTTATATTATGGAAAAAGAATGTTACTGCAGCAACTTTTCCGTCTTTAATGCCCGTAATCATTCTGGATTTTCTTCTCACACACCCTCCCCCACTAGTTGTGTGAATAATTTCGCCGCCACACACAGACTTTCACTTATGAAACGCTCTCAGCGGGAGTCTCACATGTAAATACGTGTACCCACATGAGAAGGAGCACCCCAGCAGTAAATTCAGGAAGGACACTGAACTGACTTGACAGTATTCGCACTGATTTCATAGGGGACATTGACGTGAATATGTTGTTGGTATTTAAATAGGAACCATAAACTGTGTAGGAGCGACACGGGCACGTCTGCAGTGACTGTAGAGGTGATTATCCAGCTGACATGTCATTGGCAGCTTGGTAACGCGCTCACATTCTGACTGACAACCAGCGAAGTATCAAAACCGGCCCACATTCCAATATCAAAACGGCCCCAGATACCAGGTTACAACTGTTTAGCAGTGTCCTAAATGACTGAGTTTCTGGCAGGTCACTTGCAGCGTCTTTGTTGGCTGATGTTGCATATAAGAAGACCTGTCCCTCTTGCCTGTTGAGTTTCAGGCCCTTACACAATTCTTTCCTCCCTGCTCGATCTGAAATTTTCTGCTCCTGAACTCCTTGTCCATATAAGAAGACCTGTCCCTCTTGCCTGTTGAGTTTCAGGCCCTTACACCACTCCTCACAAGCATCATCAGAAATTCTTTCCTCCCTGCTCGATCTGATATTTTCTGGTTCTGACTTTCTTGTCCATATAAGAAGACCTGTCCCTCTTGGCTCTTGAGTTGCAGACTCTGACACCACTCCTCACAAGCATCATCATATATTCTTTACCCCCGGCTCGATCTGATATTTTCTACCTCTGACTTCCTTCTCAGTTAAGCAACAGCTCTAAATGTGCTTGTAGCAAGCCGCCACCGACAATTCTCTGCTGGGTCACTGTACCAACTCAAACACAAACTCCCCCTCCACAGGTCATTAATCATTCGTCCGTATGTGCCAATGGTGGCAGCATAAAGTGCTCGTCTTTAATTCCTTTGCTTAAATTGATGCCCACGTGCACATTTGTTTGCCTTTGCAGTTGACTTCTCAGGAAAACAAATATGCAGCGAATGGCAGCACCACAGGCTCCCTGGGATTAACCGCCACGACAGCAGCCATGCCGGTGAGCATGCCAGGTCCAGTGCCGGCAACTCCCCCACCGCCCATACCGAAGCGCAACTTCCGCAAGAACGCCTGGAATTCGAGCGGTTTGCTGAGTGTGTCCAGTTCGCCCACATCCGCCAATCCAACACCCACAAAAGGTAAACAACAAATGACCGGGGGCACTGCTTTTATTTATCCACAGCAGGCGCCGCAACAGAACGGTGGCTATTTTGCCGCAGCCAACGATGCTGGCGCCTTATTTGTTGACATTACCCCACGTCCGCTGTACGCTTCGGACGGTGGCATCGACTCTGGTGGCATTTCCGATGATGATCGCATGAGTTTGGAAAACTCCGTCTTTGATGAGTCGCTGTCAACGACACCAGTCAAGGTTGCCGCCAACGGAGGTAAGTTGATGCACACAACTTTCTCGGCAAAGACATTGGCCGCGCTCACCAATGACTTGAGCAATGCAGCGAAACGCGCAAATCGCTCGTCCAGCAGCACCGTGGATTCTACAACCACATCGTCCGGTTACGGGTCACACAGTGAGCGGTTTGCTTCAACTTCGACAACGGCCGATTTTCGCAGTCGTTTCTCCTCGGTGGACACACAGTCCTCAATGGATAGTTGCCTCACGGAGAAAACTGCTGAAAAGGACAGCTTAAAGTTGCAGGAAGCCTTGCAGTATGACTACAACAGCCTGAACAACAATAATGAACGCGCCAATGTCATCAGCAATACAGCCAGCAATAATAACAGCTTGTTGCGCCAGAGCACCAACGCCACTGGTCAGGTGGGCACTCCAAAGCTCCCCGCCATACCAGTGCGCAAGCAGGGCACAGTACCGCCCAAGCTCCCTCCACCGGTCCAGACACACAACCACAACAATTCACAGCAGTCGCTGCACAATGGCAGCAGCAGCAGCAAAACGCCCTCAACAGTGTCTGCCTCAACATCGACCTCTTCGACGGCTTCGGCCGGTTCGGGCATATCGTCCGGCTCCTCGATGTCCATATCGGCGGGCGCCTCCAACCCCACTATAGCGACTTTGACAAACAACTCAGGAGCGGCTCAGCAGCAGAAACGTCTGCTTCCACCGACACCGCCGGTCCGCAACCAAAACTCAACTGATAGCCCCACTTTGCCAGTGGAACTGGCCAAACCCCCAGCAATACTCACTGTACGCAACAAGCTGAACAAGCACAAGCCACCGCCCATTGTGTACCCCAAGTTGCATCAACGTCAGGACTCGAATCTCTCGAGCGACAGCTTTTCAGTCACGTCCAGTCCAGGTTACAACTCCAAGAATCTTATGGACGCGCCTCTACTGCAGAATGCCTCACGCATCAACAAGAGTGGCCCCGGAACGGTCATGCGATCACAGGATATGAACGATTGCTTTGGTATGACCGCTTCACGCTATGTGTTTTCGGGCGTTGGTAATCCGGTGGTTCCGCCGCCACGCAGCAAACTCAACAGCCGACAGGACTCCAACTTGTCCAACGACAGCTTCAGCCAAACATCCAGTCCCGGCTACAACACCAAACTCATGGAGGCGCCTCTTTTGCCCTCTCTTTCAGCCAAGCGGCTGTGCAATGGTGTGTTTAGCATTAATCCTTCTTCGAGGCCTTAACTAACATTATTTTTCTCTATCACAGTCCCTCCGCCGATAGTGTGCAAGCAGAAGTTCCAAAATGAGACCATTGAAGAGCTCGAACAGACCCAGTTGCCCATGTCGCCGCTAACGAAATGCGTGTCTACCCCAGCCAGTCTGCAGACCATAGTGCGTTTCCAAAATGGGGCCCCCAACACCATGTCGCTGCAGCATCAGGTAATTTTTTGGCCGGTTTTTCATGATCAGCCCAATTCTGCACCAAAATTGCCGGGCATCTCGGAAGATTTTGTGCAGAATCGGGCTGGGATATCGGACCGTCTGCACTCGTATTCGTATATCATCTTTCTGTCTCAGATAATCAATCGCCGCAAGAGCTCCAATCCGTACATCACCAATGGACGCTTGAAGTTTCGCCTCTTTCAAATCTTGCTGAATGCGTTTGCCCTCCTGGCCATTGCCGGCGGCTTGGCTGCGTACTTTAACGCCTATCCGACCATTAAGTTCGTGAATAAGACCATCATTAACACCATTCATGTGGAGGATGTCTCCAACTATGGCAAAAATCCGGCCCCGGGCACCTGTCTGCCCATCATTGTGAAATTCTGTCAGACTGCGCAGATCCCGTACAACTACACCGTCTTTCCGAACTATATCGGGCACTTCGGGCAGTTGGAGACACAAGTGGTAATTTTTGGCTTTACTCATTTCCATCTCCTTTCACTTAGCGGTTTTTTGCAGGACCTCGACGCCTACGAAGCCCTGGTTGACGTGCGCTGTTACGAGTTGGTGTCGCTGTTCCTGTGCACGCTCTTCGTGCCGAAGTGCGGCTCGACCGGCGCCACAGTGCCGCCTTGTAAGACTCTCTGCACCGAAACTATGCGCCGTTGTGGCTTTTTCTTCGACGTCTTCGGCTTGAGTCTGCCTGAGTATCTCAACTGCAAGCTGTTCAAGGACTTCGAGAGCGCCGAAGATTGTGTGGGTCTGGATCAGGTGCGCGATGTGATGATCGCCTCCAGCAATCCGAAATGCGAGGGTTTCCAATGCGACCAAAACCGCTGTATACCGAAGGATTATGTCTGCGACGGTCACTTGGATTGCATGGACCAGGCGGATGAAGCGAACTGCGAGCGCTGCGACAAGGATGAAATCTACTGCGGCGACGATCGCTGTGTGAGCTCGAAGCACATATGTGACGGGATTGTCGACTGTCCGTTTGGCCAAGACGAGCGCAATTGCAGTGAGTATAATGAAAGTGCATCCGGAGTACACATGAGGGTGACTGAAATTTTGCTTCACAGTTCGTCTGAGTGAGAGAAATGGTGATCTGGGCAAAGGTGTGCTGGAAGTCTTTCGCATTACCTCGCACGAGTGGACACCGGCGTGCGTCAAGAACTGGGATCGTGCGGTATCGCCCACGGCTGTCTGTTCCATGTTGGGTTACAGCTCCGTGAACGCCACCAGCGTAGTCACACAGAAAACTCATCGCCCACTACTGACCTCGGTGAATGTGTCCACGGATATTTGGAAGATGTACGCCAAGAAACGCTCCAATTTGATGCAAGAGTTCTCCAACTGCAAACCGGACGAGGATTATCCAATTGCGGAATTGACATGTGCCCATTATGGTGAGTAAACCGGCCGGGCTGCAGTCTGAAAGAGTGGTATATCAACGCGATTTCATTTCCAGAGTGCGGCAAAGTGAAGCGTGAACGCCACAAACCATCGAGACGGATTATTGGCGGGTCGCAGGCCAACCCGGGTTCGTGGCCATTTCTAGCCGCCATATTGGGCGGACCGGAGAAGATCTTCTATTGTGCGGGAGTTTTAATATCCGATCAGTGGGTGCTCACTGCATCGCACTGCATAGGAAAGTGAGTATAGGGAAGACTTATGTCGATATGAGTGTAGTAATCCAAATGGCATCCAAAATCTTTCCAGTCACACCGTCATCGATTTGGAGGACTGGACTATACAACTGGGTGTGACACGCCGCAACTCGTTTACGTATTCCGGGCAGAAAGTAAAGGTGAAGACCGTTATACCGCACCCACTCTACAACACGGCCATAGCACACGACAACGACATAGCGCTCTTCCAGGTGAGTTCAAACTGATGGTTCATACTTTTGTTGCTAGAAGATTAGAGACAAGCAGAGGGAATGCGTATGCGTGTGGAAGAGTCCAGCGTAGAAGAGTCAAGAGTGTCGTCACTATCGACAGTGACGATATATCACCAGCTCCCCACTCTAATATGTTGACAGTTGCTTGCTCTATGTCTCGAGGAGTCGCATCCTTGTGGCTCCTGCTCGTCTCTAAGCGCCTTTATTCGATTATTCTACTGCCTAAATTCGTTTTGCAGCTCTCTTCGCGTGTAGCTTTCCATGAGCATTTGCTGCCTGTTTGCTTGCCACCGTCGGGATTGAAGCAACTGAAACCAGATCAGCTGTGCACCGTCATAGGTTGGGGTAAACGGGAGGACAAGGACCGTAAGTGGGAATGTCGCTCGTGCCACTTTTGCTCTATAGATAAACATAATAACTCTCTTTAAAGCCAAATCCACATATGAGCCGATTGTAAACGAAGTCCAGGTGCCGATTATACGGCGTCAGCAATGCGATGAGTGGCTGGACAACCTGACAGTGTCGGAGGGCATGATTTGTGCGGGCTTCGAGGAAGGTGGCAAGGATGCCTGCCAGGTAAGGCAGAAATAGACCGCCACAAACAAACTGAATACTAAATTGATTTGATCTTATGTTAGGGTGATTCTGGAGGGCCGCTGCTTTGTCCCTATCCTGGGGAGAAGGATCGCTGGTTCGTCGGCGGCATTGTCTCCTGGGGCATAATGTGTGCTCATCCCAAACTTCCTGGCGTCTATGCAAATGTCCTCAAATACGTACCCTGGATACAAGAACAAATGCAAAAATATTCGAAACCGCCGAACGAAGAAAAATTCTCCAGATACGACGCCCATCCGGGTGGACCCGATATCCTGTCAAACATAGCCACACCTGTAAGAAGCAAGAAACCCTATCATAATCAAAATCGTAGTCCCATGGATATCGACTACTATGAGAGTTATGAGAAAACTTAAGAAGAGGTGAGCCAGTAGGGGCTCAGAACAGTTGACTAAGGTGAGACCTTGAAAAATAGATTGTAAAAGAAGCTTAAAGGTATAGTAAGAGAAGATAGAAGGTAAGGAAGGATAAGATAATAATAGATGATAATTTATAGTTTAAGTCTCCATTGTCCTCAAAGACACTAAAAAGAAAATGTTCTACAAATGAATACACGCCATATCCTAAGCGCTACACATACATATGTACTATTATCAGAGAGAATCTAACTACACATACATATGTGGGCGTGGCTGGCCCAGTAACAGTTACTACCGCACGAGTTTATACTACGACAATACTAAAATTATTTTTGCTACCTAAACTGAAGTCAAAATCAATGTCAATTTTCCGAATTTATTTGTCAATTTTTGTACGCGTTCATCGCCCACAAGTGCGATGATCGTTCAAGCAGACGATCATGATGATGATGATGATGATGATGATGATGATGATGATGATCATGTTGCTGTACTCGTATCATATCTTTTCTACATATACAAAGAAAAGCAATTGACTCAAAAGAGAGTCCCGCGCCCCGTTTCGAACAGAGGTTAATTATTTGTGTCAATGCAGTCAAATCTTGAATAACAAGAGGAAAATGATATTTTATAAGTTTATATTATAGTGTAGTAAAGGAAGAATGACGGAAGTATATACAATAAATCAAAATATTGCAAATAAAGACGGGACCCTATCGCAAAACAAGCGTAGTCGCAATGAGTCGCTCTGGGACGGTGGAAAGTTAATTAAACTAATTAAACTTAAATAATTAATTAATTTAATTAAAGCAAAATTAAATATCTATAAGCAAAGGAAAGATTTGAGAATGAAGATTCAATGATGATGAATGGATGTAATGAAACTCCCAATGATCATCAAGTCCTCTAAAAAATGAGGAAGATTTGATCAATGAGGAAGATTTCATCAGTTCAGTTGAAAAATGAGGAAGACTTGATCAGTTGTGAGTGGAATACTGTGAAGTAAGTCTACTAGCAGTGGTAATCTGCTAGATGGTAGTACTGGAAATAGTTTCATGAAAGTCCAGGAGTATATAATCGGTGTAGGAGTATATCAGAGATGGCCACTAGAAGCTCCTTTCCCTCTCTTATAGCAAAAACCCCATGTTTCCCACTGTTTTTGGTCGTGAAGCGCTGTTCTATTATCTGATATAGTATCTTTGAACAAATTATTCCACGGTTCACCTTTCTATTACCTTGAATTAATTAATAATAATTAATTATTACTACTTTGATGTCTTTAAAAACCCAACAAAAATGTTGTTTTTTATTTTTAACTATTATTGTTTTTATGGTCCTTATTCTACAGCATGCTTTTTAGTTGGGTTATTATGGGAATCCTGGAAATTCCATTATGTTTTTCAAGTAATTACGATATATTTGGGGAACTCTTATATATAACACTTCTGCTTTTCACACCTCTCTTCCGTTTTTCTCTTTCACTTCGTTTGTTTCACGCCCACATTTTATGCTATTTGTCTCATGTTGTTGTTGTTCTATTAAGGAATTGTGTTGTATTTCAGTCACTTCAGACTTGACATGATATTGCCCAATCTAATGATGCTGAAAAAATACGAGAGTATATATATCGAACCGTGGTTGTTTGATGTCGTTATATCAGCAAACATTTTCAAGTTAATTTTGGCGCTACCATTGTTGGCTCGACGGTCGGCGTTGACCCTTGATCTCCCACTTTTGGGGTTAGTGAAGGAGTACACTACGTATTTGACGCTATATTTTTCCATTTAAGTGAGGGCGTGAAGTGGACTCTTGCTGAATCCAACCAATTCATGGACGAAAGCAGTTCAAAATTCATATCATGATTCAATCCCCAATTTGTTGTTTCAGTGGCCTACCCAAAAACCCATTAGCAGCGTCTATGCGGAGGAGAAGCATAGATTTCCAGCAAGGGGATGTCTCCTTAGGATTATAAAAGGAGTTTTTATTTGCCTTGCTTATTCCACTGTAAAAGTTTTAGCTCTCAACATGAAAGACATATGCCTTTTTTTTTGAGCGGGAAAGCATCAAAAGCCACATGTCAGTGTGAGACTTCCACCCACTGAAACCCACCTCAAGGTCGAACGGTTCATCCCTCTGGGGTACCGATTGGTAAATACGTCGGGAGGCCGTTATGGGTGTTACAGCTTCAAGCGTCTGTTATAGTCAGTTGTGTTGTTGTCTGCTAATTTGTGAGCATTCTGTCACTATCTGCGAAGGCAGTGGCGACTTCAGTTTGTCGTTGTTGCCGCTGTTCACTCTTCCGCAGACGCTCAATATCCCGGAGCTTATTCTATGTTATACGAGAGACCGCACAAGTTGATGCAGACACTGGTAACATATCCTTGATTTCACTAACAGCTTATTCAGTGGCATATTGTGTGAAGTAACCATCGTTTCGAGCTTCCATTGGCACGACGAAGCGGTTTTGTTTTTCGTATAGGGTCCGTCTGTTTATAGTTTAAGGATTCTAGAAAATACTTTACAAAGGATTGGTGGACAATAAAAAACAATACTTTATACATATAATCATACATATAAATATATATATTTAGTATGAGCTGTTGTTGCATAGACACTTACATGTTGTTTATATAGAGAATTATACATTAACTAAACTGATTAGGAAGAGCACCCAAATTTGGTGTTTGGGCAGAACTAAACTTGTTGTTATGTAAGGAAAGAGTGATGAAGAAAGAAGAGAAGAATTACAAAGTATAAGTAATTATTTTTATATATGACTACAAGCATATAAATTTTTATAGAACTAAAGAAATGCTTTAAAAAATGAAGCATACAAAAAGAAAAATTAACTATATAAACATGGAGATGATATATGAAATATATTATATGAGAAAATATGTGTTTACTTATGTATTAAGTAGCTAAAGTTCTTAGCAAACTTTCATGTGGTGTTTATGTTTATGAAACAAAGACAATAAAAATCTTAATTGAAAAAAAAAAAAAACTGTATTAAGTAAATAAAGTTATATAAATGTAAAGGAAAAACAAAAGACAATAATGTACTGAAGACAATAAGAGCAAAACTGTTTACACTTAAATGTGGCTTGCTTTACATCCCCCCCCCCCCAATAGCAAATATTTGTATGTAGTTAAAGAAAATTGAAAACACAAAAAACCATTTATAAATAGAAATGTGAAAAGAAGAAAAAAAAACGTTGCTCTGTAGCTGTGTAATTTAAAAATTGATTAAATATACTAAATATATGTGAAAATATTAAATATAACAACAAATATATGCGTGGGTTTCAGCTTTAACATATGAAATGAGAATATACATAAATATATATACGAGTGTATTCAACATATGTATATGTGTATATAATAACTAAAATATATGTACTATTTACATTGGTAGTAGTTGTACTGTGTGCTAACTACCAGTCACTTAGCTCTATTTACGATTAGTATACTCAAAATTTGCTGAGCTTATTCTTAGTTGACTTATGTACAAGTATTTCAAGTATTCCTTCGTTTAATTTAAGTTGCTCATACGACGTGGGTGCCGCAACATAAACTTACTGAAGAAAGCAAGGAAGGACACACTAACACAAAATGTCAAACAAAGATAATTTACAATTCAAAGAAAACTTACAATTCACAGAGAACTTATTTCTGTTCTATTTTCAACATGAAACAGAATTTGTTTATGTTTCTCACAGAGAAAAAGCGTTGAATGCACCTCCAATTTGAATGCGGCTGCGGCAAACTTGTTGAACATTCTCATAGATTTAATATACTTTTTTTTTGCAATCTGTATTAATACAATAAACAATATTTTTATTTTAAACCTAAATAATAAAATCCTCATAGATAGAGCTAAATTCGTTCTTGCTTCGGCAGAACATATACTATAATTGGAACGATAGTGTTAAATTGGATAGATCATCATCGTTGAGCACCTTTTTTGGTGAAATTAAGTTGAAAAATGAAAGCCTTTCGCTAGAGAAACAGGAATACGAAGTTTACATCACACTTTGTTCTCTTCCGTTCATTAATTGCAGACATTAGAAATATAAAGGAACACAATTCCTTCGACTTTAATATTAAACATGGTCAAATTCAGTGACAAATTTAAGCCAACAAATATTCATATTAACAAATTAGTATAAAATATTAACTTAATTATTGTTTTACAATGAGAGAACAAACTAATTAAAACAGAAATATCCCAAGGAAATAGCCATGAAAATAAAAGTTGAGTGAGCTTTTCGTCAAATCCAGGCCAACTTGCAGAAAATCAATGAAATTCGACAAGTTCTAAATATCAATATTTTGTTCAATGTGAAGTTGGTATAAATACTTCACTTGAAACGAAAGATAATCAATATTTCCTGATTTTTGAAGATTGTTTAAAAATGTCTCCTTCACTTTTTAAACTATTCTATGTTATATGAGGATCCGGATAAATTAATCCTGACACTGGTAGCAGTTCATTTTTTCACTTCCACTGAACCGACTAAGCTAGAGCGGTTTTCTTCTTCGTATATTTTTGGAGTGGTTACTAGACTTTAATAGAACCGATTGAAAATACTACAATTAACTAAATAATGTTCATAATTTATTAACAAACTAAATATTTGGTAACTATTAATGTCAATAGCACTAACTTAACTCCATACTCCATTACTTAACTACGATATAGGGAAATAGGTTGGAACATTGCCATGTTTAACGATACTAGAATTCTCATAACCATCTCTGACACGATCAAATGAATTTGTTGAATCTCTGAACTACGATGAATGACGCACATGTTAATTTGAACTGTTCTGATCTGTTTAATGTTGATAAATTGGTAGTGGACTGAACAGTTTCTCATTTCATTTACAATTTCATTGCACAGCCTCCTTCTGATCGCGTGTGAAATCAGGTCAAAGAACAAGTTCACAAAATACCGTTCCTCTGTACCCAGGGTGACCAACAAATAGTATAAAAAAACAAGTAAAACAACGCCTTGTCCTCAAAAGCTTATTTTGAATAACACAAATTTGATTTGATAAACACAAATGAAGTAAAAAAACAACAACAGAGAACACGAATGCAAAAGCGATCGGTAAAAGAACATCACTAAATTTTGGTTTCTTTATTGTGAACGAACATCACTGAATTCTGGTTTATTAATTGTGAACGAACATCACTGAATTTTGGTTTGATTATTGTGAACGAAGTTTGGTTTGTTCTTTGTTGAACGAGTAGTTCAATGCTTTAAAATGACCGCGAATTAGTTTGATAAATACAACAACAACAGAGAGCTTAAGAACGAGAAAGATCAGTAAACGAACCACACTGAATTTTCGTTTGATTATTGTGAACTAAAATCACTGAATTTTCGTTTGTATATTGTGACGAACATCACTAAATTTTGGGGGGTTTATTGTGAACGAAGTGTGGTTTGTACTTTGGTGAACGAGTAGTTGAATGCTCTACAATGAGCGAGAACTAGTTTGATAAATACAACAACAACAAAGAGCTCAAGAACGAGAAAAATCAGTAAACGAACAACATTGATTTTCGGTTTCTTTATTGTGAACCAACATCACTGAATTTGGGTTTATTTATTGTGAACGAATATCATTGAATTTCAGTTTCTTTATTGTGACGAACATCACTGAATTCTAAATTAATTGTGAACGAACACCACTGAATTTTGGTTTGTTTATTGTGAACGAAATTTGGTTTGTTCTTTTTTGAATGCTTTAAAATGAGCGAGAACTTGTTTAAATACAACAACAACAAAGAGCTCAAGAACGAATAAGATCAGTAAACGAACATCATTGAATTTCAGTTTGTTTATTGTGAACCAACATCACTGAATTTGGGATTATTTATTGTGACTAACATCACATCTTTTGTTTATTTATTGTGAACAAAGTTTGATTTGTTCTTTGATGGACGCTTTCACACTGGAACTAGTTTGATAATTCATATGATATTTCGGTGTGGCCACTTCTACCATATACAGTTCTCCCCCGATATTGTGCTAGATATAATCGAATATCGTATATATGCAACACGCTTTAGCAAATTGCGGCTGATAGTCGCATATTCATTATAGACCGTATTTGAGTATAATAATCCATAATTTTTAACTTCCAACAATGTCACGAAAATGCACTCCTTGCCAACTTATGTTCAGTAACTCGCCATTATACTATATGTATATAATGCTGTTTTCACTAAACCAAAATAGATGAAAGAAAATAATTATAATATAAAATTATTAAACGTGTACTGCATTTTTTATGTGTGGAATTCTTAACTATTGAAAATCTTTTTTTTCGATTTTCGATTGACTCATTGAATCAAGCAGATTTATCCTCAAAATAAGTTTACTTAAACCTAAATTGATTCCAGCGCCACACAAATAGTGAAGTGACTCGTAGACACCCATGACCTGCTAAGGGAGTTGAAATTTATTGGCGTTGGTCATCACGGCTTTAGAATTTCCTCAAAATAACGCAGCTGCACTTTCATTTCAAGTAAACACTTTATTTGACTAATATTATTTAATATTCCCCCTTCCTTCTTTGTTACTAAAATTTCTACTTCTGAAATAGTCTATTATTCAATGTTAGACATTAAGCTCATACTTTCAATTAGAATCCCGCATACGCCTCGGTACTAAATTCCACTATAGGCACCTTCTCAGCTTTATAATTTCGAACAAGAAGAGTTGTATACATGAATTTATATTTATATAATAAATATATTTACATACTTATATAGTGCATACATACTTATACATGTATTACAGAAAACGAAACTAAATATACAAAATTAAATATTAATAAAAAAAGATTACTATTAAGTAAAAGAAAAACAAAAACAAAAACGAAAAGAAATAATTGCCAGCAAACTAAATGTAAATGTAAAAGATGCTTTTTGTAGCGAAGATGTTTGATATGGGTAATTGTATGTGTATGTAGGTGTTCGCTTTATATACTCGTATACACCCATACACTCACTTTTGTATGTATGTACTCTACATAGCGTTACATATATAAGTAGCAAGTAGTGAAATTACATAGAAATAATTTTTAAATGGGTAGAGCAGTTACTGTAAAGAACTTATGTGTTATGTACAATCAGTTATATACATGCTTATACATATGTACATCCCTTATATATTATATAATATGGTGTCAATATACACAAATATATACAAATGTAGCAAATATTGAAATATTTAGAAATTGTGATGATGTCGAAGCTGCTTTTCTTTTATACTTTGCTTATGTGTATAAACTTTTTATAAAATATGAGTTACTCGAGAATTCCGTGAGACTCGCGGAGTCGAAAATGTACGATTACACTCTAGGAAACACACTCAACAAACACAAACACACACACACACATACACATGCATTTGCTGTATGTGTCGATTTGTAAGAAAATACAAAGACGACAAAACTAAATTGCAACTAAAAGCGCACATAGATAAGCTACTTTAATTAGTGAGATAAAAAATACACACTAACATATACACCCATCCTTATATACACCCACCCTTATATACACATATACATGACCTTATACCTACTTGTATTGCAAATACATTATTTCATATATACACATATATATTTTTAGGCGTATAAACTTCAACACACACACTCTTACACACTACACGCACAATTATGTACTGCATAAAATATCTCAAGTGTACCTACACATACACACGTATGTAAGTAGTGACTTTGTCTAATTATATAATATAAAAGAAAATATAAAACGTTATTTATACATGTATGTACATCCATGTTACTCAACGCTAAAGAAACGCATCATTATATACTATCATGAAACGCTTAGCTTTATGTATTATGGGTAAATTAGTGAAATTAAATAAATGTACACACATGCACACTTACACACAAGAAAAAGGAAAGTACATATGTACGCCTATATAGGGATAAGCTTACATTTGTGTTGACTACATAGAAATATATAAATAAAAACAAAAATTAAAACAATAAATGAAAAACTAAAACTAAACTAGATGATACGTGACAATAAACTATTGAAAATATGTGTTTGAAAAACACTACTTTTAATTTTATTATTTTATTTACAAATTCATACAGATTAAGGGCATATTTTTATTTAAATTAACACATCAATTTTATTGTGAGCCAGTCAAACATTATTAATTTCAAAGTTTCATTCTTGAATTTTTAAATTCATTAATTATTTTTTCATTTGATAAAGTAGATTAAAAAATTGCCCGAAAATATATTTTATTACATTCTTTAATCTTTATGCAAAATAAATATTTTCCTTCCGACTTATTGTCTGCAAAAGTATGCATTAGTATAGCTTAATTGGTGGTATGTTTATTATAACATTTAGTATAATCATATACGATAATAATGATCACAGTAGAAATCAATTTGTATTTTTTTAATTAACCAAAGCAATTATTTCTATATAAAACTTATTTCGTGACTTTTATATAAATTTATTGTGGCTATTTTGAAGGACTGCAGAGTTCATTGTGAATTGCTAATTTGCTGCTTTGTATTGGAGACAGGTGTGTGAACATTTTGTATGACTACCGCAACGGACGATTACAGCATTTAACGGTATTTTGCTACAAGTAGGCTTTTAAAGGACAGGAGCCTATATTAAAATTATTTACAAGTTGGCATGGGAGTCTGCAAGCTATAAATTTTAGAGTGGTATTAGAATTTTTTGATAAATTGGTGATTTGATCAACATAAAGTCAAAAAGTTGCAAACCAATATTGACTGTTAAGAGAACTGTTATACTCGCCGGAAAGCGTATGCGCAATTGTGAACGATAAACTACATGAAATCAAGAGCAAGTATAGTCGGCAAAATCATCAAGTAACACAAAATCATCCAGTAACACAATAAATATAACCTTTTACTAACAATTAATGGCCTCATTATATATATTTCAATCTTTTTGGCTCCCTTCCATACATATATTTCCATTTGAGAGTGTATTCCACGCCAATTCGGTAGGATTTCTTACAAGCCAATTATTGCATTACCCCTACGCACTTGTGTATGTATGTACCAGAGAATACATGTGTTCTCTGGTATGTGAGGTATAAAATTCAAGCTTCTGAGATGTAGTCACAACCAGGGTGCACTTATCAGGTGGTCGCACGGGTAAATCGATCTTCTTCTTGTTCTTTTTATGTTCGGTAATTTTTTAGGATTTTCTTTAGCGATCAGCTTTTTTCACCTAATTCACAATTCAACTGGCAATATAATTTAATCAAATTGTTGTTGTTGTTGTAATATTGCGTCCACCCTTTTAGAGATCTTTCGTTGCATCAGTCAGTTTTAATGCCACTTGTTTCAAATTTACACAATTGTAATAATTATTAAACAACCCGGTGAAACATTTGTTCCGTTTCTTCAGCGCAAGTGTTTCGTATGGCAAGAAATTCCCTGGTGCCAAGTGCGATTTCTAGTGAGAAATTCCAAATAATTTATTTAAAGGTTAACATTCTTATATAACAAAAAAACAACCTTCTAAGTAGACACCAGAGAACACAGAGAAGGGACACTTAAACGTCACATTTTCTGACGTTTAAAAAAAATGTCTTTATCATTAGTTGGCTAAATTGATAGGTGTGTTTATCATGGGCTAACCAGAAAATCTGAAGAAAATCAGCCGCACTACTACAGTTTTGCACATGTGTAAGTGTGCGCAAAATAAGAGCAATTTCTCTGTATTCTCTGGCAGACACCACAAACATCCGATTGGCACCACTTTAGTAAATCCCTAAATCAGATAAAGGAGCAAGCTAAATCAAATGAGCGAGTAAACTTAAGCAAATAGGCGGCGAGCAAGCTAAATCAAACCAGCGAGTAAACTAAACAACCAGGCGAGTAAGCTTAGTCAAGTGGCGATTTCTCAATTCAGCGAGCAGATCCCAAATCGCTCAGATAAGCGAATAAGTTTTGTTGCTGCATTCCCATACAAGTATCAAAATCAACTTGGGCGGGAGAATATCCTTTTTTAATATAAATGACACGAACTGCTTCCAATCACGCCCACAACGCGCGAAATATTTGTTTAGCTCACAAACTTGACACAATTTTTATAGTGCTTTTCCACATTAATAGACCGGCGACGCGCTCTTCCCTATTTTCAACTCAGAAGATACTCTCTTTTTATATGTACCACAACTGAACATAATTTAGCGTAATGATTTTCTAAGAAATTCTGAATTTCAAAAAATGTAGTATTTAAAAACAAAATATTATTAGCACAATTGCAAAATATTTGTAATTTTATAAGAAGCTTAAATGCAAAGAAACCAAATCAAAATAGCCGCTGTTGAACAAAATCGTAATCAAAAACAAACTGCACTTGTTAAAAATGCACAAAACTCATACAAAATAGAGAAATAATTTATAAAAGTGAAATTGAAAGACAATAAAATGTGAGCGATTATAAAAGAAGGAAGATAAATTGTGGTACACTTAAATCTAAATGAAAGACGAAAGCAGTTAAAGGGAAATTGCTTAATTCAAACTGCTTCAGAAAATAATTAAAATAAAAATAATAAACACGCATACATAGACATTAAATGCATAAACTATTTCTATGGCAAATGGTATAAACATAAAAAACAAATAAAATGGAAAAGAAAATTATTGGAAAAATGTTGAGAACCTTTAAGGAAAATACTATGAAAATTCTACAAAAAAACACTTCAAGTATTTATAAAGTGATAGTGAAATACTTGCATATTTGTAAAAAACAAAATAAAATATAATAAAAAATAAGAAATATATACATACAAGCATACTTATATACATATTAATAAGGGCATTATATAAATGTTGAAAAATAAATGGCAGCAAAGCATCCAAATGTGTTTTTTCTCATAGGCCAACAGTTTATTAAAAAAAAGTTATATACCAATTACTACAAAAATATATTTAAAAAAAAATGTATAAATGCATTATTTGAGATACTTCTGCACCGTGCTCTTAAGTACTTTTATAACTTCCCTTTGGTCGGGCGCCTGAATCACAGCTGTACCGGACACTATCATATTGGCCCCAGCCTATTGGAAGTAGTAAGTAGAAATTTCGTAGCTATAAAAATTCAATAAAAATAAAGTAAGCCACAAACCTTCGCACAACATTCGATGGTATTGGGGCCAACACCGCCATCTACCTCAATATCTAAGTGAGGATAGTGCTCACGGAGCCACTCCACTTTGGGCATCATATTTGTCATGAACGACTGACCACCAAAACCGGGTTCCACCGTCATTATTAAAACGACATCCGCTAAATTTACGTATTTCTCCACTGCTTTAACCTGGACAGACAATCAAAATAGTCAGCAAAGTTGACTTACTTTATTTTTACAGTGATAGCTACCTCAGTGTTTGGCTTCAGCGCCAATCCCACCTGCATGCCTGCTTCGCGAATTTTCCGGCACACCTCTTCCACACTATCCTCAACCGGTTCTATGTGAAATGTGTAGAGATTCACGCCCGCATCGGCCATAGGGGCGATCCACTGTTGTGGACGAGATACCATCATGTGTGTTTCGAAATGTGCCTCCTGTTGGGAAGGTCTGTCATAAATCATGCTTCAATCGTTTGTAGTTAACCTACCTTTATTTTATTCCTTAAGCATTTTACTACGGAGTGTCCAAAGGTGAGATTCGGCACAAAGTGCCCATCCATTACATCTAAATGCAAGTAGTCCGCTCCATTGTCTAATAGTCTTTGTGATTCTGCTGCCAAATCAGATAGGTCGGCGTTCAGAATGGATGGGCCAATCTTAGCTTGTATTGGCATTTTTGTACTTCTTACTTTTGAGTGGAATGTTTCAATTACTCTAAATTTGTGACCATGAAACAATGTCAAGAGTGTCAAACTCACTGATAACATGCCGCTTGTCATAAAGTTATTCACAATAAACCATATGCCGGCAAAAATTTGAGGTTATGTCTGAATTTTTTATATTTAAAAAAGCAATCTTACAATGTAAATAAAATAATTGTGTATCTAGCCGGCCTACATCCCCAGGCTAGTGGTAAGCATACTAGACACACACACTCAGAGGGACGCAGATTCAAATCCTGCCCAGCGCTTGGTCTCAAAAATGCTTCTTTCTAAAAAAACTTTCTCTTCGAGTCGAAAGCCTCAGTAGCTACATATGTATGTACATATTACTCATTCCCCAACTCCACGCAGTCATAATTAATTATGGCGTAAGATATAAATTATTTTAATTGTTTATCTAGTCAGCCTCTGTAGGCTAGTGGTAAGCATGCTAGACTCATAGTCGAGGACCTTGGTTTAAAATCCTGTCGCGAGCATGGTCTCAAATATGCTTGTACTCATAAACTCAACCCCTTGCATACAATTACTTATAGGGCAAGGTACATAATAGTAATAATAATAATTGTGTATGTAATACCTTTGTTTAGTTGTGAGTAATATCCATTTTCAACACAAATCGTCAAATCCCTCTATCAAAGTCTATCAAAAAACATGTCCACAGGACACAAGCGAATGGGTGTGTTTTAAATATAATTGCTTTCTATCACCCCACCTAATATATTGACTAGCATATTGAGCCGCGTTTCCAAATTCGAAGGCACACTAATGGCTTTTTCCATTCGAATTGGTTTTTTTAATACTCACTGACTTAAAACACTAGCACAAATAATTATTATGTATGGAATTAAATTGATTATATATTTTATTTATGTAAAACGATGGAAAATTTGTTCACTTAACTTCAATATACAAATTTTATATAATTCATTTACAAAATCTTTACAAATATGAATACAATATTTTACCAAACCACGGGCTACTCAACTAATCGTTGTAGTAGTCATGAATTTGCAGAAATTATTTATATCTAAATTCGTTTACAACTCATCTTTTTGTTCTTTATGCCTAGCTTGCCATATACCCGGGTATTCTTTATTCTCAATGGTCACACCTTTGCAACGCTCTTGTTGCACTAAATAGTCCTTTGCTTCCCATGCTTGTGAGCCTTCCTTAAATAAGAAGATAGCTCGCGCATCATCCACCATGTAACGCTCGGCTTGAATATGATTATTCCACAGACTTGTTGCCCAGAGTTTTGTAATTTCATCCGCTTCATCCCGCGTAGGATTGCCATCAACAGACACGAACGTCATTAATGTGCGGCCTTTCTTGGAAGCCTTAAGCAGCTCTTCCGGATCACTTCTGTCCAATTTATTCAAATCCAGTTTTGGTTGTGGACGCAGGTGCTCTGGCAATTCATCCGATTCGAGTGGTTCTTCATCTTCCTAAAGATTAATAGGAATATGAATTCATTAATAAACAAATCTTTGTAGACCGCACAAATTACTTACATCCCACTGATCCAGCAACCTCTCCATATCCGCATCACTGTAGTCGCTTATGTCCTTTTTGGCCCAATCTGGTTTTTCGGCGCCTTTGTATTTTTTACTAAGGATTGTTGGCACAACAGCGAGTAGGACGAGTATGAGGATGGTACGCATTTCTACAGGACTTTATATTTAGTGAATATGTCCGAATAAATGGGAAGTTTATAACGAAATGCAACAGTTTTTTATAATTTGCAAATATTTTTGGCTACGTAAACAAAAAAATGGTACACACCAAAACGTCACTTAATTTCTGCATTCACAATAGAACTTTTGATGGATATCGGGGTTGTGCAAATTAAAAAAGTATCAAGTGAGTAAGCAACAATGAAGATAATTTTCACTCCAATATTTAATTGTCAGTATTTAGAAAACAATACGTATCTCAATCATTTAAAATCTGCTTTGCTACAGCAATGCCACCTTTAAATGAATTACAAACGTCGAAATTTTATTCATTTTACTCTAAACAATTTTTTTTTCTCAGAACTTCAGTCAGAAATCGTGTCACAATTTTGTCGACCAATTTATTCTATACTCAATTTTATCTAATACTCAAAATTAAATTCATACTATTGTTGTGCCACAAAAAAATTGTAGCCACTTTTCAATTGAATAAATTTTCTCCAATTCACTTCAATAGTTCAAAGTAATTTTTATTGAATCGGCCTCCGTGGTCTAAATGCTAACCTCTCAGAGTTTAGATGGCGGGTGCAAATCCGATTAAAGTATGGTCACGGAATGCTCTTTTCTTTGATAGTTTTTCCCCTTTGTTTGTTAGTACTTATTGTCTCAAACCCTTGCACAAATAATTCATTAATTTTCTCAGAAATAACGAATAAATAAATTGATGTTTGTGTTGAAAATAAATAAATTATTATTATTATAATTTGTACAAAAATAAATTTGTGTACAATATGGAAAAAGAGCACTAGCGATTGCGGCTTTCATCTCAGAAATAAATATATGTATTATTTTGAAACCAAAAATATATTTATTCGGAAAACTTCATATTATATCATTACAAAGAAACGGAATAGTCCCAAAACAATTTTAATTCACAATAGGGATCAGCTGATTTCTGTAGTTATTTTTTCACTTCATACTTAGCAAAAATATTATCAGGTAAAAGCTTGAGAGAGTTTTCTGTTTGTATTGTAAAAATCTAAAGGCAGTTAGAAATCCAACAGGAATCTATTCACATTTGCTGTGTTTCTAATTGTTGTTTTTCAGTGTGTTTATAGTAATTTTCACACATAGCACATATAATATGTATACTTTTTTGAGCTTAGCTCTCGCGGGCATTTACCTGGTCATAACTTTGCCATGATATGCTGAATGTTTTTTGTATTCCCTCTGTACACGTTGCTTCGTTACGCACTCTGTTTGTAGATAATTCACAGTTGTTTTGTTGTTTGTGGCAGTTTTCCGATTCAGTCCGATACGAGTATTGTAAAGACGTATTTACGTATTTTGTGTGTGGAGCGGCACATTTTTTAATTGAAAAAAGTGAATTTAACAAAAGTAAAATTGTCAAATGTGCGAAAAGAAAAACGTGTTTAGATTCCAATTAGAATAAATAGAAATCGTTTGCAATTTAGTGCACGTGCAATTTAACCAAATATCAGCGGACATATTGAATGAATGTCAGTATTTCAGATTTTGCAAACAATAAGCACAGTGAGCGACCGAGCACCTTGACTCGGTTTAGATGATGTCATCGTTGAAATTCTAATAGCATTTTTTTGTTTGTTTATTATAGAAATAAAATTATAATAGTCAAAAGAAATTCTGCAAGAAAATAACTGAATGAAAAGGCAAGAAATTCAATTTAGAAAAAATCAATAAAAAACTAAAACGTAAGGGACTGTGCGCACAGTTTTTGCCTCTGGACTCCTGACGCGTTCCCAGTGATTCTCGGGCTACTCCAACAGGCATCATGGTGTTCGAATCGGTGGTGACTGATGTACTCAATAAAATTCTCGGCGATTATGTCGAGAATTTGGATAAGAAACAACTGAAGATCGGCATTTGGGGAGGTGTGTAATTAGCTTATTGTATAATCACTTATTCTATTTACTCCTTATAAACCTAAATTATTTAGAATAATAAAAGAAACCAGTTGGCAGGACTTTGTGTTTATAATTCAGAAGTTTACAATTATGCAAACAACAAATAATTAAGTTTTTGTCACGTTCGGCTGAATTGTGTTTTCCCCTTGCTCTAATGCACATATCATTTGTATATATTAACAATGAAAAGCCGCCACCGCTGGCTGACCTTATCCTTCAAGCTTCAGATATTGCGCTGCCTGCAGCGGCGTCCGCAGTGCTGTTGACCCAATTTCTAGACGCGATGTTCTCACGTCCACGTTATTCTTTAGCACGGTTCTCGTGTGTGTGAATATTGTTTGCCTTTGCTCGGAGGTGGTTGAGGTATATCGCGGAGCATTTTCTTTCTGCTTGTTTTGTGTGTGTTTTTCATTAACTGTTGCATGCGATTTTAGATAATACCACATCATAAATTATACAAAATTGTTTTGTTTTTATACGTAGAGCAGGGGCACACATTGAACAAATTAAGACTATGTTAAAACCATCTGATAATAATTTGATGTTACCAATCGCATCCCACCAACGGCTTGCAGCCAAGTAACCATCAACTCTGAAGTAAAAATTTATTGAATCCAAGTGTGTGCCTTTATCATTAATAAATTTAGAATTATTACTTGTTACAGTTCTGCATACAGATGCAAACAGAAGTCTAACCTGGAAAACTCTTCCGGGATTAAGACAGTCCAAAACTCTTCTGGGAGATTTTAATGCTAAAAGAGCTAAGAAGTTAATAAATATGCCGCGGAGTAAATTAAGAATCATCACAGGCGTTTTAAGTGAACACTGTAGACTCAACTACCATATAAATAAATTCGGTATATCTTCAGATGCCATCTGCCGATTCTGTGGAGAAAGTGACGAAACCTCTCGGCACCTATGTAGATCACAGACTGCGGACTATTGGCACACAAAAGACTCCGGTATTTTGGAGAATATATCTTAGATAAGAGCAAGAGCCCTCAACTTGATTCCTCAAAAATAATGTGAATTCTTGTCGGAAATTAAGCTGATAGAAGATATGTAGATGAGACTATTTTCATCTTTCAAGTAAATAGGGGCATCACAATAGATATTTCAAGTCGCGGTGTATAGGACCCTTAAATACATCTGAATCTACAGATCTGCATTTAATTTAAAATATAACCAACAGCTGTTTGCTGGTGGTTTTCTCTGGAATACAGTTGCGTGCATCCTTGCATAATATCTCCTCCTGTTCCCTTAGTAGTATTGATTTTTCAACACCGATCTTCTCTACCACTTTCGAGGATAATGCAGTTAAAGTTGAGTTGAAAGGAAATTGCCAATAGAATGGCCTTTTAATTGCATAGTTTTGTTGGTAGGTTTCTGATTAAGCAACTACGCCCCAAAATTAGAAACTATAAAAAAGCAACATTAAGTTACTAAATTTATAAGTTATTTGTTTATTATTAATTTTAATTATAATTACCAATTATGAAATAAAGATAGGGACTAGCTACCAGGGCAAATTAGTTTAACAATTTTTGAGCGTGATTGCTTGCATACGAGTTTTTCACTTAATATCATTTTATTGTGGAAAATATTATATATAATATATAATTTTAATTGTAGAAACTAAAATATCGAAATATTACTTGCTGCATAATAATCGTGGCAATTTTGTAAATATATAATAATAAAACTGAATTATTCTGCTATGTATTTCACCATGAATAGAAGTGCTCCTCAATCTTGTTTGCTGTTTCTTCTCTTATTTATATTTTTATTTGTTGTTATATATTTTTAGATTTTAGTTGTTATTGTTGTTGTATTACTCACCATTGGCGCAATCAATGAATGCGCTGATTATCTGAAACTCTTTATTTGCTTTTATTTTTTTAATTTCGTACTACATAAACAATTTGTTGATGAGAGAATTTACGTATTGAATATGCTGCCACATTCACAGCAAATTGTTTAAAACAAACAAAAACAACCGGCAAAATTAGTCAAAATATGAATGAATTGCATGAAAGGAATTCAAAGAACATAAACAAACGATTGTGTTGCCACCCTGCTCACCCCTCAGCTGTCTACGCAGTTGCCTTGCCGTCGGAGAATTTCGTCCTTTTGCAGCAGATGTTGCCTTAGTTCATGCGTTGTTCATTTTGTGTTTGCTGGGGACAATTCCAAGCATTTAAATTCTCACCACTGTCTGAACTGTTTTTATATACTGTGTTTCCTACGTATCGATTTATTAAAGGATGTGTTTTGCTTTTATTTGCTCTATTTTAGTTTGGTTTTTATGTTTTAATTTGCTTTTATATTACATGGTCCCAGACATTTCTCTTGCTGTTCACTTTTCTTTCCAAGCGGCCCACTGACTCCGTTGGCAGCTACTTGTTGCCTGAGCCTTGTAGCACTTTACCAGCTACTTGGGTGGTAATCGTGTTATTGTTGTTGGCTCTCATTAGTGCTTTTAGCATCCACTTTCAAGCTCTGCCCTTGTTTCCGCGTTTGCCATGCCATATTGAAGTAGTACACAGTGTTTTTGTGTGCGTTACTGACTCAGCTCGCGGTTGGAGTGCCGTCATTTCGTCGTCTGGTTTAATTAGGTTTTCCTGTTTTTTGTTTTATTGCCATTGTAATAAAATTGTTCAGGTTAAAGAGGGAAACAAATGAAAAACTATGCCGAAGTGGCCCAATAGAATGGTAGTTACCCACTTTAAATATGAGTATACGAGAAAGAACAAACTAAAACCTTCATAAGTTTTCCGATTTTTTATACAACTTAACATATAGAATTCATATAGTGATATACATAGGTATTATGTATATATTTATATATATATATATATATATATATATATATATATATATATATATATATATATAATATATATATTGTATATATTTATATCATTGCATATAATATTATGGTATATATATTATTGTATATACATATTTATATAATTGTATTTATTTATATTATTGTATATAACATGGCATATATACTATTATATATACACACATATATTATTGTATATATGTATATTACTGTATATATATATATATTATTGTATATAATATGTATATATTCTTGTCTATATATGAACCTATATTGTATCTACTTATTATTTGCTAGAAGCCAACGCCTTTTACTATAATCAAATGTATATTTTAATGTTATGCATGCTTTAAACAATTGTTGCTATTTTCCCTTTCAATTTCTAATTAAATTAATTGCCATATGTTTCCACTTTGTGTCTAAACAACAACAAACATAAAGTGACTTCATGAATTTCTGATTTTAGAAAACTTGTTTTTGAGTCAGGGTCACGGGCAATGATTTTTTGTTTGTTTTAAATTCATTTATAAAAAAAAAAGAGTTCTGCTTTAAACATTTTTAGCACACGCACATCAATGCATGGATATGTGCGTTTGTGTGTGTGTGTGTGTGTGTGTGTACGTACGACATGTATTTTATATAAATTAAATCCATGTAAAAACTCGCTTCCTAGTTCACAGCTTTGAAACTGATACAGCGAAATTTGAACCGACAGAACATAAAAAACAAGATAAGACCAAGACTGCCATAATTTCTGCTGTTGTAATACTCTGCTACTTGGAACTTGTGTGGTGGAACGACTGTATTATCCTCTCTTTGAAAGGCAATATCACATCATAGGTTCAATGAACGACTGTATAAAGATAGAATTTACTATACATAAATACGTACGTGGGCAAATAATACAATTATATTATATAATTCAGCGAAGAAGAGCACTGAATAATTCCTCTGGAATTGAGTCATTTCCTCAGATTTTTTGCAATAAATGAGTTCTGGTTTAGCAAAATTATTCAAATTTTAACGAAGCTGTCAGCAAATCCATTATTGTGAATGAGCACGTAACTCCTTTGCATACGTACTCGTATGTCATTTAATTGGAAAAAAGTGAGCATTAATTCGTACAATAAATTTGAAATTAAACGGTTAAAAAGATTTTGAGTATATTGTGAAAATATTGTGTATAATATTGGGTTTATAATGGCATAACAATACATAATAACTGACGACATAAATAAACACTGTTTTAATTTATATTATTATTGTTCACAATAAAATTAACAATCGTTAATTATATGCGGTATGTTAAGAGGGCTGATATTGGACTCTGCTTTCGCTCTGCTTTTACATTACATTCATCGTGCAGTACGTTTGCCATTAGGCTAACGACGCCGATAAACAAACGCATTGTAGCGAATTATACGTCTTCTTCTTACTGCGTTAGGTTTGGCTTCAGTAGATTACATCATTTTATTGCCGCTATCAAGGCCATATTCCAGTTGGATTTGGAGTATTAAATTACTTTTTTCCATTTTTTCTTTTCAACGTAAATTCTACTTAGATCAGTCTTACATACGCAACTTTGTTGCATTTTTGCAACTGAATTGAATCTCTTCGTTGTTCCAACAGATGGAAATTCTACAATACTAAAAGGACGAACTTAAAGGTAATCACTTTGGAGACAATTCGTCAAAAATGGCATGCATGAGCATCCTAGCTAGAAAATAGATTTACGAATACTCGGTTTTTAATGTTGTACACAAACATTATGAGCAGGGTAACAAGTATTCCCCACATCAGTTGGATAGAAATCTCGGTACCACCCAGACTAAGTTCGAAGTTGACATTTTCTTATCCCCATTTACCCATCCTACTCGTAATTTTTCTAAACTTCTCACTTAGAAGCAAATTTCTTTGTGCCAGTTTTGGCTGGAACCCCACTCGAGATGGGATCCGAGACACAAGAATATTGAAGGCAGCGAGAGAACCAACGAGCTGGCACGAAGAGGCTCGTAAGAAACCGAATAAGTGTTTTGGGTCTCCTTTGTTAAGACAAATATTTATAATCACTTCCTCCATAAGGTTCAGGAGAAGAGGAAAAGGCCTGTCCATGTGCCATTTAGAGAATTATGTGAACTAATTACAGTGCAAGAAGAACGAATCATCTTCTTGATAAAACAAGACACCATTAACAATCTTCTAGCTGTTTGCACTGGTCATGGGACTATCGGCACGCACGCTGAATAAATGGGTACTCACTTCGATGCTCATTCCAAAAGGTGCAAAGACCAACAAAAGAGAGAAACAATGGTCCACTTTCCTTGTGATTGCCCGACCAACGCTCGCATGGGAATCATATTTTTCGGGAGTCCCTTTCTGGAGAGTCTGGGGTATTGCTCTAGATTAGATCTTTTAGATCTAACAAAATTTATAAACAACTCGGGCTGTTTGTAATTCATCGTATATCACCATCAGGACATGGCATCAAAGCGGCACTGGTGCTAATTGGGGCGACCCGAGTGTTCCAGCCATTTTACTTACCTTCCTACCACTCGAGTTGAGATTTTTTCTCTAATTAACTAGAATTTATCTCCTTTATCTGAGGTCCTACACCGCATATTGAGACTTCCCGCTATCCGGCTAATATAACAAAGAACCAAAATTAGTATCCTAGTAAATTTTCTCTGTGTGACTTCAACCTTATAAAAATAATCCTAACCAACATAGTCTTATCTCAAAGATAGCCACTTCAGTCTCGTTGTCATTAGTTCGGGTCATTAATTCGGTTTCATTTAATACTTTCCAAGTTTCCATGTTGCTGGGACTGCTTTTTCAATTGCAATAAAATGAATATTTCACTATCAGTGTTTAAAGAGTCATGTTGAAAAGAGCCAAGGGTGAACTCAATAGGAGACTTGATGAAGTAAACACCAGTTGGAATGAGTAACAATCAACAACATTGTTAATGTTAAGTAAATAAGGCTTTGATTGTGGGCTTCTGTGCCTGGACTTATTCGCTAAACATATTTATTATTTATTTACTATTTTAAAGTATGCTTTAAGTAAATATTTTTGCATAGTCTCAAGATTATTAGTTAGTGACAGAAATGGAGGTTTTGTTCTCATGTTTTGATGCCCTACCATACAATCAGCTGCGTTTTTTAACACCTTCAGTTGTACGAACAATATGTGAACTTATCAAACTACTATCTTTTGGATGATTTGTGATGGTCCACCTCTAAAGTATTTGGAAAGTACATTTATTCCTGAACATAAAGTTAGGGTGAGCCTGGGAAACTTGTTTGTTTGTTTTGCTCCCCGTCAACCAATGCAGTTGCTCAAGTTCCTTATCACAACCGTGGCTTTTTTAATTGATCCAAGTGACTCAATCGTGACACCATGCCGCCTGTGCCACACTGACCCATATTGATTAATAAATTTGTGAAGTGTACATTTATTAAAATAAAAACTTAAGTTAATTAAAACAAAAATAATTCAGTTATAATGGGTGGACCAAAATTCATGATCAGTTTTGTTTGTGAGGCAACTTGTGAGCAGCAAAAAAGACCCTAAAGAAGGAATACTCGCATCGCGAATATTTTTCGTTCAGTTTGTTGTGGTATTCTTTTGATAACTTCGAAGGAAAAGTACTGGGTGTCTTCTCGCCTACAGCACCCTTTAAAATAGCCTTTTAATTTTTTGAGATTTAATGATGTGGCAAAAGTTCCACCAATGCTTCCATTTTCTCATGAGGAGTTGCAATCACATGATCGTTTTTTTCTGGTCGAGGGATGTTTTTGAATGGAACTTCTTCTTGAAAACATTTCTGGAGACACTTGTATACTTTCATCAACACTTCCAGTGCTTTGCAATTGGCGCAATGTGTTCCCATTAAGCCTCAGATCACACGCCCTTCGAGAATATAACATACACAAGGCGTTGGACCATCCACGGGTGGTGAAGTTGTTCGATGTATTTGAAATAGATGCGTAAAGGGATTGAACTATTTTTACATGACTTTTTATTGAGGAGTAGGCCCCGTTGTTGCTCTGAAATTGGTGGCTTTTAAAGAATTGGATAATTTTTTCACTGTTCATCAAAATTCTATTAGCCTTGACTCCAGTTGCCATTGAAATTTACCCTTGGAATACGGCATAATAATTAGTTCCTATAGTTCCGCGGGGGAGCAAAGGGCCACAACAAGCTTTCTCCATTCAATTCTGTCAAGCGTCAATCTCTTGATCACCTTTAGAATTAATTATTTCAACTTCAAGGTTTCTTCTCCAGGTCATTGCGGGTCTGCCTCTTCGCCGACTACCCTAGAGGGCTCCAGTCGATTGTATTTAGGGTGATGTGGTTCGGGGCTCTGCTTAAGACGTAAGCAAGTCACTCCCATTTACAGATATAATACATCTTAAAACTGGGAGGTCAAGGTTCAACTAGGACTGTCGAGCCATCAATGATGATGATGATGATGATGGATGATGATGATGATGATGATGATGGATGATGATGATGATGATGATGGATGATGATGATGATGATGATGATGATGATGATGATGATGATGATGGATGATGATGATGATGATGGATGATGATGATGATGATGATGATGATGATGATGATGATGATGATGATGATGATGATGATGGATGATGATGATGATGATGATGATGGATGATGATGATGATGATGATGATGGTGATGATGATGATGATGATGATGGTGATGATGATGATGATGATGGATGATTATGATGGATGATGATGGGTGATGATGGATGCTGATGATGATGATGATGGATGATGATGGATGATGATGATGAAGGCATTTTAAAACCGGTTTCTGATTTCAGTACCACTTTTAAACATATCAGAGTCGGAGCCTAGAACGAATATGAGTATATCTGGTATACGTTTCCACTATTGAGGAAGTTAGTGGAGTCAATTCGATTCATTAATTTGAAGATACTCGTATTGTGATTAATTTCGTTGGAAATAGGAGTGATAAGATTGATCTCAAACATGTGCAACTCCTGTATTAAATATCTGTCCCTTAATCATTTCCTAATTTTCTTTGAAGCAAAGTTATCAAAGAAAGAATTTTGCATTACATGACGCAATCCATTGATCCGAATTATTAGCACGAACTAATTTTCGTAGCAACTTTTTATGTTGGATTTTTATAAATCAACAAAAAATCGTTTTTTATAAAAGAAGTTTCTTTTTAAATGAAATAACATAATGAAATCTATTGCTTTCTTTTTCCACACCCTGTATTTTTTAAAAAATATTTGTGAATTCATATTTTTTGATCGCCTTCATTTCACGGGTGTAATTGTAAGTCTCTTCATTGAATTATATTCGTTGAACAATTAACCTTTTGTTTGAACTGCCAACATTCCAAACTTTCAATTATAGCGAACAGTAAACAAACCATTAACTTTTTGTTCAATTATTATTTTAAATAAATGACAACAAAAGAAACTCTTTCACATTCCCCCAAAAAGGCGGTTGAAATGTGGCGACGCGTTGGAGCGCATTCCAAACTAAGCACCTCGAAGTTTCAACAAAATAGCAATTTATGCACACATGGTCATGTACTGCCTTGTACATATATACTATTATATGTCTTTATATAGCTAAATTTACATATACAAGTATGTACATACGAGTATGTGAGGTCAGGCTTCTTGGAGTATTCGTGGAGTTATTGGCAGAAACACCTTTTCAAGCAAAATACCTTTGAAAGCCTGAATACATTGGAACCATTCAATTTCTGATAGCTCTGATGGGATCACATCATATCGTAAACAGAATAATCAGAAGAAATCAATACTACACATGAGCAATCAAATTGTCAGATTTCAGATCAGTACAGATGTATTCAATCGATAATTTCTATAATTTTCCATCTATAAATGAGGATTAAAAGTGTTGATATGAATGCTCGTCCTGCTGACAAAAATATACCAGGTGGGACAATAAGTCCCAGAAAATTGAAATAGGAACACTATACAGCATAAAAGTTTTATTTTGGAATATAGTCTTCCTTTAGCTCGATACACTTCTTCCAACGTTTCTCTAATTTTTTGGACGATTTGTTGAGGCCCTCAAAATAGGAGTCTGTTTCATTGATGACCTCTTAATTTGACCCAAAACTCTTTCCGCCGAGCTATTTCTGCATATTTAAAAACAGGAAATAGTCGCAGGGTGCTAAGTCTGGAGAATATGATGGATGCGTAAGCAACTCGTAACCTAATTCATGCAATTTTGCCATTGCAATTGCGGACTTGTCCGTTGGAGCGTTGTCCTCCCAGAAGAGAACTTGTTTCCTCGCAGAAGAGAACTTGTTTCCTCGCAGAAGAGAACTTGTTTCCTCGCAGAAGAGAACTTGTTTCCTCGCAGAAGAGAACTTGTTTCCTCGCAGAAGAGAACTTGTTTCCTCGCAGAAGAGAACTTGTTTCCTCGCAGAAGAGAACTTGTTTCCTCGCCAAATTCGATCGTATTTGGTTCAAGTCAGCGTCGTGACGATCCAACAATTCTGTAGAATATGCGCCGGTGATCGTGTTACTCTTCAATACAATCGATGTGAATTACACCACGCTCATCCCAAACAACTGTCGCCAAGACCTTGTTCACCGACACACCCACCTTAAGCTTCGTTTCACCAAGAGAAATCCACTGTGTCGAGTATTTCTTGGCCTTTAGAGTGTTATGATGAATCCATGTTTCGTCCACGCGCAAAAATCTTTCGGATTGCGATTGAACAGGGCCAAACACTTCTTTGAAGCTGGCAAACAATTGCGTTTGTTGTCAATTGTGAGCAAACGCGGCACCCATTTTGCGGATAGCCTTTTCATAGCCAAATATTTATGCAAAATTGAAATCACTGATCCATGTGATGAGCCTGTAGCCTCTTCACTCGCCGAACGTTCAATATCATACCGTGGATTTTAATCACCATCTCTGGTGTGGTGACCTAAATTGGGGGATCAGAACGTTTGGCGTTAATTATCCTTTTAGACGACCGCACCGAAATTGTGTAAACCAGTGGTGGAAGGCTCCAATCGTTGGTGTAGAGTCCCCATAATACTTTTAAAGTTTTAATGTGGTTTGCTGGATGGTTTTTTCGGGAAAAATTCGGGTTTAATGCACACACGAAAATAATCGTAGGCCTCTGTTCAAAAGGCTGTCAACCAAATGTTGGATTTGAGTTGGCAACGCCATCTGTTGTAATTTTCAGACACTTATTGACCCACCCCCGTAGTAATAAGTCTTAGTGGAAACATCTTTCGTTTTATATTATCCGCTAGTAAGCTCCTCTCCCCAGTGATAATGATATCCAAGTATAAAATTGGAGTTTGGTTTTGCGGACGTACGACGTCTTTACCACTCACTGGAGGAAAGTGAATGATACTGAAAAATGGGTGTGGCACATTTGTTGTAAGGTTAGGTTAGGTTGCGAAGGCGTGGGCGGATTCGGTATCCACTCGGCGATATCTATGTCCATTGTGACTGCCTTCAAAAATGCCAAGAGGAGGCATACTCGTCCTTACCCTCGATTTCCGTATACATTGGAAGTACCATCCCTATTAAACTATTTAGTTTTCCAGATGAAAGTGAGGAGATCCGATAAGTCCACCTGCGTTATCTCCGTCAAGCTTGTTGAGAAGCGGGACCCCAAACATTGAAGTCGTTTCAACTGTAGTCTTGGACATTGACATAAAAAGTTATGAATCGATTCTGTCTCTTCTTCATCATGCCAACTCCTGCATAGCCCGCTCGACGGCATACGCCAACGTTGAAGCATTGGTGCGATAGCACAATGCCCGGTAAAGACCCCCATTTGTTGTAAACAAGGACACTCTTTGTTAAGAGTAGTTTCCAATGACTTCGCTTTTTGTTAGCGACCACTTTACATCACTTTCCTTTACCTCATTTGATTCAAGAGTAACTTGGGGGCGTCCGCATGTGTTCGTGCTTTCATATTCAGTGGAATCCACTTAAGGCATTTGTATGTTTAATGTGCTTTTTGTTATTTTTCATGCTCTTGATAAGCTTCCTTGTTGACATTTCGACAATTTTGTTCTTGCGTGTGTGTCTCCAACATATTCAGTTGCTAGCGTTGAAAATTGCTTTGTTGCGTGTGCCACGCTTCGGCACACTCCTCAGTCATAACTTGGGGGAGACAATTCTGTGGGCGCTGCTGTGTTGGAAGAATAGTTATGACATGAATGCGGTATTTCCTAAAGAAGAGTGCGGTAATCGTGCCACTTTTAAGTGCACCCTGAATAGTAAGCAGCATTGCTGGAGGTTTATTACATAATAATTAAGTACATCCAGACTAACCGTCGGATGGTCTGTCTGTAATTATTTTGGTTAATATGAGCGTACTTTGTTAATTGCAGTGCTGAAAGTCTTGTATAAAGGACTGTTCTAGTTTTAAGTACAGTTAATTTCTCCTTTATATTATTGAGTCAGCAAGAGAAACCATATTAAGATCAGTGTTATAGTCTATACCTAGTGTAGGGTGTACTTACATTACCATTACATAAAAAAAGAGGAGGTAAAGTCATTAATTAAAACTTGGAAAGTAAGAAGGAGAATTTCCTAAGTCCCTTAAGAGGAAGGGGTCTCAATCCCCTTCCTCTCCCCTAAGAGGAAGGGGTCTCAATTCCTTTCCTCTCCCCTAAGGCGAAGGGGTCTCAGTGGTCCCCTTCAAATTTGAATTGAATTGGTTTACTAAAATTCGCAACAGAATCATGTCCTCGGCTCCTGTGAATTTGTATATGAGGAGTAGAAAGTAACCACTCTGGAAAAAAGTCTCGTTCTTAAGTTTAGGGTTCATAGTGAGATCAATCTACAATACTTCATAGCAGCCACTGATGAAGCCAACAACGTCCGTAAACCCAACTTGAGGTGGTAGACCAGGGAATCATTAACTGCGGCCACCTTTCAATATGCCACATCAGAGTCGTTTACGTTTACGTTCATGTTTGTATTTGTTTTTGCTCGAAAGAGAAGGGAAACCCCTTCCTAATTGACACTTAACTGGCATATTGAACACTCAACCCTACCTTCCGAGGGGATTACCGCGAGCACAGAGTGTTATTGTGTTAATCCGCCGCACTGCTGCTTGTGGCGTTTACAATAGTCCGCTGTAAAGTGTTCGGGTGGCTTCTCATGCCCACATCAGCAGCCACTCTGACGGTGAAGCCTTCCGTGACCGCTGATAGCTCTATTGCCAAGTGGGTGTGTGCTTTGTAAATTGTTGTTGCTTAACATGCAACAATTTGTGAGTCCCCCCCCCCCGTAATTCAATTAGCAGCGCTGTGGTCAGAAATTAGTGCAACAATTTTCATTTCAATTTTCATCCATGCCGCCTTTTACACATTCCTCATTCCAGGTGACGTTGTGCTGCACAATTTGAAACTGCGCGACAATGCTTTGGACGAAATTGATTTGCCCCTGCAGCTGGTCTATGGATATTTAGGTAAAGTATGCCACACTCCTATCCTTGTAATATTCCCATTCTATTTTCATTGATCTATTCGATTTTTTACAGGCAAATTGGTCCTAAAAATCCCCTGGAAAAATCTGTACAGCCAACCCGTGGTGGCACAGATCGAGGATTTTTACTTGCTCATCTCACCCAAACAGTCCGTGCAGTACGATCCAGAGAAGGAGCAAAAATATGATTTCCAAACTAAGCAAGCGGCGCTGCAAGCGCTCGAGGATGCTCAAAAGAAGGAACTGGACAAGGGTAAACAAATGTGTACATTCATTTCAGAGATTAGCTTCTGGATTCTATCATTGTTTTGCATTTGGATTGAGTCTCTAAGTTCACATGAAGGAGTTCCCTTTGTGCTCTGCTGGGTCAAATATAGTCAAATTGAGATTGAGATTGGAGATATCGGTGAAATCTGCAAAATAAAACTACGTTTTGGAGATGACTTCCTCGTTTGACCTGAACTGCTTTTCAGGAAGTCAATTTATCTTGACTGCAAACAAACAGAAATGTGTCCAAATGTGGAGAGTTTGATAGATGGGGAAGTAATGCATAGTATAATTGGACAAGTTTTCTTGTAAGAGATAGCCACCATGTTGCTCACCGGAGACACTACTTTATTGGCACACATGCTGAAAGACTAAGGTTGGCCTTCAGTGACTGCTGTCAAGGCGGTGGCTGTGAAGAAGAGAAAGAGACCGGTCTCCATCTCATGGATCAGTGTCCTTGGCTACCTAAGAGAAAACAAAATCCCTTCCTCAATGTTTTGATTGAATTATCATCCATTAACATCAGGAACATACCCCGATTCATATCGGAATCACAATGGTTTCCTATGATTAAGGGGGGTTATTCGCGTCGGTTTTATGGTGTCACAATGAACCTTCAAGTGTGCTTAAGTGAGGATTCACGAAGAAGGCTGCCACTCTAATCTAACCTAGCAAGCATGTATACTGGTGCTGGGCAATAGTTGAAAAGTACTTGGTGTTGCGATTATAATCTCCTTCAATAAATACGAGTGGGTCTAAGCTCCAGAAAACGGTAGCTGTGTTCTTTTCGATGCCACTGTCGGCGCCTTTTTGAGTGCACATTTTACGGAATAAAATTACAAGGGACATTCCACCAGCGAATCAAGTGTGGTCTAACATAATATATTTTCTGAAAAGCGCTGAGGCCGCCCGTTTCAAGGGATTACGAAGTATATGGTCAAAAAAATCCATGATTTTCTGTTAGCGGAATGGAATCCAAGGCGAACATCAAATGTGTTGAGATTAAATTGTAGATGTCTCAATTGAAAGTATACAAGGGTATTATCCTTCGTAAAAAGTTATATTGTGAAAACATTCTCCAACAACTGTCGAAACAAAACAACTCAATCCGTTCCATCTCTCTCTTAATATTGGACGGGTATCCTTTCAGGGATGGATTAGACTAACTCCAATGATTCAAGAAATGAATAAGTTCTTGGAGATTTGCAACTCTGACTAGGAAAGATCAAGTAATCCACAGAAGTGTAAAGCGAAGTATGATTTTCATTTTGCCTTGTATTTTACGTACATTTTTGGGAAGCGAAGACCGAGCCCCTGATTTAGTTTAATGCAGATCTAGACCTCTAGTTATGAGATACTCAAAAAGCTAAAGGGAATAAGTTTCAATAATGCAGATCTCTGAAGTATACACTCATATTCTTGAATGGTTTACAGTTGCTATCTTTCTCTCTATATGTCTTTCTCTATTTATATCTATTTCTCTCCCTGTCTCTTTCTCTATTTCTCTCTTTCCTATATCTATATCTCCATCTTTCTCCCTGTCCTTTTATATCTCTTTTTCTATCTCCATCTTTCTTTCTGTCCTTTTATTCGTCTCTTTCTATCACTTTCTTTTTCTCTCTATCTTTTTCTATTTTTCTATCTCTCTTTTTCTCTCCATTTCTTTCTTTTTCTCTCTATCTCTTTCTTTTTCTTTTTCTCTTTATCTATTTCTTTTGCTCACTATCTCTTTCTTTTTATCTCCCTCTCTCTTTCTCACTCTGTTTTTCTTGTTCTCCCTCTTTCTCTTTCTACCCCATTTCTTTCTCTATCCCACTTTCTCTCTCTATCCCTCTTTTTCTCTCTATCCCTCTTTTTGTCTCTATCCCTCTTTCTCTCTCTCTCTCTACCCCACTTTCTTTATATCTCTCTATCCCTCTTTCCCTTTCTATCTCTATCCCTCTTTCTTTCTCTCTCTATCACCAAAATTTCTCTGTCCTTTTATTTCTCTCTTTCTATCACTTTCTTTTTCTCTCCTTTTTTCTCCCTTTCTTTTTCTCTCTATATCGATCTTTTTCTCTCTATATCGATATTTTTCTCTCTATATCGATATTTTTCTCTCTCTCTCGATCTTTTTCTCTCACGATCTTTTTCTCTCTCTCGATCGTTTTCTCTCCATCTCTTTCTCTCTCTCAATTGTTTTCTCTCTCGATCGTTTTCTCTCCATCTCTTTCTCACTCTCAATCGTTTTCTCTCTATTTCTCTCTCTCTCTCTTTGTATATCTTATATATCTTTCTTTTTCTCTATATTTCTCTCTCTCTTTGTATCCCTTATATATCTTTCTTTTTCTCTATATTTCTCTCTCCCCCTTTCTCTCGATCGTTTTCTCTCTATCTCTCTCTCCCTCTTTCTCTCGATCGTTTCTCTCTATCTCTTCCTCTCTATTTTCCGTTTTCTCTCTTTTTCTCTATCCCTTTCTATTGCTCTCTTATCTATTTTTCTCTCCCTCTTTCTTTTGCTCTCTTATCTCTTTCTTTTTCTCTCTTATCTATTTTTCTCTCCCTCTTTCTTTTGCTCTCTTATCTCTTTCTTTTTCTCTCCCTCTTTATTTTGCTCTCTTATCTCTTTCTTTTTCTCTCCCTCTTTGTTTCCCTCTCACTTTTTCTGGTTCTCCCTCTTTCTCTCTATCTGTCCCTCTATTTTTCTCTTCCTCTTTCTCTCGATCGTTTCCTCTCTATCTCTCCTATATTTCTTTCTTTTTGTCTATATCTTTTCTCTCACCCTCTTTCTTTCTCCCTCCCCCCTCATATTTCATTAATTATTCTTCTCCCGCCATTTACAGACAAAGCCAAGCCGGACGCTTCCTTCGCGGAGAAACTCACCGCCCAAATAGTCAACAATTTGCAGGCGAAAATCGCCAACGTGCACATCCGCTATGAGGACACCACCACCGCTGGCAAACCGTTTGCATTCGGTGCCACGCTGCACGACTTGGAACTGTACACCACCGACTGCAACTGGGACAAATGCTACCTAACCGAGCAGGTGAGTCGCGTGTTCAAGCTCGCCAAACTCGACTCGCTCGCCGTGTACATGAACTGTGATGCTGTGCTCTTCTCCGAGTACGGCAAGGAGCAATTGTCGGAGGAATTTCGCAAGAATATTGCACAACGCGACCTGACGCCAGCTGAATACCACTACAGTGAGTGCGAAATGGAGTTGGAGAATTTGGTATTTATGTGATTTTAATGCTGGAGCGCTTCTGTTTCAGTTGTCGGCCCCATATCATCCACGGCTAAACTGCAGCTCAACATGAATCCCGAATACGATGATCCGCCATTCGAATTGCCAAAGATTGATTTGTGTTTGGAGTTGGAGAAACTGAATGTGGGCGTGACGAGCACACAATTTCAGTACACACTCAAATTGGCCGATTCCTTGAATCGCCAGCAGTTGGCAGCACCTTACATCAAATACAGACCCTTTAATATACGTAAGTGTACCGCAGAGCCCCGTATAAGTATGAGAACGAATAGGAGGAGAGGCGCGCGGTGAATTTAGGAAATGACTGCGAATTCACGAGGTAGGGTATGTTCTAGCAATTACCCTTGGTTCGCCTGGCATCCTTTCCTTATCCGTATCAGTGTATACGCCCAGCCTTCTTCTTCCTTGTTTGCGCTCAAAATTATACGCAGCGTGATTTAAGGAGCGAGCACGCCTTTCACTGATATTTTCTGTGTTTAATCGACAGCCTACAAGAATCACGCCAAAGAGTGGTGGCGTTTTGCCATCACAGCAATTTTGGAGGAGACAATCAGAAAGAAGAATCGCGCCTGGACGTGGGAGTATATGAAGGAACATCGCGAACTGTGCAACACATACGCTGAGGTAAAGCCAGTAATCAGGAAGAGTTGGAAATTTGTGTGAATCTATATCCATTCCATTTTGCCGTCCATTTTACTAGACATTCAGAGAAAAGGAACTGTGCAAGAAGCCGCCTGCGACGCTAACCGAAACCTGCACATTACTGGAGCAAAGACTGGACCTGTTTAATTTGCTGTTGATACGTCAGCGTGTCAAAATCGATGTAGACAAACACAAGAAGGAAGAGGAGCTGAAAACGTCACAGAAAGGTGGCTGGTTTGGTGGTTGGTTCGGCGGAGGCGCCAAGAATGCTAATGACGAACCGAGCGACCTTGGTAAATGGGCATTTTGAGATATTTTGTTGAACTCCAAACTTAAGGTCTTTCTTCATATACAGTCCATAAACTTGAAGCTGCCATGACCGCCGAGGAGCGCCTTAAACTGAACAAAGCCATTGGCTACGAGGAGAATATGGCGCCGCAGCACATGCCCGAACACTATGAAGCCATCAAAATGAACTTCAAACTGGAGGCATTGGAAATTGGCCTGTACGATGACAGTACCGTACCACTCTCGCAGAAGGGAACCAGCAGCTACGACTTGAGTTCGTTGCAGACCATAATGCTGCTGAAACTCTCCATGGCGACATGCAGCTTACAGCAGCGGCCGGCAGCCAGTGCCATAAGGTGAGCGAGCCGCATTCACGCTCTGTTGAGTTGCACATAAAAGCGTTCCAACTCTTTTTCTCTTCTTTATTTGTTATGTCCATAAAGCCTCACAGCTGGCATGAAGGAATTGCGTCTAACAGGTCTCAAGAAGCCCGATTTTACACCCACCCTAATCGAGTCGAAAGTTACCGATGAGTTCAATTTAATCGACGTGTTCTTCGAGACGAATCCGCTGGACAAACAGTGTGATCAGCGCGTCAAAGTGTTGGCTCGACCGCTGCAAATCATCTACGACTCGGACACGGTCCTGCACTTAGTTAAGGTGTTTTCTCCGCCCAAAACCGTCAACTTGTCCGAGCTGACTGAGACCGCCGCCGAACGAATGTCCAACTTCAAGGAGCGCACTGCCACAGGCATGCAGTACATGATTGCGAATCACAGCTTCATTGAGGTGGACATCACACTCATGCCGAATGTACTGATAGTGCCGAGCACCGGCACTTACGTAGCCGGGCAGAATTCGTTGCTTGTGCTCAGCTTGGGTCAGTTTCAGATTACGTCGCAGCCACAAAAGCAGCGGTCGCTGGATGTGTCCTCCATATTCAATATGGACAAAGATCAAGACGAGATTTTCAAGAATATCATGGAGCAGGCCTACGACAAGTTCAACATTGTCCTGGATGATGTCCAGGTAGAAAAAGCCCACATTTTAATTCAAGAAAACTAAATATTACTCATATTTTTTTATTGTAATTCCGCAGCTCCTTGTTGTAAAGCCCCATGAAAGCTGGGAAGAAATTCTGAAACAGGCCACAATGTCTGAGATGCACGTACTGCGGCCCACCTCCCTCATTATCACGGCGAATCTTTGTGTGGTTGGCGACGATCCCCGCTTGCCCAAAAATAAAGTTGACATTCTGATGCCGTCCATTCACGTTAATTTCACGGAGGATCGTGTGCTGGAAGCTTTGAAGGTGGTGCGCAGTCTGCCGCTACCCGAAAGCGAGGTTGCTGAACCCTCAGTAATTATAAAGGCTTTGAGTGTCGCCTCAAAGCACTCGCTATCGCGTATTCTGAACTTGGACGTGCGCAGATTGAAGCCCGAAAAATCGACTTCACTGACCACGGAAATAGTCCAATACACCAATCTGGAGGTTAACTTCACGCTAAAAGAGTTCAAAGTGCAGATGTACAAGTCGTGCATTCTGGCCAGAACCTGCGAAGAAGATTCCCCCGAGGACTCTGCGAACTATGGCACTCCGGTTGAGGATATGCCACATGCGACAGTGACATTCTCGGATAGCACCACTCATTTGTATGGCGAGCCGTTGGCGGAAGGACAAATGATACTGTCATTGCAAATACTACAGCTGGAGGCGTGCATGTCCCAACGCACCTACGAGTTGGTGGCCACAGCAAAGTGAGTTACACTGCTCTCCCCTTTTTTCACAGATAGTTTAAAGTTTGCCTTGAATCCTGTTTGTTAGACTTGGAGCCATTAATCTCACGAAATATGATATCTATGAGGAGAAGGGCATCTCTGTCATTGACACACCACGTTTCTCTGAGGAGCTGAAATATTTGCTCACCATCTCGTACACCATGGCCGACAAGACCTCACCTGAGTTCACCACCAAATACAACTCCACGGAGCAACTTATTCTGGTGAACTTTTCCACGCTGCACATCACGTTGCACCAGGAGAGTCTGCAGCATTTGATGGAAATCGCGGACACTCTACAGCGCAAGCTGGGTTTGGTTAGCGGGCCACCGACGCCAAAAGATCGCATCGCGCTTGCCGGTGGTGATAATATTGTTAACAAAATGGCCACCATTCTGGAAGAGGATGCAGAATTAGTCGCTGATACGGTGATGCCGGAGCGACGGAGAACGCGTGCCTCCAAAGTGGTCAATAGCATTAAAATTAATGTGGTGGCCAATATGGAGCAAGTGGCTCTGTTCCTCACTTGTCACAAGCGTCCGTTGGCCTCGATGAAAGTGGAACATTTCAACGCTGGCATCATTTTGAAGTCATCCTATACTCAGCTGAATCTCACACTGCGTGACATCATCGTGACCGATTTGAATCCGAAGAGTATCCACAACAGTGTAAATAGATATCAATATCACTGCCTCGTAATGGTGAAACTGTATTGTTCCCTTGAAACGTTTCAGATTCTGTGCATAGTGGGCAACAATGCCCTCGACTGCCAGGTGGTCATGTTTAATCTGGACGAAACCGCCGATTACAACTCTGATGACATGAAGATAAGTGTGGAGATTGGCTGCGTGAAGATTGTGTTCCTGAACTGGTTCGTTACCTCAGTATTGGTGAGTGCTAACGCCCTGCCCTGGCGTGCATATGGGTTCCGATAGTTGCTTATAGCCATCGATAGTTTGTGTTCTTTGCTATTGTGAAGGTCGTTTTGATCCCTGTGAATTGATTTCATAAGGAGAGACGGGGATAATTATCAACATATCATTCATTCATCATTTTTGTATCTTTAGAATTTCCTTAACAACTTCCAAGCGGCCCAACAGGCGTTGGCCAATGCGGGAGCTGCTGCTGCTGATGCGGCCAAGCAAAATGCATTGGACGCTTACACGAAAGCCACACGCATGAAACTGAATATTAAGATAAAGGCGCCCATCATTGTGGTGCCCGAAGATTCACAAAGTTTCGTCGGCTTGGCCCTGGATTTGGGTCAATTGATGCTGTCCAATACGACAACGGAGGTGAACGTACCTAACCATGACCGGAGCCCAGCGGTCTTGGATGAAATCAGACTGGAACTGAAGGACATGAAATTATCGAAGGTGACCATTTTGGATGACGAAAAGAACAAAGAAAGTATCTCAATTATGAACTCATTGGATAGTAAGTTTGTAAATTTAGTGAGGCTGAATCGTGTGACCAAGGTTTAAACTATTGCTCCTTTACAGCCTTGGATGCCACTTATGGCGTTAAATCCAAAGTGAATATCATGGACCCGATCAGTTTTGCGCTGAACGTCAAACGCAATTTGTCCAGCGCCTGGTATAAGAACGTGCCCGAAATGGATGTGTCCGGCAGGCTTAAATTCATTGAGGTGGGTAAACACCAAGTTCGAAGGCACAAAACCAATTGAATTCCTCGCGTAAACTTAAGTGAAAAGGGTCCTCAGGGCTTTTGTAGAGCCAGCCAGATCTCTGCAAATTGTATGCCCTGACTTGGGTGAAGTGGAATCCACTTTGTTAATTTTGACCTGCTAATTGCTGGTGCTATCACAATGCTCCTTACTTCTGGTCTAAGTGCGCCTTAAACTGAACCTTACTTAGCTTAAGCAATACAACCAATTACATGCTAATATGAAGCCTGTCATTATAATTTTAGTTCAATCTGTACATGGAAGATTACGCCTTAATAATGTCCATTTTAAATCGTAATCTGAATGAGGGTGCTCATGAGTTCCCGCCCGTGGAGACTGTAGTAGTGCCAGAGACTCCCTCCTCAACTGTTGTGGACGTGCAAAGACGTTCATTGCAGGCGGATCGTCCGCAGATGGAATCACGCAGTCCCTCTCGCCGTGGCACGGGGAAAGCGAAGGAAGCCTCTCAGCAGCAAAACATCTACGAACAGCTGAAGTTCAATTTCCAGTTTGATGGTGTCATTGCCAATCTAATGATGAGTAAGCCTTCACTTCACTCTCGAGTTTATACAAATAATCAAGCTTCCTTTGTCAACCTTTAAGAAAATGATGAAGGCCTGTCCCGCTTCGGCCTGTATTATTTGTCTGTGAAGGGTTCCAAGCTAATCGATGGCACCTTAAGCACTTCCGTGGTGCTGTGCAACATTCAAATCGACGACACTCGCCCCAATACCAAGAGCAAAATTACCAAATATCTGTGCCGCAAGGACTGGAAGTCGAAAATGCCGCAAACAGCGAGTCCGGCGGAAGTGGAAAATATACTGGAAGACTGCTACGACGACCGCAACTACATGCTGGACCTAACTGCCAGCATAAAGGAGAACGATACCTTCGGTAATAGAGTTCTTGATTTCTGTGAAGAAGAAAAATCCGAGCAAGAAGTGATCTTTTTCTCTGCTGGGGTTTTTGTTCACAAACTTTTTCGAATGCATTTTTTGTAAACTGGAATTCTTTGTTTAGCGGAAGTGCGCGTTTGCGGTTTCGATTTGATTCTGTGCATTGACTACCTGCTGAAATTGGCCGATTTCTTCCAATTGCCCGAAACTGCTGCTCCGCCGCAGCCTGAGACGGCGAATGTCGTTGAATTTGCGCCGAAAGTGGCAGCCGGAAAACCAGCCACCAGACCAAGTAAGCTTGATGTTTATTGCAACAGTTTCCCGATTTGTATAATCACATTTTACCCCCACCCCCCTTCTTTCAGACACTCCACCGCCCGAGCTTGTAAGTGAGGAGAAGAAAATGAATCTGATTTTGCACATTGAAGAACCCGATATTATTCTGATCGAGAGTCTGGAGGACATCAACTCCAATGCCATCATATTTAATGTAAAGGATTCTGCTCCTATTATCTCAATTTAGTATTTCACATTTTCGCTTCTTAAAGGCTCAAGGCAAGGTCAACTACCGCACAGTGGGCGATAAGCAGCTCATTAATGGGCAAATCGATTCCCTGAAAATGTACATGTGTTCCTTTATGCCCGAGAGGCGTGAGGCCACTCGGCACTACATCATTCATCCGTGTGTAATTAGCCTGCAAGGCTCCACTCCCGAGGAGGAGGGTTTACATATCAGTTTAAAGCTGAGCGAGATCATCATCAATGTCTCTCCGGCCACAATTGAGCTCTTCAACAAAGCCATGCTGACCATTAGCGCCAACAGCGCTGAGAAAGCCGCAGAGCAGAAACAGGTCTCAGACCACACGGACATCTGGACTGAGCAGAACTTCAAAGACTGCGACCATTGGTTCGTCAAAGCTGGTACGGTCTTTTGAACTTACAACTAAAATGTGCAATTTTGAACATCAATTTTACTGTTTAGACCAAGCCGAAGACGTGCTGGAAGTGCTTGAATCCATGGAGATCGTTCCTTTGGGTAAAAGGAAAACGGAGAAATGTATTGTAGAGGTGCCGTGCATTACGCTCGTGGTGGAGACCGGCATTGGTTACTACACCACTCCATTGCTATCCTTCGACACGCGTCTGAATGCCGTGGTCAGCGACTGGAGTCGGGATCTGAGCATTAAAGGTTCGCTGAGTCTGAATATGAATTACTACAATCTGGCGTTGGGTGCTTGGGAACCAATCATCGAATTGAATGAGCACACAACTCAAAGCGGCCAACACGAGTACTTGCCGTGGGAGTTGGCCTTTAGCTTGGCGATCGAATCAAAGAAGAGCGAATTTGATGAGGATGTGGAGGAGAAGACTACAAAAATCACGGTAAATGCTGAGCAGAATTTGGAGATGACCGTCAGCAAGACGTGTCTGGATTTGCTGGGTGTTCTGGGCGAAGCGTTCTCTCAGGCCATCGATGCCAAGGGTTTAATCAAACCGGAAGTCATTGCGCCTTATGTGGTGGAGAACGATACGGGCTTTGATATTTCCATCAACTTCCAGCGTGGCATTTTCACCCTGCACGAGTGCCACATGCCGAATTTGTCCAAAACCAATACGATAAACCGTTCAATAATATTCCAAACGGACGCAACCACTCCCAATTTCACGCCAGAGCATGTGAAAAATTGCACCATATCGGCGGGTGGACGTGCCTTCTTGCAGACCAAAGATTTGTCGACAGCGACCTGCGAAGAGGACGAGGAGTACAATATTTATGTGAAGGTAGGGCCGATAATAAATGAAAATCCTAAGAGAAAATTTACAATATAATTGCTGGTGTAATTGCAGGTGGGCGGCATTAACAAAGAATTGGTGCTGCCTGTCTCCAGATCGGACAAACGCTACTTCCCGCTATATCGCGACAAAAATCAGGATCCTTGGGGCATTGTGTCCGAAGTGCACTCGGAGTACGGCACCACCACTGTGAATATTCATGGCGTTGTCAGTGTAAGTTGTGTGGAAAAATCAAGTCATGTCGGGATTAGGGAAAGTGGAGTTCTCCTCTTAACTAAGCCCATGTCTTGTGAGTGTCATGTAATGAAAATGATACTGATACTGAACCTTTTCGAGGAAGGATACAATTAGAGTTGTGGGTGGATTCATACTCATTAGGCTATTTGCAGAGATAAGTCCAATAGATCTTATGTTGAAAAAGTATCCTTAGGCTCAATTAATAATTCAATAGAAAAGCAGGCGGTGAACCCAAACTCCTTGCAGGTCCCAAGCTCCTCAGTAAAAGCAAAGAAGCGAGCGTTGTTAACAATTTTACTCTGTAGACATTTTCGTAGAAACATCTTCAATGGAGAAAACTTTCATCCTAGAACTATGAAGAGAAGTAGAGTGATCTTCATAGGTGGGATAGTCTTCTGACAGCAATCGCAAAGCTTTCTGGCTTATTTTCTATTATGCTTGCAAGTATTGTCTAGTAGAGGAAGAATCCTCTATGGAACATGTACTAACCCCATACCCAGTTCTCGTACTAAAATAGATGAGCGTCTGTGTGTGCGCGGAAAGAAGTCTACCCAAGCACCTTATAATCTAAGCTCTGTAGTATAAATCGTAGAAGAATCACCGAGTGTATGATGGAACTCCATGATCACGGTAGTGGAGACTTCTTGGGTCAAGCCAATCAATCCTAATCCTAGCCTTACGTATAGAAAAGCAGACTGAGGCAAATGTAGTGTCAATTATATATCAGATATTTATCTCTGGGTTAAGTTACGACCCTCGTATATCAACTGAGCTTTAGAACCATGAAGAGCCTTCTGATCAAACTTCCGTGTACTGAACTCAATTTGTATAATTTTTGTGGCGGAAAATAAGAGTTTCATGTTGTGAACTCCCTAGGCAGTATTACTAAGCTATCCCTGCTGTGGCTACTAGACCACTCAGGAATAGGAGGAAATGAGAAGACTGATAGCTGAGCAAGGAAAGGTCTGGCCTCGCATTTGAAGGGTCCTGTACCCTTGTGAAAACTATTATCCAATACTATTGGAAGTCTGCTGATGAAGTGCACCAAAGAAAAAGAGATCAGTCCTGGAATCTCATTTGGAAGCTCCTGAACCCTTCTGTGGACTATCATCCAATACTATTGGAGGTCTGCTGAAGATATGCACCATAGAAAAAATTAGTCAATCAAGGAAGAATCTATCTGGATTAAGACTAGTCAAAGACCTTGTAGGAAGCTTGAATCCTAAAAGAGTTAAAGAACTGATAAGGATATCTGGGAGCAAATTACTGGGATTTTGAATGGTCACTATAGATTCCACTACCATTTTAATTAGATGTCATCTCTGGATTCTGTGTAGAAAGTGATGAAGATTCACTTGATCACAAATTGCGGAGCTCTGGTACACAAAAAATCGGTGTTTCGAAGAGTACACCTTCGATATGAGGAAAATACCTCAAGTTGATCCTTCAAAATACAGAATTTCCTGTCTGAAATCTATGCATGAGAGGATCTATATATGACAGTGGATCTATATATGACAGAGGATCTATATATGACAGAGGATCTATATATGACCGAGGAAGTATATATGACAGAGGATCTATATATGACCGAGGAACTATATATGACCGAGGATCATCAGAAGATATCATTTAGGCCGCAGTGTATAACAAACACCCTTTATATACAGTCTATTCTATAATCTAAGACTAACTTTTGCCTTCTAATCTGATCCTTCTTTTGCTTTTTACTATTCCATAATTTTGTTCTCCTTGCTTTTGAAGGTCTACAACCATTTCACTGTCAGCGTCCAGGTGTATCGCAACAAGGCGCAGAGCTATGAAAAAATATTAGTCGGTGACATAGCGCCACATGAGACTTTCCACGTCCCTTTGCATGCCATTTACTCGGACACTAAGAATTTGTATTTCGCCGTTGAGGTAAGAATTTAAAAGAAATAAAAGGACTTAACAAACCCTCCTTTAATATTGACTACCTTTGTGTTTTTATTAGGGTTACAATGTCTCGGTGCAGGGCATTCAGTGGAGCGACAGTCCCACGGATCTGCACTACGTGCGCCAGATACAGTGCGATCCCATACAAACATTCGAGACACTGCACATGAGAGTCGAGCGGCAGAAAATTGAAATTTTCCAGGAGCACACAAATAAGTATAAGCTGCTCAGCGCATTCTACACCCTGCACCTGCGTCCACCGCTATATCTGCGCAATGCCCTGCCCATTAGCATACGAGTCTCAGTGGCCGGTTGTTCGGTGCAGAAGGAGCTCAATAGTAAACCCGAATCTGTGGATGGGGAATTCCGGAAATCCATTGTCAAAGAGGAATTGCTGGACTATGGCGAGAAGGAGGTGCTGCCGGGAGATATCCTACATTTGCCCACATTTAAGTTCTCTGTCAAGGGCAAGGAGAACAGAAGCTATTTGGTAGTGCGGGTAAGAAGTTTGTGTGCTTAATCCGTGGGACGATTTAGTTCACATATAAACTTCTTGCAGTTGATACAGTATCTGGAGAAGGACTGGTCTTGCACCACTGAAATACCGGAGGAACGAGAAGAAAATACATTGAATACTTGGAAGTTCACCTCATACGATTCGGCGGCTAAAATGGACATGGACTTATGTGTGCGGTTAGTGTGACAACTATTCTGTATAAAGACTTCCATGGGTTTGATCAATATAGTTAGGTTGTGGGCAAAGTTGTGTAGACTAAATTGAGATGAAACTGCTTCTTCCTCATACCAATTAAGGATATCGGTATAAAACAGCAACGCCAGACCAGACGGCGTTTCCTCACATGTGAAGCACAGATTATGCAATTCGTGAATGGGAGTCAGAGACGAATACTGCCTGTACCGGTGAAGTTTCTCTTTTTGCCGTCTACTTCACGAAGCATGAAGAAAAGACTCCACTGTAGTTTTTTTGTTGTTGTTTATTTTATTTAAACATATTATTATAAACATTTTATATACATATTATTAAAAACATATTTATGAATGTTGTCCTCCACTCTGGCAGTTTTGAAAATCGTTACTGCAGTTCTGAGGCCACTCTGTACAGTCCCTTCTGGATGATCAACAAAACGGGACTTATGCTTAGCTACAAAACGGACACGGAAACGGTGGAAGTGCTCTATCATCCTCCTGAATACGACGGTCCAATTCTGTTCTCCTTCCGTGAGAAATTCTTCTTCGATAAGAAGCGGGCGTCGGTGCGCGTGGACAATGGCGAGTGGAGTAACACCATTCCGCTGGATGTGGCCGGTTCCATTGGTGAAATTATATGCAAGTCTAATGATTTGTCCTATCAGGTTAGACCATTAATATATTTTTTAGCTTTCTTGGAACTAAGTTGATGTCCTCATTACAGATTGGCGTGCATAATCATTTGACGTACAACTCGCTGACGAAAGTCATCACTTTCATACCTTTCTACATAGCTACCAACAAATGTGAATTCTCCATTGAGCTGCAAGAGCAGTCGCGTCCAGGCGATCCTTGGATTAAGGTGATTGCTTTTAGTGTTTATCTGAGAACTTACTCTTTACATTTTGGTCATTCATCTGCAGGTGGAACCGAACGGTTGCGTTCCTATTTGGCCCAAAAACGATTCGGACAACATGATTGTGGCCAAGGTGGACGGCCAGTGTTCCGTACCATTCAAGTATTCCGAAGTGCAGTGCACGTTACTGCAATTGCGGGAAAATCGAGTAAGTTAAATGGGGACCCTACAATTTGGTTGCGAATTTACATTTCCGTCCGTTCCCTTGCAGCATGGCGGCATCAACGTAGATGTGCAAACGACCGAGGGTGGCGTCTACATAAACTTTTCCGAGTACAAATACGGCGATGCGCCCGGTCTGCTGATAAACCACACTACGAAAGCGATCACGTATTACGAGAAGGGCGAAAAGAAAAAGGAACGAACTTTGGAGCCGCATCAGAAGGTGCTGTACACTTGGTTAGATCCCATCGGCGAAAAGGTCATCGTGTTCGGCAAGAATAATGCAGAGAGCGATTTGAGACGCGACGGTGTTGGTGAATTGATGTAAAGTTCATTCAAACATTCCTTCTTTCAACGGAAAAAATGTATAATTAAATGTTCTTTCTTTGTCGTAGATTGTACGACAACACGAAAGCGTATTGGGTGTCCTTCTTGGATGGACTGCAACGTATTTTGCTCTTCACCGAAATCGAGTCCATTGCCACTAAGTCGGAGACCAGTGCCACTTTGCGTACGGTGACGCAGTCGATTGAGGTGCGCATTCACGGCATTGGTTTGTCTGTGATAAACAACTTGACCGGCATCGACATACTCTACTTGGGCATTACCAGTTCAGGTGAGCAGAACACGAAGACAGGAGAACCACACATTTCCATAATTAACATTGTTAAACTTGTTTCCGACAGGCATTATCTGGGAATACAAAAAGGAGAATAAGAAGCGCTTCAAGCAAATGAACATACACGACACTTCCCAAGTGGAGGCTCAATACCAGGCGTATCAATTAGACAAGGGTGTCAACCAAGTGAAGACGTATTTCTTGGATGGAAAGCATCAGGTAAATTTTGGTGTTTGAAATGAAACTATATTTCAATCATGAGGCTGGTGAAAGGATTAAACTTGACTGGGGTGATTGATCAAAATTTGGATCCATAGCTAGGTGGCGTTTTCACCCGCTTGATACATGCATAAGCATCACATTAAGGTCTTATTCTATATAAAGAATCGCCTATATAGAATGGATGGAAATTTCAATAGAAGGTTGGGTATGTTAGTGGCTGAGTACTAGACGTGGCTGAGTACTAGAAGTGGCTGCGTACTAGAAGTGTCTGGTTACCGATGCATCCACAAATTGAACCCTCGAATTACAATCTTTCATGGGCAATCCTTAACATGGGCGTCACCGAAAGTAGGAGGCTTCATTCCTCCATGTGGTTACCACTTTGTTTTTTGTGGACATTTTGCCATGTTGGAAATTTTAAACGTCGAATCCACTTTACGCAGCATTCTAAGAATGTTTTCTTTGGATTTGAGACGCTTTCTATGAAATAATTTTCCATTTCCTTTTCACAGCTCGATTTCGCCACCATGACCATGCACAAGTCCAGCAAACGCAATATACTGCGTACTTTCTATCCGGGCGTGTATGTGCTTCTGAACACTTCACCCTTCCAGACGCAGCTGCATGCAAAGATCAACAAAATTCAAATTGACAATCAACTCACGGATTGCATTTTCCCCGTGGTGCTGGCACCCATTCCGCCACCGAAAAGTGTGGCCACCACCACCGTGTTGAAACCCTTCATCGAGTGCAGTATTGTCGAGCGAGTGGTGCCCAACTCCACCGTCAAGCAGTTCAAGTACGCCACGATGCTCATCCAGGAGTTCCACTTCAAAGTGGATCTGCTCTTCCTCACCGGCATTGCCGAGTTGTTCAGCGGCAAAACAACCGACGAGCAGGCAGCGAAATTGTTCAACGACGATTGCAATTCGATTAAGAAGCCACTCTCCGATCTGGTGCAGACGCACTCAATGCTGGAGCAGAAGAATTTCTATGATAATTTGCATTTAGGTCCGTTGAAAATACACGTGAGCTTTTCGATGGCCGGCTCCGATACCACCGCCCTGCCTGGCATTTTGTCCACTTTGGTGCAGGGTGTCGGCGTTACTTTGACCGATGTGAACGACGTGGTGTTCCGCTTGGCATTCTTCCAGCGCGAATACCAGTTCTTTACGCAACGTCAGCTAACCTCGGAAATAACAGCCCACTACACTGGGCAGGCCCTGAAGCAGTTGTACGTGTTGGTCCTGGGCTTAGATGTGCTGGGAAATCCGTACGGTTTGGTGGTGGGCTTCAAGAAGGGCGTGGAGGATTTGTTCTATGAACCATTCCAGGTGCGTTTGATTGAATAGAACCGTGTTTTTCGTACTAAATTTGCGTTCCTTTACCTCTGTCCAGGGCGCTATTCAAGGTCCCGGCGAATTCGCAGAGGGTCTAGTCTTAGGTGTGAAATCTCTCTTTGGGCACACAGTGGGAGGTGCCGCAGAAGCAGTTTCAAAGTAAGTCCTTTTTAATATTTTTTGCAATGATTGTTAAAAATTCTCTTCATAACACCAGAATCACGGGCGCAATGGGCAAAGGCCTGGCCGTGCTGACCTTCGACGATGATTATCAGAAGAAACGCCGTCAAGCCATGAACAGGAAGCCCGCAAACTTCCAGGAGGGCATAGCACGAAGCAGCAAAAGTCTGGTTATGGTAGGCAACTGTTTTGGGCATTCCTTTTCGCTTCTGTTTCTTTGACGCTGATATTTATACACGCAGGGTTTCGTGGATGGCGTCTCGGGGGTGGTCAGAAAACCCTTCACCGGAGCCAGAGAAGAAGGCGTGGAAGGATTTTTCAAGGGTTTGGGCAAAGGCGCCATTGGTCTGGTGGCCCGTCCCACCGCCGGTGTGGTAGACTTTGCCAGCGGCAGCTTCGATGCAGTCAAGCGAGCCACAGAAACTCACGAAGATATTAAACGACTGCGTCCGCCACGTTACCTCTATCAGGACAATATCCTGCGGCCTTACTGCATGGCTGATGCTCAAGGCAATAAAATGCTCAAGTAAGTGGAGTTGCCGGATTTAGATAGAGAGAAGTCTCCATTTGCATACCAGTTGTTAATTTGAAATTATTTCAGGGAAATTGAAAAGGGCAAATATGCCGCCACCGACTCCTTTGTGCACTGTGAGGAGGTGGTGCAGAAAAGCGAATTTGCCATTGTGTCCAATCACCGCGTGATTTACGTCAGCAAAAACGATTTATTCGGCACTTGGACGGTAAAAGTGATAATTCTCCTTTTTTTCTCTCAATATTTGATGTTCCTTTCCTAATTTGTGTTTAGGTGCAATGGGCGTATCTATGGGGTGAAATTGTCTCGATTCATTCCACGGATCGCGGAGTCGAGGTCACACTCAGGAAGGAGGGCAAAAGGGTCATGGGCATGTTCACCTCGCACGAAGTGCAACGCAAGCTCATACTGATTCCACACAAAACGCGGCGCGATAACCTGGCAGAACTCATGGAATCTCAACGCAAAGACGCTTAAGCTCTGCTACGGTCACTGACTAACTGAATGGCTGCCCAGCTGCCTGGCCGCCGCACGCGAAGGCCGCAACGCACAACGCACGCCACCCACCCACACATCGACTAAATTCGTACCACTATTTTACGAAACAAAGCAATTCGCTTCGAGACACAAATGAATTGATTCAGTTAACATACAAATACTATTAACAACTATTTATTACACTTAAGCTTTGAACATATGAATTTATTTTTAATTTCCTTCCCCCTTTTCCCACAAGTTTTTCATCGCATGATTTTTTGTTCAGGTATTTTATTATTTTGAATTGAGCACTACCTCGTTTTTCCTTACATTTTTCAAGAGTTGTTAAATGATTTTTGTTATTTTTATAATTAAAGTATTTTACTGAGCTTTAAATCGTTGTTATTGTAATAATCAAAGACCAAACGAAAGAACACTGCAACACATTTCAAGCAAATTATGTGAAAAAAATATAATAAACATTGCATATTTTAGGGCTGACGAGAAAACTCGATTTTGAATTGTATGAAGAAAAATATTTGTACCTATTCACAATAAATATAATGTTCGTAAATGCGTGTCTTCAATTTATCGTCCAGTTGGATGGGATTAGACGCGTCCCGATAACCCAAAAATATGTATAAATCGGATTTTGAAGTCCCTTTTTTAAATTTGGGGCCAAGTTAACGAGAGCCGGGAAGTGAGAAGAAAATTTCAGGAGCAGCAGAATCCTAGAGAACACCTTTCGGATAATTTTGTCTTCTTTCTATATGCATACACGTTTCCTTGGTGCAGTGACAACTTTTACTTTTCTCTTAATACAGTAGGGGAAGCTTGAATCATGACGAAGATTGTGAAGAGACATTCTGGGATCCCACTAGTTCATATTCTGAGTATTAAAAGGAGAAGAAAATAGTCCTACACTTCCACACTGAGGAGAAGATTGAGAAAAAACATCCTGTGATCCCATAATATCATAATCTGAGTATTAAAGAAGAGAAGAAAATACCCGTAAACTTCCTCGAATATCTCTTTCGGAGAATACTGAGAAGAAACAACCTGGGATCACATGATCTCACATTCGGAGTGTTAAAGGGGAAGAAAATACTCGCTACATCTCCTTAGAGCATGGCTGAGGAGAATATTGTGAAGAAACATCCTGTGATCCTGTGTGAGTACTAAAGGAGAGAAGAAAATCCTCGTAAGCTTCCTCGGAGTATGTCTTTCCGAGAATTCCTCGGAGTATGTCTTTCCGAGAAGATTGTGAAAAAACATACTAGGATCCCTCAATTTCACCTACTCAGTGTTGCAAGGTGAAGACAATACTCGTACACTTCCTTGGTGCCTATATCCACACTGAGGAGATTATGAAAAAACATCCTGTGATCCCATAATATAATCTGAGTGTTAAAGGACAGAAGAAAATATTCGTACACTTCCTCGGAGTATCATCGTGTCTTTCGGAGAAGATTGTGATGAAAAATCTTGGCATCCCATAATCTCCGAGTCTTATAGGGAGACGAAACTACTCGTACAATTGCAATATCTTCATCGTATTTTTCGGAGAAGATTCTGATGAAACATCCTGGGATCACATAATCTCTCATTCTGAGTGTTAGAAGGAGAAGAATAAATACTCGTACACTTCCTTGCAAATTCTTTAAATAAAGCTACGCTATGCGTTAATTTTATTAATTCTCAATAATTGTTTTGTAAATAGACATACTTAAAAATCCTAAAACTCCACCTGAGTAGAGCAAGGGCTCGGCTAAACTTTCTTCATGAAGCTATTCGGCGGTGTGGACACAGTCATGATGGGCTCATAGTTATTGCAGTCGTTGTCGCAGAAGGAAGTGAAGGAGGCCACCGCCACGGAAATGCCGCTGGCCTCGAACTGGTTGATGATCATGTTGACTTTGCTCTTGCCGCCGGCGCCGGACTTCAGTATGGGGGAAGCGGGATTGCTGCCGCTCAGTTCGGCTCCCTCGTAGCTGTCGCACAGTTCGAGACTGTTGAGCAGATTTTCCTTTTCGCTTTGCTTGCACTTGGCCGGTGTGGCTATGGAGGAGCTGCGAGCGGAGGAGGTCGTCTTGTTGAGACGATTGAGAAACCAATTTTTGGCTGATTTCTCGTTGCTGGAACTGTTGCTACCATTGCTGTCTTTGCTGTTGTTTGTCTTCTGTGGACTTGCAGTGGGCGTGTTGGATTTCTTTTGCTTTTTCTGTTCTTTGTTGGCGGATGTGGGAGGGGTAAGCGCAATGGCCTCGGCCTCATTGGAGCTGCAAGCAGAGTAGGTTTTCTTCACCACCTTTTTCAGACGCTCCGAATTCGTACCCACGGAGAGCTGACTAGAAAGCTTGCTGTGCACATCCTTGACCTTCGTTTGAAATTCGAGCTTCTCTGAGGTGCGAGCATCCGATTTCGGGGTCGAGCTGCCGTTGGGACCGTTGGTGGACGTGTTCGTTTCGCTGTTGTTCAACAGTATTGCCGTATCCGATGCTATCGGACTCTGATCCGTCGACTTGAGTGGCTGCGGTGGACACTTTGGTACGTCGTATTCGAACTTGTCCGCCATGGCGATGGAGTTGTTGACTTTATCCGGCAGTTCTGGTGGCTTCGCCTCGGTACGCTTCCCAATCAGCAATTCTGTTGGTTCGTGCATGTCGTAGAGCGGCGAAGGCTCCTCGTATATGCAATCCACTGGACCTACATTGGCGCCACCATTCACGCTCCCGTTTTGGTGGCTGGTCACGAAAGTAATTTTCTTCAGCATTGGTGGCGTGGGCAGCTTCCGGGCGTTCTTCATCATCGCCGACGAGTCACTGCGTATGGCTGTCTCGACTGCGTGTATCCACTCTTTTGCATCCACTTCGTTGGTGGCTTGGAATAGGAATTTTTTGTTCGGGTCGGCGGTGGTGATTTGGAAGCAAATCTCACGTCGCTTACCCTCGCCCGAGTGCTCAATTTCGATGCCGTTGCTTTTCAGGTGCAGCGTAATTGTCGGCTTCGGTGAGGTGGGTCCGTCCGCGTAGCACAGCAACCAATCGTTAAGAATGCCACAGTAATACTTCTTGCTCTGGTCGAAGAACAGACGCTTCTCAATGCGCTGCAGTTGTCCATACTTGGCCGACTTCTGTATGGTCAAGTGTCCGGCAGGCAGTTCAATATAGGGGCAATCTATTGTTTGGGTGAACTCCATCTCGGCTGTAATGGTCTGCAGTGTTTCATCCGTGTCCACCTGGGAGACCTGGCAAATGTCGTAGATTTGTCGATCTGCGTCGTCGTTCTCATCGTCCGCGCTATCCCCGCCTACGTCGGTTGGGTCGGTTCGCATACATGAAACACGTTGCCCGGATAATCTGGTAGAGCAACGAAACGTCTTGTCACTGTCCGCGGAGTTATTGAAGGCGATGTACTCCCTTGAACCCGACTCTATTAAGAAAAAAACCAAAAGAACTCTTATCAGAATGAATTGCATGGGCTCCCGCTCAATGTCTGCACTTACTCTTCTTATTATTCGCACTCATGTCTAGATAGGAAACCTCCTCCGGCTTTCCTTTTGTCGCCGCACTCGCATTTGTTCCGTTGCTCATTGTAATTACTGCATATCGGCTGTCCGTGACCGCACCCACTCCATTTATGTGAGGAGTACTGTGAGCCTTTTGTCTGTGCATAGCCGCGCATTGACCCAAGAGTTGCTCGCATCTCTGCAGCAGATTTGCGGTGGCCTCTGCGGCTGTCATGTGGAAAATATTGGAGGTGTTTTCATATTCGGATGTCTCGAGCGAGGCTCTGAAGTGATCGCGTACGTCTGCAGAGAGAAGAGCAATCATTAGAATGAGACAATAAATTGGAGGGAGGTAAAGTGAAAGAGAGGGAGGCAGAGAAACAGTCGGAGAGATAGAGGGAGTGAGAGACACAGACAGAGGATGAGAGAGAGACACAGACAGAGGATGAGAGAGAGACACAGACAGAGGATGAGAGAGAAACACAGACAGAGGATGAGAGAGAGACACAGACAGAGGATGAGAGAGAGACACAGACAGGGGATGAGAGAGAGACACAGACAGAGAGGAAGAGAGTTAGAAACAAATTAAATTCGATAGATAGATTAATAACAATTCAAGGAGATCACTTTTTGGTTTAGAGATGTGCTTCTTTTTTGGAACTAAGTTTTAAAAACAGAGTGTGCGAATAGAAGATAAAGTATAGATAGAAATAACCCATGAAATGGTTTTGAACCCTCGACTGCAAGACTAAAAACCACTGTATCTCTATCTAAGGCCTGTTCCTTGGAAGAGTTAGTTGAAACACCGAAGTCAAGCCCTCCATTCAATTCCGTCTTTATAATAAGGGTCAAACTCTGAATGGTATGTTTATGTCCCCTACGACTTGAACCTACTGCCCTTTCTGCAATCTGGGCTTGGTGTTGTGAAGAGCCACTCTCAGTTAAGTCTCTGAAACTCAACAAATTGGAATCACTCTCTCCGAAGGTGTTAAAGGAAAACTTCACTATGGTAATGCCTTGAGACTCGCAGATTAAATTGTATGGGCGCACTCTTAAACCTCTTTTGAGGATTAATGCTGACACGATTTAATTAATTTCTTTTTATTGCAACATACTTTACAAATAGATTTATAAAATATTGGATGATGTAGGACAACGAGGCCATTTATACCAGTGGTATAAAACCGATTTTATGTATCAAATGTTTATATTTCTGACTGTACAATTCTGGGCCTTGTGGTCAGAGGGATTGAGGTGATAGTACCGGGTACATAGACACCAGCATTTATACCACAATTCAGTTCAGAACCATCTGTACTAATTTAGATAAAAGGGATCGAAATTGGAGCCTTGGTTAATGGACTCAGAACTGGAGAGAAGAACGATATTGATTTTCTTATAAAAAATGGTTCCTGATCATAACAGTCGCCACGGAGCATGGTGAAATATTAGGCGTTCAAAATGTTATGAGATTTTATGCGGAGCGTCAGGGCACCAATTGTAACAGTCTTTCGTATATAGTTGTAAAGGAGTACTACTCCAACCATTACCTGAATGACTCGGTTAGATTTCGATTTAATGTTTCAGGGAGTAGTAGCACCGCGGCCAGCAAGAACCTATTATGATAACCCCTGTGATTCACTCTAACCTTAGGCTTTATATAAATTGGAGCACTTTGGAAGGTTGACTTGGGTAAGAAACCCTCTGGGAATTTCTTCAGCTGGGAGAAAATCGCTCTTTTCAAAACTTTAAGTCTCTATACAAATGCTACTTAGGCTATTATTGCCCTAGCTATCATAGAATAGATCTCTCATTTCGTATTAGGTCTCCAGGAAATTCCAAACAATTTTAGACAGGCCAATAAAGTCCTAAAACATTAAATTAGTATTTGTCAAACGCAATCGTAATGCCCAAGGCCCATTTTACTTCGTTGCATTACTCAATTGCCGTACATTAAAGTACCTAAGGCAGCGATGGGAAACCTCAAGGCAGGTCTTCCAAAAGAACTAAGACCAGTGACCATAGAGAAGGGACACTTAAACGTCAAATTTTCTGACTTTTAAAAAAATGTCTTTGTTTATCATTAGTTGGCTAAATTGATAGGTTTGTTTATCGTTGGTTAACCAGAATTCTGAAGAAAATCGGCCACACTACTACAGTTTTGCACATGGGTTAGTGTGCTCAAAACAAGAGTCATTTCTCTGTATTCTCTGCTAACACTGCAACCGTTTTTATTCCCAATTTTGTATAAAAACGTGCGTTCAAGGTCCTTAGGTACTTAATGATACTTTCTTTTCTGTCTGCCACTGCCTGACTTTTCCCACCGCGGTTCCCCACAATTCACATACACATTAAATACATAAAATGTTTACAGCTGCATCTGGAAGGCCAAGTAAATTGGCATGGAGAAGTTTAAGAACCCCTGTTTTAAGTGCAGCCATTTAAGATGACCTCATAAAGCAAATGTCAACGAAAACTCAACGACACAGTAGCAATTAAAGCCAATTTCTCCGTTAGGAGTGGAGGCTCTGCGAAGAAAACAAAATAAAAAGAAACATTTAAAAGAGTACCGCACAAAAGTGCATAAAATGTGAGCCCAATTGCGAAATATAAAACGCAACAAAAGGAAAATTACAATAATGGTAGAAGTAATAATAATAAAAAAAACGCTAAAAAGACAATTGAGAAAAGTAAAAGCTGCAAATTTACTGAAACTAGACTTTTATAACTCGAGCAAACTGCTTGAGAAACACATACACACACACTCGCACGAACATGAGTAAAAAACAACAACAAACACCGAACCACGAAAATAGCCACAGGCAGAGGCGCAGGCGAAACTTTTTGTGGCGACGGCTGCAGGCAGGAGACAGGGAGTAAGGCAGGAAGGCAGGCAGTGGGCTTAGTGGCTGGGAGACATGGTGAAACAAAAACCGCAGCACACAGAAACCTGGCTGAGGCTCGCAGTGCCGCTTGTGGCTGAATAGTCGCACTTAGTATGAGTATGAGTCAGTTAGGCGGCTATTAAGCTGTGTTTTTCTGGTGTTGTTATGATTTGAGTTTTTTGTTGTTGTTTTTTTTGATAATTGGTTTGTAATGAGGTTTTTGTTACTCGCTGCCACACGAGAAAATCGTAAAAATGGTAAGCGGCCCTACCAATACTCCCCGCCCCCCTTCCCAGCTTACACAATGCGCTATTTAAGCGTTACATCAGCTGGTGCTGTGGCAGCGCTGTTTGCTTGGTCACACATTTCCCAAGGCGCAGTGGCCTGGAAACCTTTCCACATTCATCATGGCTACTTACCGAATAGAAACTGCTCGATATCCGCACGTTGCTCCAGCTGCTGTCGTTGCTGGTGGTGGTGTTTTTGGGGATGCTGCTGCTGCTGCAAATCCATCTCTGTGCACAAGTTCCACGAATATTTGAATTTTCGGTATATTTCCAACACAATTGTTCACCACAAAAAGAAATCCAAATTCGTAGTAAAGTTTAAAAAGTAATTTTTGTTTTCTTGTTAAGTTTTTCCGTTTCAAATTTTTAACTCCAGTGCTAATTGCATAAATTAACACAATCGCGTTAAAAGTATCTCAGCGCTCTAATAGAAATTCAATTTGTCTAATACATTAAAAAATAAATAAAATCACAAAAGACAACAACCACACTAAAAAAAAACTTAATAAAAGTTAATAAATAAAGCAACGCGTTCAATGAGAAGTATTTCACGTCTGCTTAGCAGCTAAGCGCATCTTCTGTGCTCATAAACAAAATTCACTTTACGCGCACACACACACACACGACGTAGCGATGCTCTAATCTAAACGGAACGGAGTTGCACTGTCAGCATGGAAAACAAGCAGGCCGAAAAGAACGCACAGCACGTACATAAATAAGTATCTATAGTTGCGACCGCGTCGGGGTTGTAGTTGCGCCAGTTGCGGCTCCGGCTCTCACATGAGCATAGCCACAATGAACCTATCGACGTTGCCGCTGACTGCCTCTGCCTCACTGGCGCTCTGGCTCGCTGGCTGCTAGTAATGATCAATCGCTCGCACGCACTCACAGCGCTTTGCGTTTGCTCTGGTGGAGTTGAACTGAGCCAAGCAAGCAACCAAATTTCCAACCGTCTCCTACAGCGTTCGTTTATCCGAGTAGAGTTCAATTGGTTTCATTATTGCCAGTACATACAAACATATGTGGTTGTTGTTGCTTGTTCTTGGTTTGTTGGTGTTGTTGGTGTTGTTGTTGCAATATAGTACGGGTTCATTTTGTCTTGTTTTGCGGTCGCTGGTTGATTCCTGCGGGCTCTCACAGACAAACACGATTCTTATAGTTTTTCTTCGCTTTATTTGCGGTTCATTGAAATTGGAAATTGCGTTAATGATGTTATTTGCGAAATGGATTGCTGTTTATAGGTACTTTGTTGTGATTGTTGTTGTTGTTGCGGTTGGTTTGTGAAATTGTAACACATTTTTGCTGGAGTTTTAGGTCAAATATATGAGGAATACATGAGAATAGAAAATGTTGGTTACCTTTCAGCCAAGTAGAGTTGGCAATAATTATTTGTATTAAGTTGCAAACAAGTTGCACAAAGGTTACGGAAATTTAGTGGGAGGCATGGGACATCATTAGTTCCCAAATCACTGGGATAAAGGTCAATGAAAACATCTTTAATTGCGCGGAAGTTTCATTAAGGTTGCAGAGGGAATCTATGGACAACAGAAGTTGCACAAAAGCTGCAGAAAACATCTTTAGTTGCTTAGAAGCAACAGAACAGTTGCTGAAAACTTTTTAATTGCTTGGAAGTTTCATTAAGGTTGCACAAGGAATCTAAAGAAGTTGCACAAAGGTTGCAGAAATCATCTTTAGTTGCTTAGAAGTAACAGAAAAGTTCTGAAAATATTTATAATTGGGTATAAGTTTCATAAAGGTTGCAGACGGAATCTATGAAGACCAGAAGTTGCACAAAAGTTGCAGAACACATCTTTAGTTGCTTAGAAGTAACAGAACAGTTTCTAAAGATATGTATGATTGCTTATAAGTATCATAAGAGTTACAGAGGGAATCGAAAGAGCTCAGAAGTTACTCGAAGGTTACAAAAAACATCTTTATTTGCCCCGAACTAGCAGAACAGTCATTGAGAATATTTACAAATGCGTGGAAATATTACAAATAACACCTTAAGTTATTATTATTATTATATCTTACACCATAATTAATTATGATTGCAAAGTGTTGGGGGAATGAGTACTAGCTACAGAGGCTTTTGACTCGAAGAGAAAAGGATTTTTTTATAGAAAGAAGCATTTTGGAGACCAAGCCCGTGGCAGGATTTGAACCTACGACCCTCGTGGTGTGAAACTTCTTTAGTTATCTAGAACTAATTTAACTTTTGGGGAAAAACTTTTAGATAAGCAATAATTGCACAAATATTCTAGAAACGGTTTCTAGTTGCAGAGAAGTTGCCTTAAGCTTGCATGTAATAACTTCCAGTTGCACAGTAGTTGCATAAGAGATGCAGCAAATAGTTCGATGGACAATACTCCTAGAGAAATAAGGTTCAGAGTTAAATCAAAGAGTTAAATACTGCAAAAAAATCAATTTTTTTGTGAAAGAACCGATCCGCACTTCAGAGCAAAATCTCTGTGAGTGCCTCTCAGTTTTCAATAGAGTGGATGAGCTCTACTGTACGCACTTCTTAAGTTTCTCAAAGAAAACATGAGAGATAATATTGTTTTGCTCCATTTCTAAGTATTCTGCTTCTCTATTTGGTCAATATAGAATGTTTCGATGGATCAAATACTACGAAGGCTACTGGCCATGATCGTGATGCCTTCGTGATGTTTGTTCAAGCACCATCCCCCACCAATCACTTTGCCATAACGTTCCTAATTGGATGCAGTTTATGGTGCCAGCCCATTCTCCCACCCAGTTAAAGTTTACAACCAGGCATAAAAATTGATCAAATAATTATAGCAAATTTCCGATGAAAATGCTTAGAAATACAAACATAAATAAATGCTCGCACAGAAAAAATGAAAGTATTCCGTCTCTAGTTTAGATATGACGACGCCTCCAACTGCCTTCAAAGCTGAAATTTGAGACAAAGCAAACTTATTTATTTTTCAATTCGTAGTAAATTTGTTTAATTACAAACACAAATTTATGTATGTAGTTTTCTTCGGAATGCATGATTCCGCCTCTTGGTTAAACTAATTGATTTAATTATTCCCATTAAAAGCGAATAGTGCTCATTGTCTGTGTGGACTGGGGGCTGGAGCTGGCGCTGACTTCAGTGGCTTGAGGTAACAATTAAATTCGATTGACTCATGCAAGCAGAACACATTTGCGGGCAACATGCGGAACACATTTTCATATACACACGAGTATGTTTGAACAGCATTTAATAAGTAACCAAAAGTTGGAAACAGCACTGCTCTGATGGAGCTATTAGTATGGTCATTAATAAGTGTCATCGCTGAGTTGGGTGTCTATGACGTATGATGAACACTTATGTTATATCTACAAACAATTACTCAGAGATATGCGCGAAAGTTGGCCATAGCGCTAAACGGTCCACAGTCGGTGCAATCAGTTGTACAATCAATCGTACGATTTAGCTCTGAGCGACGGTTTGAAGGTTATTGCAGCAAGTGTAGCGTGTGGAAGTAGAGTGTAGTATTGGAAAACACTACGAGCCTTCCATAAAATCTGTGGTTATTGCACGGTAACTTCGGAGGAGTGGAAATTCTTTCGAGTTGAAACAATTTGGAGCGTTATTTAAATGATATTGAAGCCTGCGCATTGGTATGCCCGAATGAGAATAGCGTGGAACAGCCGAGAAGCACTTCAAATGTGAAAATGTCAAGGATATTGAGATGAAAGAAGATGTATACCAAAGCTATGAAGAAATAAAGACGTGTAGGTCGCTCTTTTGTTCAAAGGATCTTCAGGAAGACGTAGAACTTTCAAGCATACTTCTTTCTTTACTTTCAAGGCACACTTCTGCATCATTTCACATGGTAGAAAAGTGTATAAAAATTCTCGCAAATTTTCGGTTATTTATCAATCCACACTTTTGCAGTGGTCTACGGCGAAAAAATTGCATGACTGGGCTTCGTAGTTGCGAGCGCTGCCAAATTCGTTAAGCTACATAAATAAAAGCAGCAAATAAAGTTCGACAAAAGGCTTAGAAACGCTTCGAAGCGATTGTTTGCAGTGAATTTCACAAAAAACTCACTCATAGAAGAAGATTCGTAAAAATTGTGTTTAAATATTTCAAGCGTGAAATCAACAAGTAAATCATTTTAAGACACTAACGAATTGAGTAAATACGATTTCGCGCCGCTCCCCTCACATTTCGACGAGCATTTAAATTACCCAAAGAGATACAGGAGATAATACCAGACAACAACAAAAAGGTATACAGTCGTATCATCACATGGGAAAAAATTGGAAAAGAAAAAACTACACGCCTGCCAATTGACAGCGGCACAGACCTACAGAACCAAGCACAGAACGTGGAAATAGAGACAATTTCGAGTCCACAACAAAACACTTGGGAGCAGCTCACGAAGCAAAAGCATCGGGCGTGCGCTGCAACCAGCAATTTCCAGTGGAAGATATTTTAATCAATCCAAGCGTGCTGCGGGGGGGAGGTAGCAACAACAAAAAAGAAACTGCAAGTTTGCTTCTCATGTGAAACCAAAGTCAACGGCAACAGCAACAGCAACAGCGGCAGTGGCAGCGGCAGCGGCAGTGGCAGCGGCAAATGCAACATGACCATAAAAATATAATGCAGCCGGAGCAGAGCGCATGATTTATGTGCACTATTGTTGTTGTTCTTATTATTGTTGCTGGTGCTGCTAGTAATGTGACTGAAAGTGATTATGGATGTGTGTGTGTGTGAATGTGTGCAGCTCCACCACCTCCCGTAATGGTTTCTTCCACAATTGTTTTTCGAAATTTATGTGAGTTTTCAATTTTACCAAGGATCATCTCCACTTATACGAGTAGTCTGCCAGACCAGGCTGGTCACTTTTAGGCATTCACGGAGCACTCGTCTTTTGCATAAGCTCACAACCTATTCAGCTGCCGTTGCGCATGCACAACACTAACGCTGCTTAGATTTCATTCAATTCATTATGACAAACATGGGTGGAGCCCAATATTCTGCGTGTTTGATAAGTAAACCCAGCGATCATGGCTGCAGGCGATTTCATTCTTCTGCTCCTTTTTGTAATACAAAAGCCTGAGAACAATACAAAAGATTTATGCATATGTGGAGAAGGAACTTTGTTTCTAATCACTTAAGAGCATTCGCAAGGAATTGGAAGGGATGTGAGAAACTGTAGAACAGAGGATACCATTCTGAGTCGATAAACAAATCACAAATCTTTGTTGAGTCTTTTGTTATTATGGAAGAGAGATGTGATCATGCAAAACACTATTGTAACAAAGGATAAAACATTTATTTTCCAAAGAAATAAATTGTATTATTAAGATTATTTCTCAGCGAGTTTATGGACAAGACAAGTTGCACACAGTAGTTGCAATTGTGTATGTGTAGGTATGCCACCGTAATAATTTTCAGAAGGAGAATTATTGAAACATTTTGGCAGATCTTAAAGCTATTTCGGACACGCCACTTGTCCTCATCAGAGATCTTTCAATGAAAGGCAATTTTTTCCCATGCATTTATTATGCATCAGAAATCAACAGCATACCAACGATGAGCCCTCCCAGGAATCAAACATGGGCATTCAGCTGTGGTAATCTGTCCATCCAGACAACTACGCTAACTGCAGGTGGTGAACTGCCTGATCAAATTCTGTTCATATATTGTTTCATTCCACCACACTCTAAACTACTAGTAGCTGTGTCTCATTATTACCAAAGAACATATAGAATACAGTTGATATGAATGTATTTGTGCGAGTTCTGCTAGTGTAAGGAGGTTTTAAAATGGATGTATGTAGTGGTAAAAATACACTGCACCCCCCTTAACTTCTTCTTTGTTATTGCCCTCATTTGCTCCGTTAAGTCTCTCTTTCTATTTTATTACATTTCAGTGTCATAGTACATTACTTTTTTGAGTGGACAGACTAATTAAGCCTGATCAACATTAACTAAAGTATTATGCTATAAGTACGCTTCAACGGAACAATCCAAAGAGTTATCAAAGCTCTTTTCTGAGTAAATGATATTAAGGATGAACGCAGGTACTAAAATGTCGCCAACTTTATCTTAAGATAGGCCAACATATCGGTTAGGAAACATGGATAAATAGCAAATATGACGTTATTCACGGTATAACTTCGCCCAAAATGCGTTCCTCCAACTGTTGGTTCTTTCCTTACAGAAGGATAGATACTAAATAGTGTAGGGTCTTACAACTATGTATGCAATATAGTGTATGTTTACAAGTGAGTGTTTACAAGAAACTTTAAACGAAGAATATACATTTCATGCAATGTAATAATAAGTAATTATTATTGCTGGTAATTTGTAAAATGGCCTCGGGAGAATCGTGTTTATTTTGTTTATACCGATTATTATTATTATTATTATTATTATTATTATTATTATTATTGTAACCTTACACCACAATCAATTATGAGTGCAAGGTGTTCGGGGAATGAGTACTAGCTACAGAGGCTTTCGACTCGAAGAGAAAAAGATTTTTTACAAAGAATCGATTATATTGGCATGCGAAACTAGCAACAAAAAAATATCGTTATGAAGCTTTGTTCGAAGAAATCCGATATTTCGTTCTCTGATCGCTATTGCAGAATTTATATTGGATTAAAGGAGAAAAAATGTGGGCTTATTAAGGTACAAAAACAAATTTGTTGCATAATTTTTGGCGAAATACTTCTTAGTTTGTCTGGCTTGACAACGGTTATGCAAAGCAGTGTAGAGTGCAATGACCCCTCGGTGAATCATACAATGTTGAGTTTGAGCATGAAGTCGCATCTTTTGAATATGAACCAAGACACCAACTAAAATAATTAACGAGACGTGACAATAATATTGCTATAAACATTTGGTACGGTCATGTACTTGAGAAAGGCTGTTGGCTAACCAAACTGGTCAGAATACATGGAAGTACTCGCATAAGCTCCACATTGAAACCCACCATAAATGTTTGCACAGAAACCGGTAGGAGGGAACAGAACAGGTTGCGAAACCAAGCTGGAGTTATTCAAGGCAGTATCAGCGCCACCAATTGAAGACCGGACTGCGCAAGGAGATTGTGTTTGAAAATCAACTTGGGTGTGAGCTACTCAGCTTGATGGGGATAATGACTCAAAAGTGGCCCAAGGAGAGTAGAAAAAAAAATCAATGTAACGCTGCTTCTTTCCATAAAGATTACTGTTGTCATTTTGGGTGATGCTAAATGAAGAAGGAGAAAGGATCAAATTTGTATACTGCTAGAAAAGTTATTATTTTTGTTACTATATGAGAATTTATAACTTGGCTGAGTCTCTAATTTTATGTCTACAATTCGGTTGCTTGAAACACTCCCGGTGTTTCGGGATAGAGACTACTTTTTCAGACTATCAGTTTAGTGAAGTGAGTTGACCATATGTGTATATGATAATTCTAGGTAATGTTTTGCAGCAAGCCAAGGATATCTTTAGCCTCCAATTTAAGACTTATTATTTCCCTTACTCCAATGTAACGGTTTGAAATTTGAACGATTGTCTTCAGTTGCCGATATTATTGCTTAGAAGATCATTTAATCGCGTGTTTTTGTGGTATATTTGTCTCTTTCTCTCACTCTTTAATTGCTTCTCGAAAGTAAACAGCGACATATACTCAATCTTATTCCCACTGAACTGTCACAGAGCAACTTTCATATAACCACTCATAATGAGAGGAAGGCTACACTACAATTTCAGTTAATTTTCAGCACATTGAGTTAAGCTCCAAGTTAGTTTTCAGACTTTCAAGGCATATTATAAGCAATGTGTGACTAATAAGATTTCTTAATGGGTGCTCAGGAATATCACGAAACCAATGCAATATGTCTGGGATATGCTTGGCGGTTATGAGACACCAACTGCCCGCTGCTCCAAAACTTGTTGAGGTCGTTCTTGTGTAGAGGGTAATTAGCGAATGACGGAGTATTGGTTCTACTGGTCGAGCGGTATGTTTTCCGTTATACTTGTCTGTGCATAACTGTGGAAGACATCACTGCGGACAAGGGTACAATGTACACAGTTTCAACTATAATTGATGCTTTACCACGAAAGATTCCAAAGCGATGAAAACTGATTAGACACAGACACAATGGAAAATATTATTTGTTTTTATATTTCAAATGATTGGTTTTCGTTTTTTTACTCCAACGAAATTTCATTTTAATTTAGAATTATTTCCACCACTTCTTCACAGCCTTGTCGCTAATTTGCTTTGGAAGGTAATGAAAAAAACAACAGCAACAACAACAACAGTAATTATAATTTTAATCAAAGTTTACGATTTTCATTTGTTCGTGTAGCATACTTTTCCGCAACAACAACAACAACAACATTAACAACTTCTTAAAACAAAAAAAAAGTGTTTAATTTTTTTTCTTAATTTAAACTTGTATATGTAACAAAATCAACCACAGCGTTCACACCTTAGGAAAGAAAATAATGATGTACGTCAGGCGTTAAAGACCGAGCAACAACAATTTAAATACAACACACTTGTGCAACAGAGTTCTTAACTTATGGGCTCTTCGCACACGTTTGTTTCATTTTGTCGCTGCATTTCCTGTAATTTTCATTTAATTGCTTTTGTTGTTGTTGTTGTTGTTGTTGTTGTTGTTGTTGTAGAACTTAAAACTACAACTGCAATCGATTGGTTTCCTTCCTGTGCAAACGAAAGCGCGACAAAAGTTGCCAGCATTTATCTAAAGGAGACACACACACACACACTCACTAACTGCACACAGGCAGACCGCGGAGCCGACATTAAGATATGGGCTTGAAGCCGTTTGTTTATTGCATTGCATCCGGTGTCATCCGTTTTAAATTTATTTACTTCTTCTTGTTTTACTATTCGAAATTTTCTTGTAAATTTCAAAACATTCACTATGAGCGCAAGCGAACGAGCGACCGCGCATGCGTACTTTACTAAATCACAGGCGTATATGAGGAGCCACTCTCTATGCTCTGGCCCAGGCAGGCGGATAGACAACCGTCCACAACGTGTCTCAACTACATACATACATGCATACATGCATACATACGTAGCTGAATCAGCCACCAGCAATATTATAAGTCAGTCGGCGATGAAACGATGAGCCACCACAACAGCACTAGCAACAACAAACACGGCACTAAGATTGGCACAACCGCAACCCAACAACTTTGCGAGTCAACAACGCCATACGACTGAGCAAGCGAGCGAGTGGTCGCGGTTTGTCTGTTTGGAATCAACTTTTTACTGTGCTCATTTTGCACCCTACATCGATGGGGGACATGTGTATTTGGAAGTTGCCTCTCACTTAGGTGCTCCCCGCTAAGCTAGATGCGAGTAGGCGGTTAGGCGCAATGTGATGAAATGAAAGTGTGCGATGCCTGTGGCTTAAATGCAAAACATATCAAGAAGACATGCATATGTATATGACAGGAGCATATTTATCTGTTTTCCATATTCCACATCTATAACAAGTGAGCCTTGAACATGCACCCGTATTATGGACCGTCAGATTTGAGCGGGAAAGATGAAGATTCTAATATTACTGTCTCCAAAATACTTGGTAGATGCTAGTATTGAACCATAAAATTGAGGTGTATGTATATTTCAAAATCCACCATAAGCCATTGTAATCATGAAGTACATGTCTGAGCTTCGGGAGAACTGAACGTAGCTCTGTAACTAGTTAGTTCTTTATTGAGCACAACGCTGTGCTGTCCGTTGAAAGTGTCCGTCGTTCTGAATTTGCTTCAGTAAAATTGTACACATTTGTACAGAAGGCGGCAGTGGCGAATTGAAACTCCATTGCTATAATTAACAGAAATATTTTGATTTTTAAGCTGTGATAAAGTGTGAAACCGTTCACTGAAATGGCTTACCAGTAGATAATTCTGTGTGAAATTTCCTAGGACATTTACTCAGAATCAGGATGAAGGAAATATAAAAATTTAAAAGTGTAACTTTTTAGTCTAGAAATTATCCAGAACATTTATTTACTCGGAATCAGGATGAAGGAAATATACAAATTTCAAAGCTTAACTTTCTAGTTTTCCTTATATAAAAAGTTTGTCTAATACACCATAAGAAAGGATATCCAGGTTAGCTCTGCTTTGAAATTGTTTCAGCCCACTTTAAGTACTTACCTCGGATCCGCCACTGGAGTATGACGACTATAACGCCGTCATTATTAACGCATTAACTCATTCTGCTGTCTGCCATAATCGAACACAAAGGCCAGTGTTAAGTTTCCTTTTGGCCCGAAACGCATTTTAAATAAAAAATAATAATGAAAATATTGCAAAAAAACACAATTCAATCGGATTCGATTCGCAATTTTCAACGAAAGCGCTGCAGAGAAACACAATTTGCAAAGAATAAAAAAAGACCACAACCGCAACAACAACAGTGAAATAATGGTTTGGACGAGATGGGACGGCTTTTTAAATGCAGCCTCTTTCTGTATGATCTTATTTTATTTTGCATTTTAATCCTTTTAAGGCAGTCAAGCAAGAAGGCAGGCAGGCAGGCGATACAAGCGCAGATACCTTGGCTCTCTGGACGTCGGCCATACAAAACTTACATACTTGTATGTGGGCAATCACGCTGCGATAATGTGCACGTATGTAGCTGCCGACAGAGACTTTAAAGCGGGCAAAAATCTAAGCAGCAAACGGCAGATGTGTCGTTCGAGCGTGTTGCATTTAATTAATACTCATCCATAGAAGCAAAAACAAAGTGCAGCTGTTAAATAAAAACAACAAAATTATAAACACAAACAAGAAATGAGATTCGAGCTTCATTTGTGCCAAAAAGCATAACAAAAAATAAATAAACACAACGGCAACAACAACAACAGCAGCAAGCAGAAAAATACCAGAAGCCAATGTATCCGTTGTAGCTGCTGCTAAAAAGCCGCACTCAAGCGTCAGAAATTAAACAAGAATCAGTTTACAACAACAGCAAGCAACAAACACGTTAGTTTGACTTGCGCAAGCAACGAACAATCTACCGAACGAAGAACCGAGTGGCATGCAAGCGCACTCACACTTGCGCAAAGCTGGCCGCAGCCGAAACACGCACGACCGGCCGACCACGACTCAAAGCGGTCGTTGTTGGTCACCACTCAAAAAGCGGGGGAAACAAATGCTGGCAGCGAACGTACATAAAGCGGCTCTATGAGATAAGACCGCAAAACAAGAAATTAAGTGAGGTCTCAATAAAGGGGTTTAATTTCGTAAGGAACTCGTACATCAAAATACGCAATTATAAATAAAAAAAATAATTCAGAATAAAAGTTACTGAACTCTTCAATTCCAGTGACCAAAAATGCAGCAGATTACCTACCGACTTTATTCGCTGTTCTGTATGTATTTCGTACTAATTGAGGATCAAATTTCCACTCGTGCTGCGCGTTGGCAACTCTGGCCATGCAGCACACTTGCTGCAGCGCTGATTGCGCTCTGGCCAACAGCCTTGACTTTGAATGCTTGCTTTGACTTGCGTGAGTTCGCCTGACAAAGTTTGCCTCTTCCCTCGGCTGCAATTACAGCTAAGCTGCAGTTGGGAGGGAATGTGTGTGTAGATAACAGGTTCCGTTTGGCCACAGCCACGAATGCGTGCCAAGTAATTTGTGTAAATGAGCGTGGTTTGCAGCAGGTTACAGTGCTGCACAAACCACTTATTTTCGTTTTATTTATGTAGGTATTTAAATTTCATTTCCAGCATAGCGGATTGAATCGGGACAAAGCTATCGTACGCGCAGCCTACTTCAATTGTCGCCTTGGGTCTGTGCTGTGGAAATTTGTCAACCTTTTTTTACTACGCGCCTGCAATAAATTTTCGCATTTTAATTTATTTTCAGCTTGGTTAGATAGGAAACAAAAGCCACATGAGTCAGACGGGCATACAAATGAACAGACGTGCATATAATGCCATTATACCAACATTACGATGGTAATTCAGTCTATTGTCGCCTATTGTATATTTCCCATCATTATATGCAGTCGAACATAGAAGAGCGTGACTTAATTGCCATTTGATCCAGTTCTACAATTGCCTCGTTCTACCCACACAAATGAAACATAAATCAACTTTTTTCCACAATAGAAATGATGTAATTGACAAAATATGACTCGATATAGAATTTTAGCTTTTGCTGCGACCTTGATGAACTTTGATGACCCTCCATGCCCATTACTGTTTTGGGTGGAACACTGGTGTTTGGATGGCTTAATACTCCACCATCAAAAAGAGAAACATATTTATTCTTTATTTATTTATTTATTAAAATGAAATGCAATTATAAATAATTATATTACATGTAAAAAGTTAGACAGCACTAGCTTCAGGGCCTTCAGCTGGGAGGTAATTTTAACAACATTGGTTGAGAAGTATATTTTAACACTTCTAAACTTAATCATGCTACGATTTTTATGTCACAGTTAAGCTGCAACTACTCTTGAGACTATTTAGTTTCTTCAGTACCTAAGTATTCCAGGGTTTAATTGCACTATTTGTTTCTTAGTTATGTTTATTGGCAGGTACATTGACAATTCAGAACAGAAATAACAACAAATAAACACCTATAAACAGTTCAAACCAATTCATAACTATTTCAGCAGCAAGTCCAAGCGATTTTGTGATCTATTTTTCCCAGACTGCGACGTTTGTGTCTTAAGCAATGAGGCCAATTGCAGCAGAGCATGTTTTTGTTGTGTATTAGATTGCACCTTAGGCGTTGGGACTGTTTTCTTTTGCTTGTTTTTGTTTTTGCTTTTCGCTTTCAGTGCTTGATTTAGCTGGGCCTTGGTACTTGTGGTGGAGACCGTTCTTTTTACAGTTTGTGCTGGTTGCTTTCTTACTTTGGTAGTTGAGTTCTGCAGAGGCGGTTGCTGTGCCGCCACTTTGTTAAAGTCCGTCTTAATGGCAGTTGGCACGTTTTTCAGTCCTGCAGTGGGATCCTTCTTCTTTTTATGCTTTTTCTTCTTCACCTTTTCAAGGCTACTGATATCTGGCTCAGTGATTTCCTCTACTTCCATAGTCGGCTTCCGCCTTTGATTTGGCTTCTCCAGCGGTACCAGCGTTTTGTGTTTACAGAAGTCACAGTGTATTTCCTAAATAAAATTAAGCTTGAAATTGTAAATTTTTGTCGATCGATTTGCTTACCATGTTACTAGTCACACGCTTCTGCAGCCATTTCGCCCGCCGCCGCTGCTTTTGTGTGAGCAGCCCTGTTTGTCGGGTGGTTTGGGACAATTGCAATTTTGCTATCAGCTTCTTTGCTTTCGCACTGCGCACTTTTTGCGGTTGTAATTTAAGATGAAACTCGTTTTCCGTCCAAAAGCATGAGCATCGTGGACACATCTGGGATGCCCCAAATTTCTCTTTCGGCACTTGCAGACTGTTCCTGGCTACTTTCCGGCAGGTATTGCTATTTGAATACAACAGTTACATATGAGCAGAGTAGTTAACAAGGAGGCGAGAGTTATCTTTATACAAGTAACTTTTACTTCTAATAAAGCTCGGTTTATGGAATACACTATAGAAGCAACGCACTGAATTTGAAATTTGAGTTGACTTATTCCATGAACATTTACTTACATATAGTATGATTTAAGCAGTTTCTTCGTGTGTGCCTCTGGCTTCGAGCAATCGGCTGTAATTGGAAGCGCATTGGCGCAATTCCAAAGTAGTTCCACTGTTCCTTCTACAGACATTTTTCTTTAAACCCATATATTTCTTATTATATTTGTTCTGATGAAATAATTTACTTTATTATTCCTTACTACAACTGTGCGTGCAAAATATAAATAAAATATTTCCATATGTTAGTTAAATTTTAGCAAATCGGAATATTGAGCTAAATCTATTGTGAATTTAGCAAATTGTCGTTGAATATTTCTCTTTGGGATTTGTAATGGGAATTTCCCTGGGAAATTCTCGTTGCAATTCAATTTCAACGTTTGTCAAATACAGATTACGGAACGCGTTGGTCCCGCGGAAACGAAGCGAAAAATCGGTGAAAAATACATATATTTATTAGTTAATATTACAAGAAAACGGTAGAATCTATAAAATTCCCTGGCAAGAACCAGATGCATTAAAATTCCAGTGGATTGAAAGAGATTGTGTGTAAAAAAGCTGCAAACAAATTAATAAAATAGAACTGAGGATAACACAGCGTTTGCAAAATGGATCCTTATGCTCAGGTGAGTGTAAAAATTTGGAAAATTTCAAGTAATACGGAAAACTTATTCTGAATTGTTTGTATCTTGAATACTAAACACACAGCGCTTGCTCGAAAAAGCTGAACAGCGAAGTCGTGCCCTTGGAATTTGCAACGCTAGCAAATTTCCATTCGCTGAGAAAGTCACCGAAGCTAACGCCAGCAGCGGCGCAAGCGCAACGACAGCGTCACAACAAAAACAGTATTCACAACAACAACCACAGCTACAGTTGCGTTCGCCTGCGCTGTCAACGCATGTAGCAACTAACTCGGCAACCACTCATAAAATGCAAGTAGTTGAAAAAACTCCAATGGAGGCATCCACTTCAACAGTGGTGTCAGCAAATAAAGTGATGCGTCAGTTCTCCGCGTTGGATAAGGAAAATATGGATTTGGGCATTGAAATTAACATTACGACAGACAAGAATATTGAAGTGAGTATGTTGCAAGGGAGGGTTGCACGTCAGAATGCAATGAAGTTACCCCTTTAAATGAAATCTTCTGCGCCACGTAAAATGCGCGTTGAATAATCAAACTTTTGTGTTGATTAAATTTTAGGGAGTCATATTGAAAATTTGTCATTGCATACATTTCTTTTAAATGTTTCAGGTGCAAGTGGAAGTAGAGGAACAGGATATAACAGACGAAGATGGAGAAAATAGCTCTCAATTCCCGACGAGCGCCAAGGAAAATATGAATCAACAACCACTTGCGAAATTACGCGACACTTCTCGCAATAGGCTGCAGCGCCTGGGAGCACTTTATTCCAATACAAATGACCTCTCATCGCCCATACACCGCACTGAGGGCAAATTTCATGCCGACTCTTCAGAAAATGGTGCCTTCGAAGGCAGCCCAAAGAAATTGAAGCAGCGTTATGGAAAGTTGGTCGCGCTGGCCAACACCATTAATCAGTGGGAGGACGACAGCACGACACACTTGGTGCCGCCACCGAAACCGGATTTGCCCAGCAGGCGACTGATGGAGACGGGGAAAAGCAAGGCAACCAAACCAATTGGGGAAACCGTACATCATGGTAGCGATTCAAGCAGCAATAAAACTAAGCAATTAAACTGGGATCCAAAAGTAATCAACTCGCTGGAGGCACAAGGATTTCAAAGGCGTGACTCTTCCCAAGTCAAAATATCATACGACTACTGCCGTGAAGATGAGGAAAATAATCAGGAGAAAACGGAGGTGATGGCGAAAGTATCTGAGGGTAAATTGAGTAAGAAATTTGAACCTGTCCCGGAGGAGCAGATACCTTTAATAGGGGATAAAAAGCCGCCAACAGTTAAAGCTGGTCTGGTGTCGGGGCGTACGGCAGCCTTTGAGAGCATCAGTAGCAGCAGCTCTAATAAGTACCCGCAGCGACCACAAAAAGATCCCACAGAGTTGTCCTTAAGGGAACGCATGCAGTTGTTTGAGAAGAACAAAGGAGAGGCTCTTGTGCCAAAAGCAGCGCTGGGCATAGCGCCGCCCATTAGCAAAATTCGACAGGACCAAGCAGCGAGACGCGAGGACACCAAAGGTAAACACTAAAATACAGTTAGGTAAAAGAAGAACAAGAAAGTGTGGAAATTGCAGAACTTCTGTGATGGTGTCTGCCTTTTTCCGACTGGCATTTCGCTATTAATTTCCATCGCTATAAGAGTGGGAAATCCACGTAAGTAGGATTATGCTTGCTTAGTATACTAAACGTGCATTTGATGCGCGGGTTTCAGTTGAAACTACCTCTGCCCAAGTAGGTAGTCACCGCGCAATTGAGCGGAGTGCCACTTCTGCGAAATTCGTACCTGCTGCGAGTGTTTTTGCAATCGCTCAGTGAATTATTTTTATTTTGGTTGTGGCCGCTAAAATGCCTTATACTGAGAATTACCTTTGGTTTTACTATTCCATTCGGTTAGTTCGAATTGTAATTAATACACTGTAAAAAAAACTGTACAAATGCCACCTTTATTCTTATTGAGTGTTTTTGTGACCACTAAATACACGTCTTTTTCCAGGCCAAATTTCGGCTTCCTCAAGCGGCACCTCCCTAAGTGTGAAAACCAACGCCGACAGCAAGGTTCGCGATAAAGTTGCCGCCTTGGTGGCGAATGCAACTTTATCCGAAAATAAAATCAAAGCGGATATACAAAAGCAACGCCAGGAGGATATGCAAATCCTGGCAAATCGCTTCAATAGGCAAAAGGATATATTCACAAGAGAACAAACGGAGCAGCAACATCTACATCAACAGAAGGCAGGGCAATCACCACATCAACAGTCGCAGGTAAAGGCCACAGCTGCCGCCCTAATCAGTGCGTCCAATGTGGCACGACCTCCGCCACCACCACCGCCACCTATGCTCAAAGCCGCCACGCAATCCGAGCTGAATGCGTTGGCCCACAAGCGTAGATCACGTAAGTGTGAGAAATTACCAAAAATCCATGTTTCCTTGTCCTATTTGCGACGTGTCTCGTCCCACTCGAACCTTTGTTAACATGCCTTCATTTTAATTGCTTGCAGCAGGCAGTGTAATTGATGAGGAAAGCAAGCGTGCCAGAAAATCGATTTCGACTGGTCTGAGCCAATCGGCGGATCATCGCCTGTATCCCGCTCTTTCTGATTTAGAGTCGAACGGTTCGGCTACGGACAACGACAACTGCTGCACCACGGCCACCGTGTCGGCGGGGCGGAGCACCGGCGACGACGAAGTTGATGATTATGAAGAGGATACTGGTGAACGGGACGAAAATAACAGGTGGGCGGATGGTTGCTATTCCTGTTTGTTGTGTTTACTGTGCATTGAATGATCAATTTAAGAGAAAAGTTCAAATATTTGTGTGGCGGTTACTTTCTTAATCGTTTAAGTTCAACAAAAATAGCTTTAATTTTAATTCAAACACATTCTAGTTAAATAATTATTATATATTTATTAAGTTTATCCTTATAACGTTTGCTCTGCGTACAAATTTATCGAAAATAAATTAAATTGTTTGTTTATTTACACGCTGTATTTGCTCATTACTCGTAGTTATATGACGTCGGACGGCGATGAGGATAGCAGTGCCGGCATTTGCGGTGGTAGTTTGGGTCGCGTAGTGATGCAGGCGGTAAAAAAGAACGAGCATCATCAGCATCGTCAACATGAACAACAACAACAACACGAACAACCAGCCAAGCGAGCCGTTAAGGTGAGTACTCTTTGCTTGTTTGATTTTCGCTTAACAGCGGGGGTTGTTGTCAGCCGCCTCCCTCTTTGTTTGCCATTGCCTGAAATTTACTTTTCCTTTTGTTTTTTATTTGCTTTAATTCACACTTTCTCCTGCGTGTGAATTGTCTTTTCCGCATTGCCTTTTTACTTATTTTCTCCCGTCTGCAGGAGGTGCATTATGCCGATAAGGATTACTACTATGGCGCCGCTGGGGGCGACAGCTCGCTGAATTCCTCCGAGGTTTCCCTGGGTATTGATGACTATCTCGACGAGGCTCTGGACGATGGGGATGATGATGATACTCAAGAGAGTGGCGAAGACGAGGATATTAATAGCAGTCGTGCTTCTAGAGGGGTGAATTTTGTCTTAGCTCTTTATTTTTCCAAAAATTTATAATATTTTTGACTTTACTCCTCCAGAGTAAAGGCACCACTACCTCCAACAGCTTCTCTTTCCGCAAAGCGTCGGGCCAGCCACACAGCTGTGAGCCTATTTCTGAAGAAACTGACGTGTTTCAGACGCCCACCTCGAGCGTGACTAAGATGAGCGCTCCAGTCAAGTCTCAGCTGAGTGTGAATCGGGAGGACGACAACATGGTTACACTGGTGCACACAGTCAGCTTCTATCGACGTCAACAGACCGCAAATGTAAGTCAAAAGTGTGCGAATTTGTTTAATTTTAGAGTTTTTTTCTTATATTATATTTTTATTTATTTAATTTCTGGTTTTGTATTTTGAAATTTTTTATTTTGTTTTTTTTTTGTATTATTTTTTCATTTATTTAATTTCTAGTTTTGTATTTTGAAATTTTTTCTGTTTTGTTTTTTTATTATATTTTTATTTATTTAATTTCTGGTTTTGTATTTTGAAATTTTTTCTGTTTTGTTTTTTTATTATATTTTTATTTATTTAATTTCTGGTTTTGTATTTTGAATTTTTTTTGTATTATTATTTTTTTATTTATTTAATTTCTGGTTTTGTATTTTGAAATTTTTTATTTTGTTTTTTTTTTGTATTATTATTTTTTTATTTATTTAATTTCTGGTTTTGTATTTTGAAATTTTTTTGTTTTTTTTTGTGTTATTTTTTTTATTTATTTAATTTCTGGTTTTGTATTCTGAAATTTTTTATTTTGTTTTTTTTTTTGTATTTTTTTTATTTATTTAATTTCTGGTTTTGTATTTTGAAATTTTTTATTTTGTTTTTTTTTTGTATTATTTTTTTATTTATTTAATTTCTGGTTTTGTATTTTGAAACTTTTTCTGTTTTGTTTTTTATTATATTTCCATTTATTTAATTTCCAGTTTTGTATTTTGAAACTTTCTGTTTTGTTTTTTTATTATATTTTCATTTATTTAATTTCTGGTTTTGTATTTTGAAATTTTTTTGTTTTTTTTTTGTATTACTTTTTTTATTTATTTAATTTCTGGTATTATATTTTGGAATTTTTTGTATTATATTTTCATTAATTTTATTTCTGATTTTGTATTTCTGAATCTTTTACTTTTTTGTCCTTTTAATTTAATTTAAGTTTTAAATATTTAGAATTTCTTTGTTATATATTTATTTTTTGGTTATTAATTTTGTTTCGAAAATTCATTTTTTATATTTTTTTATTTCTTTGTTTTTTTTTTGATGTTTTATTTACTTTAATTTGTTTTATTTGACTTTTTTCGCTTATTTATTATTTTTGTTGTGACTTTTCATTTATTTATTTTTTAATTTTTGACTTTATTTACTTTATTTACTTATTTATTTTTATAATTTTTATTTAAATTTATTTATTGTTAATTTTTTATTTGACTTTTTTCATTTATTCATTTATTTTTTTTTTATAATTATGTTTTTAATTATATAGTTTTCGGTATTGGTTTATATTTATTTTTAGTAATTTTTTTCAGTGTTTTGACTTATTTTTTTTGTATTGTAATTTTTTATTTGTATTGTAACTTTTTATTTGTATTTTATTATTAATTTTGTGTTTTTTTATATTGTCTTATTAATTTTTATCGATATATTTATTTTAAAGTTATATTTTTTTAATATTTACATTTATTTTTGTTAATTTTTTCGTACAATTGTTTTTTAATTTTTTAAGATTTATTTTTGAAATTTATTTATTGTTAACATTTATTATTAATAATGATTTATTGTTAACATTTATTATTAATAATGATTTATTATTAATATTTCCTTATTATTATTATTTTATAAGTAAATTTAAAATAATATTTATTATTAATATTTATTTATTGTTCATACATATTTATTTATTAATAATATAAATAAATAATTATTTATTAATAACATTTTTATATATTATAATTTTTTATAAATAAAAACTAATATTTAATTTTTTAATAATTATTTATTGTCAACATTTATTTATTCAGTATATTTATTTCGTAAGAATATTTATTTATTAATATTAATTATTGATTATTAATATTCAATTCTCAGAAATAGTTGTCAAACTTTAAATGGATCATGCTACAAAGCTTATTAAGCAATTTGAAATGTGAATCCCTCAAAAGTAGCAAAGCGATCTATAGCTTCGTTAATTTGAAGTGCAAAACTCTGATTTCCCTTCAACAATGAATTGGAAAGGGCCCGTGTCTACTGATTATCTGGCTATATCCAATTTCTTTGCAGACTTCTTTAGATCTACCTATTCCAGTGACCTGTACTATACAAATTCCACTTCTCCATATCCTTTGTCGTCATTAAATTATGGGCTTATGCTTTCCATCTTCCCTGAAGATGTTCTTTATAATCTTAAATTTAAAAATGTCATTCCTACCTGGCCCAGACAAAATTCCTAGCTGTATTTTAAAATTGTGTGCTGAGTGCATATATTTACCCCTTACTAGTATTTTTGACGCTTCACTTGAGTTAGGTTACTTTCCTGTTTGTTGGAAAGAGTCTTATTTGATTCCACTCCATAAAAGGGGATCTAAGTCTGATGTATCCAATTTTCGTGGAATAGCTAAACTAAGTGTTATTCCTAAATTGTTTGAGTCCATCATTACCTCTCATTTAGCAAAGTCTGTAATTTCCCAATATCAACATGGTTTTCTCAAAGGAAGATCCACTGTTACAAATCTTCTTGAATTCTCTTCTTCAGTTATTCAGGGTTTCTCTGCAGGTCTGCAAACTGATGTCATTTATACAGGCTTCAGTAAGGCCTTTGACAAAGTTAACCATAACCTGCTAGTTAAGAAACTAAATTGTATTGGATTAAATCCTATTTAAGTGGTCGCACACAAAGGCTTTTATTCAAGGATGCTCTGACAGAGAAAATTGATGCTACATCCGGCGCTCCCCAGGGAAGTCATATAGGTCCAGTTCTTTTCTTACTTGGTATAAATGACCTTCCATCTGCCATTGAATTTTCTAACATTTTAATGTTCGCTGACCACGTGAAGCTTTATTTATCCCATAACATTTCAGGAAATGTTACAGGATGATATTTCTTCATTGTCGTGTTTGGTGCTCAGCAAATTTGATGACACTAAATCATGACAAATGTAAGTGTATGGGTTTTCTCTAGAAGAGACCCTTTCGTCATTCATATACTATTTGTAAGAAGTCTCTAACCAGAGTCTTCAGTTTTGTGGATCTTGGCGTGACAATGGATCCGAAACTTCGCTAAGGCCTTTACATTAACACCTGTGTAAATAAGGCAAAGGGTGTCCTTAGCTTCATAAAAAGGTGGTCGAAGGAATTTAACGATCCACATGTCACAAGTCTATATATCCCTTGTTCGTCCAATTTTGGAATATGCCTATAGTGTTTGGAATCCCCACTACACTGCTATATTGCTCAAAATGAATCTGTTTAAAAGCAGTTTCTGTTATTTGCTCTGCGTTCCTTCAAATGGAATCCGTTGCTTAGTCTTTATTAGTTTATTTTTTTAAAAATTAAATTATGTTTTTTTAATTAAATCCTTTTATTAATATTTTTTTTATGTTTTCTATTAAATTCCTTAAATTCAAATGTTTTAAATGGGTTTTTCTCCATCCCTTTTCTCCTCTCCTCCTGCAGAGCGCCAATTCCACGCCGGTGCGCAAAATCTGTCGCGAAGAGAAGGTGCTGCGTTCTGTGGTTGAAGGTGGCGGCGCCAGTGCCACAATGCAGTACAATACGCCACGGCAACAGCACCAACAAGACAATGATAGCATGCCCTACGGCTATAGCGACGAAGATGAGACCCAATCGGACCAGGAAGGCGATGACGCCGACTTGGTGCAGGACAAAATCAAGAGACTGCTGGATGACGTTTGCAAGCAGCAGCAGATTATAGCGCAGATAAGTCAAGCTTTGAATCTGTGTGCGGCGACAATTGAGTTTTCTGGATCTGCTGAGTCAGTGGAGGGTGAACGGCATCTGTTGGTGGCAAGTAAGTAGGCGCGCACTATTTTAAACGATGCAGTTATCAAGAATATCTCAAACAGCTCATCGTCGCCAAGCCGCTCTGGATGAGGTGCAACGTTTGCGTGTGGAAAAGACCCTGCGTCCAATGGGCGCACCCAGGGAAAAGGGCCGACTTACTGTGAAGGAAATCACAGTGCCGATGCGGCAGGACTACATACGCAAATTGGCGGCCGACACCATATCTGGCCACCACTTGGTGTGCCTTCTCAAATACAATGAGTTTGTATTTTCCACGAAAACGGTGCCCACACTGCCGGGCCTGTTGGCGGTGAAGTTTCCGGATGTGCTGCAATTGAACAATGTCTACGCGGATTTCAGAGTGAGTATCTGGCGGTGGGGTTGGATACATTTGTTGACACTTATGGGTTGGATGCATTTGACACTGATTGGAATTTCATTTCAGATCACTTTGGAAATTTACGGCATGACTGCTCAGCGTGAGATACTGCCCCATGAGGTGAAATACCACATTAACCTGAATAAGAAGTCGGGTGTGAAGACACCGAAGAAGAAGGGTGGCGAGAATCGCCTGGTGATGCCGCCCGTCCAGAGCCCGGCTGGCCCCAATGTGGTGCGCACGCCCGCTCTGGTGCAGTACGGCTTTGCAATATTCTCGTTGCGTGAAATACAGCGCACCTCCTGGTCATTGACACAGGTTTGATTTCCATTGACACCTCTTTTAGCTTAAGTTTGCTCACTCACTTCTGCCTACGTAGGTGCTCGGCGTTAGTCCACTGGATGGCGTGGTGCACATGAAAGTCAACTGCGAGTTGTCCGTATCTGTCGAATACAAAGGATTCCTCACCATGTTCGAGGACATCTCTGGGTTCGGTGCTTGGCATCGTCGCTGGTGTCATCTGAATGGCACAACTCTGAACTTCTGGAAGTACCCCGACGATGAGAAGAAGAAGACACCCATGGGCAGCATCGACTTGTACAGCTCCGCTACCCATAAGGTGGCAGTCGCGCCGAGAGATATTTGCGCTCGCATGCACACCATCCTGCTCGAGTGCCAACGTCCGGCCCGAGACAGCGATGTGGAATCGTTGATAATTGTGCCCAATGGACACAACACAATTGTGCGTCACCTGCTCTCCGCCGACACCAAGGAGGAGCGCGAAGAGTGGTGCGCCTACTTGAACAAGGCGTTGACTCTGCTGCGCGTCTGGGGACCACCACCAGCAGCGCAACAGCAGCAGTGAATGTAGTCACACGTATTCGCGAGTATTATTATTATAGTTTTAAGTTTATAGGGTTTGGCTGGTTGGTTGGTTGCATTGGGGTGGAAACAGCTTCAAATCGAGTGTATCGCATTCGCAAGGATCGTTTGGATATGGTATTCAAAATACCATAATATAATGGAAGACCTTTTATGAAAGTATTCGCCGAGCTTTCAACGAGGTTTGGTCGCTCGCTCGTCATGAGCACCCAGTTAGTTTATTTGAGGTGCACCCTCACTCATATACGTATTTTTACAATTTTGTATTTTATACTTTTGTATTTTTGTCATTTGTGCTTTGTTGCAATTTCAATTTTAAATCTTTTGTATCGTGCTTTTTTTAATGTTGCTAATTTCCACGTTCGTGTTTGCCATGTTTGCAATTTCATTGCTGCACACTTGAGACTCATCGCGGCGCCATCGGAGATCGTAAACAATTCACCAATTTAGTTCTACATGTTTTATATTTACCTATGTACCAAATTTTCGAAAGGATCATGCAACAATTAAATGCAATTTATTGGATTTGCGTTCGCAAATTTTTAAATATACATCAAATGGCGGTTTTGTTTTATGTCACCATGGCAAAATAGCGGCCTTGTATGGTGGAAAAACCAGGAAAACAAAAATTCCTGAGTTCCCTTTGTCAAAGTTAGGTAAGGTAACGTTGAATCTTTCCTCAGAAGCGAGATACCTAAGTACCATTCTGGAGAACGAGTATTGAGGAGAGAACAAAGAAGGGTTTGGCTGCATACTATACCTGTAAAAGGATCTTTGGGAAAAAATGGGGACTGTCACCGTACATCGTGTATGGGATGTACACCACAATCATTAGACCAATTTTAACCAACGGGTCCATCATCTGGTGGAAGGCGTTGGGAAGGAAATGTAATCAAAACCTTATTGGAAAAGTACACAGACCTGGTAGCTTAGGAATAATTTCAGGGGCTGTAAGCAGCGCGCTTCAAGAAGGCTTAAACATATTATTTCACCTCTTACCACTAGGAATGTTTATTCAGGTTTGTGCCGCCAAGTGTGTTCTGAGACTAGGAGTGCAACACGTGAAAATCTCCCAACTATGGACACTACAACTTTGCGCGAAATAAAACGGAAGGGTCAAAGGATAGTTACGGCTGACATAGAAACGGCTACAGACTACATGACTTCTACTCTAGACTTCACAGCTAGAATTCCAGCTTTATGCAACCAGGGAAGACTGGGAGTCAGGCTCTGTCACTGGTAATTCTGACATCATCTACACTGACGGCTCGAAGATGGAAAGTGGAACGGGGGCGGGTGTCTTCTCGGAAGGCTTGCAGGCAAGAGTCATATCGGCTGCCTGACGCATGCGTCTGTCAGGCCGAAGTCTATGCAATTGAGAAAGCGGCCAGGATGATACAAAGTAGTATAATTCGACCCTCGAATATCACTATCTGTGTGGATAGCCAGGCGGCGCTTAAGGCAATAGAATCCAAGACAGTTAAATCGAAGTTGGCAATGAAATGTCGTATCTCATTACTGAACATTGGACCCCACCAGGTCTCACTTTGCTGGGTTCCCGGACATAGCAATATAGAAGGGAATGATTTAGCGGACGAGATGGCCAGAAGGGGCTCTGAAATGAACATTAACGAAGCAGATACTTCAATACAAATCCCAATATGTGAACTGTTTAAGAGCGTAGATGAATTGACTGTTGCGGTGACAAATAACTTATGGACTTAGCCACCCTCTATGGTCTAGTGGTAAGCATGCTAGACTCACACCTCGAGGGTCGCAGGTTCAAATACTGCCACGGGCTTGGTGTCCAAAATGCTTCTTTCTATAAAACCCTTTTCTCTTCGAGTCGAAAGCCTCTGTAGCTAGTACTCATTCCCCCAACACCTTGCACTCATAATTGATTATGGTGTAAGATATAATAATAATAATAATATAACTTATGGACTAATCGTGACGACTGTGAAGTCTCACGGGCTTTATGGCCTCGATTAGATATAAAGAGAACGAAGGTTGTCTTAGGGCTGAACAAACCTGCAGCAAGAGTGCTTACGGGGGTCATTACCGGGCATTGTGCTATCGCACCAATGCTTCAACGTATTCCGTCGAGCGGGCTATGTAGGAGTTGCCATGATGAAGAAGAGACAGAGTCGATTCATCACTTTTTATGTCAATGTCCAAGACTACAGTTGAAACGACTTCAATGTTTGGGGTCGCGCTTCTTCACAAGCTTGACAGAAATAATGAAGGTGGACTTATCGGATCTCTTCACTTTCATCTGGAAAACCAAATGGTTTAATTGGGATGGTACTTCGAATGTATACGGAAATCGAGGGTAAGGACGAGTGTGCCTCCTCTTGGCATTTTTGAAGGCAGTCACAATGGTCATAGATGTCTCCGAGTGGAAGTGCGGATATCGGATAAACGGTATCCGCACACGCCTTCGCAACTTAACCTAACTAACCATGGTGGAAAAACGATCGGCCCGGTCCTCGAACATCGTTGGTCAGGACACTTGGCGGCTATAAAAGTTGTAAACGATAGTCACCGATTTTGAAGACTAGATGAAATTAAAAATGACAGATTTAACAGTGATGCCAGGAGTAGTGTCGGCATTAAAAAAGTCATGCTCCATTTGTAATTCCGAATGGCCAAATGGTTGTGGCCAAAAAAAATCTTAACCAGCCTGCAGACTCAGATTTACAAGCCCGAGTCGCAGGATTGAAAGACGTCATTACAATCATAAAGTACGTCCAAAATGAAATGACAAAAAACTGAGATCAGATGAAATGTATCATAAAATGTTGTAAGGAGGTAATCCTATGACAATCGGCGATTCCGATAATAGGATCCAGACCCAGAGAAGCAAGTCAAAAAATCAAATCGGAAGTGGGTCGAGTAAAGATAAATCTGCTGTTGAATTTTTATTAGGGAAAACCTAACATTCAGATGGAATCTAGCTGAAGACCCTGGAAGCTAGTGCTACCCCACACATAAATTATAATAATTAAGTAATAATAATAATAATTAAGTTAATAACAATAATAATTGATGAAACCTTTTTCTTACCCCCTAAAAAGTACTCACAGGTTTTTTTGTATTTTTTAGTCTTTATTTTAAATGAATTTAAATCTCTATATTTATATATATGTATGAGTGTCTTTGTGTGTGTGTGTGTGTGTATAATTTACATAATTTTAATATTCTAAAATATTTGCGCTAAACACATTCATTTACATTTGAAATAAACTCTCAACAATTGTTTATATTTTCGTAAATTTCTTATAATTATTTATTGTATTTAAATATTTAATCTCTGCTGTTTTTGTTGTTGTTGTTTTTGTTGTTGTTGCTACTACATATTTGAGTCTATCAAGCACACACACAGATAAAGTATTTCGTTTACATTTTGTTGGGTAGGTAGGTAGGTAGTTTCTTTGTTCTGCCAGGAAGCGAGGGATACAAAGGGGCGCCACAGCCAGGAATGACTCCGACTTGTCCACATTCGCCCTTACAAATCACTCTCTTCCGATCGCTTCTGACGCTATTTTCCTATTTATTTCAATCGTTTTCTTATTATTCAATCTAAATTACTCTGCTTATATTCAAGTAAATATTCTGATGAAAACGCAGAGACGAACACTTAAAATTTAAATAGAGAAAGACGCATTTTTGTATCCTTTGGTGCAATGATTTGCATCCTTTGTAGTTTTTTTTTTTTTATAGCAATTTGCATTTTTAAAATATGCTCACAAACAGATCTTATTTTTTATATCTTATTGCATTTTTTTTCATTTCAATATTTTAGATTTTTAAATATATTTATTTTTATTTTAAAATGCTAAAATTTTATTTTATTTTTAATAGTCGTTTTCCGTTCCTTTTGTCTTTCTTATATATATGCTTTTAGTATTTGAATATTATCTAAATTATTAGTTTTCATTATTTTTCTTTTAAATTATTATTATTTTTTATTATTATTTTTCTTTTAAATTACTTTTATTTTTTATTATAATTTTTCTTTTAAATTATTATTTTTTCATTATATTTCTCTTAAATTACTATTATTTTTTATTATTATTTTTCTTTTAAATTATTATTATTTATTATTATTATTTTTTTATTATTATTTTTTATTATTATTTTTTCATAATTTTTCTTTTAAATTATTATTATTTTTTTCATTATTTTCTTTTAAATTATTATTATTTTCTTCATTATTTTTCTTTTAAATTATTATTTTTTCATTATTATTTTTTTATTATTATTTTTTCATTATTTTTCTTTTCAATTATTATTATTTATTATTATTATTTATTATTATTATTTTTTTATTATTATTTTTTCATTATTTTTCTTTTAAATTATTATTATTTTTTTCATTATTTTCTTTTAAATTATTATTATTTTCTTCATTATTTTTCTTTTAAATTATTATTTTTTCATTATTATTTTTTTATTATTATTTTTTCATTATTTTTCTTTCAAATTATTATTATTTATTATTATTATTTTTTTATTATTATTTTTTTATTATTATTTTTTCATTATTTTTCTTTTAAATTATTGTTTTTTCATTATTTTCTTTTCAATTATTATTATTTTCTTCATTATTTTTCTTTTAAATTATTATTATTTTTTTCATTATTTTCTTTTAAATTATTATTATTTTCTTCATTATTTTTCTTTTAAATTATTATTTTTTCATTATTATTTTTTTATTATTATTTTTTCATTATTTTTCTTTTAAATTGTTATTATTTATTATTATTATTTTTTTATTATTATTTTTTATTATTATTTTTTCATTATTTTTCTTTTAAATTATTATTATTTTTTTCATTATTTTCTTTTAAATTATTTTCTTCATTATTTTTCTTTTAAATTATTATTTTTTCATTATTATTTTTTTTGTCATTTTTCTTTTAAATTATTATTATTTTCATTAATTTTCGTTTAAATTATTATTTTTTCAATATTTTTCTTTTAAAATAGTATTATTATTTATTTACATTATTATGTTTAATTTTTTATTTAAAATAATAATGTAAATAAATAATAATTTAATGATTTCAATACATTTATTTTTAAAATCTTTAAATTTTATTTTATTTTTAGTAATACTTTGTTTCTTTTTTATATATATTTTTTATTATTTGAATATTATTTAAATTATTACTTTTCTTTTAATTTATTATTATTATTTATTTACATTATTATTTTTAATTTTAATTTAAAATTTGTTTTTTATTTCAATATTTTTAAAATGTTTAAATTTTATGTTACTTTTAGTAGTATTTTTATCGTTCTCATGATTCTTTTTTATATATATTTTTTAAAAATATTTCTGTATTTTTTAAAAATATTTGTATATTATTTAAATTATTATTATTTTTTAAAATTTAAAGTTTTTTTAATTTCAATATTTTAAGTTTTTTATAATGTTAAAATTTTATTTAATTTTTAGTATTTTTCACTTTTTATATATTTTAAAATGTTTTGTATTTTTTTTTTTTTTATCATTTTATTATTATTATATATGTTATGTTTCATTATATTTAATTTTTTATTTGAATTATTTTTTATTTAAAATTTTTTATCATTTCAATATTTTAGGTTTTTTATATTATTAAATATTTTTTTTCACCTTTTTTGTTCTTGTTTATATATATATTTTTCCAATTATGTATTTTATATTTTAATAATATTTGCATTTTATTTAAATTATTATTTTTAACTATTTTGCTTTGAAATTAATATTATTTTTTTCATCATTTTTAATTTTTTATTTAAAATCTTTTTTCATTTCAATATTTTAGTTTGGAATAATTTTTTAAGTTTATATTATTTTTAATTTTGTCTTCCCCCTCCTGAGTTCTCTTTTTATAAATATTTTTTTAATATACTCGTATGTATATTTTGTCAATGTTAGTATGTTTTTTAATATTTGCATATTTTTTTTTATATTTGCATATTTATATTAATTTTTCCATATTTTTAAACTATTATTTTTCATCATCTTTCATTATTTATTTAATAGTTTTTATTCAGTTTTCGCTCCTTTGTTCTTTTTTTTTTATATATTTTCTTTTTAAATATTTGCATATTTTTTTAAAAAATTTGCATATTTTTTTTTAAAACTTTGCATATTTTTTTAAAAAATATTTGCATATTTTTTCATAAATATTTGCATATTTTTTTAAAAACTTTGCATATTTTTTTTTTAAATATTTGCATATTTTTTTTAAATATTTGCATATTTTTTAAACTGTGTGTTTGTGTGTGTTTTCCTTATTATTTACAACATTTTCTTTCAATTATTTTTAGTAGTTTTTTTAAACATTCTTGGCTCCTTGTGGATTAACGAGTGCTACGACGCTGTGTCCAATAATTTATGATTCACAGCAAGGTGTAATTCAAGGATATGCGAAGGAACAAAATTTGCTTGTGACTTGGGTTGATATCTTACGTTTAATGTTTATTGTCATGGGTTGCTGTTGTTGTATTTGTTGTTGCTGTGGAGTGTGGTTTATGTAATAACAAAACTATATATAAAATGTGTAACATTCCTAACACGGCGGCTTTTCAATTCAAAAGCTATGCTCATGTCCTTAAATGCGGTAATCTTTGAAAATAAATTTGCAACGTTGCCAAACTTCTTTTTTAAACACTAAATAAACATTTATTATGTACTCCTACATACGAATTATGTGTATGGCTGTGTTAGTATTTGTTGTTTTGTGAGTTTCAGAGTGTGTGTGTGTGTGTCAAATAGTGTCAGTGTTAATATATGAGCATTGAGGAGATTTCCCGGATGAAGCTAACGAAAGTGGCTACTTTTATCAAATCTACAGGATGGTTTAAAGAGGATCCGGAGATGAAAGGGAAATAGCTTTAGTGGCCATAATGGGCCTTGAACAGGCCAAGTGGGTCTTAGGACAGCCATATAACCTAACCTAACCTAATATATGAGTATTTCAAATAAAGCCATGTTTCCACCGGAGTTAGAGAGCAAAACATGTACTGCTCATGAGGTCCTTAGAAGAGTTATTAGTTTACTTGATTTAATAGTCGTTCATAACTTGTAAATGGTTTGTCACACCTCGTTTCCTAAAAATCTGGAACTACATTCTAACAAAATTCTCCTTCTAACGAATGTGTAGGCGTCTTGCTTCTGGCTTATAAGCCCCAATGGAGGATTTTCTTAAGATAGTTTGGATAGTTACCTAAGCGCATTCACGCAAAAGCTATTCTGCCATTTCAACACGACTCTCAAGATATATTGACACTGTATATATATGACACCCTTCTGCCTCTTCTGGGACATTCTTAAACTCTGAAAAGGCTTCAACAAATTATATGTCCACAAATTATCCTTGGAACAATATGTAAGAGGAGCAATAGAGATAACATTTATCCACATTTAGAGAGAAAGAGTAGACAATTTAGTACCAGAAAGAGGCCACTGTACTCTTATGTAACTTCTACGCAACTATAAAGATTTTCAGTAACTTTTAAACAATTTTTGCTCATTTATAGATCTACCGAAGCTTTCTGCAATTGTATGCTTGTGCTTCGTAACCTTTATGCAACTTGTATGCAACTAAGGATTAAGCCTGCACCCCACTTCTGAGCTATGAAATATTTTTCTGACTCATCTTGGTCACTTCTGTGCAAACAAATATATTTTCCATGTAACTTTTGAGTGGGAAACGATTCTTGCTGGCATCCTTCTGCCGCTTCTATGCAACTAATGCGGGTCTTTTTCTCTTCTCCGGATTTTGTTGCAAATGCGATTTGAATACTCATGAAGAAAGGTCGAAGCTGCCATGAGCAATTATGCTCTCTCACATTGAGGTTTTGTAAAGGGTTTTTCAAAAGAAACGCTACAAAAGTAAATCAATAGTGACAGCAAACGACGCCATATTTTTTCCCGCTCTTTTGACATTTCTCTTCAGTAAGGTTTGCCATTTCATCATGCAAAGATATACGAGCCAACAACGAGTCGAAATTATTAAAATTTACTACCGAAATTCGGAGTCAGTCGCCTCAACTTTAAGAGCGCTACGTCCAATTTATGGTCGTCATAATTGTCCTAGCAGATCAACAATTGAGCGTCTAGTGGAAAAATTTGAATCCACAGGCACAGTACAAAATGTTCCCGTGCCAGTGAGACAAAGAAGTGCCCGTAGTGTCGAGAATATTGCTGCCGCTGAGGCTTCAGTTCAAGAAAGCCCAAATGTGTCTCTCACACGTCGTTCTCAAGCGTTGGGCATCTCTGTGACGTCGTTGTGGCGAATTTTGCGAAAAGATCTTGGCCTACATCCTTACAAGATCAAATTGACGCAAGAACTGAAGCGGTTCGTGAATTGGGCTGAGCAACAACTTGAAACTGATTCGGATTTTCATCGGAAAATCATCTTCAGCGATGAGGCTCATTTCTGGCTGAATGGCTTCGTCAATAAGCAAAATATGCGTTATTGGTTAGACAGCAATCCACACGTACTCCATGAGTCATCATTGCATCCCGAAAAAATTACGGTTTGGTGCGGTTTATGGGCCGGCGGCATCATTGGGCCGTACTTCTTCCGTGATGATCAAGACCGGCACATTACTGTGAATGCGAATCGCTACCGTTCAATGATAACCGAATATTTTTGGCCCCAATTGGATAATATGGACTTGGAGGACATGTGGTTCCAACAGGACGGCGCCACAAGCCACACAGCGAATGCCACAATAAATTTACTGCAAACCAAGCTTGGTGAACGTGTTATCTCACGAAATGGCCCAGTCGATTGGCCGCCTCGGTCGTGCGATTGACGCCGTTAGATTATTTCCTGTGGGGCTACGTCAAGTCTATGGTCTATGCCAACAAGCCAGCGACGATTGATGAACTTCGTACGAATATCGAACGTGAAATTGCAGCAGTATCGGCCGATTTATGCTTGAAAACCGTTGGAAATTGGGTTCAGCGTCTGTACTTCTGCAAGCGTGCCCGTGGTGGCCATGCAAAAGAAATCGAGTTCCATACATAATGGCATCGAACGTACTTTCACAGGAATAAAGAATTTCATTGATATCTAAAACCGGTTTTGTTTAATTTAATAAGACTTTTGTAGCGCTCTTAAAACCCGATATAATGTGATTGTGTGCCTTAGTTGGACCTCGGTCTTGAAGATAATGAGCAGTGGTGAAGCATTCAGTCATGTGATGGGAAAATTCCTCCTACCTGTTAGTTCCATGACTGCACAATGTTTCCTATAGAGCTAGACCAATCTGCTTAGATGGGCGGTTACTCGCATTTGCAGATACGTAGAAATCTAACAGCGCTTAAGAGACGTTATAAATTGAGGCGCTACGCATGCGCATACATTTCAACTACAATCCGGATACACCAGCACAGAGAAGTGAACTCTGCTTGGAAATAGTTTATGTTCTTTTTCTTATATAATTTTTAATTATTTCTTTAGTATAATTTTTGATTACATTTCATTTTACAATTTCATTTAATTTGAAATGTTTTAGTAAAATTATTTAATAATATTTTCCATAATTTTTTTTTTGTTGATATTTTTCACAATCTTTTCATAATTTTTAAATTATTGTTTACATGATTTTTAAACTATTTACACATAATTTTTGCCTTACTCCAGCGTGGTTTTTGTTCTTCTTAAATATTTGGGGAACATTTTTTTTAAATTACAATTAGTTAATAACTATTTTTAACATACGAGTGACGAGTTCACTCAACAATATTTGTTAAGAGTTGAAGTCGTATATACGAGTACGTTGGGAATATGATCACTTTTGCTACCGATTTCTAGGATTTGCACTTTTTTGGCTGCATCAATTAAATTCAACAATTTTATAACAACTGGGAACGATTTTTTTTTGTATTACTTGTATATATATATCTAAGTGTGTGTGTGTGTGTGTGTGTGTGCAAGTGTATAAGTGTGTGTAAGTGTGTATTTGATATGTGTGCCGAGAAAAATATGCGCCATATTCACTCACTCTGGGCCAGACTAATTGCTGAGAAGCACAGATAAGAAGAGGGCTGAGAGGAGTGAAGAGTCGGCTGCAGTGAGCTTGGGCCTGGTTTTGCAGTGAGGACTAACCACGAGTAGGGAAGTCACAGATAACGATCGCTACATTTCAGTGTAGATGCAAGTGAAATCAATTTTATGTATTTATTTATTAATACTTGAAAAATAATAACTAATTATGTTACAATGAGAGGGGAACAATAGACGACAGTGCCTTCAGCTAGGAAATTAAATTTAAAAATTGGATAATAAATCAAGGCACTTCGTCCTGGGAATCCGGTTCATATCCATACCCGAAATGTGTGCATTTAAAGTTTGTATTCTCGAACCTAAGATAATTGGTTGCATATAAGACTGATTGATGAAAATCTTTGGGTGAGTACTATTTGCAGGCAGAGTTATTAAACAGAGGTCGTCGTGATGCCGGGGCACAAAGACATCGATGAAAACGAGAGGGCAGATGAGCAGACCGTAAGGGGATCTTAATAAACATGAGACGACTCCGGTTTGTGTCCCAATAGGTTCAATCAGGAGCAATATAGGCAAAGAATTCTGGTGAATGCAAACAACCGATGGAGGAGGTTGAAAAACTACAAGATCAGTAGAGCACTCTAGCCGGACTGCAACAAAGACAAATCCACAACTAGGCTTACTGCAGTCACCACAGGCCACTGGCCTATTGGGGAACATGCGGAATAATTGGGAAGAATGTTCAATACCAGTTGTCGGAGCTGCGGAAACCTTGTAGAAAGGGAAACCGTGGAACACTTCCTATGTGCCTGCCCTGCCCTGGCCAGAAGAAGATGGAAACCAAGTTTCCAAAATATTGAAGAGATCGCGAACTGCAAAATAGTGGAAATTCTCGCGTTCATGAACCTCTCCAATTGGGTTTAAGGGCCGGCACACAACAATATTCCAATTGCTATATAAAACAAAATGAGCGGTATCATCACCGCTACAATGAACCAACCAACTATTTGTAAGATTTCCAGTGAGGGTCGGGAGGTAGTATTCAGAGCAAAAAGCCTATGGTCGTATGCTACACTTAAGTATTATATTCAACCTCATGGGGTTAAGGTTTCGAATACTGTCCTGTCCATGGTCTCAAAAATGCTTCTTTCTAATCTTTTTCTCTTCGAGTCCAAGGACTAAGTTGGTAGTACTCGTAATAATAGAAATTTGGAAAAAAATATTTTAGTTATTGAACTTGTGAAATTTGGCAAAGAATTTGATAGGCATGAATTAATACGAGTGAAATTTGCCAAAGAATTTGATAGACATGAATTTATACGAGTGAAAGTTGGTAAAGAATTTGATAGACACGAATTAAGACAAGTGAAAGTTGGCAAATAATCTGATAGGCATGAATTAATGCGAGTGAAATTTGGCAAACAATTTTATAGACATAAATTAAGACAAGTGAAATTTGGCAAACAATTTTATAGACATAAATTAAGACAAGTGAAATTTGGCAAAGAATTTGATAGGCATGAATTAATGCGAGTGAAATTTGGCAAACAATTTTATAGACATAAATTAAGACAAGTTAAATTTTGGCAAAGAATTTTATAGACATGAATTAATATAAGTGAAATTTGGTAAGGAATTTGATAGACATGAATTTATACGAGTGAAATTTGGCAAACAATTTTATAGACATAAATTAAGACAAGTTAAATTTGGCAAAGAATTTGATAGACATGAATTTATACGAGTGAAATTTGGCAAACAATTTTATAGACATAAATTAAGACAAGTTAAATTTTGGCAAAGAATTTTATAGACATAAATTAAGACAAGTGAAATTTGGCAAAGAATTTGATAGACATGAATTTATACGAGTGAAATTTGGCAAACAATTTTATAGACATAAATTAAGACAAGTTAAATTTTGGCAAAGAATTTTATAGACATAAATTAAGACAAGTTAAATTTTGGCAAAGAATTTTATAGACATGAATTAATATAAGTGAAATTTGGCAAGGAATTTGATAGACATGAATTAATGCGAGTGAAATTTGCCAAAGAATTTGATAGGCATGAATTAATACGAGTGAAATTTGGCAAATAATCTGATAGGCATGAATTAATGCGAGTGAAATTTGGCAAACAATTTTATAGACATAAATTAAGACAAGTGAAATTTGGCAAACAATTTTATAGACATAAATTAAGACAAGTGAAATTTGGCAAAGAATTTGATAGGCATGAATTAAGACAAGTGAAAATTGGCAAAGAATTTTATATACAGGAATTAATACGAGAATTGTTTTACTCCTTTCTTTCATCACAGGGATTTGCCCGTTGGAAGCCAGTGAAACAAGCTAAGAATTGCAGGACTCTAAAATACAAGACCAGGGACTTATTGTGGACTACACTATAAGAACACCAAGTATATATAGGCTTGCTATATGTCGGGTCTTACTTTAGATTAGCTCAAGGTGTCCTCGCTTTAGGACCCAACTCTCTTTCTTGGTTGCAAGCATTACAATAGAAACATTAGTTACCCTTTTAATTTATATTTAGGTTTCCACTTGGTTAGCTAAAATAGGGTGTAGCTCTCCAGGAGGCTTCTACCTGGCTTCGTGAATCCTGGCTCGGATTATTGAATATAAAAATTAACAAAAATTAACGCTATAAACTCGTCTCCCACAAAAATACATTTTTACAATCCATGATGTAAGAGGAAAGAGAGGGGCATGGCGGTTGGGTGGTGAAGAAGTAGTGTGGTATGCTCCATAAGGCTTCTACCTGGTTTTGTGATTCCTGGCCGGGATAGTTGCATATAAAAATTAACACAAGATTCCGCTATAATCTCGTCTCCTACAACACGTCACATTGTTACAAAGTTTGATGTGAGAGGGAAGGAGAAGGGCTGGGGGGTTGGGTGGTGGAGAGATACGCCTACTGCGCAAAGGTGGCTGACTTCTCTAAACGAGAACTAATGAGATTTCCAGCCAGTTGATGCCTTGCATCCGCGTGTGAATTCGCTGATTTGTGGGCATGCGGGCGTGCAAGTGTTAGGCAGTGTGTCTGTGTGCGTGTGTGTTTGTGTGTGTGTGAGAGAGGGTTTGACACAACATTTAGTTCTATCGCTACAAACAACAATTATCCATTTATCTTAACATTTTTTAGATTTATTATTTCTTTTATTTTTGGAGCTGTTGCAAGTTTAATTGACTTGAAAGACGCTGCGAGGCCTTCAACTCCCTCCGCAGCGCTTCGGTTAATAACGCCAACTTAATAGAATAAAACTAAATGAAATAACAGCAAATAATAATTACAACCGTTGGCTTTACCGCCTATTAAACAACTATATTAAATAATATACAGATTTATAAATCGAGCGCAACTTTTACAATAGTTTAAAAGGTAAAATGAATAACAAACAGGGAGAACAATGCTCAACAATGTGGACTTAACTCTAAGTTGGTATGCGTATGTGTGTGTGTGTGTGTGTGTGTGTGTGAAATTAAGAGCTAAGCACCCTGTATTGGAAAATATACAAATAAAATAATTTTCATACATGAATTACGTTAATTAAATTAAAACAATTCTAAAAGAAATCGCTGAAAATTGCAATTCAAGATTTTGTTTAAGCATTTCAATTATCAATCAAAATCAGCCCAACTGAAACGAGAGACGCACCCCTAAAAACTCAACAGTTCCACGATAATTGGGACACTTAAACAAAATCGATCCGCACCTACGGATTGGCGTTGCCGGCGCTGGGCCCTTGCGCCGCCTGGCGACGCAAATCGGAACTGATGAGGGCCGTGATGACGGTGCCGCCCACCAGCATGATAGCCATGGTGATGTTGGCGGGTATGTCGCCGTATTCGCCCAACAACTCTGAGTAGATCATGGTGAAGACGATGCCGAACACCTGAGCGGCGGCGTTGAGTAGACCCGAGGAAGTGCCCTCCGGCTCGGGGAATGTCAGTTCGGCGCCAAATTCAAAGCCCACTGGCAGATAACCAGTCATGAAGAAGCTAGCGGGGGAAGAAACAAGGATCAAAATATGAATGATCTGTGAAATGAAAATAGAAGTTAATAGAAATTAAGAAGAGGTTCTCTTGGATCATGAATGCAGATCCTAGTAGAAGTAATAATGGTTCTATCAGAGATAGCGTAGAGTATTCTAAGGTCTCTGGCCCGTTGCTGAGATTGCCACTTCATCAGGTCCATTCTTGGCCTTGCTGAGAGAGGCTAGTCACGCCTACTCACTGCCAGACTACTTTGAATCTGATTATCACAGAGTTCAATGCTTTGATCGCTCTTTCCTAACTAAGAATATGTCCCAGAATCCACTTCCTTCGAAGTTGCTTAGATTGCCACTTCATCAGTGTTCGTTATAAGTCCATACTTTGCCCCATTGAGTGACACTAGTCACGCCTACTCACTGCCAGACTACTTTGAATCTGATTATCACAGAGTTCAAGCGTTGATCGCTCTTCCTAAACGTAGAATATGTCCCCGATTACACTACCCTCGAAGTGAACGCGGATCTGTGGTTTGGAAAGCTTCTCTAATTGCTCGAAATTCCAGCAGAGCAATCTTTCCTTGTTTGGAAACTAAACATACTGAGACACTTGTATAAGAGTCTTCAGATTCCTTGCTCCACCTCGATGTTCATCTTGGTCCCGTCAGTTTGGGGAATTACCACAGATTTTCTGTTGTGTCTGAAGTGGTTTCAGTGGAAACAAGAATATTTTTTCGATTTATGTCCTTGACGTAGGTTGAACAGGGCTTATCAGAACCACCCTGCTGACATATTCTTGGCGTCTTTCTATCAAACTTCAAGATTTCATTTCAATCGTATTTGGTTACTTTAATCCCGATTAGACGCCGATTAATTAGGCCTTAACTTCTGGCGTTTTTTGTGGTAGAAGCCCAATAAAAGCGGGCCACATTATCACGCTAAGCATATTCTTAACTTACCCCAACAAGGATGCTGTCACATAAACCACAGCAATATGGCCCGTATCCAGAGTGAACGAAAACACCCACATGCCCACCATGGAGAAGGCGTACACCGCCAATGTAGTTTCTCTGAAAATGAGAGCAAAAAAGGAAAGGAATTAAAACCCATTAATAAGGAAGAACTTAAAAAGGGAGTTTAAGGGATTTAAATAAGCGCGTAACAAAAGCGAAAGGATATACGAGGATGCAGTGCACCAACAACAGGAATGGTAACAAAAATAAAAAAATAAAAAAAAATAAAGCTGCTGAAATGAAAAAGGAAATCCAATCGAGAGATTTTGCATGAGTTCGTTAAGCGTGCTTAACTGTTGTTTGCAGAATGAAGAGTGAAAGTCACGTGCATTACGAGCCTGACGACTGTGCATGAGTGTGGGTGAGTGCTGACACCCCAGCAGGAAATACCAGCGGCTATGTGCTCGCTAATAGCAGCGAAAAAAATATTCAGCGTTGAAGCTTCAATGACCAGCAAACGTTAGTCTCAATTGATTCATGCAATTGTGCGGTCTATCGATGACTTGTCATGTCTCTTGTCAGCAGCTAAGACAACAAATCGCAAGTACCACAAGTCTATGCGGTAAGGTTGTTGTGAAGTTGTGCTCTTTGCGATTACAAATCATGTGCTACGAATATGTCAGTCAATACAACAACTAAGTTGAAGTGTAGCATTAGTTTACTGATGACATGTCACGGTCAATGATACATTATATGCATGGAATAGATGAAATCATTGGTGTTAATATCAACGTGTTTCTTTAAATGGTGCATTACCTCTGCCTCTTTATAACGACATGTGATGGGCAGTGTCATTAGCTGAAATGTCATTACCTGACAAGTCATTAACTGAACAGTCAAAGTCGTGGCACTCGATTCTACAGATGTCCACTGAGGTTTAATATTTGTCATTAAACTGACAAGTCATTAACCGAATAGTCAATCTCATGTCTTTATGTTTGTCGCTGACATGTCATGGGTACGGTCATTACTTCAAAAGTAATTGTCTAAAGTTTGTCATTACCTAAAAAGTCATAGGCTGAAATTTTAGTCAAGTGCACTTGACTCTACAAATGACCGCTCACGTTTAATGTTTGTCGATGACATGTCATGAGTAGTGTCATTACCTAAAAAGTCATTGACTGAAATTTCAACGTCATTGTACTCAACGTCGTGTGTACTCAACGTCGTGTGCACTCAATTCTACAGATGACCGCTCAGGTTTAATGTTTGTCGATGACATGTCATGAGTAGTGTCATTACCTAAAAAGTCATTAACTGAAATGTCAAAGTCATGTATATTCAATTCTACAGGTGTATGCTCAGTTTTCATGGTTGTTGATGACATGTCATGGGTAGTGTCATCAACTGAAGTGTCAGTCACGTGCACTCGACTCTATAGATGTGGGGTCAGGTATCATGGTTGTCACTGACATGTCATTACCTCAAAAGTCATTGACTGAAATGTCAAAGTCATGTGCACTCAACCCTACTTGTTTGCTCAGGTTTAATGATTCTCGGTGACATGTCATGGGTAAAAGTCATTGCACTTGACTCTACAGAGGACCGCTCAGTTTTCATGGTTGTCGATGACGTCATGTCACGTGTCAATGTATAAAATCTGTCGAAGCAACACAACTGGAGTTGTATCGAACTTAGGCATACCATGAAGCTTTGCAGGGCATGTCCTCTAGGATGAAAGCAAGCAAGGACTCTACGAACTTAAATGTAGTTCATTTATGAATAATTCCAATGACAGAGTGAGAACGGTGTTGACATGAAAATAGGTGCAGATTCTCGTATCAAGACTTGCAATTGACTGCTGGGGTTTGTTTACTTTGCCATCATGAACGCTTGCTTAGAGCCAAGCAGGCAAATACCACGAATACCCACTCGCACGCGCACAAATATCCTGTTTTCTTTTGGATTCTGTGTTTGTGTTTTCACGGGATTTGCATATTCCATTACAGTTGCTTACATTTGCTTACATTGTGAACACGAGCACAGCGCTGGCAGCACATCCGCAGGCATAAATGTAAATCTCTGAGATTTGAAGGAGCGTCTGCTGCTGTTTTCATTGCCAAGCGTGTTATTTCACATGGAACTTTCAATATTGCACAATAATACGCAGCGAGCGTAATGTTCATAATTATCCTTTATTATTTATTTACAGCATATTTCCAGCTAACCACACCGGGGTATTTGGCTGGCGGAAGTGGGGTGGCATAACTGTGCGATGGCTAAAGTTTCATCTGCGATTATTATTGCAAGAGACGAGTAATTACGGAAACTGTTTACATAACCATCAAATTAATGGCCGAGTGCTTCAATGTTCGTTATAATGAGGTGAAGTAATTATTTCAGTAATAATGCGAAAGGATCAGGGACACACGCTTCCCCATTCTACCAGCTCCACTTACTTGAATTTGTGTGTTTTGTCCAGCACAATGCCCGACACAACGGAGCCCAACATGCCGGCCAGCACAATACTTAAACCGATGCGTCCAGTGTCGACTTCATGGCCAGGATAATATTTGAGCACGACCTGCAAATGAAACCAGAGTACACATTCAATTAATTCAGTACGGAAAATTTGGCATAAATTGGCACAAGGAGGGCATTACATTGTTTCCACACCACAATCGAACTTACCGGATTAAGCAGCGTAGAAATGGCATAGAACACTCCCACATTCATGCCGTACGACAGCAGGAGCAGGATGTAGTTGCGATTGAGCAGAAGATTCTTCAACGACTGCATAAAGGTCACCTCGGCCACGGCACCAGCGGTGCCCGGCTGCACCACATCCTGGGCGGCAGACGGCGGTGTGGGCGGCTTGTCCTGGAAAACTGCGTGTGTGCGAAATTGGATTGGGTTGCAGTGCTCTGACTTCAGTCTGTATCAGTATCAATTAGAAATGTTTACTTACACAGCACCATCAGCACCACCAGCAGCGATGTAAACGCGGCCACGTAGTAGAACATAAATTGTAGATCGTTGCCAATTTCACTCAAGTCATCCGAGTTGGCTACCAAAATGGGAGGCAGCACAAATCCTATGGCCACGCCGAGCTGTAATTGCAGAGCATATTCAGCAGAGATGAGTTTTATTGAGGGCACTCGGTACGTATGAGCAATTTCATTAGGTCAGGACAATTTAATGTAAGGAATTGGACAGTTCAGGACGCTGATTAGAGCAGTTTTCATAGCTAACAAGGATTAAGGAAAGGGTGGAGATAAGTAAAGATGAAGAAGGTGAAGATGGGAGTAGTAAACCAAGCGTGATCTATCTGACCCTAAGACAGATCACACTTGATTTAAAGAGATACGAGCAGCTGGGATTGGGTTCAAGAAAAATTAAAAACCACAAAAAATTTAATTGTTTCAAAAAATAAACTTTAGATACTCTAACTAAAAAAAATACAAATTTTAAAAAAGATTTTATAAAAAATATTAACAAAATCTGAAAAAAAATTGATTGAATATATTTTACAGTCGACTTCAAGTACCGTAAAGGGAATTTAAACGTCCTGGCTGGCCTTATTAAGGAAACCAAGTGAAGAGGTCTGTCGAATAGATACAAAGGACCAGGGCGTTCCGACATGCTCATGGTGGCAAAGGAAGTTCGAAGAAGTTCAACAGGAACGCAAAGAAATTCCTCGACTTCACCATCGAGATGGGACAACTAAGCCGCCATCTCCCACCACAGGCGGCAGAGGAAGACTGCGCGTAATGCAGATGTGCGTGCCTACTTCCTTGCGCAGAAGAGCAATGGAGGAGAACCATTATAGTCCGAGTGCCGGACAACTAGGTATCCGGAAGACTATCACACGCATCTGCAATCGCTACTATTCGCCTGGCCTGACCCGAGACATCACCCGCTATGTAAGAGTCTGTGCGTCATGTCAGATTCCGACAGTTTGAGGATACAATTTACTTGTAAAATTGTAATCTGAACTTTATTTCTGCTGGTCACCTGTGACTATTCGCCAGCTTTCCCAGCGAAAGCATGGAATCAATGTACATTGCTGCCCATTTTTATTCATATATTATCTTTAGGAGCATAGTTAGGGTAATTTAAATTTTAGACCCGAAAGTTCCTTGAATGGAAAGTGGGCGTGTCCTTTACCTTATATCTTTCATTTTTGAAAATCTTTAATTTTTTAACATCTTTCAGATGGCTTTATAATTGGCACATGCTTCTTTGCATCATAATAATCTCTTATATATCTTAAGTTCTGAATATGTTCATAGTGGGCGTGGCAGTAAATATATACCGCCCACATTTTGCATAGTGTCTAGTAGGAGCCACATCTATATTACTACCATTTTGTGTCATCCATCAATTGGACCGAAGTTAGTCATTTTAAAAAAGGAGCCTAAAGTTGCATATATGGGAGGTAGGAGTGATCTTTGCCAAAATCGGCTCATATAGCTGTCGGGTTCTGTATTATAGTCCAGGCTATACTATTGCAAAGTTTCATTAAGATATCTCTTATGCTGTAGAGATGAATCGACAAACGGACAAATCAAAACTACTCAGAAAGTGATTCCGATATTTTGGGTCCATACCCGTCACGTCTCCTTTACACAAAGTGTAAAAAGGGTATAATAAAAATAAAAACAAGAAGGAAAAAGGATGGGGTCCTTTACACTGAAAAATATTTCACTGATTGCGTTCACTCCGTAAGACTTGAATGAATGATAAATGTGCAAAACCGGTACTGAAAAGTGAAGCATTGCAGAGTATCTCCTACTGAGTTGGAATGAAAACAGGGCGTTTGAACACCTTCGATGACCTGCCAAGCCAAAAACTTTCCAAATTGAAAACTGATCAATGTACTCGTACTTGTAATAAACACTTCGCTGAAGGAAATACTAGAGCCGGCCCTTAGAAGGTTCTGTTGAAATAAAAGATGCTGCTGAAAAGTGACAGGAAGTGCCCTGGGGTCTGTCTCGCGGCAATACAAGTATTAGTTGAGGAGTGACATGCGAGTGTGTTAAACATGATATCATCAATGTTTTGAGGAGAACATTGAAGTATGTTGGGAGGCCAAGGTTCAAATAAGACCGTCGAGCCAGCACTGATGATTGAAGTAAGTTGAAGGTGACTATAGTCCTTTAGGAAGATCATCTTCAAATGTGGCATTTCCCATTTTCCATCAATTCACAAGCCCAGTTGCTTTGCCTACGCACAATTTGTTAAATTCTTCGACGATGACGACGGACATCTGTCTATTGTTTATCCTTTTTCAAAGCTCACAGCCTTCACTCCCATGCTGTCGTATAATTCCCCATACTCAGATGCATTGAAGCGGTGAACGGAAACGACGTCGTTTGTTTTATTTTGTTTGCCTCCGTTATTTCCTGCTGAATTTGTTAGGAATGTTGTTGTTGTTGTGCTTGTTGCTTTATACTTTTTTTTACTGTTTTGTTGCCGAACATTTCCACCGACAGTGATGAATTTGTAAGAGCGCAGTCGCTCCAACGGCGCCGAAAACTTTTCTAATTTATTGTCGGATTTATGCGAAAACTGGCGCTGCAGTTGCTCCTTGCGGTAGGTAGGCAGCTGTTTGCTGCGATTCGACAGGAGTGAGCGGAAAACAAATCCAATAGTCGATTTTCATGGCCATACGTGCGCATGTTTGATTACAGCTCAGCACATTGCAGCACGTCCGTCCATGCAAGCGTTGCTGCAGCTGAAATCATGCATGGTGGAATCTCGAAGAGATTTATGTGGGAGTTAAGTAACAATATGCAGCACAGTATTGGGGCTGAGCTGGTTCCAAGATGGCAATTGAGATGAGTGGGTGGGAAAAAAGTGAAGAAAGGTAATAATGATGACTCCGCTTAGATTAGGACTATGCAGAGCTCAATTGAGTGTGGAATTCAAAACGCGAAATTCGAAGGAAATCCTGTGTTCCTAGGACAAATATCTGAGCTGAAGAGAGTAGATTAGGCACCCTTACAGTCAGGAATGTCGATTGTGGTACAAACAGACTCCTGAGCATTTTGTATTTAGGATAAAGTTGAGCAGGATTTCACTTTTGTTTCACTAGCACCGCTAAACTTCCAAATCACCCAAAAATCCTGTTGCAGATCGTAGTATAATCATCGTAAGGATGCGATTGAAGTACAATTTATTAGAAACAGAAGTGTGGACATCAAATACAGTTTCACTTCAATACTGGGAAACACGCGCTCCGGAAACTGAATTCTGGCATAGAGCCTTTAAATAATGTTGATTTTCAAGGCGATTAGGAGCTCAATATGCAACCTGCATAAACTCTTCTGGAGTCGACAATATTTCTATGGAGTGAAGCTTGACACTTGATCTCGCCTGATGCGAAGGGCCTATTGTCATGAAGGTCCTGTCCCTAGTCTTCTTTCAGGCATGTTTATAATTAGTTTCTTCCAGAATTTCCACAGAAGTTCATAAGTACCAAATTATGCAGAGATTTGGCAAAGCTGATGAAGGTTAGGTTTTCCTGGCAGCCAGTCTATAGACCAAGTCACTCAGACCACTATGGGTCCATTGCTATACCATTGCGTAACACTGCATCTCTACCTCACTCGTGAAACCATTTTGAAGCCCTAATAAAGCGCGGGATTTGTTTGACCTTCGCGCCGGATACTTCCGTAAGAGAGCTGAAAGCGTATTTGCCTAAAGAGCCCACTCTGCTTCTAGCTAGAGCAGGGCACGTACAGAAGAAAAGTTCCAAAATCTCCTCCTCCTCATCTCCACAGCTTCTGCAGTATTCATGAGAGAATACTCCCAGCTTGAGAGCTTGCCTGCCGAATCGCCAATGACCAGTTATACAAGCCACTATCTTAGATATGTCTTCTCTTTACAGGGCAAGCAAGTCTCTAGATTTCCTCCTATTATGCTTGACTATCAAGTTCCGGCCACATTAACTAAGTCGTTAAGCAAGTGCCCCAGATCTATTGGCCTTATGCAAGACGCTATCCTTCAGCATTATTTTGTAGGTGGCAATTGGTATTCCAACCTCGCATCTGTCCGTACTCAGAAGAAGTCTGGTACCCCGTCTATCTAGTTCATCAGCCCACCAGTTCCCTTCAATATCCCTATGTCCCGGAACTCATAGTAGGCGTACCCTGAAAACGGTGCTGGTATCATTTAGGGCTGCCAAGCAGTCCTGGGCAACCTTTGGTTTCAATGCCACCGAGTTCATTGACTTGATGGCTATCCGAGTAGATATTTATTATGGTTTTTGTTACGGCGTGTCTAGTTAAGTAGACGGCTAACCTCCTTTATGGCTAGGACCTTTGCTTGATAAACACTGCAATGGTCGGGCAGACGGAACGAAAGTTCCAGTCCCAGTTCTTTTGAGAAAACTCCAAAGCCTACTCCATCGTTAAACTTGGATCCGTCGGTGTAGAAATTTAGTTCCCCCCTTCTCCATGTCATGGGTGTTTGCCACTCCTTTCTAGACGGAATATGTGTCTTGAGTGCCTATCAAAGTTGAGATAGAGTGGCCAATGTGTTGGATACAACTACTCCAAGTATGCGCGATAGGCGAGTGGCAAGTCTGCCGATCATTCCATAACGCCGTGCATTTCAGCCTTAGTGCTGATGCGGCGGCCACTTCTTTCCCTACCAGGTCTAGTGTAGATAGGTTGAGCATCACTTCTAATGTTTTAGTTGGTTTGGTCCTTAAAGCACCAGAAATGCACAGAAAAGCTGAAAAGCGGATGAAACACTCATTATTGTTCAATGATGCAGTGCCAATCTCCTGAAGATCGTACAAAATGAAATGTTGCATTTAATTCCCACAGTGATCGAAGCTTCGAGTTCTTCATTTCATGAATTGCCAATAAATTGGTTTCAAGTGTCTGCTGACAACTCGCACATTTATATAAAAGTGCTAAATGAGGCCCTCTTATCAGCCCATAAATCAATGGGAGTGGGGTACGCATTAAATGGAACTATAATTTTTAAACCCCCTCCCCCAATATAAATTAACAGTGAAGAGCCCATGGGGGACGTAAGCAGTGCTTTGGACTTGAAAATAAGTGAATCAGCAATCAGCAATCATCCGGACATTGAGGGCTGGCAAAACTAATGCAAAATAAAATTTACTTAAGCAAATTCAAGCATGGAAATGCTTTCAACGTAGGGGCGAGAGTAGCAACAACACAAAAAAAATCCAAAATTGAATGTCAGGATCCAACAATGCAGCCGATGCAGCCTGCGATTCTGCTGCCTGCCACTTTGCATTATTTGCCAGTTAATAATATCTGCAATGTAATGATACACCCAACCCAAAATATATGTTATAATGATGGAAAAATTCAGTGACCAAAAGGACTGCATATTTAAAGCCCTTCAAAGTAAGGATTCAGTGTCACAATATACAAGGGAGTATATTCAAATGGAATATACAGAAATTATGCATTGTACTCGTACGTTTCTTTAACGCTGAAGGAACACATATTTCAGGATATTTCTAATTCCTATAAATATGCACTCAATTCAAAGTTGATTCAGTGGAGTTCTTGATACAAATTTTTATCCTGTCTCATCGCTGGGTAATCCCAGGAAGCAGGCTATTCGGTATATAAAAAAGTATATTATTATTATTATTATATCTTACACCATAATTAATTATGAGTGCAAGGGTGTTGGGGGAATGAGTACCAGCTACAGAGGCTTTCGACTCGAAGAGAAAAGGATTTTGTAGAAAGAAGCATTTTGACGACCAAGCCCGTGGCAGGAATTGAACCTGTGACCCTCGGGGTGTGAGTCTAGCATACTTACCACTAAACCACAGAGGGCGGCTATAAATAAGTATAGTTTCAAGTGATTCCTCAACAATCTTACGACAGATCAATAGAAATTGGCTTCAGAAATATTCAGTCATTACAACTCAAAAGCGAGGTCAGTGCTCCTCTTTGGTTAGGCTCCTTCCTTCATTTCATAGGTTTATATTCTATCGATGGCGTGGCAATCATAATCGATTGTCTTTCCACTGAGTAGAATGACAACTTTCAGGCCAAGTTTCAAAAGGTATGTCAAGGATCCCTAAACAGTCGATGTTTTCTTACAAAAACAGATGCTGGAGATTCTTTCCTTGAGGCTCTTTCTGTAAGCCGAGACTTTATTAATGATTATTCCATCCTTGTTAATATTTTTGCTGTTTGATTCGTCAGACGGAAATTGCTAATTAAAAATGGGATGTCTTCAAAGACAACGTTGCTCGTAGTTCCTGGACTGCTTGTCATGAATTCATTGGCATCTTCTCTTTCTTGTCTGTCTGTTATTGACTGTATTTTATTGACAGTCATGATTCGCCTGAATCTTTCCGTGGACTAGGCCAGGTAACTGAAAGATGCTTGGATAAGAAAAATCCTCGTACATTGTGCCTCGTTTTTCAAGACCTCTGACGATTTGGGTTCAACAAATAAGGGCTCTCAAGTGATCTTCATTGAAATTGTATATTGAAATTATGGTGTCCCCTTTTTCGCAGCGGTATAGCTTCGTTACACATGCATTACAGCAGCCTTTATGTGTCTATGCCCTTAGAAAACTACAGCTAGCAGTACAAAATTGTCCAGCGAATGCTTCCTAGACTAAATTTATGTCTTCCACCAACACCAAACCGTGAATAAACAAAACTTCACGCAGACAGTGAATAACTGAATAAATGAATAATACATATGCAAACAAAATCTGTTCATCGAGCCAATGAATTGTTCCTTAATACGGAGGAGCATCAATGCAGATCGTTGTATGAACGTGGTTCATTGAGTTTGCGAACAATAACTTTTTAGTGTGTAAATCCAGGCTGCTGTCGAGTAACTGCATATTTAAAGCTCTTTACATAATACCGGACATTATTGCGCACGGACTGCTTGGGTTGTCCTTGCCGAGTCCTTTCCGTTTCCCGTTCAGATTCCTTTGTATTTCGTCTCTGTATTAGTTTCGTGTGCACGGTTCAATTGCTAACAAAGCGTGCCGTAATCATATTGATTTTACAGTTTAGTCTTAAGCACGGATGAAGGAGAGTTAAAGGGGACAGGGGAGAGTTAAAGGGGACAGGGGAGAGTTAAAGGGGACAGGGGAGAGTTAAAGGGGACAGGGGAGAGTTAAAGGGGACAGAGGAGAGTTAAAGGGGACAGGGGAGAGTTAAAAGGGACAGAGGAGAGTTAAAGGGGGTTAAAGGTACAGCCGTAGGCAGAGAGTGATGAGCTGATAAATGTTAAAAACGGGACACAATTCGCATTGCTTTGTGCAATGTATGCCTGATTAAAGCGTACTTGTGCAGCTTGTACTGCATTGATGGACGCTTTTAAGAGTTTAGGAGAGACTCAGTTGAACTTAATTAAATTTAAATATAATAATATTCAATTTGCCAAGCAAAGAGGTGCACAATGTGCAATTTGCCAGATGCATTTAGAAAATTTGCATACTATTTGCTCAATGCAAGTGCACAAATCCAATTGAGAATGCACTTGACAGCCAGCTAAGGACACGTAATAATGTTTCAAAGCGGCAAAGGTCAAGTGCGAACTGCCAGCAGAATGTTAAAGCGCTGAACACATTTCAATACGACTAAAAATAGAGAAAATTGTCACAGCATTTGCATAAATGGGTGAACTTGTATTAGGAAAAAAGGATGCAATGAAATGAATTGAAATGAAATGAAAAAAGGCGGTTTTCTAATTGTGCAGCGAATGAAATTAAAACCAAACGAGTGGAGCATGTAAGGCGGAGATGATTTTCGCCCACAGGCAGACAAGGTCACACATGCATAAACACAGAAACACACCCCCATCCCCACATACCCGCATATATCCATAACCATACCAAAGGAACCTAACGCAGCCTTCACAAATCAGTCAGTTGCAGATCGCTTGTAATGCCACAAATAAATGCACTTGCCTGCTTTAAGGTCCTGCGGGGAGGCGGTGCGGATGCATCTACTAAAAACATGTTTAATTTCCCCCAACTCGTACGAACATGGCATTAGTTTTGTGTTCGGGTCTAAGAAGGGCGGCTTGCGAGGGTGTCACAGGCAAAAGTCAGCAATGCCAAGTGCGAGACACTTGCTTGCGACTTTTTACTGCCAATTCAGCAAAGGCTCTGGTGCGAGCGCCTCTTTCAAGTACAATGATGAAATGCAAATTTCACATACTTAAAAGAGGCGTCACTGAAGCAGTTCCTCTCCACCAAGAGGCTCACACACATTTTCAATTTGTGCGCAATTTACGCTCAAAATGTGTGTGAGGGGGAAATGCGTCAAAACAATCAACATAAAAAAGCGTTGCATTTGTGAAGGCCGAGAAAAATCGCCAACAATTTATTTGCATAAATTTATTGTCGGCAATTTTATTACACTTTTGTGCACACAGCGTGGTGGGCACAAAAATCCTGTGACCAGTGCGTAGATGAGGGCCATAAAAGGCGAAGTCCTCAATGTGCCTAGCGCCAGAGGTCAGGTGCCTTATGTGAGGGCGTGGCGTGAATTATTATGTGCTCATGTGGAGGGAAATTTTTTTGCTGTCACTATTTTTTTTTTTGCAAATTTTCAATTAAAAGGAATTTTTTGTCCTCGCCGCGCCGCTGCTGCATTCGTTGTTCTAAGGACACATCAATTAAAAAACATTTTCAGCGGTTTGTGTTCTAACGAGCTTTATGTTTGTTTTGAAACTGTTGCGGGAGCGGGACTGATGAGCACATAAATTGCTCAGGATGAGGAGTGGAAGTACGTCGAGTGCGCCTTCTGACGGGTGGCCAAGCTTATTGCCTGCTCTAAGCTGAGCACGGCCATTGAAAATGCGCTAATAAATAAATCACAACATTCTATCCAGCATTGTAGCAATTTTTAATGGTTTGAAAACATACTCGTGCTACGTCAATGCCAGCGCTGGCGGAGGCACAGGAAAGTCCTGAGACAGTGCGCCGCGCTTGTTGCCAGTCGCCCTGCAAGCCGTAAGCCTAAGAAATGTGTGACAGGCACAGAAACACACATTCAAAAGTACATAAATATACACACTTACACACTTTCATCCACAAATACACACACACTCACACAACACACACAGCACATACTAACACACGCACACACTCACACACGCACAATAGAACGTAACCTTTCTTATTTGCCCTACACTTGAAAGCATTTTTGTAAATATGCAAAACCCTCAGCAGGGAATTTTTGTTTTCTCGCTCGCTGGCTGCAGAATACGCCCGTCAGACACAAAAGCAGTGGGCATGGCAGCCTGCAACACTACACTAATACACTCTCAAGAATACATGATGACGGCTCCCGCCTCAGTTTTCCTCTGCCGACACACATCGCGCATATTTGCATAGTGTCAAAAATCATAAAAATGATGACGATGTTGCCGAGCAGGAAGGACATGTGTGCTCGTTGTCAGCGTGTGTGTGCATGTGTGCGTGCGTGGGTATGTACGTCGGTCTCTTTGCACGTATGCAGGCATGTTCTTCCATTCAAATGGTTTTATGTAGCGGAAAATTTGTTGAATAGGTTATTTTTAGTTCGCATTTTTTAACCTGAGTGGTTACTTTGCATTCGTTTACTTTGCTGCTTCTGCAGATTAAGCGCAAATGCCTGAAATGATTTAATAAATTATTACAACTGCACTCGCCCAGCAAGCGAAGAATGCTCCTCCTCACACATTCTCGCATACGCACGCATCGCACACGCAGTTGAAGGTTACGCAAATTGGGTGGGTTTAGTGGAATAAATCAGGCAGGGCGTATGAGTGACATGCAAGTGCAGCAAGTCGCAGGCAAGAGTTTGTGAGCAGAAATGCTACAATGGCGAAAAATGAGCAAGTCAAGCATTTCACAATAAGAGATTTTAAAAGAAAGATTATAAGAAAATAAACCACAATTTGCACAATTTTCAGTAAACGCAATTCAAGCAGATGAGTTTTGAAGCTTGTTAGAATAGAGCAAACGCAGCAACATCATCAAAATTGATCCTTAAACTTTGAGTTCTGTTACTCGTGGTTTTTTCACATGCTGTAAGATTCCTACTTTAAGTTTTAATTGGTTAAAGTTGGATGTTTTGTTGCCTAGTTAGATTTTTAACCAGCTGACATAGGGTTAAACTGACTACGGGAGTCCTGAGATGACTTAACAAGCCATTCTCCTACACATAAGTAGGCGTGTGAGCTAAATCAAGGCCTATATGGGCACCACAAAATGTAAAACTAAAATTTATGTTTGTAGGCATAAATTTGCTCAAGCAAATACACAGGCATTTGTTCAAACAAATACACAAATGTGGGCATGGTGGTTAAAATGTTAAAGCCCACAATTATCCCTTAACATAATCTCGTTTAGTGCCATTAGAACAACTTTTGGTATTGATAAATAATGTATCGTTATTCATAGACTTCTGCCACATCTTGCGCGATCCTGGCCCTGTAGCAATCATCACCTTTGATAGTTAGATAGAAGTGGGATCGGTCTAAGAGCTGTTGAAGAACGAGGTCTCCAAGCACTCAGGCATTGATGCCCATTGCACTGAAAGCCTCCTTAGTACATAAAAGAAACTTTAATACTAGAATAAATAGCAATTTCCATGCTAATTCTAGACACCACACATAACTGCATTTCGTGTGTGAAGAGTGCAAGTTCAGTTGCCCCTGAAAATTCCCAAAGGACTCACAAGTGCTTGCTATGCTCATCAATGCTTCATTGGCTTTGCTCAGCATTTTACTAATACACTCAAATATTGAAATTTGGCAGATGTTGTGACTATCCTGGCGATTCTATATATTCTTTAGCAACCGCAAAGATTGTTATTTCAGGTCACACTCACCTGCAACTTATGTTAGGTTAGGTTGGGAAGGCGTGTGCGGCCGCACTTCCACTCGGAGGCATCTATGTCCATTGTGACTGCCTTCAAATATGCCAGGAGGAGGCATACTCGTCCTTACCCTTGATTTCCATAAACATTGGAAGTACCATCCCTCACCTGCAACTTACTCTGATCCTAGCGTGGTGGCTTGCAAGTAACACTTCTTGAGTAATTACATTGCATTAAAGGAGCTCTTTCCACAGATACTCTTACTGCACAATCAGCCAGGATTTCACAAGCAATTTCTTGTAAGTTTCCTGAGGATATGCGGTATAAATATCCAATTGCCTTTTATCGTCTGCTTTTAGAGTGCTCGTCTTCTATTTTCTCCTCTCCTTTCAATGAAAGCAGAAATATTCCACAAGGCACCTCAAACGCAGCAAGCCAACAAAAGGTCCTGGCATTCAATTAAATTGATTCGAATGCAATTCGAAAGTCATTTTCCAACCATTCGTTTGCTTAATCAACCAGCAGCCAGCGACGCTGCTGCTGACTTATGCGAAACGTGTCAATTGTGACGCCTCGGCAAATATTGGCCAAGTACGTTTCAATACGCAGCGGACCGGAGCACTTCAGCAAATAAATTGACTCTGAGCAGTAAATTGAAAATTTCGCACAGAGCACTCGTTCACTGCCTGGGAGGGGGTAGGGTGGGTTAGATGCAGCATGACAAGTGGCGTTTGTGATATATATTTCAGTGCAAGGATTCGCGTTAAAAATTCACAAGAAATGCACATTTTAAAAAAATGTAAAGTGGAAGAAAATTCTCTGATTGAATTTGAATTTAATATTTTTAAAAACCAAAACACATTCCCATGCGCTCCACTGCCTCTGCGGGGCCATCCTTCGTCCTTTGCTGCCGTATCTGCGTGTACTCGTACATCAGCAACCCACACCGTGCTTGTCAAGTCGTTGCACACATTGTCATGGGGATTTCTTTGACTGACAACGGGCTTCCCTGCATTTTCGTGTTTGCCGTCAGCACGAATGGACCTAAATAATGACGGCATGAATGCTCACTGGTGGGCAATGGATTAGAAACGTTTAAGATACGAGACTGGAAATGCTAAATTTTTCGCTCCTTTCAAATTTGTATGCTGTGGAAGGATGGCGCGGCAGTCGACCTCTTGTGCCATGTCAACAATGGACATGGTTCTGGGGCAACCGCATCAAGCAGCTGACTACAGATTTATTGAAATTGACATGCCTCTTAAGTGAGCTTAGCTTAGAAGGGCAGTTAGGTTGGTGGAACGCTGAACCGAGGATTATCGTGCGGTAGTGGGAAAATTGGGTATTACAGAAATGAAGGGCTATTAAATAAATGCACAGAGAGATATTGTTGGAACCTTCATGGAGGATATGTTTTGTGTTAGTTCTGCTTATTTCCCAAGGTAACAAAATCTTTCAAGGATTACTCTCTGTTTTAGGTACTTAAGAAATGAGCCACTTTAGCAGAGTCAATAAACATCCTTTATTTTTAAACAATATCCCCAGTGTGCCTCATCATAGCTCCCCAAAATTTGAATAAAAAATGGGGTACGGAGTAAATGGAGCAAGCACAAAAGAATCCACTATCAAAGCCTTTCAAGTATTGCTCTCTCCTTTACCTACTTAAGGATTCAGCTGTTTTAGCAAAGCCGTTAAACATACTTCATGCCTACTTACCATCCTCAGTTTTATACCTCATCACAGCTCCCCAAAATTTGAATGAAAAGAAGAGAATATGGAGTGAATAGAGCAAGCACAGCTAGTTCCACTATCGAAATCTTTAAGGACTGCTCTCTCCTTTAGCTACTTAAGAATTTAACCCTAGCAGAGCCATTCTTCCATTCTTAAGCAGTATCCCCAGTTCTATACCTCATCATAGCTCCCCAAAATTTGACTGAAAAGAAGAGAATGTGGAGTGGAGAGAGTAACTACAGAAAGTTCCACTACCCAAATCTTTCAAGGGTTGCTCTCTTCTTTAGCTACTTAAGGATTGAGCCACTTTAGCAGAGTTATTTTTTCATTCTTAAATCCCCTGTTCTATGCATCATCATAGCTCCCCAAAATTTGAAAGAACAAAAGGGAATGTGGAGAAACTAGAGCAAGCACAGAAAGTTCCACTATCGAAACCTTTAAGGACTGCTCTCTCCTTTAGCTACTTAAGAATTTAACCCTAGCAGAGCCATTCTTCCATTCTTAAGCAGTATCCCCAGTTCTATACCTCATCATAGCTCCCCAAAATTTGACTGAAAAGAAGAGAATGTGGAGTGGAGAGAGTAACTACAGAAAGTTCCACTACCCAAATCTTTCAAGGGTTGCTCTCTTCTTTAGCTACTTAAGGATTGAGCCACTTTAGCAGAGTTATTTTTTCATTCTTAAATCCCCTGTTCTATGCATCATCATAGCTCCCCAAAATTTGAAAGAACAAAAGGGAATGTGGAGAAACTAGAGCAAGCACAGAAAGTTCCACTATCGAAACCTTTAAGGACTGCTCTCTCCTTTAGCTACTTAAGAATTTAACCCTAGCAGAGCCATTCTTCCATTCTTAAGCAGTATCCCCAGTTCTATACCTCATCATAGCTCCCCAAAATTTGACTGAAAAGAAGAGAATGTGGAGTGGAGAGAGTAACTACAGAAAGTTCCACTACCCAAATCTTTCAAGGGTTGCTCTCTTCTTTAGCTACTTAAGGATTGAGCCACTTTAGCAGAGTTATTTTTTCATTCTTAAATCCCCTGTTCTATGCATCATCATAGCTCCCCAAAATTTGAAAGAACAAAAGGGAATGTGGAGAAACTAGAACAAGCACAGAAAGTTCCACTATCGAAACCTTTAAGGACTGCTCTCTCCTTTAGCTACTTAAGAATTTAACCCTCTTTAGAATTTTACCCCCTACTTTAGGACAGACATTATTTCTTTCTTAAGTGGCTTCCCCAGTTGAATGAAAAAGGGAGTACGGAGTAAATAGAGCAAGCACAGAAAGTTCCACTATCAAAGTCTTTTAAGTATAGCTCTCTACTTTAGCTACTTAAAAATCCAGCTACTTTAGCAGAGCCATTCTTTATTTCTTAAGCAGTATCCCCCAGTCCCAGCCTCATCCCAGCTTCCCACAATTTGAAAGAAAAAAGAGACAAGCAGATAAGATTCTACATAACTGTGCCTAAGTGTGAAATCGTTTAGCACGAGGACTACTCACAGAGCCTGTTGATGAACTATTGAAACCTCAACTATCGGGAAGAGGCCTCAATGACCAGGCCTCAATGACCAGACCTCAATGACCAGACCTCAATGACCAGGCCTCAATGACCAGGCCTCAATGACCAGATCTCAATGACCAGACCTCAATGACAATACCTCAATGACCAGACCTCAATGATCAGGCCTCAATGACCAGACCTCAATGACCAGACCTCAATGACCACACCTCAATGACTAGGCCTCAATGACCAGATCTCAATGGCCAGACCTCAATGACCAGGCCTCAATGACCAGGCCTCAATGACCAGATCTCAATGACCAGACCTCAATGACAATACCTCAATGACCAGACCTCAATGATCAGGCCTCAATGACCAGACCTCAATGACCAGACCTCAATGACCACACCTCAATGACTAGGCCTCAATGACCAGATCTCAATGGCCAGACCTCAATGACCAGACCTCAATGACAATACCTCAATGACCAGACCTCAATGATCAGGCCTCAATGACCAGACCTCAATGACCAGACCTCAATGACCAGGCCTCAATGACCAGACCTCAATGACCAGACCTCAATGACCAGGCCTCAATGACCAGATCTCAATGATCAGGCCTCAATGACCAGATCTCAATGACCAGACCTCAATGACAATACCTCTATGACCAGGCCTCAATGACCAGGCCACAATGACCAGACCTCAATGACCAGACCTCAATGACCAGACCTCAATGACAATACCTCAATGACCAAGCCTCAATGACCAGACCTCAATGACCAGACCTCAATGACCAGATCTCAATGACCAGACCTCAATGACAATACCTCTATGACCAGGCCTCAATGACCAGGCCACAATGACCAGACCTCAATGACCAGACCTCAATGACCAGACCTCAATGACCAGACCTCAATGACCAAGCCTCAATGACCAGACCTCAATGACCAGACCTCAATGACCAGACCACAATGACCAGACCTCAATGACCAGACCTCAATGACAATACCTCAATGACCAGACCTCAATGACCAGGCCTCAATGACCAGATCTCAATGACCGGACCTCAATGACAATACCTCAATGACCAGGCCTCAATGACCAGACCTCAATGACCAGACCTCAATGACCAGACCTTAATGACCAGACCTCAACAACCAGACCTCAATGACCAGGCCTCAATGACCAGGCCTCAGTGACAATACCTCAATGACCAGACCTCAATGACCAGACCTCAATGACCAGACCTCAATGACCAGACCTCAATGACAATACCTCAATGACCAGACCTCAATGACCAGGCCTCAATGACCAGACCTCAATGACCAGACCTCAACAACCAGACCTCAATGACCAGGCCTCAATGACCAGGCCTCAATGACAATACCTCAATGACCAGACCTCAATGACCAGACCTCAATGACCAGACCTCAATGACCAGACCTCAATGACAATACCTCAATGACCAGACCTCAATGACCAGGCCTCAATGACCAGATCTCAATGACCGGACCTCAATGACAATACCTCAATGACCAAGCCTCAATGACCAGACCTCAATGACCAGACCTCAATGACCAGACCTCAATGACCAGGCCTCAATGACCAGACCTCAATGACCAGACCTCAATGACCAGACCTCAATGACCAGACCTCAATGACCAGACCTCAATGATCAGGCCTCAATGACCAGATCTCAATGACCAGACCTCAATGACAATACCTCTATGACCAGACCTCAATGACCAGGCCTCAATGACCAGACCTCAATGACCAGACCTCAATGACCAGACCTCAATGACCAGACCTCAATGACCAGACCTCAATGACCAGACCTCAATGACCAGACCTCAATGACCAGACCTCAATGACCAGACCTCAATGACAATACCTCAATGACCAGACCTCAATGACCAGGCCTCAATGACCAGATCTCAATGACCGGACCTCAATGACAATACCTCAATGACCAGGCCTCAATGACCAGACCTCAATGACCAGACCTCAATGACCAGACCTTAATGACCAGACCTCAACAACCAGACCTCAATGACCAGGCCTCAATGACCAGGCCTCAATGACAATACCTCAATGACCAGACCTCAATGACCAGACCTCAATGACCAGGCCTCAATGACCAGATCTCAATGACCAGACCTCAATGACAATACCTCAATGACCAGACCTTAATGATCAGGCCTCAATGACCAGACCTCAATGACCAGACCTCAATGACCATCCTCACAACCAAGCAGTGGAAGAGCCTTCATTTAATGTGTATGTTGAATTTGCGTTCTGAATAGCCTCATTGTATATGAGAGGAAATGAGGGACCATGTAATGAAGCAGGCGCGTTTAAACTGAGCTAATTGTGTGTGAATTTTGCTGGCAGCAGTACACTCAACCACAGCACAGACTTATAAACAAGGCACAACTGGAGTGACTATGAGTACCTAGGATTGACTTTTGCCATGGATTAATACTGGACTGGCATTTAGGCTGAGCGAATTCTACACTCTGACAATGATGTATGATGATGATGTAGAAGATCAATCACAGAACTCAGATGAGCGCTCTATGGTGACTGACGAGCTAGGATGTAATGTGTTGGTGGCTGCTGGTTATGCGAGTTTTACGTCAGAGCTTCCTTTGTTACTTGTGCTTTGTTATGTTTTCACTTTCAGTGAGCTGGAAATCGTTTTGGATACATTCAACTAACAACTTCCAACTGATTTAATGCAATTCCCCCTGCACAGTGGGTATTTGTATGCGACTGCATTCACATTGTCCATCGTGGCGTATGTACTCCTTTTTTCCCCAATTTGACCACTTCAAACAGGTTGAAAATTCATAAATTTCACGTGCAAATAATTCCAAATAGAAATTCACACCGGCATTTTGTGTTTGCAGCACTGTATTCAAGTGCCTCGCACTCGGGGCGAAGTGAAGCATGATGCATGCTGCAAAATACTTTCCAATTTAATTGCAGTTTTATGTGGAATTTATTTGATCGGGAAACAAAAACAATAATTTTTTTACATAAATTTCCGTGCGTGCGGTGGGCGGCACATGGGGCAGGCGGTGATTTCGTGTTAAATTATGTGCTAGCGAAGTATTTAAACGTGGTTGTTCACTGAGCTGGGAATATTTGCCATTTTATTTCAATTAAAACTGAGCCAAAGTGCTGGGAAACAAGGTCCTTCTACGCACCTGCACACTGGGAACTGAAGTAAGCTGACTAAAACTCCAGCTCACCTGACGTTTGAGTGATCTGAGCCAGTGATTTTATAAATTGAAAATGAATTCACCAGCATGCATGGATGCATGCATGCGAACTCTTCGTAAGAAGCTTTTGTGCCGCAAGGAAGTAGTTTGTGGCTCTTAATAAGCTTTATCGAAGGATAGACACACGAGACTCAGGTGGATGAGTGGAAGGAGTTTATTGCTCAAATAATGCACACAGTTGTAAAGAGGAGTTTGATGACTACTTTCAGCACAATTCCTCCCACCCCCTTTTTATTTAGCAACGAATTTTTTATTTCCAACGATGTGCGGGTATTTTTATATTCCTCGGTAATGTTTCAATCATTGTCCATAAACACAAGACATGGGAGAGGAAGAATGATTGTGCTTATAATATTTCACCCCACCAAGCTTGTGAGTAATGTTTATGACGCCGCAGTATTTGGGTTCACGCTAAATTTCATTTATTAATAAATTTCAACAAATTCTTAACTGGTCGTAAATATTCCCATACCAGTTTGCACCCAACACCAATTCAGGATGGAACAGTTTAAAAACTTCATTGACAGAATTGTTGGACTCGTTTGGGTGCATTCATTTTATTATTCATAGTTGAAGGTTATTTTGAAATATTAAATGATTAAAGTGATGTCTGTTAATTATATATTCAAATGATTCGGAATGTAGGGGCGTTGCCATGCCTGTTTGGGCGGTACGTCAGACTTGAGACTCACATATTATCACCAATGTTATGAGTTTGACTACTGATCCGGTACCAGTAATTTCCCTCGTTTTTAAATAGGAATGCAGAAAAATTCACATTCTTCTTTGAAACTTATTCAAATCCACAGGAATATTGACAACAAGGTGTGTTCAATTGTTTTTGCTTATAGAAGGAGTGATTATATTATATTAATGCTTCCTCTGTGGTTTAGTAGTAAGCAAGCGGGACTCACACTCGGATGTCACAGGTGCGAATTCTGGCCTAAAAATGCTGTTTACGAACCTTTTTCTCCTCGTGTCGAAGGATTTACTTGCTAGTACTCATTCCATTAAACGATTGCAGCATAAATCATTATGGTGTAGTGGAAAATAATAATCATATACTATAAGCAGCTTTTGTTAAACAGGAAGCACCTCCTCCGTGGCGGACACACTTCCATAAACTTAATTAGATTAACAATATTTTTAATTTCCTTAAATTCAAGTATTCTTTGCGGCTCAAATCACTGGTAATTCCAGCAGTGACTTAAGTCGGTGCCCGTTAGAGATGAGCGCTCCAGCGATTTTTCTGTAACGTCGTTACCAGGGATTGTTATTTTTCCATCAGTGTGATTTTAAACAGTGACTCTGAATCATTGTTTTATTTCTATTAATTTCTTTCTATTTTTGGATGCTTTGAATACTGTTATCAAATATGCAATATAACAGTGGAAAGTACGATTCTTAACACACATTTAACAGTAATAACGGAGTGAAATAACATTGAGCAGAACATTGACAATATCGAGCACTGTTGTTGTCATGTTAGTTACAGATGCAGAGTGACATAGAACAGAAACGGCAACAGTGCATTTGCAACTGAACAATAATCAATAACAGAATTTGACGACTGAAAACTAGCGTTTGGTAACAGAACAGAAACAACACTCAGGCTTCTGTAGCAGAAAACAGAATATTAAAATAGTTGTTCGTGCTAGGGATATAATTATTATTGTGTGTAGGGGATTGAAAGCACCGCAACCTTTCGATTTATTGTGTCCCCCATCAGAGGTTCATAGTACATCTTCCTCCTATCCTCTGGATAAACGTGATCACAAGTTTTAGCTCCAGAGGTTTCACATCACTAGCAGAGCCCTGGAAGGATCCCAAGTATTTCCTGCGGGTGTGCATGAGAGCCGGACATTCTGTCAACACATGCAAAGACGTCTTCTCTTACTCCACACAGAATTTGCAGGAGCCTTCCGAGGTGACCCCCATCCTCACCATATGTGAGTTCAGTTTACAGTGTCCTGTGAGTAGGCCTGTCAACATCCTAAGATTATTCTTAGAGATATTGATGAGTGATTCAAATCTATAGGTGGTATGTCCCTAGCAGACTCTTCGATACCCTTAGGCCTGGTGTGTTAACCCAATGTTTGTTGGGATATAATTGCATTCTAATGATGTTAAATTAGTAGCGTGTAATAATTATGATTTTTAATAATGTAGCTAAGTTTTTTCAATATAGGTAAAAACACGATCCCTTTCAGAGGATACAATTTTCGAATCAGATTTGTAAAACTCAACTTCGAGGACAATATAATTTCCCCAGCAGCAGGTGGGAAATAGTTTCAGGGACCATATCACGTTCCAGGACATTCTTCACGTACCATGGTGCGTGACAATGCTTCTTAGTATTCTAGACTATGCGTGTTGAATTTGTCTCTATATTCTAAGAACTTGCTATGGTCGATACCTGAGCTCGATTTGATTGCGGTTTTGTAAAGAAGATCTTTGTGTTCTATCATCAAAATAAATATATAGAATATCAAGGGAAAGAATACCTTCTTCAAACGAAGTAAAATACCTCGGTGTGACACTCGATGAAAAATTGGAATATTCACCTAAAAACACTATTAAGAAAGCTTGGGTCACTCTATGGAGCAGCAGATGCTTAATGGGCAAAGGCTGGGGACTTAATCTAAAAATGTCACTATAGCTATATACAGCTATCACCAGACCAATCCTTACTAATGCAGCATCTATCTGGTGCAAAAAACTGGAACAAAAAACAGCACAGAGCAAGATCAATAAAATACAAGGCCTGTGTCTTCACGATTGGGGCCATGAAGTCATCTCCGACTGCAGGCCTGGAAGTATTATTAAATCTACCTCCCATTCATTTATTTATCAAGAAAGAAGTGCTGCAATTCTCAGCGAAACTCATCTTAGAAAATAAACAAGGTTCAGTGCACCTATGGCAATCTTTACTTAGGGACGGAAACTAAAATGCAAACGATTAATTTAGTCCTAAGTGAATTATGTCACCCAAAGTATAACTTCAGACACAACTTCAAGGTCATTCCCGAGTACGGTTCACTGGGAACAGAAGAGACCAACACCCACCTTATAATGCTCACAGACGGATCAAAAACTGAGAAGAGAGTTGGGGCTGGGGTTTATGGAGAAAAACCAAGAAGTTACTTATTCATAAGCATGGGCCGAGAAAACTCTGTTTTTCAGGCTGAAACTCACGCTATAGAGCTCTGCCTAAGAGAGGAAATAGATAAGAGGTAAAATAAATAGCCACATCCTTATCCACTCTGACAGCAAAGCAGCAATACTAACTCTGATTGGGATTTTCTTCAACTGCTGAAAAGACTAGCCACTAAGAACAGAGTGCATCTGATCTGGGTGCCAGGTCACAGCGGACATATAGGGAATGAAGAGGTAAATGGACTCACTAGGAAAGAGGCAGCCAGTAGTTTTATTGGACCGAGACCATTCTGTGGGCTACCATGGAGTTCAAAGTACATCATAGTTCCTGAAGTACCACCTAAATCAATGGCTAGAGGTAAAATCAAATCAATATTGGATGGAAACAAAAGATAAAAATCTTCATGCCAAAAGATCCCGGAAAAAAACTATTCTCGGTTTAACGAGAACAGGTACTCGCATTGTCTCAGGCTTTCTAACTGGGAATTTTAGGGTAAACAAATACCTATATAACATGACGGTAAGCCCAAATGGCTAGTGTAGTTTATGTAACGAAGAAGAGGACACATCTGAAAATATGTTGTGCCAATCTAATCTGGACCAGACTTCGTTATTTCGGAAACCGCCAGAAATTGCGGACAAATCTCCAAAGAAGATTTCAGAATTCTTAATGAATTCTAAACTCTGCCATGTTTTGTAACTACAGAGCTTGTCACAATAGGTCCAAAGGTGGACGCAGTAACTAGGTGAGTTGTTCACGTTCTCAAGGAATCTAATCTAATCTACTAATGGCAGAACAGAACTGCTTAGACTCAAAGGCATTGCGTATTTATTTGGTGATTCGGTGCACTTGCTTAATTGTTCCATGTTTTCTTCTCCGAAAACCAAATTGGTGACTTGGGAACAAGTTTTCCACAAACGAAATAACAACAGAATTCTCAAGAAAACTAAGTTAAAATAGTCTTCTTGGGAATTATGTTTCTATTTGTCTGTTTCTGTTTTATGTTTTACTGCAGAAACAGTAACCGAATTAGCTGCAGATAATAATTTTGTGTTCTGTTACCGTTTCTGTTCTATTTCACTGTGCTCCTTAAATAAATATTTATGTATGTGTCAGAGATCTGCAACGAATTGCTTTCAGAGTCAACTAGACTATTTTGAATATACATAAGTACGTTCAATTCATTGAAAATCACATTGTTTTTGTGTGAGTATAAAACCCGTCATACATATGAGTGCAACCCGTCATGCGTATGAGTTCGAAGCAGACTTACTGGAGCACTGAAGCGAACACACGCCCGAATGAAGAGTATATTCATGCTCATACACGACTCATACTCACGTGTATTTTGCATCGCCTTTATCGAAGAGAGCCAAATTCTTCAACTTCATACATGTTGTTGAGTATCATGCGTAATTCAAGGAGGAGTATGAGGATCGACGGCTTTGCAATAAGTACAAATGCTGTGTGAATACAATAAAAACTGAATCAAGACTCCGGTATTTAGTATAAAGTTTTTCACTGCTTATTGCAGATCTCTGGTATGTAAGTAGTTGGTTTGTTATGGGCGTGATAAGGTATTAGTGCGAGAATATAAACATATACACATGGACTACTGACATCTTCAACGGAAATACTCTCAAATGCGAAGATTTGTACTACGACGGAGTATACAAGTCCGGAGTATAAACATCAAATTAGCTGTTTAAATGTTCGTATTCATAGACTTGAGTAGAAATATTACTGCACACTACACACCACAAAGGAAAGGATTATATACTTTTCGGTTATACGAGAGGTGGGGGAATGAATGTATGAATAAATTTGCTTTATCCATGCAACTCCGTAATTTGTACGGAACAATTCACTGGAAGTTTGGTCAGAATTGGTCAAGCACAAACAAACAAAACGATTTCAAAAATGAATATGGAAATATTTTTAATATTATTTTGCTTTTTGGCTTAAATACTTTATAATAAGGGGTTTCCTTTTATAGCGTTGACTAATTACTTCAACCAAATTTTGCGAGATGAATTCTATACACATACAAAATAGGCCGTTGAAGCTCAACCACACACTTCCGCATTTTTGTATATTTACACAAATGAGTAAATGAACAAAGCACGGGGCCACTCTCGTGATGTGCAGACAAATAAAAATCCCAGATTTGCCTTCACTGAGTGACTTAATACTTAAATCCAAACACTTGGCCATAAATCAAGCGCCCAACTGACAATAGAAAGAAAATAATGAGAAAGGACAAGAGAAAATACCAACAAGAAAAACAATATTCGGAAGAAGCAATCAGAACTCACGCAGAGCATGGGCTGATTATGAAAAATGATGGCTGTAGAGTGAAGAATGTGCGTAAAGGTTGGTTGCAGAGGTAATGTCAAGAAGCTACTCATGGAAATTGCAACGTAACATTAATTGTGCTACTCATAGTATTTGCACTAGTAGAGAATGCGATAACGTTGAGCCGAGATAGGAGAGATACCAAGCGTCAAGAAATGAAAGGCGGCAGAGACGGAGGAATATATGAATAACAGTTGATGGTATCTCTGAGATGTGATAATAATTCTTGCTCCGCTGATGATGCTCCTGGCAAGGAGGAAACATTAATAACTGCATAATAATAAATAATTATAACGTATGAGAACACATTTTTGTCAATGGAGCGAAATTGATGAATTCATTATTGAATATACGAATATAGATTTATCAAAATTGAATGAAATATATGAAAGAAATATAGGTAGGTGATTTTGGATGTGTATTTCATGGTTCCGTGACTCAGTCAGAAGAGAGTCCATCGCAAAACACCACAGAAGAGGAGAGAGTACCACACTCTGAGGGCATCCTCGAACAACTTCTGCCGCGGTAGAATTTTCGTTTGTGTCTTCAACAGTTAACAGCCTTGTTGATAACCTGAAATGGATTCACTTCGTCCACCCCATGTCGTCTAGCAGCTGAGCACATGTAGTCAATGGTAGCATTATCGAATGCCCCTAATTATCCACAAATATGTGTATTCCATTGTGTATTCACCAGTTTCCAGCCCTACTTCAATCTTACACACTAGACCATGCAGAGCTGATTCGCATGACTTTCCACTCTGGTATGCATGCTGATGGATACTAAGGGAGTTGAGGTATTCAACATTAATCCCGCACTAATGTACTTTTCCACTAAATGCTCCAAACCTTTCAACATGAACGATGTCAGACTTATTGGCCTGAAGCTTTTCGCTAAAGTGTAGTCATCCACTCCCGGTTTGGGAATGAAGACCACCCTAATCTGTCGCCAAAACGATGGTACGTAACCTAGAGCAAAACAAGCAATATAGATCTTTTTCAAGGCCTTATTGAACTTATCCCCTCCTCTCTTTAACATTATTGGGTATACATTTGCAGGGCCAGGTAACTTAAAGTTGTCAGAAGAGGAAAGAGAACACCTCATTGATTTCTCCGTCACAATTTTTTATACCGTACCAGTTTCGTCTCGTGATTCCAAATATGGAATATAATATAGGTAGGCTGAAGTGATCGCGCGATTTAAGTAAATTTGACCCATTGTGATACCACAGTACTAATGAGAAGCATATTAGGCCCTTAATGATAAATTCTGATGCTTCAATTTCGAACATCGCATACAAGGGCTTATCAAGAGGGCTGTGTGAAAGACTGAAGCCCATCGTCAACGCACTGATTGGGCTTCAGAACTGTGAAAGGCTCCACTGACCAAATCTTTAAACTACGCCAAATCCTGTAGAAAACTCTAGAGAAGAAAATCGACATGAACCATCTTTTTTCCACTGCAATGACGCCTTCGATTGAACCGGAAGGAGTCAGCTGTACAAAAACGCATCTAAGTCAGCTGTACGAGTACGCAGCTAAGCCAGTCCGAATTTGGGGTTCCTGTTAAGCTAGCCGGATGTGCAAAAAGACACTAAGTACCACTAGCAGTTCAGTGAAGATCGGAAAGGATCTGTCCGTTCCGTTTATTACTGAGCAAGCATTTATAGAAGGTGACTCCTTATCGTTCGTTTTTTTTCAATATAATGCTGGACACAATCGTTCGTGCAGCGGAGTTAAATCGCACAGGCACACTCTTTCTTAAGAGTACCGTGACACTAGCGTATGCTGATATTGATAGCAGTGGACACAACATCTGCATAAGTACTGCATTTTCCGGTTTGGAGTGACAAGCAAGGGGAGTAACGAGGGCAAAACGAAGTACCTGCTGTCACACACAAAGAGTCGAGGGTCCCAGGAAAACACGTCACTGTTGGCGATTACAATTTTGGACTTGTAAATAACTTAATCTGGGAACCAGTATCAACACCACGAACGATATCAGCATGGAGATGGAGCGAAGAATTATTCTTGACAACCGGTTTTACCTCGGGTACAATAAGCAACTGAAAAGCAGAGGCCCCTCTGGACGAACAAAAATCTCGCTCTACTCATATAAATCCCACAACATTCCCGTCCTGCTGTAAGATGCCGAAAACTGGACGATGGCAAAGAGGGATGAGCAGCGTTAGGGGCGTTTGAGAGACAATTCTTTGAAATATCTATGAGTCTATATGGATCTCTGGAGAGTATGGAATCATATGGAACGACGACCTGTGTGAGCTATACTCCGACATTGACAAAGTGCACGGCATAATAAACAGCGGCTGCATTGGCTCATGTCGTGCGAATGGATGAAAGTGCTCCAGCCAAAAAAGTGTTTGAATCGATGCCACTGGGTGGGCGGCATAGAAGGCGAAGACCAATGTTACGACTGAAGGACCAAGTTCAGGAAGACCTGTCTGCACTCGGTGCTTCCAACTAGCGACAGCGTGCGAAAATTTACAAACAACCATTCTGTAGAATGGCACTCACGAAGAAAAAACAGTGGTTCATCAGTAGCACAAACTAAATATGACGATATACGAGTAGAGCTAAGGTCAAACATGGTACCATAGGCCTATGAAATAATTGTCTGAGAATATGGCAAAAAGTGGCGGCATGGAATTTAATAAACCCATATATAATTTATGATGAAGGAGAAAGGAAAGAATTTCGAGTTGCCCATCACTGTTTTAGTAGGGATGCTATAAGTCGCCACACCTATACGCGGTCCATCGGGTGACTTCCCATGTGGTGGTGAATCACCTGACGTATTCTCAGTGTATTATTTCCTACAGCATTTTCGTTCAACTATTTCCACAAGATTTTTTTCTATCATATCTGATTCAATTATGCAGAACTGGACTCCACAAAAGTCAACCGACAAGCGACAATAGATTATATATCCCCCTCAAGTCCTTCTACTAAAATAATGCCTCCTCATTGACTCATATGAATTTGTAATTTCACAGTGTCCTCTACTTAATCACTGGACTGCATTCTGCGAGAACTGCCTGATACACTCGTGTGTCCTTTTAAGAGCAGTGGAAAGTGGCTTTGACTGCAGGCACTTATCGCCCTAATGGCTTCGGTATCTTTGACAATTGAAATAGTTTTGGCCAACGAAAAAGTTGCCGCCACTGTTCGCCCCCACCCGCAATCTGCCGCCTTACTATTCTATTGTCGTTTGCATCTATGCTGCCGCATATGGAGGGCAACCAGACAGACCGGGAATGTTGCCTGCATACTTCAGGGCGCTATCAAGTATTGCTTGCTTGTGTGCGTACATGTGAGTGGGTGCTCACATACGAGTATAAGCAGAACTGTTCTTGATGTTCGTTTCGTTGTATTTCGTAACCACTTTTAGTGTTGTTGTTTTCTGAATTTTTCCATGTGCGGTCTCGGTGGTGGCAGCATTCCCAAAACAATGGCGCACACTTTCGCTACAATTTGGCATTTTTGTGGCAAGTTTTGTGCATTTGGGTTTACTCGCAATTCCGAAATGAATACAAATTGCAGAAGAATTAGAAATGACTGGGGTGAATTTAGCGGAAGAATGAAAACCACACAGCAGAAAAAACTGGAACGGCAATTTTAGCACACTAATGCGGGCAGTGACGCCGCAGGAGCCTCGTGCTTGGAAGCTTAGAAGGACTCGTTTGCAATTTGGACGGGTCTTTGGGACTACGAAACGCCTCTCTAATCACTGGCGGCTTTGTTAATTAAGAAAATTAGGGAGCAAGTAAGAATAGTGACAATATCTGCTAATTTAGATACGAATAAACTGCTGAAATGCATTTATTTCCTTCCTCTTTGGGAAGTGAATTGTGGAGGGTTGTGTGGGGTCAGGGGTAGGCAGGTGGAAGGTTTAATTATTCTGTAGTTGTCTGTGGCTTAACAATAAGACAATAATTTTGGTGGTGTCAATTGAGTGTCCTTCTTGTGGGATACTAGCAGATTTTCACACAGACAATGAAGGATATTTATGGCGTAATTTTTTTAGATTTTACTCATCTGCTTAATCAAACAATCGATGAGGCAGCCACTTTAACGGTTCGAGAAGTTTAGGATGGAGGATTTGCAAGGTGCTTAGCACTGCCATCATTCAAAAGGGAATTAATGGAAACTTATCCGTCTTTAGAACAGAGAAACTGAATCTCCTGCTCTGATACTAAATTAAACGAAACTTCGTATAGAAATCTACGCTCAACACAGTTCCAAATTATTCTTTATTACTATACGATTTAGCTGACTGGTAGGCTAGTTTAGACTGGCTGACCGATTACTCCACGCATAAGCCTGTCCGGTCCTTAGCGATACTACGTCATACTGGAACTTACAACCCTGCACATACCATATTTGTGGAAACACAAGAGAAGAGGGCTCTGTATAGAATGACGAGAGCAGTCAACGGGCCTGAAAGTCTCATCGGGAGTCAGTCGGAAACATTATCAAAAGCTATTCCAGACATCTGTATACAGAAGGACTTTCTGTATACAGAAGGACTTTCTGTATACAGAAGGACACGCGCTACAGCTTTACTAAGTTGTTTAAAGCAGAGTGGAGCTACAAAACCGCTTGGAGAGGTCTCAGCGAAGCCTACAGATTAGATCAGTCCACGATCACCTGGTATACCGACCGATCTATCACAGAAGAGGCTTCCGTCGCGGGGACATTTGGACCTAGACACAAATACTATGAACCCCTAGGCAAATATACTAGCATCTTCCAGGCGGAAATTCACGCTATTGAGAGATGTGCACATTTCAACATTGAAAAAGGTTACGAGCGCAAGAAAATTGCCATCTTATTGGATAGCCAAGCAGCCATTAGGGCACTGACCTCTTACCAGGTAAATTTGAAACTGCTATGGGAATGCACTGGTTGGCTCACGCCACAAAGTTACCATTCTATGGGTTCCAGGACATACTGGCATAGATGGGAACGAGCCGACGAAGTTGCAAGGAAGGGGGCTGCAACACCCTTTGTTGCCCCAGAACCCTTCTGTGGTGTAGGCAAGGGCAAGCTGTTCAACCAGCTTAGGATCGATGAGGGTCACCATAGGCACAAACATTGGGTTAACACACCAGGCCTAAGGTTCCTACGCCCATCATTGGTTGTGAGCCTCATATTTTCCGCGTGTACTGCCGTTATCTAAATACATAATAGGTTAGGATAGGTTAGCCACACATAGACCTGCATATCCTCTGCGGTGACAGATGGACATCCATTTAAGAGCTGTAATATACATCCTTAAGCAGAGAGACGCTCTTAGCAAATCTTGGAGCGCATCTATCCCTAATTTTGTGACCTCTTCTAGTCCTTCAAACCAAGAGGCTCCCAGATGTGTTAGGCGCGTTTTCGATATTACGGAGCATAGGCATGCTCCAAAGTCTCCCTTGTGCCCTGCTCCCAACATTTTCTGCATTCATTCGTGAGTCACATCCTTCTAAATACATAAAAGAATAATTCTGTTTCCTTATTTCCGATTTACATCCATAGAAAAAATTAGTTTGGCCGAAAATCAATGATTTCAATATCCTCAGAACGGTTCACAGGAACTTGTTTTCATGCTTCACAAATCATCGTTTAACCTCCTAAACTACCGGAAAGTCATCGTATGACAACAAATTCAACTGCATTTAGGCTTCTCTCTCTCTTTATTAAAAATTGATGCACATAAATTGCACAATATTTATTACATTGTACTGAAACAAGGGACCAATAAATCTGTTGCGAACAATGCAGCGTAATTAGCAGCAAAACATTTGATGGATTTATGCAGTTGTCAATGGAATTGCTTCCTGCGTGGAAGAATGTAAAAATAGCAAAGAGACCGCAAATAAACCGAAACATATTCGAAATGCAAATTGCGAGCCGCAAAATTGTTGAAATATCCGTAATTGAATTGCTGCAAAATAATTAATTGAACCGCAATGAAACCCTAAAATGACCCTGCAACATACGAGTACGACTAATTTACCGGGCATGCCCATATACGCCCAAGCCACACTAGTGAAAATAGTTGCTTGCTTGGTATGGTTTGTACAACAACATCATTTATTTGAGTAAGAGCGGAAAATCCACATTAGGAGGGGGGTCAGCTCAGAACTGTGGATTTTAACACCCTCCCCAATTCTGTCACACATGCACAGTGTTCATGTAAATTATTCAATTGACGCTTTGCTTATCCACTAAATTGCTTGATTAGCTGTGCCGCCAGTGACGAATGCTGTGGATGCATGGGGGAAGCATTTTTTCAATTTACGTATTTGACAGCTGAGTAGGGGAGAATTCCACCCTCTGCCGGTACTATAAAATGTGATACGCTGCAAGTTTGCACTCACCTGATTTCCAAACACTCCCACACTGCATGCTGAGGATACTTGATCGGGTCCAAACCAAACAGCGGCGACGCGAGCCGGCAATGATAGAATAAACACCTGCGGAAAATTTAAAGGAAAGTGTTTCAGTGAGTTAAAGTTTTCAAGTTGTTATTACCAGAGAATGCGTGTTTTTTTAAGTGTTTAAGTGTTCTCTGTGTTCTCTGGTTATTACTACCTTACGAGGTAAATGGGAGAAGGCTTTTCATGGACATTTTTGTGTAGTGACCAAAATTCAGTCTACTTTATAACATGGTTAATTACTTCTTAAAGGATTTTTGGGAGTAAGCAATTAACGCGAAGAGAGAAAGAGATGAAAACAAACATTAGTTGAGACTGGAAAGCAATACCATGGTGTTCTCTCTCGTATCTAACTGACTTTTCTAGTAAAAAAGTCCTGTTTTGTGGGCTTGAATACTTTCTAGTGGACAGATTACACTCTGTTCTATGACTAGTTTAGAAAAGCGTTGCATTATAGAATTTGTGTCTGATTTCTGAACATGATTGGATTTATATTGTTTTGACTTATTTATAATTTAGAATTGTTTGCAATTTGAAACTGATTGTAAAGGAAAAAAGGAGGAGGAAGAAAGAAATTTTTCATGAATTTGAACCTCTGACAAATTCGTTCACAAAAGTTCACTAAAGTAGTCAACTAGTTATAAAAGGAGGAAGGGAGAGTAGGAAGAAGGGATTTTTGCAAAAGAATTGCAGATCTCTGTCAAAGTCTTCCATTAAATTTCACTAAAGTAGTCAAATAGTGATCAGGAAAATTCTTTTGCAAATCGACCTTAGCAATAGAGACATATAAAAAATTACATTTAAGTTCTCTAATTAATATTAAAATGGCAAATAATAATATTAAACTGGCAAATAATAACATTAAAATAAAAATCCGTTATAATTTAATAAAAAAAAATTTGATTCAAAATGAAAATTAAATCGTATTTGAAATTGTTTTTTGTCAATTGACCCTATTTGCATGCGAGGTTTGTCAATAAAGACATCCATGCTGGGCACGCACTGAATGTGCATTTTAGCACGCTGCCACACTAAGCGATCTGCTTGCATGCGAGCGAGGGCCGTCCATGCTCTGCTCTGAAAACGCTCAGAGGTGTAGAACACATAGTGTGGCGGCGCACTTAATCAACTAAAGTAGTGTGCTGAGTTTTAATTTCAACGAATATCCCCTCCATGTGTTCGTGCTAAACGAGCACATTCGTGGAAAATTACCTGCATTAACGATTCCCAACGATACACATACGCACTCAGCCTTACACGCAAACAAACACAGCTGAACTCATTCAATTGAGACAATTGAACGCTGTATGCTGAAGCAAGGTGCAGCTTCCCTTTCGAAACTGTGAGTAATTCATCATAAATTATGACGTCACTTTTGTGTGTGTGGTAGGGCAAAAGACAATTGAACACCGAAGGGAAACTACAGCTACAAACAACACGTTTGTCGTACCACAAAGGCACGTATTGTAAGCATACATTAAATTCATTAAGAGCGGTGGACATTTGCATTTCATTTTGTCTGAGAAATTTATGAGAGAAAATTAGAATTAAAGCTGAAAATGCCAATTTGTACAAGACACCATGTGGAAAGCATTATGTATGGAGTGGTAAGGTAAGGTTGCATTCAATGGTGACGACGTAGTTCTGCAATTAATTTCATTTGCAATACATATTTCGAAATGATGATTATAGATAATGCCATGGTGTTGAATGCACACGCAATTAACGAGCTTCTTTGGTGCATGTGAAGTAAATATTGCACTACTATTTGTGGAAGCCACAATTTTCTGGACATTTTAAACAACGCTTGGGTATGTAGTCCGTTACATGTTGTGATTAAAATGCCAGTTTAGAATTGATGAAATATGACTACATTCAATTCTATGCAGAATATTTAATTAGACCGCTGCTGCTATGTTGTTTTCGTTATTCCTAAACATATATTTATATATATCGCCAAATACCTTATATATAATTTGGTTATTGCCATTCTATCTCTTTTACTCATACTATGAGACATAAATGATGATTCATCAATTAACAATGATCCTTTGTAGTAATAAGGAACATTGTCGAAAGTCCTGCAACATTATTATATTAAGAGTGTTGTCATAAGGATATATAGTATCAAAGCAGTTATTTTCAGTTCCGTTATGACTTGAAAGCAGCAACGACAAGATTGCCTTTAAAAGTAAGTACGAAGAGTGAAATGACCTAAACTGGGGTCATAAATAAAATCTTGCCATTCTTGAATTGTTCTTAAATTATACTATTTTTATTACAGCTTCGCTGGCCTCTCTGGACTAGTAGTAAACATGCTAGACTCATCCCTGGGGGATCGAGGGCTCTAATCCTGCTTAAGGCATAGTCTATAAAATGGTTCTTTCTAAATCTTTTTCTTTTCGAGTCGAAGGGTTTAATTGCCAGTACTCTTGCTTTCACAACACTCTTGCACAGATGCATAATAAATTATTGAGTACGATCTAATAATAATAATAAAGGATAATTAATGAAACTCAAGGAAATGCTTTTGTATTACTGGATAGAATACAAAGATTGCATCTAATAGTATCACTTATATTGGAAAAATCAATTTGATTTGGTTTGTATATAAGACCATTATTGTCCATTTACAAGTTGATGCGCCGGTAGAGTGCATAATTTGAACTCCTTCATTCATATTAATCTACTAATCAGATTCTATGCTAGTCCAGGAGTTCGCCGACAGAACTGTTTAAGTCTTAAACAGTTCTTCAACTTTAAGTACTTCCCCTTATTAGAATACTTTAATGAATTCAGGAGTAATTTAAGTTACATTTCAAACCCTTTCCCTATCTTCATCTTCAACAATCCACAAAAATGGAAAAGGGAAATTGTCAGTCCCGAATTTCCGACTGGGTTGATTGAGTGTTACCCAGTTTACTACCCACACTCGCACCTTCAGTGCCGTACATTAAAAATGTATGAGCATTTATACGCACCTGTGAGAATGCCACCACTGACTGTCCAATGAAGCCCACGTAGAAAAGGTCCGGACTGACGGAGAACACTTTTATCCACGAACCGATGCACGTGCCGAATACGCCAACCAGAGCCGTGATGCGTAGTCCCTGCGGCGTGTGGACAGTTGAACAATTGTGAAAATTACGAGCAGCCGCATTTGCGGATTTCGCAGCTCGATTTTTTTATTCATTTTACTTACCATTTTGTCCAAAAACCAGCTGCCGGGAAATATCAACGGAATGTAGAGAATCATATAAATCATAGAAGTCCAGTCAACCCATTTATCACTGATGCCATAATACCTAAAGAGAGAGAAAAAGTATAAAATAAAAATAATCGTGATTGGAAGCAAGCGGCATGTGCACAAAAAATATGAACAAATTTTAAAAGGATTTAAATTATATTTCCAGTGACATGTTGGGACCACCGCCGCTCGGCCATGTTGTCGTGAAGTCAGGCAGCAGAGAGCTGAGCTGAACTGAGCTGACAAACTGCTTTGTCATCAAGTGACGGACGGATTGAGGGCTCGTGCACATGAGGACATGTGGCAATGCTGCAGGCAACAATGGCAACAAAAGAAGCCGAGCAAGAATAATGGACAATGGACAAGTTTAAATGTTGGTCATAAATGTAGTGATCGACTGAGGTGGTTGTGGAACGGTTGTGGTGATGAACTTTCACTCAGCTACGCATGCCATCTTTGGTAGCGGGACTGCTGACTGGGCAGTTGGATTGACGAAATCGCTTGAAAAGAAATGAAATGTCTATTGTGCGACTATTATGATGGGCACTGGTATGGCCGCCAGCAAAGGGATTTCGTGTATTGTGTGCATTTCTGTATGGACCCTCGCTACGCATCCTGGCTTGATATCCGGCAAGCAGCATGATTAGTCGTAAGGAAAAAGTTACATTTTAGTTAACAAAAGACCTTAATTGAATAGCACGAAATTGTGCTGGCCGCCAAAGGAGCCCAGTTAACACAGAGCATTCTAGAATTTGCTGTTGAAGCTGTGGTACCTGTCAAAAGGTGAACTGAAAACCATTTTTCCTGCGGAAATTATACCATCATCATGCCATGAGTAGATACAAGGCAATTAATTGAGAATGATGGATTAAAAGGGAGTTCCAGTAGAAGTCCAAGCAAAAGAGATGTGCCATCTTAGACTAGAGCTAAGTTGTATCACAGTTTCTACTCTAACCTTGATAAAGAGATGTGTGTGTGTGTGTGTCTGGGAAGTAATGGTGTAATTAACACCACTGATCAATACCACTTCATCAATTCCACTTCCATTAATACCACTCCATTAATGCCACTCCATCAATACTACTCCATTAATTCCACTCTCTCAATACGACGCCATCAATATCACTCTATCAACATCACTCCCTCAATGTCACTCCATTAAGCCCACTCTATCAATACCTCTCCCTCAATATCACCAAATCAATTCCTCTCCATCAATACCACTATATTAATTCCACTCTCTCAATCCCACTTCATCAATACCACTCCATCAGAGGCACTTCATCAACACCATTCCGTGAATTCCACTCCATCAATACCAACCGATTAATTACACTTCCTCAATACCAGTCCACCAACACCAATCCATCAATACTACTCCCTCAATACCACTTCACTAATGCCACTCCATGAATATCACTCCATTAATTCCACTCCATCAATACCACTCCATCAACACTACTCTGTCAATGCCAGTCCATGAATACCACTTCTTTAATTCCACTCTCTCAATCCCACTTCGTCAATACCACTCTATCAAAGGCACTTCAACAACACCACTCCATTAATTCCACTCCATCAATACCACTCAATTAATTACAATTCCTCAACACCAGTCCATCAACACCACTTCATCAATACTACTCCTTCAATACCACTTAACTAATGTCACTCCATCAAGACCACTCCATCAATGCCACATCAATATTGCTCCATTAATTCCACTCCTACAATACAACTCAATTAATACCACTGCATCAACAATACTCCGTCAATGCCACTCCATCAACACCACTCCGTCAATGCCACTCCACCAACACCACTCCTTCAATACCACTCCATCAATACCACTCCTGAATATTCTCATACATTTTATTTTTAGCCTTATAATCGTTTACTGAAAGGGCACCAATGAAGACAAAGTTTCGACTAGGATTGAATGTAAAGCTCTCCAACTGAGGTTCAGCGGCACGCTCAGTGGGACTGGAGCTTATCCTTAAAACAAATATGGAGTGAATTGTACAAGGTTTGACGGAGAAATTGGCAACCCAATCTGGGCCACATAAAGTCATTAAGGAATGAAGTACAATGAAAGATCAGCACAAAATTCAGGACAACAAATAAACAAATTACTATCATAAAAGGGTTTTACAGCGCTTCCAAGGATTCTACAAGGTTAGCGCCGAAAAGTATACGTACAAGAGTTATCATGATTTCATAAATTCGTAGCCTTTGCGATACACATCTTCCCAGATGTGCCTACGAATAAAAATCACGCCTACTTTGTGTCGTTTCGAATTAAATAATTAACATTTAATTACAAACTCCAGCATATGCTCTCAGGAGGTGTGGGACGTTGTGGATGGCGAAATGCCTGGGCGGTAATCCTATAAAGGGGATATTTTTACACACCTTAATTGAGTGAATGCCATTTTGTGGGGCGATAGCATCAAATCCTTTAATTCCAATTACATAATGTTAAAATATCCTTGATGGGATTTTAACTTTTCTAATTTCTAAAACTAACTTTTCTAAAAAGTAAAATGCAGTGCAATTTTTACAGAGAAAGAAGCTGGGCTCTCAATCCCATGCGTGGGTGGGCGTGATTAACTGAGAATGAGTGTGTGAGCGAGTGTGGTGTGTGAGTAGCAGCTGACTCTGGCATGAAATGTGAAAAATTTTTTCGTACGCCAACTTGAGTGGGGTTAAAATTTTTAATTAAAACTATCCCTTAAATGAAGTCACAAAATAGTGCTCCACTTAAGCCAAGCGCAGCAGGAGGCAAACTTCCATTGCAGCTGTGAGAATGTTACGTCTTCGCAGTAGTTAGTGGGTGCTTATAGGTACCCTCTGAGGCACAGACGGGACTGCTTCATTTTTGTAGAGTTACAAATTGTCCAGCAGGAATCAGTTAAAAGTCTATTGAAAATAGTGTTCATATTTGCATTGTGGGACTAGTGAGGACGCCTGGTGGCAGACTTGAATTGCAAGTATGCGGAGCTGCAACTATTCAGGTATTGTGTATATTAATTGAGTAGTGTGCCATGTTCAGGTATATTAAGAGCTCCTCTAATCGTAGGATATGCCCTATTCTCTACTCTAATCCTAGGATATGCTCTATTCTCTACTCTAATCTTAGGATATGCTCTCTACTCATACTGCAGAGTTGTACAACAAAACACATTTATAAGATCATCACAGGTAATGAATTGTAAATATGCTCGTATACGCCTGAGGTCCTGTCAAAATGGGATACAGCCCCCTCTCCCCGCCACTATTATGAAGGGATTCTTATTTCTCTCTTCATTTAGTTTACCTCGACATTTGTTCACTGCTGATCGCTAAAAGGAATATTAGCACACATAAATAGCATTTCAGTAGGTGCCCACATTTGTAGATTCCCGGTGTCCCTCTGAGTTTTTGGCACACACAGTTCATTTATTGCTTTCAACCTTCTCTGAACCATTTGAAAACATCCTCTTAATATGCAGCGCTCTGAATATTCAGTTGGCTTTGGCCTATAGACATTATTTATACATATGCACCTTCCTTGCTATCGTTACTGCTGTGAAATATCTCACTTTCAACAATGTTTATTACTCAGTTATCAAAGTCAAGCAAATTGAAAGCACTCTATTGTGCTTGGCCGTCTACGAAGTTAACTGGAGACCACATCAAAAGCCTTGCAGCCATAAGGAACGCCTGCGGCCACCACCGCCCGCCCCTTTGCCTATCACTTTAATTATAATACTGGCTTTAATTACTCACTTTGTGATGATGTTGTTGATAATACTGTACTGGATCCACTGCATGGCATTGGAGGTTGAGTAGAACGCAAACAGAATCAGCACCGCCCATCTGCGTTTGTAAACTTTGAACTCTGCAAATGAGAGAGAGAGATAGAAGATGTGGAAGCATAAATTTAGGTTGCATAAATTGTTTTCATCCTTTTGAATTTACATATGGATGAGTCGGTCATAAAGGCAGGAAGTTAAGGCAAACTTTAGCAATGGCTCTAAAAGGCTTTATAAGCATTACAAGGCAATATAAATTTTCTTTAGCATACTTTTAAGCGCAGTTAGCAGAGCGGCAAGAAGGGTTCTACATGGAATTAAATTTATTGGACTCGATTTTCTGAGGTACAAATTTTCCCACAAATTTAAAAGTTTCCACTCACGTGCTGTGGCATTTCTCATTGTAAGTGGAGGCTGTGATCTATATTTAGGCGCACACACATGTGGAGCCAAGTCGCCATGGATGCTCTGTGTGCAATAACAGCGTGCAGCAGCGGCAGCAGCAGCAACCTTTCAATGCCGCATGCACCAAGGTCAAGTGTAATTCTTTTTGCTGTTTTTTTTATTTGTGTTTTGTTTGTTTATATTTTCTTTTAATTTATTTTTTATGTTTTTTATGTTTGTGAGCAGAGTGAAAAGCAGCAGCAAACAAAGGCAAAGGTTGCACACTCTCTCAGCTGAGATTGATGCATTGAGTTTTACGTTGACGCTCGCTGCCTGCAATTGTAGGTCAAGTGTGGCTGCATGCCGCAAGTTGCGGCAAGTGGCACAAGTAAGCAAGACGTAGAAAACGGCGTGCCGCACGAACCGCTGGGAAGTTGCGGAGGCATGCTATGACAACTGTTGTGACGCAAGTAGAGAAAGTTTTATTAGATTAAAAATGTTATAAAAGTATTAAAAAGTGTTTAGAGCGGCAACATATGCCCAAAAAAAGGAGTTATTGCAGTGGGAGGCTGGATAATAAGTGGCAGAAACTTTTGCTCTACTTGTGCGAGTTTAATTAATCTCCAACATGCCGCCGCGCTACTTTGGTAAATACCACCAACATATGCGGATGCAGTGGAAGACGGCCGTAAAACCCGCGGTCCCTCCTACCCTAATTAAATCCACTCCATCCATTTTATGAACCACTTCAAGCGCTGAACCACTTGGTTCGCTTTGGGGACTCACCATTCTGTATGGGGGCGCTGCGCTCCTGGGTGAAGCTGTCGTCTTTGGGTTTAATTAAATCCGTCGATTTGCTCTCGGTTAGGTACGAATCTGAGCTTTCGTTGATGGTGGAGTGTTTTAGATCCATGTTGGCGTAGTTTGCCGGCTGCGGCTGCGGCTGGGTTTATTGTTGTGCTCGTAGAGCTGTTTTTGTTACACTTTAGGAGAATCGCTCCCGTCTGCAGCGCTTACGCGTTTTTATAGCTGGCAATTTAACTTTATTTGAAAGACTTCGCTATCATAGAGCAACTTGGGGAAACGTTTGTTGCTTGGGTTTTAGTGTTGGGCGGCTCTGCTGTGCTCGGTGGCAATTGTTGGAGCGTATGGTGGGTAGTTTGCTGCAGGATAATCTGGTGCCAGGTGTACCACTAAACAGGTTGCATCATCATGGGCTACAAGCAGGTGGGTAGAAAGTTTCTCATTTAATGCTGCAAATAAGAGGAAAATTAGTAGAGTGATTATATCTAAGATCTTTCTTCCATTATATAATGTAAGTATAAAAATATAAGCAAAGCAGGCAAGTAGCTTGTAATGGTAAGTTGCCTTATTATATTTTTGATGATTCTTCAAATTTTGTAAACAATGCAAGGAGTGAAGAACACGTGTCTCCCGATAATTATTCACTTTCGTGTAAATTTAAATATTATTCGTATCATCTCCCACTGTTTAAAAGGGCTGAGTGAAGCCACAAATTCGTATGCAAAACTGTGTGATTGCATCTACTCGTATATGAATGAGTTCCATAATAAGCGTCCCAGGACACACTGGGAACCATGGAAACGAAAAAGGGGATACACTCTTGCCAGGAATGGGGCAGCCACTTCTTTCATTGGACCTGAACCAGTCTTTGGCATAGAAGATAGTATAAAAGATAAATTAAACCAGGAGGAAAAATCAAGAGGACCACGCTACTGGGCCTACTCCTAAAAGTTATACAATCCAAGCTAATGATTGGGCACTATAACTCAAAACATGTAGCTCTATGTCTACAGTTAAGCAAAAATAATTTAAGGACTCTGACAGGCCACCTCACAGGCCACTGTCATTTAAGAAGCCACCTCACAGGCCACTGTCATTTAAGAGGTCACCTCACAGGCCACTGTCATTTAAGAGGCCACCTCTTGAAGCTGGGACTCTCGCCAGTAAGCACGTGTAGATTCTGTACGTGCGCAGAAGACACACCAGAGCATTTTCTAATGAACTGCGAAGCCTTAACTCGCAATATGAAGAAGTATCTGGGGCATTACTGGCCCGAAGGCAGAGATATTAGAACTATGAACCTATGCTAAGTATCCTTAGAACTGTTAGACTAATAGAAGTCCCTTAATAGGCACATGCAGGAGGAGGACAATATATCAAATTGGTCGAGGTACATTTTCCCTCTTTGTTTCTTTCAGTCATTCATTCATATGCATAAGTTCCTTATCATAATGAAAATACGATTTCTAAAGAGGAATAGGATGATCCTTTACTTTCATTGATGTTATACTAGGAATACCATTATCTCGTATACGATTAAGTGCCTCTTCATAATGAAAATACGATTTCTAAAGAGGAATAGGAAACTTTACTTTCATTGATGTTATACTAGGAATACCATTATCTCGTATACGATTAAGTGCCTCTTCATAATGAAAATAAGATTCCCAAAGAGGAATAGGATACTTTACTTTCATTGATGTTATACTAGGAATACCATTATCTCGTATACGATTAAGTGCCTCTTCATAATGAAAATACGATTTCTAAAGAGGAGTAGGATACTTTACTTTCATTGATCCTATACTAGGAATACCATTATATCTTGATATATACACAGTGTTATATCAGAAACTAAGAATGCCCGATATATCCAAATGTTTCGACAGTTTACCCTCACCTGAATTTATGACCAAACGATTTTTTCCAGAATTTATTAATTACCCCAATATTGTTGAGAATATATCGATTCGTCCTGAAAATTATTTAATTCGGACACAGTTCCCTTTTTTTCGAAAGGCTCATGATCGATATTTTTCATCTATTTGAGAGGTTCATACGATACAACCAGGGTTGCCATATTTTTTGTAAAAAAATGATGGCCATTCGAATAAAAAACACGGTGTGTATTTGAAAAACAAAGGTAAAAACTTTTTCTTCATTCTACCGCCCCCACAATTTTCATTATGTTCAAAGATACAAAGTGCAGGACAAAGTAAACAGGGCCTATTTGAAAAAGAGGTATTTCTAGTGAGGTCATCTATTGACAATAATATGGGTCAGAAAGGTAGATTCCTCAGTGATGTATTATCAACTTTCATGACATTTGGATTAATAGAAGCTGAGTTATTGCGTCTGAAGTGACAGAAAGTTTATGTCATTGATACAAATCCACCAACCACTCCCCTTATTCGTATTGATTTGGTTTCGTGAGACAGAGAAAAATGCACTTGCCGACGAAACGAAAGAAGATGTGAGCAGTTTTTAACTCGCCTATACGACTTATTAATGGACCAATGGGCGAGAAGGAATCTAAAGAAGGGGTAAGTTTTGTCTCTCTAAAAACTGTACTCCAACCAAACCTTCCTAGCAATAGCTTTAAAATACCAAAAAAAAGGCAAGTTCATCCAGACGGATCTACTGTTGAGACCGAAAGAAGTGTGTCATTGTATCTCATCTCATTTGGACAAAAAGAAAGCGGCAGGCAACGACCTGATAACCACAAAGATGATGACGGAGCAACCTACTCTTGCAGTAAAGCATTTAACTATGTTTTTTAGTTAAACTTTTAGACAAGGCTACTTTCCACAAGTCTGGAAACTATTCCGCCTAACCGCAGGAGCTAGTATGAGGAAATATTGGGAGCTATTGAAAGAAGGAATCAACTCTTATGTCCACAGTTTTACCATTTTAATTCAACTTATAACTTTATTCATATTCAGCCACAATTCTAGAAGTGTGTTTGCTTGCCCTTGGCGTATTTCACATAATTTCATAAGGGTTGCTGTAATAACAACCGCAGAAGCACGCGTGCGGGTACCTACAAACGCATACAAAGTATATCAAATCGCACAGATATGCTTCTTATCATAAATTAGCCATAATTGAGCTGAGCAAATCTGAAGCCACAACTGACGAGCAGTAAAATAAATCAAAATGACCGCTACAAGTGGCTGGCCTTCATTTAGTGCAACCTACTTATGAGAGTGTTTGTACATAAATCCGAGTACCATCGAATTGAACATGAACGCGACTCACTCACTTAACTGCACTTAAGGCACTTAATCAAATTGAAGTCAACCTTCAAAGTTACGTAGCAAAACAAGGGAAACGAGATTCCCGCTGCTCGTTGGCTGTATTAGAAGGTGATTTGTAGAATATTATGTGAATCCCTGTTGCGTGACTGTTGGCAGTGACGTGTTTGTCGGAGAAGTTCCCTCTTCGTGTCGGAAAGTGCAGAAGAAGACATGCAACAATTTAATATTAAAAGAAAATTGTTAAATCAAATTGTAAATAATCATTTTTAGAAAAATTTTATTTAATTTTATGACTATTTTTTGATCTTTGCATTGATATTCGTTTAAATCTGCCACTGAGCACCCTGAAACTATGCTATGCATTTTTTAATTGCCGCTTCGGCATTTAACTCTGTGGTTCACTCGCTCTCACGCTCTCAGTGGCAGCGCTGCTGCGCCTCATTATTAATTCTGTGCTTGTTGTTGCTATTTTGGTTGCATCGAGTTTCTTTGTTTGCCCATGTTTTGGCCACCGGCCAACAAAACCAAATTTTTCCATTATTTATAATTTGACAGTGGTAAATGCGGACCTACTTCATTACCATTTTTGGAGTTCTCTCAGCCACCACAAGAGTTCCTCACCCATACGTAAATACAGACAGGGTGCGCATACACCCTCACACCTTCCTCTGACCGGATACCACAGACGCCACCCACCATTCATGCATTCAGGCAATCTTTTAAGTGCGAACATTTTCACTTCGTCTGCTCTCCTGTTTATGCCGTTTGTGTGTTCACGTATACGGCTCAGTGGGTGTGTGTGTGTGTGTGTGCGTGCTTGTGGTTTTTGTTGGTATTTGCGGCGTTTGTGTTGGCTCACTAAATTATTTATGATTTTCGTTCTGTTAAATTTAAGTCTACATCGCTTTGCATTTGCTTAGTTTGCCGGGCTTTTAGTGAGATTAATATTCATAACCGGATTGCACACAGGAGCTCAGACGAAATATCCGTTGGACATGGAGTGAGGAGTATATTGGAGCACTTAGTTTAAATGCTTTCAACGTTATACTATTTCGGGCCTTATGTGAGCAAATGCTAAGCTTCCTAGTTGGGTCCTTCCAACATGGTATTTTTATGTGGTTTATAGAGATCAAATTTGGTTTATTTCCTGAGGTTTCCGTGCCTTGCAAGCGATTTTAAAAGGCACGAGTGTGGAGCACGTGTTTGGGTTATAATTAAATGCATTTTAAAGCTAAGCAAGTGTATTCATTGAGAGAATATTCTGTGAGGGAATTGGTGAATAGTCTGTGTAGACAGTTTGCTAACACAATTGGTAGATGATAGTTCAAAATATCGTTTAAGGAATAAATAGCAAACATTTTATTGATATCTCAGATGTTGATAAATTGACATGAGTTCAAAGTTAGTATCCATTAATTTTCTTTTAAGAGACAATTTGTTGGAGCCGCATTCCAGAATGGTGGTGTACAAACACAGGTAGAACAACAACAATATAACTACCGATTATAAACCAATACGATTTTGGTACAGATACGAACCAGTCCACCATGAAATAGTTTCCTCAAGAAAGCAACAAAATATCCAGGTAAGAAATACAACAAACAATATTCCAAAAACCCAGATTTGTTGGGAAGGAACCTGCATCTAGATTTTAAGTGCCCACCCGTGTTGAAGGCAGACCATAAATGGAGGTCTACATTAAAAAACCACAATATAGCATAAAATCCTTTGGGAGTTTTCAAAGGATTCTTTTTATTTTTCGTGTCTTTAGAAAATAATGAACCCGTCGAACTTTTGCTCCAAGTCAAATTTCGTACCTTGTACTAAACTACCATCAAAAACTCATCTACCGATTATGAATACTCAATGTTTATGTGAGGAATGACAACGACTATCAGTATCAATATATAAATATCGACATAGTAGAAGACGATATTGGAAAGCTCTGAGGGGCAACCTTCAAAATTACTGCAAAAGCACACAAATCCGGCGACAAGTCAACTCCCAATCTTGGAGATCATCCCTATCAAAAAGTTAGCAGGTATCAACCATTCCTTTCTGAAATTATCTTAATTTGTTACTTGCATATCGCAGGAAACCGTAACACGAGTATACTGTAAAATGCACCTAGACGCGAAGGACGCAAGCTGCTTCCACCAATCTTTGTATTGACATTTACTGATTGTCCTTGGAGACGTGTTTACTTCTTCACCAGTATAAACACCAATGGCCCTGTACACCAATGGGGTACAGTGCCATTGGTGTTTATAGCCAGGAAGAAAGGGCTTCTATGACAACATATTCACCATCATGTCTTTAGTGCGCATCTTCCTTACAAATACTGCAATTCTGTAGTCATCCTTCCATTAGTTGATTACATTTCATTTGATTTATATTAAAAGGGAAGAACAGTTTACCTTGCAATTAATTCCACTAATTAATTCTCCCCCTCTCGCTTAACTTTTCTCTATCCATACTAGAACCATTATCAAAACACCTGATGTACTTTCCTCCTGAATTAACAATAAGTGCCACCTTAAATTGTCCTGCTGCCTTTGCCACTGCCACTCTCAGCTCGCCGGTTACTTTCACTTGCTAAAAAATTCAGCACTTAATGGCTTTGATTGCGCTCCTACACTATTGGCATCGAAGTTTTGCACAGCTTATATACAGGTCTAGATAAAACTAAGAGTTCTATAATGTTGTTTGATGGTGGCGCGTGGATAAGTTCGCGAATACTCGCACTTCAGTTGCGAACTTTATTTCTTTGATTATTGATTGCGCTTTTCTCTTGCGCTGAAGTGCGCGAAAATGCGGTCACTTGAAAAAGCATTAAATCATATTTTAAAGCAGACATTTTAAACGTTAAACAATTAAGTTGGGAGTGCTCATAACTCATTTAAGCCTTTTTAATATCTGAAATGCCAATTAAACAGCTGCGACTAGTTTTCTGCAATACCGCTACGTTCCGCAGATAAGAACTCAGGGGAGATTAAAATGAAATTATTTATGAACTGCGACCAAATCTTTCGAGTACTCTAATAGTGTATTTAGTTGTAGGTTATACCGGAAGGTGATATGAGAGTCTGGTTCCAAGGTATAAAGATGATACTTACTATTTAATAGTACAGTGTCCTGTTTGAAAAGTAAATTATACTCGTAGTCTTTCATACGGTGATTTTAGTAGGGTTCCTAAGAATATATACAAAAGTTTGACTTGTCGGAAGTCTTTAATATTAGTCCATTTTAATATTGAAAGTATTTAATAGCGAAAGTTGGTATGACAGTGATCGAAGGAAAGACAAAGTATAGGCTGTCCTCCAGCAGGGATATTTGGCGTTTAGGATCCCAAGTTATAGTGGAAAACTGTTCCTTTGAAGTTGTCAAGGAATGACGAAAATGACGTTAGCCTGGAGATTAGTGGAAGAATCACGCTTGCTAATTGGTGTTACTATGGGCTCAGTAAGCAAATGCGTAGTAGAGCCCTCTCTCGACTGACAACACTGACACTCTACAAGACGCTCTCCTAGCCGTGCTACTCTATGATGCAGACGTGTGGGTCGTATCGCAGACTAATGCCAGAGAACACAGAGAAAGGAAACTTGAACGTCAAACGGCAAAGCAGCGAAATAAGGCAGACGGACGTTGTACATGAATACACTGAAAATCGTGGTGAATCCACTCAAAATCGTGGTGAATCCAATCAAAATCGTGGTGTGTCCGCTACGGACGCTGGCAACGAAAAAGACTTTCCTTTCTCTGTGTTCTCTGCTAATGCAGCCGAGCTTGGGGTATTTGAGAGAAAAATTCTTCGTAAAATCTTCGGTTCTGATCGTGTCGGCCACGATTACCGTATTCGCAAGAACCATGAACTGTACGAGCTCTACTTTGATATTGACATAGTCAGACGCATCACCATACAACGTGTGCGCTGGCTCGGATATGCTGTGCGTGCGGACGAAGGAGCTCCAACGAAAAAGGTGTTCTAAGTGGAAGCCGCTGGACGATGACGTAGAGCACGACCATGCCTCTGATGGAAAGGAACCAGGTCGAGGAAATTTTATCCACGCTTAGTATAACACATTGGTGAAGACGCGCGCAAAGCAGAGGCGCCTGGGGAGCAATGTTGAGTTCTACCGTAACCCGTTAGAGGGTTGTGTCACAGATTCTGTGATTAGACCATGAAAGTAAGTAAGTAAGTAAGTAAGTAAGTATATTCTGATCCGTAAGGAGGCAATGAGAGCGGCATACAGACTCATATTAAATGGGGTCTGCCAAGACGAAGTAGACTTTGGGCACAGTCAGATACACCACCGATAGCGGGTTGTTTCGCAGATTCTGTGATTAGGCCACCAAATAATAATACTATTTTACCATATTATGTCTTTTCTGACTCTATATGCGTATTCCTATCATTGTAAAAGTCGCGGAGACATTCCTCAGAATGGCTCAGGAAACATCAAGGTATTTATTTTTAGTAATCTCCTTTTCGTAATCGCCGAACACTTTCTGTTGTGGAAGTTATAAACGTGTTGTCTTTTATAAGTTACTGAAGACGATTCTGGTACAGATATATATATGTTTCAACGGAAGAAAAAAGCAGATAATAAAGAGTTGCTTTACTTATGAAATAGATGAAGATATGGGCCTCTCTTCTTCGGCTCCTCAGTCAAATAAAAGCAGGATCGAGATCTCAATATTCATTTAAAACACTGTAGGGTATTTCCTGAAGACTATAGATCCCTTCAAACTAAAGCTCCGGATAAAACTATTCAATTGATTTTAGCGGAGTTAACTCTTAGTCATTTACATAAGTGGCTACAATAGGGACACTGCTAAATCCAGTTGAAGACAGATAAAACCAATCAGCCTTTGGATATCCCTGGGATTCTGCTGTTGTAATACTTCATTACTATCAGAGTGCTACTGGAATTTTAAGAATATCCGACTGTTTTTATGATAGGACTGATCAATACTCGCAAAGAAAGCAGATGCAGAGAGGATACGTGCAGGCGGAATATACGTGTAGGGCTAAAAGAATACTTCCACTAGTGGGACAAACTTTACATTGATTTGATAAGTCACTCTAAAACTGAAGAATGCTTAACTAGAGTACTGAAGAGTAGAAGTTATTTATTATTATATCTTACAACATAATTCAATTATGACTGCAAGGGGTTGAAGATTGAGGCTGAGGCTTTAGCCTCGAAGCGAAAGATTTGTTAGAAAGCAGCATGTTTGAGACCAAGCCCGGTACAGGATTTCGACCTGCGAACCTCTGAGTGTGACTTTAGCATGCTTACCACTTAACTACAGAAGGCGGCTACTGAAGTAAGCAGTGGTCAGGCTCTCGCATCCCTTCAATTGCAGCATAAAGTTGTATGACATGACATGATCCTACATTGGAGAATGCTTAAATAGCACTCGTAACACAAGTCAAATTAGCAGTCGGTAGTTCCCTGCAGCAGTATTGTCAGCTGGCCATGGTGTCAGCTTCTGTGGAAGTGTTCAGTGAATTGAACAACAATAATTATGCATGCATTTTGCAAAGTGTGTCCCTGCTGTCATGCCCTCTTACCATGCTAATTTCACCGACTTCCGTTAATATTATGCAAAATTCTCATGTCTGGCCTGTCGTTAAGGCAACTCCACGTGCGTGCACGACCGACACTTAATTGGAAATGATTTTATACGGCAATAATTGTTAATAACGGAAAAGTGTTTGCCAATACATTTGTTATCATTTTGTCTGTGCGATTATTATTCACGCTTTGCCTGTTGTTGTTGTTGTCGTTAATTAAACATCATAAATTTAATGACTGAAATTATCGTGCCTAGTCGCTGGTGTACTCTGCTGGAGCTGTGAACGTGCCGCTACGCTGGAACACGGTGAATTCCTCACTGCAATTTCGGTGAATAGAACAAAAGATTTTAAAGCAGCGATTAAACTAAAATGTGGGTAAATGTTTGTAGGGTCGCCTGCTTCTCGAGTTACGTCGAACAATGACGTCATTCGGTTACCATGAATTATTTGTTAATTTTCTTCTAATTCTGGGTAAATACGTTGTTGACATGCAAAGCGAACTCTAATGAGGCGGTGATTGAAATTTCGCAATCGTTTCTGTACATAAGAAGCAATTATATCATAGTTTGTGTGTGTGTGTGTGTGTGTGTGTGTGTGCGTGACTGTGTATGTGTTTGTGTGCAAGTGTGTGTTAGTATTGCATGGGAATTGTATCGGAAGCTAAATCATTTGTTTAAGAGAACATAACAAGTCGGTGTCGTTTAAGCTCGGAAGTTGGATTTAAGTGGAAAACAAACTAAAATATTGCAGCACTCAATTGGCCATTAAGGAGTGGGAACCAAGTTCCATGTTAGGTGAATGGGAATAAAAATATGATCAGGAACACTCACCAAGTTCCTTTGTAGGTGAGTGGGAGTAAAAATATGGGTAGTACCAATCATTACTGAGATTCGCCACTAAGCAGTGTGAACCAAATTCCATTGTAGGAGAGTGGGAGTAGAAATAGTAGCAGTGCCAATCATTACTGAGATTCGCCACTAAGCAGTGTGAACCAAATTCCATTGTAGGAGAGTGGGAGTAGAAATAGTAGCAGTGCCACTCATTACTGAGATTCGCCATTAAGCAGTGTGAACCAAGTTCCTTTGTAGGTGAGTGGGAGTGGAACTATTAGCAGTACCTCTCACATTACTGAGATTGAATAAAACAATCGGATTAAAAGTATTGATACTCGTATCTACTTGGATCGTAGCAAATATTCAATTGATCTGGATTAAAATATTAATTCTAGTGTGGAGTCCTCGCATCTACTTGGGTCATTTAAATGTAATATTAATGCTATTACGGAGTACACAAAAAGGTTAACAGAAGAATTATCCTTCGAATAGCATTCTAAATTATTGGTACTATAAACTCTAAGGACACATGAGTAGTATAGGAGTTGTAGCAAGTCCATTATGCAGATTCTGCGTTGAAGAAAATGAATTGCCAGAGCCCATATTAGGGAACTGTGGAGCACTAAAGCACTTTAGAAAAATCCACCTAGGCTCGTATCAAATACCAGGTAAAGAAATAGCAACGCTAGATCTAGCCGACATCCTTGAATTTCTGAGGGCAACGGGGCTGGATGTGAATTTATAGGGATACCCTTAATAGTAGAGGGTGGTACAATATATCTAATTGGTCGCAGTACCTTTTATACCTCGAAACCGCACATTAACAATAACATTACTGGTTACCAACCACCTGCGAAGGAATATGGTGTGAATATTCCAAAGATTCCACCAATTGAAGCAATCTTCACCAATTCAGTGAGTAACACAAAAAATGTTGATAGAAAGAAAATAATGTCCATTAAGGCTCTAACTCCACAAAGTTCTTCAAGTATACTAAAGTAAGCCTTGGTATTAATATTCTCAATCCCAAATCACTCTTCCTAGCACCACATCACTGGCCATCCTTCTCATTAATACTCTCTCAATACTTCTTTAAGTGAAGTCAATTATATAATCATACCTAGAATCAGAGAACCGAAACTTAACATATTGGAAGAGCACTGAGTAAATAGTAGTAATGAGAAAATAATGTCGCTTTGGAAGAGATCAGACATCCACAGTGAGATAGAGCAAGCTTTGTATATAAAGCTCAACAGTCAAAATTTCTGACCTTTCAAAACAACTGTCTTTGTTTATCATTAGTTGCATATATGAATAGGTGTGTTTACCAGAATTCTGAAGAAAATCAGCCCCACTACTACAGTTTTGCGCATGTGTAAGTGTGCTCAAAACGAGAGATGTTCAAGTCAGAGAACACAGAGAAAGGAAACTTAAACGCCACACGGCAAAGCAGCGAAATAAGGCAGACGGACGTTGTACATGAATACACTGAAAATCGTGGTGAATCCACTCAGAATCGTGGTGAATCCACTCAGAATCGTGGTGTGTCCGCCATGGACGCTGGCAGCGAAAAAGACTTTCATTTCTCTGTGTTCTCTGGTTCAAGTGTTACGTCTCTATGGTCTCTGCCAAGAACCACAGTGCCTCTTCCAGCTCGACTGTTATGTTTCTTCTACGCATGTTGGAACTGTCAGTTCTTCTGAAATATGCACCGTACGCTGTGGGGTTATTCCGGAATTCACGTAATAAATCAATTTAAGCGGTCTCATTTAAAATGGAAATTAACCTCAGGTTATTCATTTGATTTTAGCATAAATATAAATATTATTATAGACAGCGGCGCATAAATATTAATAGGAAAAGAAACCACAACAAAAAGATGACAAAAACGAGAGGCGAAAAAAATTCTCAAAATATGGTGTAAAAAGATCAATTATAGACGAAGTCATTTGTAGAGATGAGCCCAGTGATAAACTATTATTTGACATGCATCCACAAAAGAAGAGGAGAATTTAAAACATGTTTATAAATGAAGTGAAATAATTTAAACTTGAAAAGTTTTTAAGAATACGCGTATTATGATTTGTAGAAAGAAGAGCTCAAAGCTAATTATTCGAGCGGGGTCAAATTAGTGCAACTGAAGAAAAAGAATAGATTAGCTTCTGCAAGAATCCTCTTTCTAGAACTCACAAATTAGTGCATTGAAGAAAGAGAATAGAATAGTTTCTGCAAGAATTCCCCTTCCCACAAACCAAACCACACCAATAACCGCCCAATTTATGTAAATAAGTCTGGCCCCATCGTCAAATGTTGTAAGCGAAAAGTTTTGAATGTTGAACTGTGCCATGTGCATGTGCACTTCTGCATAGATAGAACAACACAATATTAATACGCAAAAGACTCTTATAGTTATTTGAAGGTTATTCTTCAAATTCGTGGGTTATGGTTCACTCTCGAAGTAGCTGTGGTAGATGAATACTGTTAATAGAAGAATTGTCTAACAAAGCGGATAAGCGCCCTCAGCAAAGTTTTATGACCGGCAGAGTGTGCCGTTGGCCAAGCAATTGTTTGTGTTGATCTGAGTCGTTCCTGACTTAGAGCACGCAGAGAGAATTGAATAGAATAATGCGTGTAGCAGCTGTAGTTTATCAGATTATATATATATGATCCTGAGGCTCCGCGGGGTAGCAAAGGGCCGCTAAATTAAACTAAAGTAAAGTTTATTAGATTAACTATGGTTCATTAAGTGGCTCATTGGCTCTTTTATATCATTTAGAACTTATTTATATCTTATTTTATCTAGCATGAAATATAACCATCTTACTTTTACTATCTCCAAAATTACTCTCAAATATCGAATTACCGATATTTTTGTTTGACGAATCATAATCAATGTTGACATTATGGTAATTGAGTGCAAGTGCATATGACGCTGCATTATAGGCAGCGCATGTCAATGCACCACCAAATATGCGTATTTAGCGTGTTTTGAATTGAGTGCAAGTGCATGGCGTTGCGCTATTGTCAGCTCGTTAGCATACGTGAATCACTAGTGTGCTTGTGACAATGTGTGGTCGTCAGTGTACACTAGTGAGGTACACTACATATGTACTATTTCGTCATTTGACGTTTATGGTTCACTCCGGAGGTACCATTCTAAGAAGTTGTACTGCCATTGTGTCATGAAAGGCATGTTAATCTGGATTATTGGACTGTTAAGGGATTAATCTGAGAATGTCTGTAAATCTGTCCCTAGCGATAAACGAATCTTTGTATGCTAAGGATAATTTATAGATTGGATTTGTAAGAGAGAGAGAGTATGCCTAGATTTATTCTATAATTATAGCGAGAGATGTACCTCTCGCGACTTGTAAGCTTCTCATAAAGGACACAGTGATTAGCTCTACCAATCAAAGGTGGATCTGTGCCACTGCCTTTGAAATCGCCAGGTAAACACGGCCGAGGCTAAATCTGCGTCTATCTAGGAATATCATTAGACGCAATAGACTCCAAAGTGGACTTTCAACAGGAGCCCTCACGGGATATTGTCTAATAGGAAATCATGCCAGAAGAATGGGAGCTTATATGCATGATTTCTGACGCAGCTGCAGGAACGAGGTGGAACTGGAAATGATCCACCATCTCTTCTGTACATGTCCAGCTTTTGCCAGAAATAGGGAGCGTTTACTAGGATCCCAATTCTTAACAAGTATAGATGGTCTATGCCAGACAGGTGTTAACAACCTTCTTCGCTTTGTAAAAGGCTCAGGTTGGTTCAATCTGGAGGGGGAAGCTTAGCTATGCCTCGCATCCGCGGCTCACAACGGACCCTACTGGTGGTCGAAGTGGCATCACTGGTTTATTGGTGATGCGGCTGCCCTATCTACCTACCTACCTACCTATAGTGATTATGGTTGTTAACATATTTTTTTGTCGGAACAACTAGTCGTATATACCAGACCATAAGACATCCATTCTACTATATTTGACGTTCCATTATTATTTTTCTTTGAATCGACCTGATTTGTGAACAAACCTTGGTAGATCCTGTATCTCTAAGCAACGAAAGTATGCACTACTTATAAGTAGTGCATACTTTCGCTTTCTATAGAATGTCAGTGCCAAATACCTCGAGCCTGATTCTAGCGAAAGCGGGGGATACGCTCAAACAGTGGTCTACCGCCTCAACTTCCTCTTCACAGGCATGACAAAGTGCACTGTCTGCAATGCATATGCTTAGCCCATGCAGAATGACCTGTCATCAGTCCAACCTGAAGTCTGCAGTCTCTCCTACCAAGTGACAGAAACAACCTTGACGTTCTATGTGAAATAACAGGCAGCATAGCCTTTGCCCATCTGCTGTCTCTGATAATGATTATATATGATTGCACTTATGGTTGATCTTAGCATTTTAAAAGATTTAAATATCGTCCTCTTTGGGCGGGAAGGGGTTGGATGAGTGCTATTAACTTAAAAAGAAAAATGATGCTCTTCATCTAAAATATATTTTTCCTACAAACTGACAACTCTCCTTGCTGTAAATCCTTTTATTAATATATTCCTTTTATTAGTAGATTCCTTTTATTAATAGATTAATTTAGAGCACTCTAAAACGTAACCGCTTCTGAGGAAACCTTCTTCAAGGAGCTCAAAAACCATGGGAGCCCAATTGAGTTTGCTTTTATAATTTTGCAAAAAAGAGAGAGAACCTAGCAAAGTAGCTCTGCCTGGAGTCATTTTGACACCAGTCTTAGGCCTTAGGCTGTTGAGTCTTATGGAGTTTATTACATATATCCACCAACTGTGCGTACACTGACAGCCAGTCCGCTAACGCTAACGCTCCTAAGTGCACATCCACACTCGAAAACTGTCCTACATTGTGGAACATCTCTAAACGATAATTCGGAAAAAGGTGATATACATCTGAGCTGGGTCCCGGGGTACAGATATATTGAAGGAAATTGTGTAGCTCATCAACTGGCCAGAGCAGGTACCTAGCTACATAACATAAGCACAGCACAAGAGCCAGGTATGCCACTAATTCTGCTAACTCAGTGGCCACAATAATAAACGGCATCTTCGCCATTTGCTGCGAGTAGTTCTTAAGCAGGTATCCTGTTTCAGCGTAAATGTGGGTTTAATATAACTCAAGATTCTCGCAATTATCTGGCTTGGCTGCATTTGGATTCCTTTTGTACTCATCACTTCTGCTGTACGCATCCTTCCAACTGCATTGCAAACGCTCCTCTTTTATGACCTCTTAGCCACTTCCCTCCTATTGCAAAAACTTATTTACGGTTTAAGGAAATAACATTTACTACAACTGAATCCAGTCAGAAAGGATGTGAAACTTTTAAAGTTTATGGCCACTGATTTCCTCAAGACATTATTAACCCTTGAGTTACGTTAACATTGCATTGCCTTGGAAGGTTCACGTACAGTGTGGTGGGGAGTCAAAAATAATAGAATTCTCTATCATTCTTGGTTGGGAGTTGTTAAAACTCTTCGTGTGTGAAGTACGAAACAAATTTATAAAAAATAAATTTATTTAGTTATAAATTTATTTTTTTATTTGTAGCTACACAAAATTTATCATTGAATGAAGTGAATTCTTTGCAAATTATTTTGTGTTCAACTCCTAAAACTTTAATCGTATCTAAGCATAATTTGCCATTTCCACAGAAATAAAAATGAATGAGTAAATTACGCCCGCTCAAAAATATTCGTCAATTTCATCAAAGTGAAAATGTTGAAAATTTTTAGATTTAAAAAAATATTTATAAAAATATTTATATAAAAAAAAAGCATTTTGCATAAAGAGGAAGGTTTAAAAAAAATCGAAAAGAGAAACTGTTTGGTTTTTCTCAAGATCACCAACTAATCAGGTATTCTAGTCCGGCAGCCAGATTCGTAGACGAATGTTACGCTGCAAGCTCTGTCATTGTGTCGAGAGCGGGGAATTTTATTTTGAAAAACATTCACGCGGGGGATTTTGTAATGGATTTTTTATTATTAATTACATTTCCAAGTAATGACATTGTGATTATTATTATTATAACTTTACACCATAATAAATTACGACTGCAAGGGGTCGGGGAATTGAGCGCTAGCAAGTTAGGCTATGGACTCGAAGAGAAATATGTTTAGAAAGAAGCATTTTTGAGACCATGCCTGGTGTGAGATTCGAACCCGAAACCCTACGATTATGAGTGTAAGACTGCTTACCACTAGACAAAAGAGCCTGGGCTAGTGAACTCTTGTAATTGCTGGGCATGGAGATCACACTAAGGGACGGAGCTCTACCTGGAAACATTTTGACACTCAGTCTTAAGTTTAATGAATTTTAAGTCTATTATTGAGTCTCATGGGCTTTATTACATATAACTCACAAACATTATATACACCGACAGGCAGACCGCGGTCCTAACGATACTACATCCATACTAAAAAACTGCTCTACATTGTAGAGTATCTCTAAGGGAGCATTATGATATACATCTGCTGGGTGCTGGGTCACTGGGCACAGATATATTGAAGGAAATTGTATAGCAGATGAACTGGCCAGAGCAGGTGCCTAGCTACATAACATAAGCACAGCACAAGAGGTAGGTATATCACTAGTCACTTGCAAAATGCTACTAGAAACAGAATACCTGAAGAAGATAAATGCCAGATGGCTACTAGAACCCACCTGCTATTTTAGGCAAATCTGGCCTAAAATAGCCCCAGGCAGGACAGTGGAACTGATACTACTAAACATACCGTTTATCGGAGTAATAGTAAGCATCGCAAGCGGTCACTGCCTTATTGGAACACATGCATATAGAGTCTACATTAGTCTATACGAGTATATCTATTAGTCTATATACCAGGTGTGATCAAAAAATAACCGTTATTTTCATCTTTTCGTGAGTTACGTATGTTCGATGTTCGCATTTTTTTTTCTGTTATGTTGGTACACATGTCTGTTATATATGTTGGCAATACCAACCATTTTCGATTGTCAGTTTGTTTTTGACAGATAAAAAGGTTAGTCGTGTTTTGGTGTGCTCTTCGATTTTGTACTATTCGAAAAAATGGATCAAAGAAACTGTATTCAGTTTTGTGTAAAAAATGAAATTAAATGCGCAAGGACATTTGAAATGTTGACTGTGGCCTTTGGCGAGTCTACTATGAGCAGAACACAAGTTCAATTGAGGTATAACCGGTTTAAGGAAGGCCGAGAAGATGTCAATGACGATGCTCGTCCTGGTCGCCCGAGCACGTCAACAACCGATGAAAACATTGACGCAGTGAAGAAAATGATTTTGGATAATCGTCGAATCACTATCAGAGAGGTTGCTGATGATGTTGGCATATCGTTCGGCTCATGCCAAGCAATTTTTACGGATGTTTTAGGCATGAAACGTGCGGCAGCGAAGATTGTTCCAAAATTGCTAAATTTTGAGCAAAAACAACGTCGCATGGACATCGCTCAGGAGCTGTTGAACATCGTCAACGACGATCCAGATTTCCTCAAAAAGATCATAACTGGTGACGAATCGTGGGTGTATTACTTTAAAGGGGACAAGATAGTTGTTGATGAATAAATAAATACTTTATTTTTTGATCACACAATAACGCTTATTTTTTTATCACACCTCGTATATCTATTAGTTTACATTATAGACTTCGATTCAGTCATAACGACTTCTGTAGAAGCTGCGAAAATGAAGCGGAAGAAGAAAGTGCTAACCATTATCTATTATCTCTTAGTGTATATTATAGACCTGAATTCCCTCATAACGATTTATGTAGAAGCTGCGAAAATGAAATGGTGGAAGAAAGTGTGGGCCATGTTTTATGAAAATGCCCAGTGCTGGCAAAGAGAGGCATCCACTATATGAGAAAGCACTTCTTCAGCCACCTTTCGGAGCTGCAGGAGACGAAGTATACTGCTATTTATCAGAGCCAGGCCAGTAAATGGTTCGTTGATAGTTGAAGAGGGTTAGAATTCGTCGTGGTAACTCAATGGGTCTAAGACCCAGCTAATGTCTGTATGGATAGTCACATTAACTAACTAACTATTCCGACTCCATTTTTCCATGCATCCTTGTACTTCTGTATTCAGTTTTTCTCCTTACTACAGAAGAGATATCTTAATAACTTTAGATAAGCTTTGCAAAAAACAAAGCACCGGAAAGCTGTGATAATATTATTATTATTATTATACCTTACACCATAATTAATTACGAGTGCAAGGTGTTGGAGGAATTAGTACTAATTACTGAGGCCTTCGACTCGAAGAGAAAAAGATTTTATAGAAAGAAGCATTTTGGAGACCAAGCCCGTGGCAGGATCTGAACCTGCGACCATCGGGGTGTGAGTCTAGCATGCTTACCACTATACCACAGAGGGCGGCTGTGATAATAAAATCACATAGATATTCCATCCTTAAGAACAATTAAGAGATATCCTATTAAAATTCTGAGTATCATGGAATCGTTCCAATTTATGAAATAATGCCTAAAAATGTATCTTTGCTTCTTTCGTATTATAAATTTGGTCTTAATAACGTTCTAAAGAAAATGTGGAACGGAATGTATTTACTGCCACGCCCACAATTCACACTAATTACTAAGTTGAGACCTGTGCAATGAAAGATTTGCATAATGAAGTGTAAAGATAACTTTTGAGACTACCAACACTGTCAAAATTTCCATCACTGGTTCTCAGTACTCATCCCTTTAAGCTTGCCACTAGATCCTAATTAACTAAAGGAGCAGAAAAACTAATTAGGCGCCTCAGATCAGACCTGAAGAAGAAACTAGTTACACGCCACAGATTAGCTCTGAAGAAGAATTATCATGCTAAGATAAAGAGGGGATTTGCCCACCTCAGAGATACAGCAGGAAACGCATCTGCTGTTATAATACACTGTGGTCAATTCGGTTTAAGCCACCGAACAGTGCTCCAACCACATAAATTGTTGAAGACATATCAGGCCTCAGATCAGGCCTAAAGAAGAAATATCATGCTAAGGTGATGAGAGAATTGATAGTTACGCCCAGTTATGAGCCCAGTTGATAGTTACTGCAAGAATCGTTTCTACTGATATAGCACTGTGGTTAATTCAAGGTAAGCCGCTGAACAGTGCTCCAACCACATAAATTGTAGAAGAAATATCATGCTAAGGTGATGGGGGAATTTGCCCACTTGATAGTTAGTTTCCCACTTGAGAGTTACTGCAGAGAACACTTCTACTGATATAGGACTACGGTCACTTCGTTTTAACTCACTGAACAGTGCTCTAATCACATAAATTGCTGCTGAATTGATCTTTAAGCAATTTCAGGGCAAGGAATTCATTTTATTGGAAGGGGAGGAGGACTAGGGTGTGGCATTGATACCTGCTTAGCTTGACTCCATCAACAAATTGGCTGTTTAATACATGATTTCCGAAGCCAGCACTGGCAGAGAAATGTTCCGCCACCAATTCGCTCTCCGTCTGAGCTATTAATAAATATAATTAGAGCGAATGAATTCGAGTACGAATGCTAATTAAATACTGAGAACAACAAAAGAGACAACACATCAAATTAATTTACCAACAACATTTCAATTAAATGTTCGCACAGATATTGTGGCCTTTTCGGCTGACAGCAGCAGCGGCTTTTGTCCTTTGTTGTTGCTGTTGTTCTGGCTGTTGTTGGTGTTGTTATTATAATAACTATATTTATGATTGTCATTTATATATTTTAGCGTGTTCACCTCGCTGCCCTGTCCTGTGAAAACGAAGCGTAATTGGCAGACAGACGGTGGCGCGAATTGCTCCTCCCCTCACCTCACACCGCTCCTTTCACACACACAAACTGTCAATCAGTGATTGACCTCTGATAGGGGCCTTCGATAAGCCCTGCCGCCGGTCGCCTGAGGGGCCCTTTGTGACACACTTTGCGATTGATTAAGACTGATTATGAAAAAGCAAAAAAATTTGCAAAGATAACGGAAAAAAGCGAAAACAAAAACAAAAACAAAAACACAGCACAAGAATTATTGAACAGCCGAGCGCACCTTTGCGTGGACTTATCGCGCGTTGCCAGGTACTCGTAAATGACGAAAAAAAGTGAAAATCAAAATTTCTGATACGAGAAGGTGCTCAGAGCGAAACGTCTCACACAAAACCGCACTTTTTTTATAATTGTTCACTGCAATTTGTATAAATTTTGGTTGGTTCACTTCACAGGCGAAGCGAGTAGGGCGAATCCAGCTTAAAGCTGAACTCCACTTGGCCGCCGCGCGTGTTTGTGTCGCTTACGTTGTTGCGCCGAACCGTGTCGAGCTGAGCGCTTATTGGGACGAGCGAAGTGGTACTAAATAAAGTCAAAATACAACGCCACCATCGAGCGACAGTAACAACAACACTAGAGCGAGCTAAGCGAACGCAGGCGGCAGCGTCAGCGTCAACGGCGTCAACGGCACCAACAACACCGGCGGCAAAAGTGCGCTCCTCTCATAAATGAGGCAGTAAATAAATATTTTCAAATGTGCTTATTGTGTTGTTGTACCTGCTGGTGTTGTTGTTGTTCTTGTGAACAGGTAATATTGCCAGCGCTTGAGCACAAATGCTGCCTCAGTTCTGCTGAGCCATGCATTTAAGAAACGACCCCCCCCCCCCCTCCCAATCGCTTTCGGACGGGAACTTCTTTCGGCTTCAAATTCGGTGAATTTGCAAATTGTTTATAAAATTCATACAATATATTGTTGTGCTTTATCCATTGTTGTTGTTGTTTGTTGTAGCTGTTGCTAATGTTGTTGTTATCAACGGTGGTTTTGCGGTAGAACCGTGTACGTCACGTCGCAAGTTATGGAAATCAAATTAGTGGAGGAATTAATGCCCCACACAGGCGGGCACTGCAAACTCAAACCCGCTCTGCGCCGCACTCATACCGCGCTTTACATATATGCACAACCCCACCGGGCCCTACCCAAACCCCTCCGCGCAAAAGTCCATCATTTGCAACTAAGTCCCCCACTCATATTGTCAATTTCATTTAATGGGTTTAGTGGTCAAATGCAATAAAAGTGGGGTTTATCATTTCACTTACAATGCAAGCGAAATTGTAGCCTATTCATACGCATGAGAGTGTGTGTGTGTGTGTATGTGTGTATGATAACATGTAAATGTGTGTGTTTACATTGTAATACTTAATAAAGTGCTTGAGTATTTGTTGCAATTAGGGCAGCTAGGCGTGTCTGGTTGAATTATATCTAAGCGAAATGTATGGAGACTCAGTGAAGTGGAGTACCAAATAGACCAGAGTCAGTTGATAAGGGCGGCGAAACTATTTGTGAAAATAATAGTAAGAAAGAACGGGTGGGGCTGATAAGTACCCATCCCTGATTAAAGCTAAGGATAGTTATTAAACACCAAAACATTAGCACACTTAGGTATGAGTGTTAATAGAAGATAAACTTCAGAGACTAGTTCAGGTAATTAGAAGGTTTGACTCAGTAAGTCCAGGTTTATGAGATACACTGAGGTACTGAAATGAAACTTCTAAGATTAGTTTAGGTAATTTGAAGGTTTGACTCAGTAAGTCCAGGTATACGAGATACACTGAAGTACTGAAATGAAACTTCTAAGATTACTTTAGGTAATTACAAGGTTTGACTCAGTAAGTCCAGGTTTATGAGATACACTGAAGTACTGAAATGAAACTTCTGAGATTAGTTTAGGTAATTAGAAGGTTTGACTCAGTAAGTCCAGGTTTATGAGATACACTGAAGTACTGAAATGAAACTTCTGAGATTAGTTTAGGAAATTAGAAGGTTTGACTCAGTAAGTCCAGGTTTATGAGATATTCTGAAGTACTGAAATGAAACTTCTGAGATTAGTTTAGGTAATTAGAAGGTTTGACTCTGTAAGTCCAGGTTTATGAGATACACTGAGGTACTGAACAGAAACTTCTGAGATTAGTTTAGGTAATTTGAAGGTTTGACTCAGTAAGTCCAGGTTTATGAGATACACTGAAGTATTGAAAGGAAACTTCTGAGATTAGTTTAGGTAATTTGAAGGTTTGACTCAGTAAGTCCAGGTTTATGAGATACACTGAAGTACTGAAATGAAACTTCTGAGATTAGTTTAGGTAATTAGAAGGTTTGACTCAGTAAGTCCAGGTTTATGAGATACACTGAAGTACTGAAATGAAACTTCTGAGATTAGTTTAGGAAATTAGAAGGTTTGACTCAGTAAGTCCAGGTTTATGAGATATTCTGAAGTACTGAAATGAAACTTCTGAGATTAGTTTAGGTAATTTGAAGGTTTGACTCAGTAAGTCCAGGTTTATGAGATACTCTGAAGTACTGAAATGAAACTTCTGAGATTAGTTTAGGTAATTAGAAGGTTTGACTCAGTAAGTCCAGGTTTATGAGATACACTGAAGTACTGAAATGAAACTTCTGAGATTAGTTTAGGTAATTAGAAGGTTTGACTCAGTAAGTCCACGTTTAGTAGATACACTGAATTAGTGAAAAGAAACTTCTGAGATTCGATTAGATAATCAATAGGTTTGTCTCTGGAATTCCAGGTTTATCAGCATAGTTTAAAAATCTAGCACCAATATCGAAATCCAATTAATTGTTGTCAGGTTAGAACCCTCCCATAGACTAAACTTACGACTCTTTCCAATTTTGTATTAATTATAAATTCCAAAGAGCCGGAAACATCTGCAACTATTATCGAACACACGGATGGTATCTTCTTGTTGATGGCAAGAAAGAACAATGATTTAACACGAATTTACCCAAAAAATACAAACCACAGTAAATGACGCAGTACTGCAAATAAACCATGGAATGCATGTTACGCCCGAGCTCCAAGACTACACCAAAGGTCCTTTTCGTGGGCGACATATCCTTCAAAGCAATTAACGAACTTAAACACCAAGCGATTCAGATGACAGAAGCGCGTACGAACGAATTGCTCCTATAAAAATACTTTTGAATCAAAGTTTCCTTTGAGTATTAAAAAATTAACTACTGAGATTACTTTCTTACTGGAGAATGTGAAGTAGGATAATAAAAATAGGCTCTGCTGTTAAACTTGCAAGGTACGAACAAAGATTATCTATCCATTATGGATAATCTTTGGGTACGAATGAAAAACACTACGAAACATATGCGGACCTAACAAATTAAAGGATGATATTTGATGTGGAAGAAACTAGCGATGAACTCGAAATATTCACTCAGAAAGAAATCTTCCGCAAACTAGCTCCCAATGGACCTAGACCCAATGGTCTAAGACCCAAGATAGATAAATAGATAGATAGAAGTGGGGTAGGTGTATATATGTGTCTCCGTCTAACAAAAATATGTCATGGAATGACGTACATATGGCTTCTATTGATGCAATCTCTTCTCTGTTTACGCTTGGTTCTAACTTCAGTGATTCTAGTACTCTTTCCATCCTTTTTCTATCTGCCTAGTATGGTTAACCGACCCACAATTCTGTTCCGTAAAATTATCGTAGCTAGTAAACTTTGGCCTAAGATCCTTATCCATATAAGAGTCCGCTTCTGATGCGTTTAGGACGCAAGCGAATACCTTACCTTGTCAACGTTGCTTATGGCCTCTCCCATATATATACCCTCCGCTAGCTGCTGCTTGTGCAAAACAACCGTCCGAAGTTTCGTGTTTACATGGAGAACAATTACTCTCGTTGACCTCGCGCCAACCATTTCCGGATTACTATTCTTAACCCGAATTCCTTTCCGAAACGACTTCAATGGGAGAGTCAGAATCCTATTCTTATTCTTACAAAACGAACTCTTTGAACTCCCAAGTATACTATCAACCGGGACACCTTCCATTTCTAGTTCCACTACGTGCATTCAAAAACTCATATTCATAACTTCGCTGTGATTTACTCTAACCGAGCCGAGGGTCTTGATGCACCCACCAAACGCTCCGTTAAGCGTACTTATGTTCGTCGGATTAATCTCCTGCTGTTTCCGTAAAATATTTCAGTTTACGAGGCCAGAGTCCACCCCTGAATCTACCAAAAGCAATAGTTTTCCACTAGCTGCCTCCCTGCAGGGTATCTCGATGAACGCATCACCCAATTTGTTCCCAAAATGGTTGCGTATCTATTACCAAACCCTCTGATACTCTCCTACCATGAGTTGTAGTTCTTTATATACCTATACTCCTTACATGCTAACCTAGTCGTTATCTTATCCTCCTATACTGCTTTTATGGCCACTTCCTAATTTTATCAAAACCTAATCCTAATACAGTGGAGAAGGAGGCCTCCAAGCACTCAGGCATTGATGCCTGGAGGGGGATATAGAGGATTGTGGAAAGGAAGTTACACCTTTTCAAACTTCATTGACGCTTTTATGAACCTCAGAGGTCTGTACAGGGATAAGGAATGTACATTATCCATTCCCAAAACATGTCTTAGACTCATTAAAGTGCTCCTCTCCACGGAAATCTTTAGTAAAAGGCGAAAGATTTATTCGACAACTGAAGAGAAATTAGAGACCCAAAATAAATCCCTAAAAGTTGGTACTAACTTCCAAATGAAAAAAGTCCCAAATTTCTGTGAAGAAATTTGGAACTTGGTTCATATTTGATTTTTGAGACTTTTTAAAAGTTCATTGAGAGTAAGTTCGCGAAGACGATGAAAAAATGCAAAGCACATCGGAAGAACCCCTTGAGGACTTTTTTGGGACTTGATTAGGGTCTAGTTCGCGAATACGGAAAAAATTTAATTTGAATGTTATTCTTATCAAGAGCACAGCTCAAGAAATCCGAGAGATAGGTAGTTGGTAAAATGGCTGCCTGAGTAGTTGGCTGCAAAGGTAGTTGGTAAATGGTCGCCTCAATTAGCAATAGTGCCGCTTTGTTGCCATGTCCTCGCGAGCCTAAAGAAAATGGTAATATATTTTTGTACATTTACAACCATCCGGAATTGCCGACAAATTTTAATAGACTTGAAAGTTCTAAACTAGAGCAATGCCCTAGACTCTCTAGAAAAGGACTTCTGAGATATTTGAGTCTCAAGCGAGCGAGGGCTGGGCAATGACAAAGAAAGTGAACGACTGTTTCTTTCTCCTGTGGGTCTTTGCAGTGAGCATTGAACGGAATGCCCATTTTTTCAGCTGTGTGCCAATAGTCCAATGACCTGTGCAGACTAAGTTACTAATTTTATCTCTTGGTTTATTGAGAAGGTGGTTAGTTCTGTTTCGAGAGATAATGTGCTGCAATTTTGTATGTGGCCCAGTGGTAAAGTTTCTGGGATACAAACCACCACAAAAAAATATACTAATTTTTCATAATGATCATTCCACTTGACCGCTAAAACCTTGGGCAATGTTATTTATAAATATCCAGATGAGGGGCTGAAGTAAAATTGCTATGGTAAACCTCAACTTAAGAAATATCATAAAAACCCCTTCTTGATAAATTATTGTTCAGCATAATCTATTCATAAAGCAACAATTTATGGATGCTTAATTTAATTAATTATGGCTTAGAGCTCAAATAATTGTGGAATAACTCAGAGCCTCTTTTATTGTAAGCAGAATAAGTATAGTTGAGGCATGCGAACTGCCCTTTCTGCCCTATAATTACAATTGCAGTTCCTCACAAACCTCTTCTCTGATTCCTACTCTGAATTCCACAGCTGCTGCCTATTAATAGTTGTTCCACGCGTAGGTGTTAATCAAATCGCAATATATTTAATCTGATATTGGAGAGATTACATAAACACTCGTACCGGATACTCTACCAGTATATCAAGCAATTAATGAGCACTTTGGAGATACACAATTTAAGTAATGGTAATGCGCGATTCTCGCATTACTCTCTTATGCGATAATTGCTTAATTGATTTTAATAAGGCTTAAATTCCCCGCATGCGAGGGAGGCACTCACGTCGTGTATGGAATGTGTACTTTCCATGTACTCCCGTGGAGCCCTGAAGTGTCTGAATTTGTATCTACTTGCGCAGTACTTGCAGCAAGAAACAGGGGCAATTTATTCACATACGCGCAGTTCGTTTGAATTCACTTTGTAAACAAATTGCCAGAGCGGTTTGCATATAAATTGCTATTTGCATATAAAGCGAGAATAGTGGAAGCTGGCAGTGGCAGCCTCACCAGCGCGGCACCCTGTAAGCGATTTCTTTGATAATAATAATGTGAGCACCTGTCTTAACCATGATCAGGTTGTTCTAAACGCGCTGAAGACATGCAACTCAAGCGCTGTTCTCGAGATGGAATGCAAAGTTAGTGTACGCGTGTATTTGCGGCAATCATTATTTAGCTCTCAGGATATTAAGACCACGAAAACAATGGATATATGAACCTCCCACACAATCATGACGAAACTATTGCATTCGCAGGCCCAACAAAGCTTTGGGGTATAGCAAGATAACAGAGAACAGAATCCATAGATTGACGTGAGAACTCAGAGGGTCTGAGGCTCTCAGAGTAAAAGAAGTTCGTTAACGTCAACTACAAAAAAGGCAGCTACGGGTTTCGAGCAATTCACCAGTGGATATATGAATATCCTACAGGATCATAGTGAATATATAGCATTCATACGACTAGTATAGGTTTTGGGGTACAGCAATATAATCCATAGATATACGTGAGAACTCAGAGGGTCTGAGGCTCTCAGAGTAAAAGAAGTTCGTTAGCTTCAACTACAAAAAAGGCTGCTACGAATATTGAGGCAATTCATCTTGGAGAGAAGTTCTTTAAAGCTGTAAGTGAGTCCTTGGATTGCATTCTTCTTCAGGAACTATGATTATGATTATTGTGTAGGAGATTTAAAGCACCGCGACCTTACGATCTATTGTGCCCCCATCAGAGGTTCATAGTACTTCTTTCCCATCCTCTGGATAAACGTGATGACAAGTTTTGGCTCCAGAGGTTTCACATCACTAGCGGAGCCTTGGAAGAATCCCAAGTATTTCCTGCGGATGTGCATGAGAGCTGGGCATTGTGTCAGTACATGCAAGGACGTCTCCTCTTCATCTATACATAATCTGCAGGAGCCGTCCGAGGTGACCGCTATCCTCATCAGGAACTAAAAAGAGCATAAATTGCGTAATGGAGATCGAAGGAAGGAATCTTGGAGAACATAAACGACAAATGCACAAACTGAGTACTGGAGGGTAGAAACTATCTTGGAACAATTAAACATCACTTGCATAAATTGAGTAATGGAGGACAGAGGAAGAAATCTTGGAGAACATAAACGACAAATACACAAACTGAGTCGAAGGAAGAAATCTTGGAGAACATAAACGACAAATGCACAATCTGAATAATGGAGGGAAGAGTCGATCTTGGAACAATTAAACATAAAATACACAAATTGAGTAATGGAGGACAGAGAAAGAAATCAAGGAACACTTAAACATCACTTGCATAAATTGAGTAATGGAGGACAGAGGAAGAAATCAAGGAAGAGTTGAACTCCAAATTGAGCAATGGAGGACAGAGAAAGAAATCAAGGAGCACTTAAACATCAAATGCATAAATTACGCAATAGAGAACAGAGGAAGAAATCAAGGACCACTTAAACTCCAAATTGAGTAATGGAAGGAGGACAGAGGAAGAAATCATGGAACACTTAAACGTCACATGCATAATTTGAGCAATGGAGGGCAGAGGAAGAAATCAAGGAGCACCAAAACGCCAAGGACACAAATTCAGTAATGGAGATCGAAGGAAGAAATCTTGAGACACTTAAACGCCAATAAACCAACTGAAATTATGGAGGGCGGATGAAGAACGCTTGGAACACTTAAAGGCCAAATGTACAGCTCACCTAAACAAACGAATAAGAGAATAGTGGGCAGATTCATACAAGTATAACGATGACCTGGGACATCCGATCCAGAACTGACTTCGTTTGTTAAAAAGTTGAATTGATCTCATCTCGGTTCATGCCGAGTCCCACTACAGATGCAGAGACGTAGTTGTACAGTTGGCTGAGAGCGCAATTTTCCTAACTAACTATGAAGAACATTGTCAATAACTCTGGCAATGTTTTGATATACAAAGTTAGCAAGCGACTACTGCCAGCATGGAGTGCAGAGAAGCTAATTAGAGTCAAAGGCCAGACGTAAGTTGTTCACACGCCCACCCAGCTCATTAGTGCGCTCATGCGGCATCCGCGTGGTAGTTCAGGAGTTTGAAATGAGCCCTCATTAAATTAATGTTCAGTGCTTTCAACAGCCCAGCGGCGTGTGTATATAAATAAACAGGAGTAGTTCCTTCACAGCTTTAAATCCTTCGCCGCCTTAAATCCCTCGCCGCCTTAAATCCCTCACCGCCTTAAATCCTTCGCCGCCTTAAATCCTTCGCCGCCTTAAATCCCTCGCCGCCTTAAATCCTTCGCTGCGAACAATTGTTGCTCTCAGTTGTGTTTGAGTTTATTTACGAGTTTGCTTGATATGAATACACTTACTCGTAACAATGGAGGAGGTAGAATGCAGAAGGCGGGAGGGGCGTGAATTGTGCGCCGCAGTGCAATGCAGGCAGATGCGTTGTCGTTTCTTTTGAAGGAAGTCCCTTTGTGTATGTTGAACTTTTTATACCCAAGCGCTCTTATTCGACAGTTTGTGTGAATGTGGGCGTGTGCATTTGTGGCTGTGTGTTTGTGTGTTCGTGTGTTGCTGTGTTCGTGTGTTTGTGTGTTTGTGTGCTTAAATGTTCCATTGTATTTGTATTGTCTTCCATTGCGTTTGCTGCTTGCAACTTTTTTCAAACGCATTCAGCTTTTCTGCTGCACGCGCGTGTCGTGCCTTTGCATCCGCATTTCTGATTGTACTTGGTTGCGTTTGTGTTGGTTGTTGTACGAGTTTCCTGCTCCCTTGACTTCAATTTGTATGCACACCATGCTCGCTCTTTTAATTAAGTTACTCTTAACTAAATTCGAAAGCAGTAAGTGCAAATCTCCCAAGCGATTGTCTCCTGTTCTTCGCAGGTGTTTGCTTTGACTTTTAGTGTTGTTCCTGTAAGGATAACAGGCTGCCGCTTAGCGAGCAGATGCTTTTGAAATTCATTTTTAATTAGCCAAATTTTTCCTTGTTGGGAGTGCGAAAAGTTTAACCGTAAGCGACATTTGATGGACTCCATTGGCTTCTTTTGATGGTGGCCACTTTTAATGAAGTTGTTGCGGTTGCCATCGCCGTCCGGTAGTTTCAGAGAGAAACAAATTTATGACATTTATAGAAAATAGCTTCAGTTCTGCATATAAACTACGTACGAGGAATTGTTTTGTTTGTATTATCTCCTTTAGTTTCAGTCACAACACTCTTCAGAAACGTAGTCTTGGAAGGTGTCTGCTGAACGTGGATGCTCAGCTCCACAATAACAGCCGCTGTTAGTCTTGAGGGCAGTAGCTATGGACTTAAACTCATTATTAAGAGAATTTCACAGAAAATCCATCTGACTGTGCTTAAAACAACGGAGTTGAACTGCAACAACAAGGAGTCAAAATATTTATCTCGAAATAAAGGGAAACTTTACCCCATACCTTCCTCAGCTTGTGTTGAAACCTGGTATGCCCAACCAAAAATAAATTGTGGCTAAGGAATTCTAGACCCTAGACTTTAAACTGTTGCATATATGACTCAAAATTGCCACACGCAATTGCTGTGGATATAGTTGGGCCAAGAATAAATCACTTTCAGGCCATGAAGCACACCACCACGCATATTTCTCATATTTCTCTGCATATCCTGCAATCCCAAATGGAAATTCAAGAGCCATGTTGTTATTATTTCCAGCCGTGGAGTAATCTTGAAGGCACTATCATTCTCAACCGTACTTTTGAGGAGTGTAAGGGAATGGCCCATTTGTAATTCCATGAAAAATAAACTCTTAAAGGACTAGTTTTATGTAATGTAACATTTTTAGGCACCTCCCAGTTTTAGATTCGGATCCGTGGGTTTATTTAAAAGCATTTTCGGTGGGATCTTATTCTAGGATATGAGCAACATTCCTCAAGCTGATCTTTCTAAAACACATAAGTTGCTCACTGAAATAAACCTGATAGAAGAGATTCACAATATATCCTTTAGGTCGCAATGTATAACACCCTTTTTATATAATCTAATATAATATGATTCTCTGCTATATCCGTAGATGTCCTCCAGTCAATCCAACTAGTTGTTGAAGAAATAACAAACCAGTGTCATGGCTAAACTTGATCCTTCTCATAATCCTTTGGAGTAATTTGAAACATCTACAGTTAAAATAAAACGTAAGCCAAATATACTCCAAAGCATTTCGCTGTGTTCTTAAGGATATTCCTCGTGAATGTACAGTTTTGTACTCGTATATACATATATAGAAAAAATATCAAATTCATTATAATGAATATTTGCACCATCAATTGAGCAACCATGCAAAGCAAGAAGGAAGAACAATAAAGGCAAAAGGTGAAGCCGAAAAGGATGTATGCAAAGTTATTCATGCCCATGAAGTTAACGAGGTCTTACACACAGTTCACACACAAACAAACACACGCACACATTCATGCACACTTACACACACACACACAAAGCCACGCACACATACACTACACCCACAGTACAATAAAATAATCAAAAAGGAAGAAAAAACCAACCACAAACCGCACAACAAACTGATTCGAACATGTGAGCAGAGCCAGCGCAAGGATACAACAGTTACAGACACTTTTGCATGCTTTAAATTATGAGCCAGCTGCACGTTCCTTGCAATGAACTCAACGTGCCACGAGGAGCATTGTGGCGGGTCACACATGATGAACTGGCAGACATAAAACTGTCAAACGAGGTGCCACAGCAGCTTCCACTCGGCCGCCAGCGTCCTTAACACGTTCTTAATTTCCTGCAAACGCGTTTGCCGCTCATTTATTACTTACTTCACAGCTTCGATGGAGTGCGTTAAAAATTCACACTTGCAGGACATTTAATGCGAAACAACCAGAGGACATTTAATGGAAGATAACCGCGGGAGTTGAAGAACTGCGGCAGCAGAAGAAAATAAGCGAGTATTGAATAAAATAAAAGCGAAGAGCGCCAAAAGCGTTTAATAGAATCCATAAAATGAGCAGCACCACAACAAGAACGACTCCAACAACAACATGCAATAACAGCAACCGCAAAAGTTAATTACGGTTATGCGAGCGTGTGCGACAGGGCGGGGAGAGAGGGGAGAGGCGTGGATGGTTAGCTTAAGCCCTGCACCGCTCAAGGGAGGAAATGGCAGCGGAAATGCTGGGGACTTATTTAAATGCTTGCCACTTAATCATTACAAATGATTTTTGCGGTGTTGCTGCTGGTGATGTTGTTGCTACTGTTGTTGTTGTTGTTGTTGTTGTTGTTGTTGTTGCATGTTTGACTGGGTGCTCGCTTCAAGCGCCGAGCTGCTCTTTTGTGATTGCTCATATTTTTGTTTGTTTTTGGCTTTTATTGCTGACAGTGATTTTGTTGCTTTTGGCGTTGTTGCGGTTCGCAAGCAAATTGGAGTGAGTGAAGCTCCTGCCAGGACTGATTTATACCTTTTTGTTGTAATTAAGGAAAATTATTTTGCCTTGTCCTTAAATTGAATTCCTGGTGTAATTAAATAAAATAGAATTTTGGTTTAAATTGCTAAGGGCGGAAATTTACAGTCTGCTTAATTGCCAAATTCAATTCGGCATAAATGACTGAAATTGCGGTTAATCAAGTTACTGAAGGGTTAATCAAGTTACTGAAGGATGTGAATAAAGTTACTGAAGGGTGAATGAAGTTAGTGGGGTTCGACGCAAATTGAAACTCAATCGGAGCGAGATGTTGAGACATTTTTTCAAATTGCATCAATGTCAAGAATGTCAATGGGTACCTTTGGGCTACCGCAAATTGGCAGAAAGGTGGATAGGTCGGGGGCTGGTTCGCTGAAAAACTGTGTATTAATTAACAAGAAGAGACAAGGATAAAGATGTGCGCCACAAAGCTGGACCTCACCTGTGGAAGAGGAAGATAAATGCTATATTCTCAGTTACTCTTCAAGCTGGGCTGATGAGAATACATTTCCAGGGGGTTATCGGTACCAGCTATCAACTTCCGGGGAGGTCAATGATTGTAAGCTAGAGGAGTAGTATAACTCCTCTAGCTTGAACGGGAATCATGTTCTCCCTGGCGTTTATAATTTAAAATGAGTGCACGAGCTGTTCATGACTCACGTCACTTCACTTTTGATCCATTTTATGACGTCTCCAGTGACTGACTCACTGAAAAGCATGCAAATAAGCGCACTTCGCATGAGTCACCATAAAATTTGAATGCTTGATTGCTTTGGAATTCGATCATTGATGAAGCGAACTATTTTCATGTTGAGCAGAATGGATTAGAAAACAGTTGAAAACAGTTTGATTGTAAATCGAAACACACATCTTTGCTTTATAAGTGGAGAATGCTGTTGGCCTGAAGAATCCAACTTTGACGTTAACTGAGATGTCATTCAATCTGGTTGAGAGGTACTCGTTGCCCAGATGTACGCTTAGTTTACTATTTATACAGCAACTATCTGGACAACACAGTATGTTAGGTTAGGACAAAATGGCTGGCCGTGAAGGACACACATAGACCTGCAATGTCCTTTGCGGTGCCAGATGGATATCCGTTTAAGAGTTGTAGTATAAATCGTTAAACAGAGAGACGCTCTTAGCAAATCTTGGAGCGAAGCTGTCCCTAATTGTGCGAACTCTTCTAGTCCTTCAAACCAAAGGGTTCCCAGATGTGTTGAGCGCGTGTTCGATATTGCAGGGCATAGGCATAGAAGACGTTCCAAAGTTTCCCTTGTGCCCTGCCCGCCACATTTCCTACATTCATTGTTGTTTGTGAGTCCAACACAGTAAAATTTCCTTAATTTTTCCTTCTTTTTTCTATATATTAAGAGTATTTTACCAGCAGAAATCGCCGCAACACGATTATTAATACAACCACGTTTATGCAATGATCAGTAACTGACGCTGAAAGGCAGCGAATTGATCTGTTAACAAGGAATTGTTGGGTTATATTATTCCTAACATGACGATCTAGGTATGAATATAGGTTAGGTTATGTTCGCGTGGTAGCTAAAGGAAGCTTACGCAGGCCAAGGATTGACCCATTGTGATACCACAAAGACATGGATATCTTATACTGAAAAACTCCCCCGGGACTGAAAGGGGCACCAGTGCGATACCCTGGTGAAGTGAGCGATCTGGCCTATACTAAAGGAAGATAGCTCAGCAAGGTCTTCTAGAGAGGGTGCCCCCAGAAATCGAATTCACCTACTCGTGGGGGTAGGGCGATATCATATTAAGTGTGGGATGTCGTCCTCTTCATCCAACAACCCGTTGCTGTGGCAAAAGTCATTGAAGCGTAGGTGAAGTCTCTTTGCATGTCTGCCAATGATGCAGTGGTCTGTCAGGGCTGAAATCTTAGTGGCGACAGAGACGCATCTTAGTTGCAGTAGTTGCGCTCTTTTCGGGCTAAGCGTAGCCCAGGCTTCTTTGGTGATTCTACAGGGTTGTTCCTCAGAGGTATGAATATATCTGAGGTATAAATATATTTCTTAATCAAATATTTTAATACATGAATCAGTGCTGGGGTTGTAATATGCCTGCAGTTGGAGTCTTCTTTTATGACTCAGTTCATTTATCTCTCTTTTATTCATAAAAATAGGATATAATTCCACGATCTCCTTCTTATAACCAAATACCCAATGTTAATACGTAGTTTCTTCACATGATAATTCCATAAGAAGATATCAATCACATCTTCGCATATGATACGTTTAAGCACCAGTATTTCTTGAGCTCCCCTCCTCACACCAAATGCTTATATTTGTGTTGAAAGTGCGGTGGATCAAAATGTTGCAAACGTTACTAAAGAAATGGTTCCACATAAAAACTCCAGACTTCCTCCTCCGTAAGTGACTCTGAGAGAAATAACACTTATTTTAGTGATATTACTGGGTGGAATTCTCTTACACAAAGGGCAGAAGCAAGCACCGGGAGCAATACTAGGTTGGTAGGATTGGCCGCTTAGTTTGCCAAAAGCACACTTGAGCACACATAATGGCCCATTGTGATACCACGGTGTGGCGCCGTTCAAGCACTGACTAAAAAGTTCTCTTACTTGGAATGGTCATAGTCAGCGCAAGGACAGCGCCAGAGCAACACAAAGGAATACGAATGTAATCCACACATTTACTTACTGATATTTGACGTTTCTGCTATTATCACCATCATTATTTGCACTTCCGGCACGCAATTCAATGGGTCACTTAGCACGATGCCATTTGCAAATTTCATGTTCGCTGTTAAACACGTTTAAGTCGAAAGCCATAATTTTGCATTAGGCATTGAGTTCAACACTCTCCGCAGCACTTATCGCGCTGAGCTCAACCGAATTGGCACTGCCATTTGAAATACCCGTATTTCTATGGGCGTCCAGTGGCGCTGCGCTGTCTGCGAAATGACGCACAGAAATACAGAAACACAGCAAACAACCAGAAACAGCTTTCGCTGCAGTTACAGGCATGAGTCGCATGGAATCTCAACTGTTTGTTTGAACAGGCAGTGTAAATACGCGTACCCAGTAGGAAAAATGTCTATGCACATTTGTAATATACAAGGTGGCTTCCATCATTCATGTCGCTCAAGACTATTTAATAACATTTATTGTAGTTAATTTTAATAAAATAATATTTATTAAGTAATGTACAATGACACCACTTAAATATAATAAAAGGAGAGAGCAACTTAACGAAACAAATGAGGGGTAATAATGAGGCAGGGAGTAGTTTAGAGTGCGGTGGTCTGAGACAGTACATGGACAGACTTTGATCAGTGAGGTCACCATCTGCAGTTAGCGTAGTTGTCTGGATGGACAGATTACAACAGCTGAAGGTCCAGGTTCGATGCCTGTGGAGGTTCATAGTTGGTGTGCTGTTGATTTCGGAGCCATAATAAATACATGGGAAAAATTGTCTTTCATTGAAAGATGTCTGATGAGGGCAAGTGGCGTGTCCGAAATAGCTATAAGATCTGCCAAAATGCTTCAATAAATCTCCTTCTGACAATTATTATAGTGGCATAATCACACATTTGCATCTACCGTGTGCACTAGTCTGTCAATAAATTCCAGAGAAACATAATCGTAATATAAAGTACGAGGTGTGATCAAAAAATAAAGTATTTATTTATTCATCAACAACTATCTTGTGCCCTCCAAAGTAATTCCCCTCAGATATAATACACTTATGCCAGCGTTTTTTCCAATCCTCGAAACACTTCTGAAACGCTTTTTTTGGTATCGCCTACAGCTCCTGTTTCGATTTTTCTTTTATCTCCTCAATCGTAGCAAAACGTTTTCCTTTCATCGGTGTCTTCAGTTTTGGAAAGAGGAAAAAGTCAGCGGGGGCCAAGTCCGGTGAATACGGTGGTTGAGGTATCATAACGGTTTTGTTTTTGGCCAAAAACAGCTCCTGAGCGATGTCCATGCGACGTTGTTTTTGCTCAAAATTTAGCAATTTTTGGAACAATCTTCGCTGCCGCACGTTTCATGCCTAAAACATCCGTAAAAATTGCTTGGCATGAGCCGAACGATATGCCAACATCATCAGCAACCTCTCTGATAGTGATTCGACGATTATCCAAAATCATTTTCTTCACTGCGTCAATGTTTTCATCGGTTGTTGACGTGCTCGGGCGACCAGGACGAGCATCGTCATTGACATCTTCTCGGCCTTCCTTAAACCGGTTATACCTCAATTGAACTTGTGTTCTGCTCATAGTAGACTCGCCAAAGGCCACAGCCAACATTTCAAATGTCCTTGCGCATTTAATTTCATTTTTTACACAAAACTGAATACAGTTTCTTTGATCCATTTTTTCGAATAGTACAAAATCGAAGAGCACACCAAAACACGACTAACCTCTTTATCTGTCAAAAACAAACTGACAATCCAAAATGGTTGGTATTGCCAACATATATAACAGACATGTGTACCAACATAACAGAAAAAAAAGCGAGCATCGAACATACGTAACTCACGAAAAGATGTAAATAACGGGTATTTTTTGATCACACCTCGTATACTATTCTCCCAGGCAGGTATCTGCAAAGTATATAAATTAGCTTACAGCTCTGTATATTCTAATGAGAAGAACTCTCAAATGACACAGTGACTATACTCAATGAAATGTAATATAATTTGTATGGACTTGGTGTTGCCTTGCGGTAAATGCAACACGATCAAAGCCACACTTTTCCCACTGGGTGCTTAAGAGTCGGTGCAGGTGTGTGAGCGACTATGTCAGCATGTCGTTCAGAGAAATTGGTCACCATGCTGTAGCGGGAATGCGTGGCATTTTAATTGCATTTTCTGTTATTCATATTTTAAAGAAACAACAAAAAATTTTTCTCAAAATAGCTTAATTGATAAAAATAAAATTTATTTATACACAGGAACATTTTTAGTATCAAGGGCACATTAGGCTCAAAAGTAGGATGCAGAAGACTACAGTTAAAAATTATAAAAATATTAAGTTTCTGAGGTCTGAATTGAAGCATACTTGAGACTAGTAGTGGCAATATTATTATTATTATTATTATTATTATTATTATTATTATTATTTATTTACGTTCAACTTGGGATATTAAGGCAAAACCTTGTAAATTGTCCCAATAACATGAAGTGATACGATTTAGTACAATAATCCGGACAAAATTGAACTTGTACTATAAAATACAATAGCTTACATAGTACGAAACAAAAAGTAATCATTACAATATGCATTTCAACAATTCAACTTTCACTTCATCGATACAATATTATTATCATCCATACAATTCTGCTTTGAATCAACAAAAAATGTACAGCTTTAAATTTATTATCAGTCACAAAAGGATGCATTCATATAAACAGTGTACGCAGTCACATACAACTAAGAGTGCTACTCAATTTAGCTCATAAACTCATTGTCCCTGGAAGTGTTTACTAAGCTCAATTTTGAATAGATTAGCATTGCCAATTCCTTGTATCCGTACAGGCAGTGAATTCCAAAGTCTTACAGCATTAACGAAAAATTGACGATCAGACATAAGTGAGGAATGTCTCAACGGCGCAAGCTGATTATAACGGCCAGAGCGGGTAAATTTAAGGCGCCTAAACAAATGTGGAGGCTCCTGAGTGCGAATAATCTTATGCACTAATAGAATACTTCGAGTGTCAAGAAGCTGATCGAATGTGATACGAAAAAGTTCTATTGAGCGCCCAGACACATTATCTCTTCGCCTTAAACCATAAATGTACCTCGTTATAGTGTTAAATAACACACTGACTTTTCGCTTACTTGCTGCATCACAATTCCCAAATATTTCACAACAACCATAGTTAAGAGAAGGCAGGACTTGGCTAGTATCATTCTAATCCTGAGAGGAGTAACGTATTGCGTAGTCCATAGGGATCGCAGCATACCATAGACTTTACCAACCATTACTGCAATATGATCCATACTCCACGATAGAGTACCATCAAATATGACTCCCAAACTCTTTTTTACATAATTAATTGACGACGAATGCATAAACATCCCAGGGAGACCAGCGATTACGAAGTGTTTCTTGTAGACCGCCAAACACTTAGATTTAGCCGGATTAAGACACAAACCAATGCTTCCTTCTCATACATATACTCGTATATTATTCAGGTCCTTATTAATTTTGATGACACAGTCGACAACTTGGCTCGGTGTACAACTGATGTAAATTTGAACAGCCATCAGCATACATTTGAATATTACAATAATGTAAGACAGTCGGCAGGTTATTTATGTATAAGCAAAAGAGAAGTGGACCCAAACTGGAGCCCTGTGGCACACCTCGAGCCACATAAAGAAAATTACATGCCACAACAGTGCTGCTGCACGGTTGGTAAACCGCCTGCGTTCTATCTGTGAGGTGCGATTTTAATAACTTTACTGCAGTGGATGAGAAGTCGTACATTTTCAATAGTTTTGTACATAAAATATCATGGTCAACACAGTCAAACGCTTTAGAATGGTCCAACAGAGTCAAGAAACACATCCTATTAGAGTCAAGTGTCACACGAATATCCTCCACTACATCAATTAGGGCCGTTATGCAGCTCCGCCTTGGTGTAAAACCAGATTGTCTTTCAGTGATAATCCCATTTCCCGATAAAAATTTCCTCATTTGTTGTGCCATAAGTAATTCAAATATGCCCAAATAGAAATTGGTCGGTAGTCATTGTCTGATTTTGGTGTGGGCAGAATTTCTGCTTCCTTCCAACATGTTGGAAATGTTGATATCATTATCGCTGTATTAAAAATATGTGTAATGACCCAAAGCAGCCCATGGAGAAGGGCCTTAACAACAACGGGATGAATCTCATCAGTACCACAAGCATTCGACCTTACACTCAGAAAACACTCCAACACATCCGACTCTTCTACACCACCAAAACCAAATAGACACTCAGAAGACACAAGACTACAGCAATCGAAATAACTATTTCCATGCACTGGTTCGATCGGAAGGTTAAAAAACCTCTGATTTAGCTCGTTAAGATCAGAATCAATATTTGGAAGTGCACCGCTCTTCCCCGGAAGTGTCGCCACGTCTGATTGCTACTTACAGCATTAGAGAATTTACCCTCATAATATTTACATTTAGCAATCCTAACCTCCTTTACGACCTGTCTTCTAAAGTTTTTATATATTTCGTGAAAAAGAGATATCTTGCAACGTTTCCATCGTTTATATGCTTATATTAACAATATAAGAGAACATAATGGAACACTTGATCAAAGCTCAGGGAAATCCCTTTCTTTTTGTTATGCCTTTCGCTTAATTTCAATAGAAATGTAAGGAAAACACCAATCATTTTATATAGCTACGAAAATTAATGGCTCGAACACTGGATTGTGTCAAACACTTGTTTGGTAATTCATCAGTAATTGAAGTTGTTCAATGAAGCAACAAGTCAATTAAAATATAGTTGAACAATATTTCCAAATATTTATTTTCTACTTCTGTAACACTCTTACAGCTTCCAAGTCACAACTCAACTCTTTGTTCCAGACGCCTTCTATTGTTTACTCGCATTTATTGCAGCTGCTTTCGAGGTGATTGGAATATATTCCTTAACTATTAGTGTAAAAGAGATTGCTTATGACTTGTCGCATATGCCCCATAGTATGAGAACACGAGACAACATCACTAATGAAATTTCGCCAATGACTTAATTGCTTGTTACTAATGATATTTCACTAAGGACTCTTTACAAATTGCTAAGTGATCTTTCACTAAGGACTCTTTACTAATTGATAATTAATCCTTCACTAAGGACTCTTTACTAATTGCATATTACCAATGATATTTCACTAAGGACTCTTTATTAATTGCTTATTACATATGATATTTCAGTAAGGACTCTTTACTAATTGCTTGTTACTAATGCTATTTCACTAAGGACTCTTTACTAATTGCATATTACTAATGCTATTTCTCTAAGGACTCTTTACTAATTGCATATTACTTATGATATTTTACTAAGGACTCTTTACTAATTGTTTGTTACAAATGATCTTTCCCTAAGGACTCTTTAATAATTGTTTGTTACTTATGACCTTTCACTAAGGACTCTTTACAAATTGCTTATTACTAATGATCTTTCACTAAGGACTCTTTACAAATTGCTAAGTGATCTTTCACTAAGGATTCTTTAAAAATTGCTAAGTGATCTTTCACTAAGGACTCTTTACTAATTGCTTGTTACTAATGATCTTTCACTAAGGACTCTTTAGAAATTACTTATTACTAATGATCTTTCACTAAGGATTCTTCACTAATTGCTTGTTACTAACGATATTTCACAGAGGACTATTTACTAATTGCTTATTACAAATGATCTTTCACTAAGGACTTATTGCATTTAAGGTTTACTCATGTTTAGTCATGACTATAGAATACTATTTTATCACCACTCTTACGTTTAAGTACTCAGTAAGTCTCTAAAGAACTACTGCATTTAAGCTTTATTCATGTTTAGTCATGAATAGAGAAAATACAATTTGTCACACTTCATTTGTGTACTACATTGATCCTTTATTCATTTATTCATATTTAGTCATGAATATAGATACTACTATTTGGTCACAGCAGGTCAAAAAAAACGAAAATAGTTTTTGATAGAAAAGAGACGCCCCCTCAGAATAGTTGTCTTTGTACATACGTAAAAATAAGTACAATGAATGGACAAAGGATAAATCTTACAGAGTGATAAATCTTACCCACTATGGTTAACTGGTTTCGTTGGGGTCTGCACGGTTTCCTCTCACAACCTACCAGCCCAATATATTACAGGATGCCTCTCTTTATGATGCTGTACTCCCACTTTTAGCTTGTCTGTGTATACCGGTGACACATCCTTCCGCTTTTCCTAGCTTACCTTGTAGTACGAGAGTAGTTTTCTTCCCAGTCACTTGCCATTGTTCCTCAAAATTATGGATATATAGCTGGGAAACTGAGTGCAAGTTATTACTCTCAAACAAAGCCAAGGTCTACTATTATCTGATATGGTTACTTCCGCACTTTGTTACATTCATGGCGTTGTTGTTGCTGTTGTTTATTCATAAGCCTACTTTTAAGTTACTTTTACTAGCGACAGTTTAAAAGCCTTTCATAAAAATAACCACCTAAGCTAGTAGAGATACTTTTGCCAACTTGCACCACGCAAGTTAAGCACCCACTTTGAGTGCCTTTTCAACACAAAATGCCACAACTTTCTTATTACAAACATTCGCTCCACATTCAACTAGGAGCGCATAAAGGGCAACAGCACAGAATTCCTAAAAATAAAAACAGTCCTTCGAAAGAGTATTTGTGTGGCTGCACCTGCCAACCGTGCTGTAAGGACACTTGCTGGCTTTCTGTTGCCATTTAAATTTCGTGTTTTGCGAACTAGTTTGCATTTTACGCCCGCGCGGCTGTTTTCGCATGCTGTACAAGCATTTAGTGCCGCTTTCATTAAGTGTTGCCCGGATTTTCTCATTGTTGTGCGAATTGTTGGTGGCATTCTGTTTAAATTTGAAGCCCTCCCCGCCTCTCATCCCGGTATGAGTATTGCAGAGAATTGCGAAATTTCTCCAAGCAGATAAAGTTGCTTGTCGGTTTTAAGTTGCAGCCGCACACTCATTGGCACTTGTCAGTTGTAGTCCCCCACCACCCAGTTGCCAAAGCCACCCAGTGCGGTGTTGTTTTGCCCAGTGCAGTCCTGAGCTATACACTGCTCCTGGATCTTATCTTCTGTGCCTTACTCGTAATTTATGGCCAATTGCAATTACCGCAACTGTTCTTCAAGGCAACTGCTGCGCTGTCGCTGCTGCTGCCGCTGCCTCTGCTGTTGTTGTGGCTTCTGCTTCCTTTTTCCTTGCACTTGCGTCAGTTTCCTTGCATTGTTTGTGGCCTGTGGGGCGTGGTTATTTATGTTTGTTGTTGCATTTTGCTGACATCTTCAGAATTTATGACAACTCCGAGCATTCCGTTTTAATTTGAAAATTTTGATTAATGCGCGCTGTGCTATCGCAAGTCCCGTTGTTAGCCGCCTTTAATTGCACTTTTCTACTTTCCGCGACTCCTCTCCCTATCTCCTCACCCTTATTTTGAGCCTTTCACCCTTATTTTATTACTTTTGCATGTGAAATGCCTGAAATGATTTTCGTTTCACATTTGTAATTAACTTCTATTCGCCTTTTTGCTAATTTTGTCTTGGCTTTTTCTTTTTGACCTTTGTGGACCCTACTTAGTCAACCCCCCCATCCTCTGACTGTACTACTATTTATGGCAGGTTGATTATAGGTTTAGGACTTGCCATTTTCGTCCAACACCGCCCCCACAGCTGCCCACGATTCCGCTTATTTTCTTTTCACAGTCACGTCCCATCATTTGATCCACTTTTACAGTTTCCGACAATTTTGCAAGTGGCCGATAAAAAGTCTTCGCGTATATTTGGCTAAAAAATATTGCATCTTCAGATATGCGTGGCAGCACGCGCTGTTGAAAGTTTTCCCCACCAAATATGTTTTCAACTGGCGCATCTGCCTTCCGGCACCACACTCTGAGGAGTGTAACGCCGCGTATGAGTAACTTCAATTCAATGCCTTGCATTCACTTTGCTCCTCATGAGTTGCTCTCGCAATCTCAAGTTACCCGAACACTTGTGGCATTCATTGCAGCCTCACACGAGTTGGCAAATTTTTAATTACGCAATTAAATTCGAAATGGGTGCGAAAATCATGAAAAATGTTCAAAATAAAATTGCCACATTATTTTCTTAGTTAGACAGTTCTGAGAACTCCTCAGAGATAGGCGTTACATTTCATGCATAGCCACTCACAGGCCCAGACCAGCCTGCCTCCTGTCCCTGAGAGACCAACTTATTTGCGCTGCGTTGGCTTGCCATGAATTTGTATTCGAATAGATAAAAAGAAGAAAAAACCTTCTGGTGCAATTGCGTGGCAAGTGTTCGCTTTCAAATTTTATAATGCCGAGCCTGGTCCTTGTCTGCTTCCACTTTATGGAAATAGCCTGTTTTATTTGCCCATCTTCTGTAATATAATTGCAAAGTTTCTCGCATTGAAATCCGCAAATTGTCATTTGATTGCGTCTGTTTAATGTCCTCTCGGATGACCCTGAGCCTGTGGTCTAATTGGTTTTGGCTTTATCTCGCTTCCTTATTCATTTATGCATATCAATTCTGCATCCTTGCTTCACCAAGTGTACCAAAGAATCCACATAAATATTTACGAGGAGATTTAGTGATGCGTTGGTGCACTCGTATGTGGCGGACTTGGAAGAACTTTCAAAGTAAACATCAAAATAAAGCCACAAGAAATCAAAATAATGCAATTAAAATGCATTTAAGAAGATACTCGAAAGTCAACAGATACGAGAGTGTGTCTTCATACACAAGTGATGAGATTATGAGCTCAGAAATAACCATCCGACTGACTTCATTTGGAACCACAAAAGCAGATAAAGGCTATTTAATTACATAAACATTATTAAGAGGGTCCGTTTGATGGAAGCCGTATGCAGCCTCTTTGCAACTTAACTGGTTTTATGTAACCATTATGATACTTCAATGAAACCAAAGACAGTCTAGTACAAAGCATCCTTACTATTCAGTTTATAGGCAAGTTAAGGTGTCTTCTGCACCTCCAAATAGTTTTCCATGTCGTAGGTTAACCAGGTGGCTTGCGAGTTACGCAAGTTTCACTCGGAGGCCCATTTGACCATTGTGAATCGCACACGAAGTCTCAATGCAACTTCAAGTATGTTTTATACGCCTTTTAAGATCCTGTAAGCATCTTTCTCAAAACCAAACGCATCTTCCGCTCTCTAATATAAGTTTTATGAAACAAATCCTTATATGCTGCAGTCCTTATCTAATGGAAATACAGCTCACAACATGTTTTGTGGAACTCTTGTTTAAGCAGCCTGGAATTAACAATGCTTTGAGCACTCCTTTTCCAAATTTAATGCATTTAAATAGGTATTTTCTGCAACTTTTGGGCAACTTGTACAGCTTGTCTACTTCCTGAAACCCTCATAAAACTTTAATACAGCAAAAATTGTTTTAAGTATCCAAATATGGCGCTGGTGTGGGTGGGTTGCGTGTATCACTTGCCCCCTAAAGAACACTTTACCAACTTTCGGAATGAAGTGAGGTGTTTATAAAATGTATAATACATCCCATGTAAGTAACTTGTAAGCTGGCCATCATTTTTTACACTTCATACTGTGGTGTTATGTGAAAAGGATGTGATGGGGTCCGGCCAAGATTCAAGCACTTAAGTAGTTGAGTGCGAACCATTGAGACACTCTTACGGGAACACGTTAGGATAAGATTCCCCTAAGCAGATTTGCGAGGGTTAAAGGCGGTCTTGTAACATTATTTTCATTATATTAATATATATATTTGTTGGTTTAAAACTCCTTCTAATTTTCTCTTTAACTTTTCAATCATTTGGGAATTTATTTGATTGGGGTTTTATGGCTTTAGTTGCTTTGCGACTTATCACAAATTTTTATATATTTCTATTCGTGTATCCTTATTCTCATATACATACTTGTAGTCTTTTATCCGTTCTTATAAATATGTCTATTAAGCCTCATATAATGGCGGTCATTTCACTTTTCTCTTTATGATTTATGATTTATTATACTTCGTTCGAACCTAGTTTTATTGTTCGCCCTCAATTCACTTGCCACTGGCCTCACTTGCACTTTCATTCCAACTTTGCTTTTAGCCAGAAGCAGCAGAGAGAGTATTTTCACATTTACTAGGATTAGTGCCGCCTCATTACGTGTCCACTTGCAGCCTTTTATGCATTTCTCAACTACTCACAGGACTCCAGTTTCACAGCATTTCACAGTTTGCCCAGCTTTGAATTTATACAAATTTGTTTAAAGCTTTCTTTAAGTTTATTGATTTTTGTTTATGATAACGCTCGAGTGCTCTGGAATAGACTTATCACGACTCTATTCAGACTCTGTCTTGGTGTAATTTTGTGGAATATTCATGTGTGTCTGCCAGGACAAAAAGATATTCTCGAACTCCTCAGAGACTTACGTCGCAAGCAATTTAGATTGCAAATAATTACTTTGGTAGCACCACTCGTCTCCTGCCCACTCTTGTCCATAGTGGACAAATGACAAATGACAAATGACGCCCTGGACTGTGTGTGCGAGTGGCTCAATTTTGCTGTACTAAGCTATGTAATTATAGAAGGAAATCGAATAGAAAAAACTTGTACGAACACACAACTACGCCACAGAGTCCTGCTCCACACAGTGAAATATGCAATGCGAGTAATAGGAAAGTAATGACTTGGCAAAATTATTGAAGCAGCTAGCAAGGATATACGGGGACAGTCTAATTAACCTCCTGTGCTGCTCTGCGCTCTGTGCTGCTCATTAATTGTGTTTCATGCTGATTTATTCATCTTGATTTATAAGGAATATAAAAATTGTTTTTTTGTGGCATATTCTATAGGAAATTTTTGGTTGTGTCCTGTGGGGAGGCTCTCGTCGCTTTAGTGGCCATGTGGGTAAAAGTTTAATGGATAAAGTTGTGGAAATGATATGAGAATATTTTAGTGTGTGTTTATACTAAACAAAAGTTGTATATATTCCAGGCATAGTTTATAGTCGTCTCCCAAATAGTTGCGTAACAAATTCTGTTCTATTTGAATGTGAAATTTGAAAGGACCACTGCAACTGAGTCTCCTCTTCATTGAAAGTCTTCATAGAGAGTCTATTTAAGCTAGTCATCTTGACATTTTCTATCAGAGATCATTGAAGTAAAAATGAAGTAGAAGAACATTAAGTAGGTGCTGTTATATAGATGTATATATTAATGGGTGGGTAAGTTATATGAGACTATAGTCGATCATGACCAACCTGAGGCTACTTTGGTGCTGCTTCTGGTAATCATAGCAGTCCATATGTGGACAATCACTGGGAACTATCTTTGAAGTTAACTGTTGAACATTTAGTTAAGGGACAAAATATTATTATAAAAAGGGAAGGAAAGGATATATAGAAAGTTAACTGTTGAACATTTAGTTAAAGGACAAAATATTATTATAAAGAGAAACAAAATTAGGAATCATATCAAATTATTGAGATCCTTATTAACAAGAAATCATTGGATTTGAGGAAGTTTATACTTGAAATATAATTTACTGAAAGTACTTTGAGTAGATTAAATAGGTGAGAAGATCAAAGAATGGTTATGTGGGCGTTGCTATGCTTGAGCAAGTCACTAGAATGTGTACCAACGATGTACTCCATCGCAGACTGGTAAATTAAATGGCAGATACCACTGTAGTAATGGAGCGTGACTAGTATATTAGAGACTTAGGCGAATGCCTGGTTTCAAACTAATGAAAGGAAGTTCTGTTGTGAATACAACCTTTGTCCTGGATGCGTCTATAAGAGTGTACTGGTGGTTGTTGAATTTCCAGCTATCTAAGAGTGTGCTGTGTCACTGTTTCGAAATCTCTACCAATAAGTCTGTCTTCGTTAAGTAGCTGTGGTAAATGATTGGAGTTTTTGCAATATTTTTTGCTGCGGCATCGGCATTTTCATTGCCCGTGATCCACAGATGTCCCGGAATACACATCATTATAGTTTGATATGAAGGATATTGGGTATGAGGGATTCATATTGGACGTTTGAGGGCGACTCAATGGCATTGATGCAATACTTCCTATCAGGCAAATAACTTTGATCTTGTTTTGTTTTAGCAAACTAACTACTTCTGCAGTAAAGGCTGAGGATGTAGAGTGCCACATTTAATCAGTAGTCTATTTTCTTTATTGTCTGCTTAAGGAGTCGCGTTTGAAGTTTTTCAGCCATCTGTATATATCAAATTCCATCTCAGATAAAATTATTTTGATTTTTTGAACCTTGACCGACATGTTTTTCTTCGTCACTGTTTGTTTTTTGAGAATGGCAGAGCTTTAATAGTAAAGGAGTAATTTTAAACATTCATGGGGGTTGAGCTTCAAGTCTTCATATAAACATGACGAATGTAAATCTTGGCTGGCACTTTCTGGAGGAGTTATTCTTGAAGTATTGAGAATGGAGAGATGGAAAAGTTGTTTTTGCTGGGAGATTCCCGATTGTTCTGAAGACTCGAGTATGTTGAAAACGGGTTAATGTTTGAAGTTCTATAACTGGAAGTTATAGAACTTAAAGTTGCTGTTTCGTATACTGGAATGTGTGCACGGAGTTTAAGTTTGAAACGTTTAAAATTGGAGAACTTATTTGATATTTTTATTGTTTGGTTCTCTTATTTCTATTGTTAGTTGTAACAGTAAATGAATTGGCAATTAAAGAATACGTTGAATGGGTTTAATTGGGAGGAGTTTCAACTCCATACTTTTGTGTTGTGTCTTGGATGATGCACTTGTTAATTGGTTTGAATTTTAGAATCTCTTTAGAGTTGCAAATAGCTGAATGAGTAATGGTTGGTTGGTTGGTTGGTTGGTTCAGGTATCGTCGATGAATAATGGTAATCTGAACAGTTGGTGCACATTGTTCGATCTCGTGGTGCGATGGAAGATTCCAAGGGAGATTTTTACATTGTTTCAGTATACTAAATATTCATTCTGAGAAGAAATAGCAGTCAAATAGTATGTGCGTAGAATGTGTGTAGTAAATCCCCAATTGTAGACTAAGAACCTCATCAAAGTTTTTTGGAATTTATAAACGGAGATTGTCACGAACTTTTCTGAGCCGTGGTAAGCTCAGCGCGGTCCGGGTTCGTCAACAGAATAACAACGTTACGTATCTAAGTTATCTTTATTTTAAATTTGGCTTTACAATTCCTTCTCCTGGATTAAAATAAAGGAGTCAATGCTTGGAAAAAATTCGTTTACTGGGCCACGTCTGAGTTCTGAGAAATGTTTGAAACGAATCCTGGAATACTCGTTTGAGTTCTGAAAGCACTGGAAGCGAGTCCTTGAACACACGTCTGAGTTTTGAAAATATTTGATATGAGTCCTTGAATACACGTCTGAGTCCTGAGTATGTTCGGAAGCGAATCCTGGAATACTCATCTGAGTTCCGAAGTATTTGAAGTGAGTCCTTGAACACACTTCTGAGTTTTTGAAGTGAGTCCTTGAACACACGTCTGAATTTCTGAGTATGTTCTGAAAATAATCGAGGCTCTTCTTCCTTATTTCTCCTCCTTTTTTCAGACTTTATATCTTTTTTTGTCGACTACTTTTCTTTTTTGATTTTGAACTAGTAAAGAATTTTTGTGAGAGTGAAATTTGTCAGTGGACAAATTTCTTCTTCACAAGATTACTCCATATTTCAACCATTCATGACTTCGCTTTCACATATATTTTTGAGAAAAGGGTGCAAAGGTTGTGCCCTTGATTCTTTAGTATTTGGTATGTGACTTCAATTCGACGAATGCCTGGAAGGCTTTTAATACTTAAGAATTTCACAGCCAATTTGTTTGTGCTTTATTAGCACTGAGAGCCCAACATCACTCAATTCGGCAATGGACATTATTTCTTTGCTAATAGCTAAAAAAGATTAGTAAATAGAAAAGAAAGATAAACTTGATACAAGTTGTTCGCCTTTTCACGACTTGAGAATGTTAAGATTAGGAAAATCACACAAGGGATCTTACAAACAGGGAGCGTAGAGACACCAGGCGACTAATGGCGGTTTTTACAGATCACTGGCTAGTAGGTACGCTTGCGGAGAAACTGCATAGACCGTTCAATACCTATTGTAGAAGTTGTATCGTCTCCTCGGACGAGAGGGAAACAATAACTCACTTTCTTTGCAAATGCCCAGCTCTGGCGGCCGCAAGAAATAGAGCCCTGGGAGACTATTTTCTAGCAGGACTATCCGAGCTTTCGGCTGTAAAACCGAAGGATCTTCTAAAATACCTAAATTCCACAAAGTGCATCTAGATAACAACCCATTTTTTTCCAGCGTTTAACAGCGGTAGTGGTTTTAAAACGACGCTAGGGCGCTAATTGTGATGCATGCAAAGGTGGCGTGGATCAGCCAATTGAACCAATCAACCAACCAACCAAGAACATCACTATTGGGAATAGTAATAGGAGATAGTTCAGGAATTGAATCACAGGATTTGTTAAGATTCTTAAGCTTGGTTTGAGGGGTACAAGAAATTAGAGTGAACCTAGATTAGTAGTCCTCGAGGATTCATGGAAAAAATACTTCCCGCCAACACCAACTAAAATTTGGGATTAACACACTCAAAGCAGAAGACCCTTGCATGTGCTAACCGACCCTTGCATGTGATAAACCGACAACATGTTTATTTGATAAAGTGAAAGATGAGGCTAAAGTGAAAGCAATGATCACACCAGAGAGAAAACTACAAGATAGTACGCAACGGAGGTTAATCGCTGACTGCACCCATTATTTAATGAATTGCCATATACAAGAAAATACTCACGAACAATTTTAAAGCAATCGAAAAACAGTTGATTGAATATTCATTGAATTTTATGTAAATTTCAGGTACCCGTCGGCACAAGTTACTGTTAACTTCATCAGTAGGCCACCAAATCCGATTAAATTGGCTTTCATGCAGTTCCACGGCGGAACTGAATTATGCAAAAATATTTTACAATAAATACAGAAAAGAAAAGTAAATAAAATAAAATATGAATATATTTTAATAAGTTTTTAAATTATTTATGATTTAATTGAATCAAATTAAATGAAACAACATTCAATCGGAAAAAGATGCCCGTGCAAGGTGCACCATGGCGGATGAGTGTGCTGAACAAATATGAAAATCCACACACCAACAAGCAAAAAACACAGCCACAACAACAACAACAAATTCAACATATTGAAAAAAGTCACGTAGCGAGCATTAAGTTTGCCTACTACACAAACACACACACACACACATACCCACATTCACATACCCAAGCACACACAGAGGTACACAGAGCCCCATACCCAAGCACACGTATGCAGAGTCGCGCACACACACGGATACGGACGAGAATAGCGCGCATAGAAAAAATGTGCTTAAGTGAAAATGTTCCCAGCGGGAAAATTGGGTCTTCATTCGTTCATTCATTCATTCTTAGCATTCTCTTACTGCGGCAAATTAAGTGCACACATGGCCATCGTAGGAGGGTGCACTTACTGGGGAAAAGTGGGAACTCAAGAACTGCGGGAATCCCATTTTATTATGCATCGTCATGCAAATAATCAGCAGTCGTACGCTGTGTGGAGAACAAATTTTATTTTCCAGAGCATGTTCTAGCCATGATTAAACTGGGAATAGTTGCTGACTGGGCGAAATTGTTGTCAGGATCAGAACGTGTTTCAACATAAGACAAGGATAAATTGACTTTTACGCGTTGGAGCACTCAAAAAACCAGTGAAAGAATAATTTTCGTTTTATTGAAATCAAAGATGGTGCAACATGCTCACTCCTGATACGAGGATACGCCAAGATTCCTCAACAATTCAAGTTGGATTTTGGGTATTGATCAAGTGCACCAGTCAAAATTTTATAAATGTAACTACACAAAACAAAATTGTGAATCAATTGCCAAAGAGGCTCACATTCAAGCAGTCAAGATAGTTTCTTTTTACGAAAGCATGTTTTCAGCTGAACATGTTGGCCTTGTACAACCCTGGTGGGGACCAGTTTAAAAAAACTGAAATTTTTGACGTTATTTAATATTTGACGCCCGACTTCTCAACAACAATTTATAATTTGATCATCAGAAAATGTTCTACATTACTATGGAATATACCTAAACTCCACAAAGTGGATTTAGTGATTTGTGGTATCAAAACGGCGGTAATTGTGATCCATGTGAAGACTGACTTGGGTCAACCACCAAAATCAACCAACCAACTATGGAAACAGTTAAATTGACCTAAGTATCCTTTTATTATCAATATGGCGGACTATTGTGTGGAAGATCTCGATTCGCACTGATACTAGAATTACATTTTTTAGTTGAACATAATTTAAATGAAATGAATACATAAAAAATTTTCAGCGCTTTGTCTTTTTTTTAGCTTCTTGTAACATTTTAAATTTAGAAACACGCAGTTAAAGAGACTGAAAAGGAGTACTTCCAAAACACTACACTTAAATGCCAAATATTAACTGGTGGATGATGTCACGAACTTTCCTATTAAAAATTGGCAGTTAAAAGCCACAATAACTTTTTGCTTTGAATCTTCTTAGCTATTATCTTTTGGATACGAGTATTTAAATCCTGACAAAAAAGAATTTCAGAGGGTTACAAATTTAGAGCCAAACAGTAATAAAACCGAAATTCGTATAACTGTCCTTCCAACTGCCCATCCAATCTGTGGCCTGTGGACATTTGGATGATACGAACCAATGTTAAAACTGGAAGTTTTCTGGTATATCAAAGAATTTCCTTTCCTTTCTTATTTTCACTTTACTCCCAGTTTAGTAAAGCATGAAATTCGATAGCACCAGTTACAAGGTTCTTGCTGCAATGTAAGAACATAATTTTCTAAAGTATTTTGGTACCAATTCGCCATGAAACAAAATCCAAGGTCCTCGTTCGTTTCTGTCGATATATATTTTGGCTAGCAATTCCAGCAATATTTGAAGGTAATGAACTGTCCTTATCAAGGACAATGGGACGTAAATACCCTTCAAGACTATTGTTGGACATAAATAAGCGAAACCGAACTGAATATATACAAGAGAAAATAAGTTAACAAATACAAGTATTTGATTTTCACCTGATATAAAGTAATGCTTCCGAATACGTTCAATATAAACGATAATTTTTGAGCCTTTATTTGAAGCTATTCGTCCGATTTTATTCAAATTCCACACGTAGTAATTAAACGTATTCGATTCGTATCTTGTATCGAGCTCGTTTCGAGTTGTGAGAATAACACAGCAAACGAGTGCGTGGTATAGTTCGCAGCACTGTTTCAAAAAAAGCACTGAAATATAAAACATGCCATGGGAATTTTGATGGGTAATTTTTAATCTCGCTGGTTTTCAAGCCATTTTTAATTTGGAAGCACTTTCTATCGAGGATAGAAAAACTCGCTCGCTTCATCCGAGCATAACTTTTTCCATACAAAAGTCTGTCCTACCCTCGATAGAGTGGCAAATCGAATACGCCTATTAATGAGCTAAGAAAACCTTAACTCACATTTTATCCCAAAAACTCTGGTACGGAAAATTGAAAATCACTTCCAGTTTTGTACATATTCAACAAAACCTATTTCAACTATATATGGTATATATCCGCGGCCCTCTGTGGTCTAGTGGTAAACATACTAGACTCACATCCCGAGCGTCGTAGGTTCAAATCCTGCCTCGGGCTTGGTCTCCAAAATGCTTTTTTCTAAAAAATCCTTTTCTCTTCGAGTCGAAGGCCTCAATAGTTGGTACTCATTCCCCCCACACCTTGCCGTCAACATTAATTATGGTGTAAGATATAATAATAATAATAATTCAACTGGTTGATTTGGTGTCCTAAATATTTCCCGCTGGGGTGCAAGCACGTAATAACAGCAACGTAATTACAAAAATTACACACACGCACACCTGCGCACCCACACTCGCTCACAGAGCGTTAATAATTGAAAATATGGAATTTTTATACAATTACCTCTCAAAAGGAAACAAATGTAAGCATTTTGTTGTCACCTGGTCTGAGGGAGGAAGGAAGGAAAGGAAGGGAAGGGGACTGTGCACCAAACAAAAGCTGAGTATGCACATCCAACGAATTTGGTGGTCACACAAGAGAACAAAAAGTGCCGAGACTAAGCTCCCAACCGATTGCAGAGTGTTGCTGTGAGTGGCATTTTCAGCAGTAAATGTGCGACGGCCAGGAGCAGCCAATTAGGACCACTTTGCTCTACTGCTAAGGTCCTCTCGCATTGTAGTTACATGGATTCGTGATTTTAAATGAATATGTAATGTGCTGCAGTGCACTTTAAGTGGCCCGTCGTGCAGCGAACCACAAAATTAGTTCTATGAATGTTGTTGTTGTTGTTTATGGCACTGCGAGCAATTTTGGTCATAGTGAGAATTGTGTAGAAAAGTGTCAAGCAAGCTAAAAGGATATTTAAGGAAGGAGAATACATCAGAGAAGCAGAGTTCGTCAGAGTTGCCGGGAACTGAAGCAGAGCACGGAAGCCCTTAAGCCACGAAAAGTTGGCTTGACAGTTGTTCTTCATCACGGGCACTTTTTTTATGAAATTTACTGAATATTACTGAACGTACCAAAGATAGAGAACCCCTGCTTGAGAACCTTATCAATACAGCAATAACTAAAAAAAACAGATGTGTGTTCCATTGGCAATAATAGAATTTTTGTGCTCCGCTGATACTGACGTGAATGCATTTAAAACGGACAAAGGGAGAATGTGAAACATTTTTAAATAATTAAAAAATACACAGCAAAAAAAAACCCATTAAAACACCCACTTTTGGAATATCACTTTCTCTTGTGTAATTTTACGCCTTGTTAACTGCAATTTTTATATTTTTTTCCAATTCATTTCCGCGCGGCATTTCGCCTGTCACCAATCTGGCAGTCATGGAGGCGGCGAGCTTTCGGCTTAGCTGCAATAATCACATCCGCCTGAATTTTGCACTTCATTTCACTCGAGCCCCCAGTTGGATTGCGGATTTCTTAAGCAGCGCAGTGGCTTTCTGGCTGCTGGAATCCTTCGAGCGGTGCATACGAGTAGCACGCCGCCGGAAGGGCACAAACAGGATATCAGCTTTACTCCACCGGGCGCTCAGAGCAGGCCAGCATGTGGAGGCGACTTAGCGCACCAGACCAAAAACAGGAAACGAAAAAGCCCCAAATGCTCAGCTGTGAAAGATTGGTGGCATGCGGCCAAGAGTCGCAGTGGTGAGGATTTTAGTTACTGCTTTCACAAATGAAGGAAAGTTGCGAGTATGCTCGTCTGTTCTTGAACTTATTCACACTCGGAGTAGAATAAAGTTCTCAAATAGTTTCTGTATTAAAACACGAGAGCAAATATCATTTTATGGAAATAAATCGCAGGGTAAACATATTTTCTTCTTTTGGACGGAACTGCCACATGGAAATTAAGTGTATTTGCATTGAGAGGTCGGTAGAAAATTTGAAAAACAATTTGGAATATAGTGAAAATTAAGGACTAAGCAATGAATAGACAATAACTTGAATTTTGATTAAAAGGAGACCCAGAACATCTGATTACGCTGCTGCTGCTGCCTCGTTATAAGTCGTGAGTGATCAGTCAACAGTCTCTTTTTGTTACCTTCATGGACATTCGATTACATGGAAAGCAGAATCCTTTGAGTTCAAATTGGACGCGTATAAGCAGACCCAATAAGAGTAATATTCTTCTTTCCAAGAGGGTAGAGAAGGTAAACATGTCTATCGCATCATCAAAACCGTCCTTTAGTATGAGAGCATTGCACCCCCTCCCTCACTGAGTACATCTCTCCACCCTGGAACCCTATTCATACTTCTTTCAGGGCGGAAATTCTCACTTCGTCCTTATTGGTCTCTCAGCGTTAATAAGAGTTATATTGACACTAATTCGACTGTAGTAATAAATTGAACACTGTCAACTACTGCTGAAGACTGAACTGGAAGTTTGTTTAAACAACTTTCAATTAAAGATAAATAATCACATAAGAATATTTCGTATTACTTGACGCAATCCAGTGATTGAACATTGTTCACTACTGCTGAAGAGTGAATTGGAAGTTTGCTTGAACAACTTATTATTAACAAGGATTAATAATCACACAAAAGCATTTCATTTCATGCAATCCAGTGATGGAGCTTTGTTAACTACTCCTGACTTAAATTGGCAGTTTTTTAAACAACTTAAATTAATGTTAAGTAATCACATAAAACAAGCTGGTTGGATGGCGTCATCGAAGCCCTGAAAACACTTGGAGTGAACACCTGGAAGTCAATGGCTCTAAATCGTGTTGAATGCAAGAAGATTGCTGAAGCAGCTAAACCGCACTCCTGGCTGTAATACTAAATGATGATGATGATGAATCACATAAAAACATTTCATTTCACGCAATCCAGTGATGGAACATTGTTAACTACAGCTGAAGAGTGAACTGGAAGTTTGTTTAAGCAACATTCATTAGAGACGAATAATCATACAAAAGCATTTCAGTTCATACAATCCAGTGATGGAACAATCTTAACTACTGTTGAAGTGAATTGCCATTTAAATTAAACTTCTTAAACTAAAGCTTGAAACATTTCTTATTAATTGACACAATCCAGTGAAGGAATTATTAACAATAAACTAATTTTCATAACTATATTTAGAATGGGCCCAACTATCAATCTTAATGTGTCTAAGATACATATCCTTAATGAACGTCAAAGGTCCTTTATAGTCTTTGGTATACCATCATTAACGGATCTATTCATATTCCGTTTTGTGACCTCAGGGAGAATATTTGAGGTATTCATGACTACTACGCTGTGTGACCTCATGGAAAATATGACAGGCACTCATGACGAAGTGTACATCACGTTCAACTTCCACAAGAGAACTTATTAGAGGCAATAAACCGTGGAAATTTTAAAATCGTTTTTAACTTTTTTTCATTCATGAGTTTAAATTCCAAGTTTAGTATCCAAGTTGGTCTTTGAATCAAATCTCTATGCAAGGAAGTCTAATTAACAATATTAAACGCTGTCCAATAGGACAAACGCTTGAGGTTAACATTCAAGGTTATCAGGAAATTAGTCTTCAACCATAAAGAACGCTGTACACAACGGAAAAGTACTTTGAGCTAATGGAACCGATCCTTCCAATAATACAATGTTTTTTATTGATGTTCACAAGAAAAATGTAAATGTTTTTTATTGTGGATAATTACAGTAGATTCCTTCGACAGTGAAACAATTATTTTTTTTTAAATTTACTTCGTTTATATAAACGTGTCGCGAGCAGACGTGTTCTCCGCGGCTCTAAGCTTTAACCACGAAAAAGAACTAAAAAAAACGAAAACAAAAATTAAAAACAAAAAAATAACATCATCAGAAACAAAAAAAAATCAAAAACTCTCTACCCGGCTAACAAAAAAGTACTAATAAATATAACTACATACAACAAGGAACAAAATAAAAAAAAAATCGCGAAAATCTGACCTGTAAACATTACATGTTGCGGTCGCCACCCGCGCGTTCAGCTAGTGCAGCAACGGCAACGAAGACAACCGATGTGCAAACACAACAAAACAATAACAACAGCGTGAAAATAAATAAAAACAGTTGCGATCTCTCGCCAAGTGAAATTAATACACTTATAGCGCAATTCGACAGCAGCGGTAGGCAGCGCAGTTTTTCAGTGTCTGACTGCTCCCATAAACAGCTCTCCCTCTCTGGCTCTGCTAACGCTGGCTCTCAGCTTGAGCACATTACAGTAAGTAACGACTGCTGCAAAAACGTAAGTACACTTATTGTTGGCTCTGGGTCGGTAAACACTTTGCCGTGGAGTATGCAAAGCAACTCTCTCTCACCATTAGAACCTCTCAACATGCATGCTACAGTCAACCAAGGAAAAGGTTCGGCAATACAGACTGGTATGGACCGCTATATTGTGGTTAAGCGCAAGTTGAGTCCTCAAAAATTGTCTCAAAAATCGGCAAAGCAGATTAAATCTAATGATTCTGCTACTGAAAAGAATCCACTCGCTTCTAACAGGTTTGCACCTCTTGCAAATGCCGAAGACAATTCTACCCAGAAAGTGCTAAAAGAGGTAAAGCCCCCACCAATTTATTTAAGGGAGCGCAATTCTAACGCTCTCGTAAATACTCTAACTACTCTAATTGGTGCTAAAAACTTTCATGTTGTCCCAATACTAAAAGGCAAAATACATGAAACCAAAATTCAAGTATATATCGAATCAAGCTATCGCAAAGTCGTCAATCTCTTTGACACAGAGAAAAAAAACTATTACACCTACCAACTTAAAAGTAGCAAAGGCATTGTTGTTGTCCTTAGAGGAATCGAAGCTGACGTAGATGTCAACGAAATAAGAGAAGCCCTATCCCAAGAGGGTTATACAGCAAACTCTGTGTTTAACATACGCAATAAAGATAAGATTCCACTGCCGCTCTTTCGCGTTGAGCTACAGCCAGTCGACTCGAACCTCAGAAAAGGCGAATCACACCCGATCTACAACCTTCGCTATCTTCTACATAGAAAAATCTCTGTAGAAGAACCCCACAAGCGAATTGGACCAGTTCAATGCCTGAACTGCCAAGAATTTGGGCACACTAGAAAATACTGTACACTTCCCAGTGTATGTGTCGTTTGTGGTGATCTCCACATGTCACAAAACTGCACAAAGCCCAAAGACGACTCCAGTGTCAAAAAATGCAGCAACTGTGGTGAAAATCACACTGCAAACTACAGAGGCTGCACTGTATACGCTCATATAAAAAAGAAATTTGCACCTCAGCCAAAACAAGTTAAAACTGTTCCTCCCGTAACAGTTTTGCGCGAAATCTCTGCCCGTGAAGCACAGCCTTCAAGTATATCTTACGCAAATATTCTCAAAGGCACCCCACCAGTAAACCCAAAAAATGATGAGAGTACTCTTGAAAAGACTTTACAAGAGTTCATCGCAAATATGACGCAATTTATGTACTCAATGCAAAGTATGATGCAAGACATGATACGTAATCAGAACATGCTTTTGCAATCCCTATTAACTAAACCATGAACGCACTGAAAATCTGTCATTGGAATGCAAATGGCATAAGTCAGCACAAAAATGAGCTCAAACTATTTCTCAACGATAACTCAATAGATTTGATGCTAATTTCTGAAACTCACCTTACTCAGAAAAACTGTTTCCAGATAGCGGGATACAAAGTTTATGACACCAAACACCCCGGTGGCAAAGCACGTGGTGGTACAGCTATTCTGATCAAGAATAGAATAAAGCATTTCCCATTGCAAGGATACTGTACCGATTATCTACAAGCGACGACTATTCAGCTCGAAGAATACGTCAAAGGCTTGACAGTATCATCCATCTATTGCCCACCCAGGTTTAATATAGATGAGCAGCAGTACAAACAATTCTTTAGTACTCTCGATGCTAAGTTCATTGCTGCTGGAGACTTTAATGCAAAGCATACTCATTGGGGCTCACGTTTAGTAACTCCCAAAGGCAGAAAACTCTTCTCTGCGATAAATGCTCTTGGTCTTAATGTCTTGTCCAATGGTAAGCCTACATACTGGCCATCCGACAAACAGAAGATTCCAGATCTTATTGACTTCGCCATCACTAGAGGTATAAATAATGTACACTCTCTTGTGCATTCCTCTCTGGAGCTGTCCTCTGATCACACTCCCACAATAATAACTATCTTTTCTGAAAACTCCTATCAGAAAAACGTGAGTGGTAGTTTCGACTACAAGAATACAGACTGGCTTAAATATAAGATGTTCATAAGTTCACATCTTGAAATAAAGACTTCCCTAAAGTCTGAGCAGGAAATAAACTCCGCTATTTTCAATTTCACTCAATTGCTATCCCAATCAGTAAAAATTGCTACACCACGTTCTAAAGCTCAAACCCGACAAGAGTGTACTCCCCAAGACATCCTGAAGCTCCTCTCCGAAAAAAGATCTCTTAGGAGAGAATGGCAATTGCAGAGATCACCTTCTCTGAAGAAGAAACTGAATGAATGTACTAAAAAACTGCATCACCTTCTAAAAGAAAAGGAAACCTCCGAGTTTCACGAGTTTGTAGAGACCCTCTGTCCTACAGAAGCCTCAAGCTATTCTCTATGGCGAACGGCCAAAAACTCGAAAAAACCCATTCAAATGGAGTCACCAATACGCCTTCCCAACGGCAACTGGGCAAGAAGTGATGCAGAAAAGGGAATAGCATTCGCAAATCATTTGGAGCAAGTTTTCACCCCTAATCTTGCTAGTTCCGTCCGTTCTCTAAAGGCGGTTGATGCTATCCCTAGCGTCAATGGTATCTCGATTGCCAAAAAGGAGCTGACAAACGCTATCAAACAACTCAATGCCAAAAAATCTCCAGGGCGTGATCTGATTACGGGCCAAATGATAAAAGAGCTCCCAGCAATAGCCACAATGCATCTCTTGCATATATTAAATGCTATAATACGCACTGGATTCTTTCCTTACTCATGGAAAATTTCTCAAATTATCATGATTCCCAAAGCTGGAAAGGACCCAACAAGCGTCTCTTCCTACAGACCAATTAGTCTGCTATCAATTTTTTCAAAACTCTTTGAAAGTTTGTTAATAAAGCGTATTAAAGACGTTGTCAAACAGTCTAATGTTATACCAAACCACCAGTTTGGGTTTAGAGAAAAACACAGTACTATCGAACAAGTTCATCGCATTATAAACACTATACAAGAAACGTTCGAAAAGAAGCAATACTGTTCCGCAGTTTTTCTCGACATCACTCAGGCATTTGATAGGGTCTGGCACGAAGGAATCTTGCACAAACTGAAATGTATGTTACCTCTTAACATCTACACATTGCTCGAAAGCTATCTCTCAGGTAGACGCTTTGTGGTGAAACAAAAAAGCTTCATCTCAGTTGAATACCCTATACAAGCTGGAGTACCGCAAGGCAGCGTATTAGGCCCCCTGCTCTATACGTTGTTCACTGCAGATATGCCAACATACGGCAAGACTATCACCTATACTTTTGCCGATGACACAGCCATATTGTGTACTCACACAAATCCGAAAGAGGCGTCAAAACTTCTCCAAGTACACGTCAACATGCTTCAGGAATGGCTTGACCACTGGAGAATCAAAGTCAATGAGTCGAAATGCGTTCATGTCACATTCACTCTATGCAGGAGTACTTGCCCCCCTGTGCAAATTAACACCAAGCCGATCCCTCAGGCGACAGAAACTAAATATCTAGGAATGTATTTAGATCGTAGACTTACTTGGGCAAAGCATATAAGTGCAAAAATTACTCAAATTAAACTCAAAATAAATGAGCTAAACTGGCTTTTGAACAGGCAGTCCAAGCTCAAACTGGACTTTAAAGTTCTACTCTATAAAGTAATTATCAAGCCCATATGGACCTACGGTATCCAACTCTGGGGTACTGCTTCACCCTCAAATGTCGAAAAGCTGCAAAAAGCCCAATCGAAAATTCTTCGAATGATTACCAATGCTCCTTGGTACATCAAAAACGTTAACATCCACAGAGATTTACATATCCCGTATGTAACTAAAGAAGTTTCCCGACTTGCTGAATCTTACTTAGCAAAGCTAGACAAGCATCCCAATGCATTAGCGAGGCGCCTACTACAGCATCAAGGACACACCCGCCTGAAAAGGATGGACGTGCTGCGCTTAGCAACAAATTAGATTTTAAGCTTATTCATTACGCTATTATTTAAGTATTGCGCTACTTCTTGTCATATACCATAACTCCTTAAAGCATTGGCACTGGGAGGTTGGTAATGATTGAAATGAATTTAAAAGTGAAATGTTAAATATACATACTATGAAGATTTATTGTTAGTTCTAAGATATTTTAGAAGATTCAATAAAATATATACATTAAAAAAAAAAAAAAAAAAAAACGTTCAAGTTGAAATTTGTACATTTCATCCTTAAATTGGAACAAATATTTGCTACACAAAAGGAAATTAAATCCTCGACGATTTTGGCACAGCACATTTTCACCAGCGATGTGCCATTGTCGGGCGAGTTCAGTGGAGAATAAAACCAGTTCAATGTGAGAATTTTAGTGTTCAAATATTTTTTGATTTTCCATCACAAGTTGGAATATATATGAAAAATTTCAATGGAATATCGAGATTCCTGTTCTAATTCGTGAAACAATTGATCACCATCAAAATTGTAAAACATAAAAATAACAATACATGAAGAACAGTTTCGGTTCTTGAAATTTGAAATTTAGAGAGGCGAGCAGAGTTACTGACTGGCATTACTGAATATCACTGCTGAAAAATTTACGTCAGGTTAACAAATTATTTAAGATTTGTTTAGGAAATGATAAAAATTGAGTAATGTATTACAGGCCTTAAGGTATATATGTATTATAGGCCTATAAAGGTATCACAGAGTCTGCTAGGGACATACCACCTAAAAAGATTCGAATCACTCATCAATCTCTCTAAGAAAAATCTTGGGATGATGGCAGGCCTACTCACTGGACTCGGTAAATTGAACTCTCATACTCGTATGGTGAGGATGGGGATCACCTCGGACGGCTCCTGCAGATTCTGTATGAAGGAACAGGAGACGTGTGCTGACACAATGTCCGGCTCTCCTGCACACCCGCAGGAAATACTTGGGATTCTTCCAAGGCTCCGCTAGTGATGTGAAACCTCTGGAGCCAAAACTTATCATCAAGTTTATCCTGAGGATAGGACACAAATATGTACTGTGAACCTCTGATGGAAGCACAATAGATCGTAAGGTCGCGGTGCTTTAAATCTCCCACAGAATAATAATAAAAATGTATTACAAAGTTTTTATTGTGATATGTATCTGGAGATCTGTGAGTGGTATCTGGAGACACTCACTGGGTTAAAAGTGAATATTTTATTTATTAAATCCTTATTGCGCAGATTAATAAATGCAAATCTCACGGATTGTAGTGTTTATATTGTATCTGAACTATTGGTAAACTACAAGTAGGGAAGTAATAAGATCTCAGCTAGTGTTCAGGTCGCTGCCTACTTGGTGAACCCAATCCGCCCTTCAAGGAAATTTCTCAACCGAAACTACCACTTTCTAGATAAGCTTAAATTGACAGTTAGAGCTATAATTTAAAAAGGATTGAACCAGGGATATATATTCCCTCCGATAGATATTGCCTCCGAGTCAAATATTGCCTCCGATATATATGTATTGCCTCCGATATGTATTGCCTCCGGGTCAAATATTGCCTCCGATATATACTCGTATTGCCTCCGATATGTGTTGCCTCCGGGTCAAATATTGCCTCCGGGTCAAATATTGCCTCCGAGTCAAATATTGCCTCCGACTCCATCTAGAAACCAGCGACTCCACAACTTCAACTCTACAACTCTTCACCCCAGGTATTACCATAAACATCCCTTAATTTTTATACTCTTAATAAGATCCTTTATTCTCCACTGTCACTGGTTTCTCAGGCAGTACAAAGAAGTCACTAAAATTGCCTTCTTAATAACCTTCTACAACACGGTCAGAAATCGTTTCACATTGACTTTAAGAGAGACAAAATTTCTGCCTTTTTAAATTCGTTTTTGTTGGTTTTTAGAGCTACTTTAAGAAAGCTGAATATAAACCTTAAAATATGTGGAAATTTGCTCTGAATTGTTTGTTGGCTCAATTCAATTTAAACATAAAATTAACACTGAACTGTTTGCTCTTGGCATCTTACCCACAGTGCTTGAGACGGTTCAAGAACCCCGCGCAATGCTGCCGCAGGCGACTGCCACTTCACTTGAACGCTGTGTTCAACTATGGTGTGTGAATATCTCTCCAGAATGACGCGAGCCTTACACATATATCCTTGTTTATGTTTACTTCAGAGCAGCTTTCGCTACGAAACTGTTTCCGAACAAAAAAAATTGGCAACACTTTGCTCAGTGTTCAGAAACCGCCTGAGGCGCTGTTACAAAAAATCAATTTATAGATTTTCTTTGCTTTTATTGTTGCTGTTGTTGTTGTTTTTGCTTCAACACTTAAGTGCAATTATTAAAAAATGATTAAATCACTGTGACACTGGCACGTATCCTAGTCTAGGGAATTTGAATACAAACAGTTGCCGCCGACGCTGTTGCAAACACAGTCAAACGCAGATTGGAGGAGTCAGTCAGCTGGGCCGTGGGCAGTTAAGCAGACGCACACACACCCACACATGCACACAAATTGGCTTGGAATATTTCCGACTTGCGTGAAATTGAATAATTGGGGCCTGGCAATCAACGCGCGCTGATAAATTGAAACTGAAATTGATGCAGATTGAGCGCGTACCCCACGAAGCAGCCACTCGGCTCAGATCAAATGTTCACACACACACACACACACACACACATAGCCACGCATACTCACTTACACAATCACTTGCATATATTCATTAATTCACGGCAATTTCCTGCAAAATGAATGTCGAGTGCTCCTCTCGAAAGGTGACCAAGTAGCCAAGCGGCTTAACGCTTCTGATAAAGCAACTTACACGTTAGGCAGCAGGAGAATCGAACAGGCAGAAGCAGCTCAGCATGAACGGTCGCGTACTTTTACTGCTGGTTAAAATTTTTCAGATTTTCGCAAAGTAACGTCACCGTTGAGTATCTCCGTCGAACTGAACTGGCAGTCGTGTTGATAACTTATTTTATCCTGCTTGGCGCCTTCTGCTGTTGCTTGTGCTGCCGTGGCGACGTTCGCTGCTGCTGCTACTGCTCCTCGCACATGCTACTCAGCAGCAGAGCTCAGTTGGTGGGCCAGCCAGCCCACAAGGATGCTGTGCATGCTTGTGTATGTGTGTGTATGTGTGTGCCTCACCCCAGCCTTTAAGCGTAGCTATGCCTGCCAAGCCGTAAGCAGCGATGCTGCGTACCGAAGCCGACACTAGGGGTGGGTTTTTCGGCTATTGCTAGCTTCATCGTTGCGGTTGTGTGTGGCTGTTGCTATTGTTTTTGTCACTGTTGTTGTTGTTGTTGTTGTCACTATAAGTTCCATTGCAAGTGGGTTGCTTGGAGGCGCTTCTGCGGCAGCATCACGGTACTGCGCAGGTACAAACAAAATTGCAACTGGCGCTGGAGAGAGGCTTCTGTGGGCCGACTGCCTGCATGACTGACTGAAAGCGTACTCGACATGAATTCCAAAAATCAGTGCAAACTCTTGAGGCATTGCTGCCCGGTGGGGGACTGAAGGAGAAAACTGTTTAAATGCAATTGAAAGAACTCGTTTGAAAGTCTTAGAAGCCATTTTTTTCATATCAAATTGTCCCATTTAAGTAAGAATAAGACAGAAAACCGGCGACACAGCAGAGGTGCTTCCAGATCAAGCGAATTTAGAGCAGAAACCTTTCACCAAACTGGTGATTAATTTAAGAGTTCAATGGAAATGGCCCTCATGATCACAGCGAGCGTCAAGTCCCATGATGGCTCACTCTATAGATGGACCCTAATATTGCTCGATAGCTCAACTAAGACCGTCTTTATAGTTTGACTAATGTTCCAACCTCTCCATTGTAGTTAACCATAGACACCTTATGAGTTCCTTGCAAAAGCTGGGCTCGATAATATTCTGTAGTTTTTAAGCTCATCCTTCACACATATAGTTGAATCCAGGGATATAGCTATGCAATATCTGTCCACACCATATCTGAGGTCATTATGTGGACACTGATACAAACTGTCATAACTTTGTGAGAAGACCAATGGGATAGAAAATCAGGGGGAATCTTGTTCACGGCATGGAACCCTGCCATACAAATATCAACCTTTTGGTCAACGGGATGCGAGGGGAGACCGAAATGGAATAACGGGCTTCTTAAGTATTACGCCAAACGCTTTCATTTGCCAGCTTGCATTGTCAGTGCCTCAGTATCCCACCACTTATAAGATACGAGTAGTTTCTCAGACGTTATCTCCATTGCGCCAACATGTCTAACGAAGTGGCATATTCACAGCTCTTAAAGTTATGAAGTAGCTCCATCAAAACACTTCGTTTGTGGAGATTAGTGGCTCACTAGACCTCAGTTATTGACCTGAAATATGCATTTACAACAGTTGCTACTCCTGCCCCTTAGGAAAAACACCCAAATTGCTAATAAAGTCTGCGCTTAATATTGGGCCGAGCAGCTTTTACGAGTATAACTATTTTAAAAATCATTTGGTTATATTTGCCCCACTGTACAATAGGCCAGGAGCTCCTTGTTTATGTATGCACATTGTTCCAGCGAATTGTTTCTAGGAATTTCGTTCGAGGCTGTCGTGCCACGCCGGCCGGCAAGTTTGCGCGCCTTTTATGCTCGTGCAAGCAATGAGAGCAAGTTAGAGTGAGGTTCGAGGTGCCGCGTGCTGTGGCTCTCTTTCGTGTGTGAATTGTAAACATACCAAAATTGTGGAAGGGTATTTTGCGGTGGAATTTGCCTGAGAAGGGTGCATGTTATCAGCATTAACTGCTGAAGTATGCTGCCAGAGTTGCCAAGTGCTTCATTAAGACAAAACAGTTTCACTACTATATTACAAAGACTATCGTCATCTGTTAAATAAATAGGGGGGCATCACAATAGATCTTTAAGGTCGCGGTGTATAACACCCTTAAATAAATCTATCTATCTACCTATCTATCTATCTATTACCTTACAACATTATCAGCTGAAGACCTATTCCGCCCATTTTTGTCTTTCTACTTGAAATTTTAGTTATAAAATTTTAAAATAAAAAAATAATTGTTTCACAATTCGTCAAATTTAAGTTTGACACGTTCTTTAAAAAAACATAACATAAGGTACCAATTCCTCGGAGAAGACCAACTCTTTAAGGTACTTCTGTGAATTTGCTGCGGGTGTGTTTTAATAGGTTATTTTTCAATAGATGGCTTCCGTAATCTGTATCTCGCGTTGTATAAGTGCGATCGGCTTACGCTAGATGGCGTTAGAAAGATAAGATTTCGTACTTAAAAAACTTTTCAGCTGGTTTTGTGATTACTTGACTCAGTTTTGTTTGAAGGCACGTCTAAAATGGACACCAGCAAAGAGACAATATGCCATATTGCACAGTTTTTCTTCAATAATGACGAACACGCAAGACAGGCGGCTGAAAATGTGAATAGTGTTTATGGTCCTTGTTCACGCCGTGAATTCTTTATTATCTACCGCAGATCGGCCCTGTCAAGGGTTTGCATGCGATTTCTCGCGACTTGACTCGGGACTTGTATTGAAACCAGCGAGGGTGCCGCATCACCAGATAATTTTGCTGCAATTATAATAAAAAAGATAAGGCGAACAACGCACCTACAATTCCAAGCATTATTAAATTCAACAGGAATTCAGTCAATAAACAGTCCTGATACTGTGACAGCCAATCAAGAGCAATTTTGGTTTCGTCGATTCCGTTCCGGTGATTTCGATGTCAAAGAAGCACCATGCTCTGGAAGCTCAATTGTCCAAAATTTCGATAAAATCATGGAAATCGTCGAGTCCCAACGTCATGTAAGCACTGTTTCGATTGCCCGGGAGCTAAACATTGCACAAACATTGCACCGTTTGGAACCACTTGAATAAGACTGGATACAAAAAGAAGCTCGTTGTATGGGTGCCACACGAGTTAATGCAAAAAAACCTCATGGATCGAATTTTCAACTGCGAATCGCTGATGAATCGGAACAAAATCGACCCATTTCTGAAGCGGATGATGACTAGTGAGGAAAAGTGGGTCAGTTACAACAACGTCAAGCGAAAACGGTCGTGGTCGATTCGCGATTAGCCGGCGGAAATGGTGGCCAACCCAAGATTGACGGTCAGGAGGGTTTTGCTGTGTGTTTGGTGAGATTGGCACGGAATCATCTACGTGTACTATGATCCGCTCCCCCTGTCAAACTCTTAATTTGTACCTGTACTCTCAACAACTCAACAATTGGACCGTCTGAAGGACACAATCGGCCAGAAGATTCAGCCGATAGGAGAGGAATTGTGTTCCGTCAAGACAACGCCAGGCCACACACATCGATAGTAACTCACCAGAAGCTCAGGGAGCTGGTTTGGGAGGTTATTTTGCATCCACCTTATAGTCCGGACCTGGCATCAAGTGATTACCACCTGTTCCTGTCTATGGCGAATAATTTTGCTGGTGAAACATTCGCCTTAAGAGATATTTGTGAAAATTGACCGTCCCAGTTGTTTGCCAATAGGGACGAGGCTTTCTATGAGAGAGACATAATGAAATTACCTTCAAAATGGCAACAAGTTATCGAACAGAATAGCGCCAATTTGAACTAAATCGGATCATTCTAACTATACTAAATAAAGCCTACAATTTCAAAGGTGACTAGATCTCGCTCTCTTTTAATCTTAATCTTAATCTAAGTGCAGAAGTTATCTAATAATAATTTTTCTCCAAAGTCTTCCGGATTAATGACTATTTCCCATACATATATAGTGTGCAGTAAAAAGAAAGCCTGCAAAAATAATGGCTTTCTTTTTACTGCACTCTATATATGTATGGGAAATAGTCATTAATCCGGAAGACTTTGGAGAAAAATTATTATGAGAGAACTTCTGCACTTAGATTAAGATTAAGATTTAAAGAGAGCGGGATCTAGTCACCTGGTCACTGCAGCCTCAAATGGGCCTATTGTGAGACACTCTATATATATAAATACTCCCCAAATTTTGTATTCATTACGAATTCGGAGATTTATCCGCAATATCTGACGGTTCCGGGAAATGGTTACCTAAATAAGGAAGCCAGGTCCGTATGAGACCATTACAGTCACAAAGCAGATGTTCAGCTGTTTCATCTTCTTCGTTACATCACCTACAAAGGTCATTTTAAGTGTTCCTTACATGTGTTTCATTACTCTACAGTGCCCAGTCCCAAGTCCCGTGACAATGCGAATACCTCATAGAGTCCAGCTCAGTAACTCAGTAGTTCTCTTGAGAGAATGTAGTGGCATGGAAGTTTTAGCTACCCTAATATCTTTTGTTTTCAGCCAATATTGGTGCGATTTTTTTCCCAGCCATTCCTTAATTTCGTATTTTGTGGAGCTCCGAGGTAAACCACAGAATGGTTCAGGTCCAGTAAAGCTACTGGCTGCCCCTTTTTAAGCGAAGTCATCTGCCTCTTGGTTCGCCACGTGCCTACTAGCCCCGGCATCGATATCAGATGGACTCTGTTTTTTGATGCTAGAAGTAGTTAGCTGCTGGTCCATATTGTGGGCCTAGCCTTGCTGTCTGAGCTGTAAAAGTTTGTGGTGCCACTTTCTAGTTCTTCTCTTGAGCAGAGTTCTGTTGCATAGCTTTCCGCTTGAAACACTGAGTTCTCTTGTCCCATGTTGCTAAAAATGCGTCTTCTGGGTCTTTCACCAAATACTCCTACTCCGATACCTTCATCCATTTTAGATACGTTTGTGTACTATACATGAGACATGGTTGCAGGTTTAGGTCTGTTCTGTTCCCAGTTAACCACCCAGTTAAGCTCCTTCAAAGTCAGCCTACTGCACACTCTTCATTCTCAAGTGAGTATTCGATCTTCTGCATGTGTGATAGATTTTCCTTCTTGATAAGCATATTTGATTTTTGTGTAGAGGTGCTTGTGGAAGGTGCTTCTCTCTTATATATCTATCTATCAATTTCTCCATTGTTTTTAGGAGCTACTCGGTCTGGAAGACTTTGGCAGGCAAATATATTTCGCACCTGGTTTCGGTATATACCGAACGATTACTTCCCTCCATTTGCTGGGAGTTGTTCCTAAGCAAAACTAGTTTAAGATTTTTATTAATGCTTTCATAATGTGAGGAAGTCTCTTTTGTAGGAATTCTGGAATAATTCTCTCTGCTCCCGGGGATTTGTAACGATAAAAGATGCCTATTGCCCACTTTATCCTTCCCTCACAGAATATTTCACTACCTGTGATCGAGTCAATGCCCGTGAGTCTATAACTCATCATAATAGTTCCTCCTGTTTGAAGGAAGCACAGGATGGCTTGTCCTGCCTTTGCCAAAATGAGGAAGCGCATATTGAAGTCAGATGTTTTGGGAATGGATAATGTACATTCCGTATCCCTGGACAGACTTCTGAGGTTCATAAACGAGTCAAAGACGTTTGAAAAGGTGTAATTTTCTACTAACAATCATCTATCTATAGTCCCACCGCCCTATATTGACAGGCTTGAAGTACGATGGGCTTCAATGCCTCAGTGCTTGGAGACCACCTTCTTCTCCGGTTCTCCAGCTTACCCCACGTATATTTAAGTCTTCTCTTCTAATAGTTTAATGTATCGATAATATGAAATTCCAGTGGGATCCTTAAGTGAATTACTTTCTAGTTCAATCACTGAATTTAGTCAAGTATTTCAATGCACTTGTTTGATAATTTGTGTTAAAATTTTGATAATTTATTTTTACATTATTTTACATTTTAATATATAATTTAATTAAAAGTTAATTAAAAAGCAATTCACTTAAAGCAACATTAATAAAGATTGTGTGCCACACATTTCAGCAATATTTTAACACGTTTTATATCTATAACATATTTTATATATATATAACACGTTTCATTTTATACTCTTAACGAAGTTTCGGAGTCCAAAATGACCCATTTCGTTATGACGCATATCCTTTTTATTTACTTTAGCTGATATCGAGGTCTTTCTAATAAATTCCAAACGAATATTTCAAAGAAAAGGTACAATTTATGACTCGTTGTATGACCTTTTTGAGTTGACTATTACTAATGACGTACTTAATAGCATATCAAAGTATATTCAGGTTTAGCTATGAATAACGAAGAGTTGATTTCGTCACAGAATTATTTTTGATTCGAATCTATATTCAACAGGCTTTTATAGCTCGGTCTGAACCAAGCGGCGTTGAATGATATCACGTGGTACAATTGCGAGACACAGAATCGTTTTGTCTTAAATGCTTGTATACAAAAAATTGGATAAAATAATATTTAATATGTTGACTTTGGGCCTGTATTTGTATTGTCCTGAAAATGTGAACATTTCCGCATTTCTTTCTCTTGTGCATAATTTACAAATGTTTTCCCTCGATGTTCAACGAAAAATTCCTTCAAATCGTGAACTTTTGCCTGCCTCCTATTCCAACAAATGCCTTTTTACATTTATATGTGGATTTGTGTTACTGAGTATGTGTCTGAGTGTGTATGTGTGTGTGTGTATGGACGCATTGGTAGGCATTTCATGTATCCACATATAAATGTAAACATTTTAATTCAATATGCCACTGGACTGCGAGAACATGTTGGCACACACTTCAGCACTGAAGTTCCCCACAATTCCATGCTTAGTTCTGTACAGGCCACTTATCCGCTTACGATATGCCAACACAAACCGAACCACCACTTACCACTACATGCTTACCTAGCAGCAACCTTCCGCATCCGGCACTCATGTGCCAACGTAAACAAACAAACCAACAAGCTCAAGGTCGAATTAAGGGAATAAGCTGTCAGCCAGCTACTCACTGCCCGCTTCCTGCTGCCTCCGCACTAAACAATCCCGCTAAGCTCGTGTATTGTGTTGATGCCGCGTCCGCCTGGGACTAATAACAACATAAGATGCTGAAAGTGAAAGAAAACATCAAACACAGCCAAACGAATCTGAACGAAAAGCAGCAAAAAAAAGTAAGAAAAGAACGCGAACAAAAGGCGCATCCTTGCCAGGTGTTAAATTACGAAAGCGTATCCCGAGTGCTTTGTTCGAGTTGTTCGTGCGGGTAGCGCGGCAGGAGAGCGGGAGAAAGCAAGCCGATAGTTGGATAATGGGGTGATAATGAAAAGGATTTGAGAGGATAATCCCGCACAACAGAAAGAACGCACTTTCAGTGGTATGTCCTTGGAAACTTGAGCTCTCCGATTCCATCCAGCTGCAGGCATTTAAAGAGACTTTCAGAATTTAATTAAAACTCCAATGCCGAAATAAATTTTATTTAATTTACGCAGCTTTTAAATGAATTCACGTTTCTTTTTCAGGCACTTAACAAGCATTCAACTCGGCGATCACTCTGCTCACTGCTGACTAAACTGCGTATCGCAAAGTTCCCTACGGTTGGTAGGACGCAAAACAAGTTTAATTTAAAATCTCTTTTCGTGATTTTTATTTTTAAAGTATTTAATTTTCATCATCATTACTCTGAGTGCGCTACTCGCCGCCAGCTACGCTGAGACAAGCACTTGACACGCCGATGTTTTGTTTACCAACTGTTGCTGCCGTTGGTGTTGTTACTCATGCTCATGGTGTTTGTTGTTGTTGTCGATTAATAACATAAAATAATATGCCTCACTCATAGCTTTACGCATTTCATTCGCTCCACTTGTCTGTATCTGCGTCGAGCCACCCCCACTCCCTCATATCTGCCCGTGAAGTGTGCATTGCAAAATTTCTCTGCCTCCATCCATCATTTGTCAGCAACAAGTATACTTCGAAAGAGTTTACGGTGGTGCTTCACAATAAGAGAATTTTAGTCAGTACTTGAAGATTTCCAAACAAATTGCTCAATGGGTCAATTGCTGGTCAAAATACGAGTATGAAATCTTGGCCACAATGTGATTCAGTTTATATATTTATCAGTACTTGAACAGTGCCACACCGCGGTATCACAATGGGCCATTATGTGTGCTCAAGAGTGCTTTTGGTAAACTAAGCTGCCACTCCTACATACCTACCCTATATTCATACCTCACTATTAATTGTGAGGATTCAAAAAATGTCCACCAGGATGTTGTTGTGTTCAAAAGCAGTCCTTACCTTCGCCAGGCCTGCTTGCAATCAAGTTGTTTCTAACACTTGGCCAACATTTCCACTTTTCTCAAGTCGGAGACTGTCGGCATTTTTCATCACCCGCAATTGAGGCCCTTGCAAGCTTGGTGTAAGTACATACTCGTTCACAGTTCATCGACCTCAAAGTATTTATATATAATAATTAGGTAATAATGATAATTTATTGTTCAATATATGCATGCCAGTCATACCGACTGCCAATTGCTGCTACTCTTGCCGCCCATCATTTCATCGAAACCGGGAACAATGCGAAAATTGTTAGCAAAGTGTCACTACACATTCAAATATACAGAGTGAACTTGACATACCGATTGATCAATTTGAACAAATCAAGTTTATATATAAATTTAAGATAATTACTCCTAACAAAAATAGACTCAGGGTTATATGGACTAAGTTTATCATGTTGAATTGTTTCAATAGATATAGACAAAATATCGATATTATTAATTTAAGTTAATTAATTATAAATATTGTTATTAGATGTAAGTTTTAAAGCATTTAAATTGTTAGTTATACCATAAAAGTAATCAATAAATTATAAATAAAATAATATTCTAGGAAAATAAATCTCTTCTTCAAGAGATGCATTGTTTAGTAACAGGATTCACATCACCTTAGATTAGAAAGGAAGAACAAACAGCTTCTGATTATAGTTCAGTTAGAAATATGACTTGAGGTAAGAATTATATATTTCTTTATTTATTTATGTAAAGAAGTTTATACACAAATAAATTGAATGATGAACTTTTTACCTAGGCAACTAACAACTAAGGTCTTCGGCCTAACTATTGGAAAAAGTGAACTAGTATTAAAATACTAAAAAAAAGGAAATATATATATTTTATATTTATATGTCAAAGTAAACCTGACAGAGGTGGGGCAGTGAAGGTAAGAATTCTATACACATTAATTTACAGAGAAAGTAAGGAAAAACCATAAATATAAACACAAATAAATGATTCCACAATGAATATAAATATTCTGCTAGCTTAACAATGTGAACATTATCACTAGATTACATATATATAATTAAAAATAAGCTTTATGTTTCCTACGAGAGTTTCAATTGTGTGTGTTACGTGCGTAGCGCGGTATATTTCTAGTGTAGCGCCTATATTTGCTCCCAAACAATGCAATGAAGATATCAAAGAACCTTTCAGCGATGTTACGAGTTTATTGACAACGCTCCGAAATTGTTTGACAATAGCATGCAAAATCATCTATTTTCCTAATACCCTATAATATTACCTTACCCTACGTCTCCACGGGCAATTTTTGATGGCATGCCATTGGCAATTTCAAGCAAATTGCCAATGGAGACTCCAAATTGCTTTAAGTTGGCAATTTATGTTATGAAATATGTTATGCCATAAATTGCCAACGTGCTGTGTTGCAATCAGTTGTCATTTGGTTTGTTTGACAGCCTTTTTTCATTTTTTCGTGACGCTCACAGTGGAAGCATCGTCGGACATTTTCGTTTTACCGCATCTATTAAATTAATAAAAACGCTAAAATGAATGGAGACTGTGCATTTGCATTCTTTGTAATAAAGGATTCACCCAGAATTTCGGTTTCCTTCTTTTTTATCTTCATCGTATAAATAAAAAAAATTTTCAAGCGTGGGTACAGCGAACTAGATTGCTTGACGGCATTTTCAAAATGACAATGGCATAACATCGCAATGCCCACCATTCAAATATTGCCAACCTTTGCAATCGAATTTGACAGATGTTATGCCATCAAAAATTGCCCGTGGAGACGTAGGGTTAATCTGATAATCACTCTCAGAACTTAACAGCCCCTCCTATACCCTACATTCTCAGCAATTGACCACTTAACAGCGAAGCAGTGAGTTTAACAGAAACTGTTCAAATTAGCACTTCTGATTCCGTTGCATATGTGGCAGTGCCTCTGTTAAATCAAACGAGCACCTAAAAGTATGCTAAAAAATTTCAGAAATCTGTTTTATACTTGCAAATTATTGCTTTGTAATTTAAAGATTAGCTAGAAACAAGTTACTAGCTCTGCTAGACTGGCCAGTGGCGGATTCACGTATTTTTCTTACTGGCACATGGTCGCCGCACCTGGATTCCCAAAGTAAGGAAGACATTTTTTGTTAATACAATAATTTTTACAAAGGAATGAGAGGAACAATTTTAGGCCAAATGTGGACTTTATTTACAGCTCCATATACAGGAATGCAATCAAAACGGAGTTAATATTAGAACGGAATTAATATTAAAAATATTTTTGTCTCCTGCCAGTTTCTGATCAATTTCTCATTTATAAGTAAATAAAAAAACAGCATAATGTGAGAAAAAAGGTGAAAGCTTCCAGAGATCAGTGACAAAATTTTTCACTATTTAATACAAAATTGATAAATAGCATTCATCACAGTCCATTCAAATGTTTTACAGTGCGACATAGGAAAAATTTGCTACTGTATGGAGTCATCTAGCTACTAAGTTGATTAGTAAATCCCCCACTGGAACTACTTAGATCATTTACTCCCTCAGCTACAGAAATGAAAACGACAATCGGACTCATATTTCCATTGAAATTAGTGAGCCAACTTCGTTTGAGTGTGTGTGTGTGTTTTGCTAACAATTTTGTCAGCACCTTGTTATAGTCACACAATTAAAAGAGGGCCTTGTAGACTTGACCGCGAAACATTATTTTCCCATGACTCTAATCTATGCCAATACTCTCTTCAGCTCCTCTGATAGTAGCATCAAATAATTGGGAAGGTTTGGTTAGGTTGCGAAGGCGTGTGCGGATACGGTATCCGCACTTCCACTCGGAGACATCTATGTCCATTGTGACTGCCTTCAAAAATGCCAAGAGGAGGCACACACGTCCTTAACCTCGATTTGCGTATACATTGGAAGTACTCGTACCATCCCTATTAAACCATTTGGTTTTCCAGATGAAAGTGAGGAGATTCGATAAGTCCACCTTCGTTATCGCTGTCAAGCTTGTGAAGAAACCCTTCCCCAAACATTGAAGTCGTTTCAACTGTAGTCTTGGACATTGACATAAAAAGTGATGAATCGGTTCTATTTCTTCTTCTTCATGGTACTCCTGTATAGCCCGCTCGACGGAATACGCCAACGTTGAAGCATTGGTGCGATAGCACAATGCCCGGTAATGACCCCCGTAAGCACCTTTTCTGCAGGTTTGTTGAGCCCTAAGAGAACCTTCGTTCTCTTCATGTCTAACCTAGGTCATAGGGTCCGTGAGACTTCACAGTCGTCCCGAGTAGTCCATAATTTGTTTGTCACCGCAATAGTAAATTCATCTATGCTCCTAAATAGTTCACATACCGGGATTTGTATTGAGGTATCTGCTTCGTTAATGTCCATTTCAGAGCCCCTTCTGGCCATCTCGTCCACTAATTCATTCCCTTCTTTATTGCTCTCTCCGGGAACCCAGCAAAGTGAGACCTGTGGGGTCTAATGTTCAGTAGTGAGGTATGGCATATCATTACCAACTTCGATTTAACTGTCTTGGATTCTATTGCCTTAAGCGCCGCCTGACTATCCACACAGATAGTGATATTCGAGGGTCGAATTGTACTTCTATGTATCAGCCTGGCCACTTTCCCAATTGCATAGATTTCGACCTGAAAGAAGCTGCATGCGTCAGGCAGACGATATGACTGTCTTGCCTGCAAGCCTTCCGAGAAGACACCCGCCCCCGGTCCACTCTCCATCTTTGAGTCATCAGTGTAGATGGTAATGTCGGAATTATCCGTCACAAAGCCTGACTCCCAGTCTTCCGTGGTTGGGAAAACAAGGTCCCTGGTTGGATAGAGAGTTGGAATTCTAACTGTAAAGTCTAGAGTAGAAGTCATGTAGTCTGTAGCCGTTTCTAAGTCAGCCTTCCTTTTGTTTTATTTCGCTCTAAATTGTACAGTGTCCATAGATGGCAGACTTCCACGTATTGCACTCCCTTAGTCTGAGAACACACTTGGCGGCACAACCCTAAATGAACACCCCCAGTGGTAAGATGTGAAATTGGGAAACTGCAACACCAACGGAAACTTTCAATTATAGACGCCTCTTCCTTCTGTTTACTCATTACATAAAACGCAAAAATGCTGAAGGCTCTGTTCCACAAACCATTGAGCGGAGGAAATGCAGTTCAAAAAGGGTGTGGTTTTGGCGTCTCCATATGGAGTTACGTTTTCGAATATTCTGTACCGAGCCTACAAATCAACTTTTGATCAAGTTTTCAATAAATTTTTTTTAAATTACTCAAGTGAGAAAAATGCAGGTGGAAACTTCCAGAGATCAGTGACTTCATTCTGCACTATTCAATGCATAATTCGTAAGCCGCATTAATCACAGTACGACGGAAAATCAGAGCCAGCTCGTGTAACATCTTCCCCAGTTGGCCTCCGCATGTAGATTTGATTGAAACCAATCAATTCATCACATCCAAATACGCTGTAGTTGACGGAACACCAACGGAAACTTTCAATCAATTCCATGTAAGGCTCTCGCGGAATGTGGCCCACTCGCTGCCACAATTGCAACTGAAACGCACAACAACACAGTTGCACGCACTCGGAGCGCTTCCCACCGTTTTGTCAATCGTCGCAGAGCAGACAATCACAGCAGCTAAGCGCTCGGAGCGTTGCAGGCACCCGTGAGCCGCATGAGTTATCGCCTGAAATTTGTGTCAACAACGCAAAATTTGTGCGATGTCGCGGAGTGCGAAGTGCAGAGTACTCCCAAAGCGGATTCGTTGGCGGCGGCAGGTCTGTCTGGCTGTGATTGAGTTGCGGTTGAATATTTGTGCGATTATTCTTTTTCAATGCTGCGACTTTTTTCTGTGGGAGCGCCGCTCCGCCGGGAAATTGCCATCAATAACTATTTCCCTTGGCAATTATCGCTCGGCGGTTTCTCTTTCGTTCGCCAAATACCGGCAAACTCTATTAAAGGTTTTCCAATTGCTTTCCAGAGTATCTGCTCAAAGCGGTTTTCATTGATGCGTGCGGAGCCAGTTCAATCGCTGCTCATATGGCCCACAATCGATGGTCAGTGGGTCTTTTATTGATTGATTTTGTGGTTGAGTCAAATCATTGACGTCTTCTGCTGACAGGCATCGCATAGCCATGGGTTTATATATTATATATTCTTAATGAAGGACACACAATCTTGTATTCGACCTTTTGTGTACTTAGTCTCATCTACAAACATCTGAATTGGTTACCAAGTTAGTATCTAAACCTTTCCCAGGATGTGAATCATAGACGCTTTCATATATTTTGAAGTTACTCGTATACGAGTATGTCCAGAAGCTAGAGCTAAAATTGCAGTATACTCTTTATACCTCTGCCACAACTCAAGGATATAAAATTTTACAAAACTAGGACAATGGTACATACAGACTCCAATCCTCTTCCTCAGTTTCAGTTTGCTTAGAGCAAGATTTATATCCGCCTGTTTGGTCCCTAAATAGGTTTTGTTACTATTGATAACTGCGTTCTACTCTAGATCCAAAAGTTCTCTATTTTAATCCATTGTTCAGTAACACTTTTCCTTCTCAAACATCATCCCAAATTTTATTACTTTTGATATTGAAGGATCCTTGGGACTCATAACAATTCAGTTGTAAGACTTTTTTACAATTAAGTATCGTCTAAAACTTGTATTATCTCTGGAATATCTCGGAAATAACTGCAGTTCTGATTTGAATAGTAAGAATCTGCTTATGATTGTCCACTTTCCAAGATCTCTACAACCTGAACATGAAAGACTCCGATATAGTTTCTTAGTCGGATGGTATTGTTTCTGTTCTCACTATATTCGAAGATTCCTACTATCAGAACATGAAAGACTCCATTATAGTTTCTTAGTCGAATGGTATTGTCTCTGTTCCTACTATATTCGAATATTCCTACTATCAGAACATGAAAGACTCCATTATAGTTTCTTAGTCGAATGGTATTGTCTCTGTTCCTACTATATTCGAAGATTCCTACTATCAGAACATGAAAGACTCCATTATAGTTTCTTAGTCGGAAGGTATTGTCTCTGTTTTCATTATAAAAACGACCACCAAATTTGAATCCAACCCTCTATATGCATATATCTCTGAGTTCCCAGTTATATCTAATTCCATTAATCATTCTTCCTTGTTGCTTGTTGTGATATGTTGTGATATCTTTTATTGTGTGGTTTAAGTAAGTCGCTGAACTCCGAAGAGTTGATGTGATTTACTTTAATACAACTACGTTGAAGACTTGGTAGTGAAGAAACCGAAGATGTTGTGTTTCTGTAGGCGGTCATGTAGTTAGAGTGCCCTAATTTATATCAGGTAATGAAGGAAACCTCCTGGCTCTTCCCACTAATCCTCCATTCCACGATAGCCAGTTGTTCTGTAGTGTTCTGGCCTTCGGGGTCTTATTCGTTCGAGAGAATCATGTGGTGTTGCTGAAACTAACTCAGTTTACAACAAATCTTCCACTACACGGTTTACCACTATCATGGAAGCACTTTAGCTGCCGCTCCCACATCACCTATGGCCAAGAGTCAATGACCAACTGAGGGAGTTGAGTTCAACAAAACGAAAATCCGAATAGAAATTCGTCTTTACCGTCGTCATCGTCTGCCAATGATGGGACCTTGTATTGACACAGCATGTGGTTGACGCCTCTGGCCAAAACGGCAGGCAATAAATGGCAAAATCAATTAAAAGTCTTAACAACAACAACAACAACAACAACAAAGGCAGCCAGTGTGCCCGGAGCCCAAAGGTGTGCACAGCCATAATTCACAGTTATTACAACAGTTTAGTGTGAAAAGCATGAAAGGTAGCAAAAAGCGCACCAAGTGTGGATGTGCAACAAGCCATAAGAGCGACACATGTGGCAAGAGGCAAGAGCGGGCAGTGGGCAGCGGGCAGCGATCTGGAGAGGTATCAAATGCGCTAAAGTTAGTGGCTGGATGTGACGGTCTGGTCGGCGGTCAGTGTTGTTGACCATTGCATTCGTTCCGTTTGCGTTTTGTGTTGGCTTCTGACAAATTCGTCGCTTAAATACTTCCCGTTCATGATACGGGCATGTGTGGATTTACATATGCATGTGTGGATGGGTGTGTGTGCATGTGTGTGTACTCACTTCCCAGCGTTTATTTGCTTTGCGGTTTATTTTTAAAGCACTCAGCGGCAGCGCAGACGTCACTGTGAAATTGAAAACTGCAATTACCGCCGTCGCCGCCGCCGCCACCACTGCCGTCACTGCCACACTTACTGCCATCACCGACGACTATCAAGTGGCAGCACTAACACCACCACTAGCTCTAGCTGCAGCTCCAGCTCCGAGTGAACTGCCACTTGTGCAGTCAAACTGAAAATGCAACGCACGAGAAAGAAGGCTTTTTGTGTTCTCTGGTTGCCATTCCAACGGGCATGAGGCTTCTTATGCGAACTATACTTGTGTCTAAGTAATGCAATACTTGCAGACCCAGTGGCCAATTTGTGAGATTGTGTCACCACACAAGATTAGCGCCACATTTCACAGTCACAGTGTTCCCTTAAATGAGAATGATTGCGCAGCAGTTAACGCAAAGAAAACGCAGGAGTCTCCGAGCCTCCTTGAATACCAAGAGAATGTTTTAGTCTATAGGCAGGCAGATATAGATCCTTCAATATATTTATGGATGAGACTAAAATGTCAGTAGGTATGGGTGCAGGGGTCCACTGTCCAGAACTAAATATCAAACTACCCGATTGCTGGCGTATTTTTCAGGCTGAGGTGTTCGCTGCTAGAAAAGCAGATACTGTGACTAACAAGTCTAAACTAAACTTTTTTATATTCAGGCAAGCTGCAATTAAGTCTCGTGTTGTTCAACTTCCACACATTTTCGTCAGGGCAAGGCTGTCATGGATCAGCTGCCTAAACATTTACTGCTTGGCAGGACACAAAGGCATACATGGAAATGAGACAACAGATAAGATTGCCAAAATCGGAATTCATATACCGGAGGGTCAGAGCAGCTGTATACTGATGCCTTTACTAGCAGTTTACAGATGTTTAGGGGAAAGGCAGTAGCGAGGTGGAACAACGCAATTTCCAGCGGAACTACGAAGCTTATGTAGAAGCTGTATGCCAAGCAGTATACCATATCTATACTGGCACTTCCAAGGAACGATTACAGATTGATGATAGGTATACTGACAGGCCAATACCTAAAGGCAGTACACTTGGAAAAATGAGTCTCACAATCAATTATGGGTTTAGGAATTGCTTGGAAACAGACTCACAGAAATACTTGGATCGTCTCCTATGTTAGAACAATTAAAATACTTACTAAGTACTGCAATACTTGTAGAATCGTTAGAACAATTAAAATACTCAGAACTCCCTGCTTTAGAGGACTAGAAGAGGTTTCAACCATGGGAATGACTCCACTTATAAGACTAGCAAAAAACACCTTCCTATTCAATGATCTCTACTTCCGCGAGTTCTAAAAGGAAATTCATCTGGAATCGTTAGGGTCCTAACAGGTCTAATCGTAGCCTCTTTGGTTCGCCCGTCGAAGGTAGCCTATTCGGTTAGTCAGTCTAACGTAACCTTACCCACTCTATAGCGAAATTATAGAAAATGACGACATCTCGGAGAGTGTCAATACTGTCAAATAACGTTTATCCTTCCACTAAACACATTTAGACTAATCATGTTCCCAACATTCCCAAAACTCAAACTTTAGATACCCATCCATTCGATTGTTTATCTGTTCGTTCATCCAGTTGTTTGTGAGTTATATCCATTAAAAGATTGGAATAGAATTTCGGAGATTTTGCAAAGTTTGTTTTTTATTCTCATCCTATTCCCAGAGGAAGATTAGTTTGCTTAGAGCCGTAAATGGAACTCATATATTTCGATGACTGATCATTATAAATATTTGCCTCATATTTATGGCCTGATTCTGTCATAATTCGTTCCCGGAAGTTAGTCCCGCCAACGTTATTGATGTTGTTTCCACTCCTTTAAATGCAATCTCTAGAAAGGACCCACTTTTGCAAGGTTACTTGATTTTTTCTTTCTTTGGAATGATGAATTTTTTGTCTAATAATAAATAAATAAATAAATTTCTTGACTTTATTTTTGCTTGTTTTGGAATGAGGAACCTTTTGTTATCTATATCAAATAAATAAAGGCATATGGTTTATATATATCAACAATACTCTGCTACAAGATCAATGGAATTCTTCCTCTCATTAGATTATAAATTCTACCAACATCCCCAAGAACAACCACCTTTGGAATTGAAATTGATATTTTTGCTCTTTTTATCGAGGTGTCATTATGCTTCTGATTTCTACTCTATATAAAATGATTTCATGTGCCACAAAAAGGATATTTACCATCTCCGGGCGCCTTGAATTAGCGTGCCTTAGCAACCTGTTTACTAGAATACTAAAATTCAGAAGAAAACAACTGCGACATTAGGAGTGATGTTGTCTCAAGAATGATAGAATAGAAGATTCCGCCAATGCTGGTACGAAAATTTCCTTTCTCTGCGCATCTCGTCACAAGGCACATACGAAATGAGAGAATAGCCAAAATGTGACGTCACAGACAATCAGCTGTACTGAGCTTCTGTCGAGAGAGGAATAGCAGACCTGCACATGGTGTAATCTTCTATTCTATCATTCTTGATGTTGTCTGTAGTCACCATTGAGCGCATTTCCTACCGACCCCAGGGCGACTTTCGCGTTTGTTTACAAACAACGGCGGTCACCGTGCAACGTTCAAATATACGAGTACAATTCCTGTGCTTATACCCACCCGTGTGTGCCTAGTCGCACAGGTAAATAGACACTCTTCCGAACATACTCGCAGTTGAACTCAGTCACCGTTCCGTGTCGTATTGCAAGCGAGCACTGCCACAGCCAACTCCAATAGCAACAACCACAACGACAGCAGACCACCAAAAACAACACACAAACTGCCAGTCAGCGGTGGCAGGGTCCGCTGCAGCGACTATCCTCCACACACGAGTCGAGTCTCCTCCGGTCTGCAGTGTCAGCACAAGTATCGCTGTCCGTTGAACCAGCCAAAACGCCGCTTTGTTGTAGGATTATTTGTTGCCCATTACGGAGTATTGACGGGTTTACGATAAACAAAAAAGTCAAGCCGTGGAAACCATTTCGGAACACACAAAAAAGAGAGATAAATGGACAAATGTGTCAGAAGCAAGAGAACGAGCTCCGACGACGAGCATTTAAACCCTGCTCGCTCTTCTGATTAATTCATTCATGCAACACTTTGATGGATTTGCCAGCGATGCCAGCGAGAATGCTGCCCTCCTAAGCGGATTATGGAATACGAATTACATGCAAGAATTCAGTGGAAAAAACAAACAAAATACGCTTAAATTGATTAGGAGTGTTTTAAAGTATTGAAATGAACTCATTTGTTTTGAATGCACATGTTTACAGGGTGAGTCGTGGAATTTGAAGCATATAAAAAGTGTCGTATTATAAGCAAACGAAGTTAACAAGAAAATCAGGATATTTTATCCAAAAGTATTTTTAAACATTTTCCCTGACAAGCTTAGGTTGTGAGTTAGGTTTAAATGGGAGCCTGGATGGAAGTGCACTGGTCAAGTTAGGTGAGATAGCTGTCCTAAGACTCACTTAGGCCTGTTCATGGCCCATTGTGTCCACTAGAGTGTTTTCAGCTACACCTCCGGATCCTCCTTAAGCCATTCTGTGGATTTGATAAAAGTAGCTACTTTCGTTAGCCACATCCGGGAAACCTCCTCAATGCTGTCCAGAAATACGAATTCAAGAGTGGAGAACTTTTCTCTGTATAGAGCCATGCACCCACACAGGAGGTGTTGAACTGTTTCCTCTTCCTCGGCATCTTGACAGCTCGTACAAAAGTCTTAATATCAAATGGAAGTGCACTGATCGGAATATACTTCATGTTCCGTCCCTTGTAGTAAACACTATCAGACTGTATCGGATCTCAACTGAATTAAATACGTATCCTCAAAGATTAGTCCATACTTTCATATTAAGGCATCCACATTCGATGGCGTATTCTTAATACATATTCCACATAATTGCTGGGCCATTTTTATACCCTCATAAGCCACGGTAGAGTCGCCACACCCAACTAACTAACCGTCACGAGATCCTGGACTTGTAGTAAACATTATCAGGCTGTATCTGGATCTCAACTGAATTAAATAGGTAGCCTTAAACATGAGTCCATACTTTCCTATTAAGGAATCCACATTCAATAGCGTATTGGTAATGCATATTCGACATAATGGGTGGATCCTTTTTATACCCTCATAAGCCAAGGTAGAGTCGACACACCCAACTAACTAACCATCACCTGATCCTGGATTTGTAGTAAACAAGCTTATTATATTTGTATGGGATGTATGGAAGTACACCAACTCAACTTAGCGAAGTCGATGTTTTTATCGAGTTGGGATTGGTACGCTTATATGACTGGAAGACTTGATACTGAGCTCCTAGTGCGATCCTCTAGGGCTTGTATATAGAATAAAGATTGTGTTATATATAAAGATCCATATTGCCAGTGCAGCCAACTTTCTAGGAAGCAAAAGACAACTTCTTTTTTTTTGCCAAAAGAGTTCCTCAACTGATGAATCGAAAGTGGCTATAAACTAATACTGATAAAAAAACTGCCAAATCATTTGACATTGCATTATTACCTTGTTTCACATTCCCTAAATTTCTATCGGTATTTCATTTTCGGAGAGCAATATTCTGGTCCCCGAGGGTCACAGGTTCAAGTCCTGCCAAGGGCTTGGTCTCCAAAATGCTTCTTTCGATAAAAATCCTTTTCTCTTCGAGTTGAAGGCCTCTGTAGCTAGTACTCATGCCCCCAAAACGTTTCACTCATAAATAATTATGGTGTAAAATATAATAATAATAATAATAATAATAATAATAAATTATATTATATAGTCAATATACACTATATAGCCAGTATATATTTTATATATATTTCAATATTTGAATGGCCTTGAATATATTTTATTAGTCTCGACAAAGCTATCTATAGTGTATTAGATCAAGTTAGGTGAACCAGGTAGCTTGTGAGTTACGCAAGTTTCACTAGGAGGCCCAATGACCCATTCCGACACCTGTTTTTATGGGGAGACCACTCCCCCTCCCCTATCCCTCAAAACACCCTCAGCTCCGCGTGATCCTAAACCAGCCAGAAGCTTTTGGGTAGTTGAGAATGTCAGTTAGTTTCAGCTCGGCTAATTCTTGGAGTTCTTCAAAGAAGTCCGAGCCCATATACCTGGCTTGCCTCCTCTGAAGACCCGGGCAATGACAGAGCAGATGTTTCACCGATTCCTCTTTCTCCTCATCTCCACAACTCCCACAATTATCTCTGAGAGGAGCAGCGTACCTGACTGCCATTCGGCCTATGATGCAATACCCTGTCAGAACCCCTACGATAATGCTGAGTTCTCCTCTACTGAGCTGAAGAAGTGCCTCAGTCCGAGATGTTCGACAGTCGACGGTAAAGTACCACCTTTCATTCGTTAATCTTTTAAGAGTGGTTTCTATCTTGCCTATGAACTCCACGAGAGGTGGAAGGATGTCCTCCATCGATAATGTATTAAAATTTTATTAATGGAGATACGTCGAAAAAAAAGGATCTTATATCCTATTTCTGACGTATGTATATATAAAAAAAATACACATACAATGATTCACACTCAGCTAGTTTCTGAACGAAGACGTATCCTGTGAAAAAATTATGGGGGACTCTTATTTAACAGTACAAATCATATCTGGGTCTTCCTCCTTCCACTTTAAATACTCGTAGTGCGATGAAAGGGCACAAAAAAGCTTACTCTCGGATCTTAGATCGCTTTATTGACCAATATACGAACAGCAGGTGATCAACTCTGTATGTGGAAAGCCATATTTAGAACACAAAAATTGCCCTACAAAAAGAGTTGTTCACGTCGAGAAAAATTCGCTCTCTGATAATATGATTCGAGTACAGCACTAAAAAGTTTGTGGCTCCCTGCTCAGTGCTGGCCACCGTTTGCTGGCAGCTCAAAGCTCAGCTGATAAGTTGGCTTTTGTGTGTTTTCTTTTGTTATGTGCTCCAGTGTGTGTGTGTGTGTGTGTTTATATTTCCACTATTGTTGTTATACAGCGGCAACAACAACAACAACAACAACGACAGCAGCAACCTCAAATAACAACAATAAAAACAAGCTCATCAACAACAACAAAAGCAGCAACGAGCACAAACTGCGCTTAGCCACTCAGCTGTAATCAGCAAAATAGCGTCAACAGCAACAACAACGACAGCGACAGCGCAACCAGTCGCAGCAGAGGCACGGCAGGCTCAGAGCTTGACTCAGACCGCGCACATTTCCCATTCGCGTTTCTACCTTCGGCGGTAACAAAAGTGCGCCGCGGAACTTCAGCCAAACCACTCGCAGCCAAAGGCGCTTCAGGCAGTCCGCATAGCAAACGAACCACACCAAACAGGCTTTCGCATTCTACTCTCGAGTGAGTGAGTTTCTGCGTGAGAAAGACACAGAAACGGAAAAAGATTAGAGGAAAACAATCGTCGCACGGCAGCTGCGCCGAAAACCGGTAAAGCGGAACTTCAAGTTGGCGCCCCGCGGCCCCTCCGCACCGCTGCGGTCAGTTTATTTACTGCTGCTTCCGATTTGCTTCAGCATAATTTGTGAGCAGGCAATTTTCCTGCCAGTGGCGCGAGTGCACGATTCCTAGTGGGTCAGTGGAGCGTGCGATATGCGCGAGTAGTGGAAAAGTGTCAACTCTCCGCCCCCCGAATGGGACACAAGTGTCAATGTCAAACGTGAGTAGCGAGCCAGCCAGCAAGTAAATTTGGCAATAACAACAAACCAAGAAACACGCAAGAACGGGAAAAACAAACGAGAAAATAAACGGTGTTGAAGTCCGCGTCCCCCAAAACAATTTGGGTCACTTTTAAGTGTGTAATAATTTTTTTAATAACCTAATTTGCGCTTAGAGCCGCGTCTGTTCCCCCAAAAAGTGCCCCGAAATTAGAGTTGTGTGTTTTTAATACTCCGTCGCACGCTGCTCCAAAACAAAATAATCACAATCATTTTACATAATCCTCGTAATTTGGAGATTTCGTGCGAATTTGCTGCGGCGCCGTGACCGTTTTGCGCTGTGTGGGCCATGCCGTGGCATGCTGGGCCGCTGCTGCAACGCTTCCGAGTGCAATCATTCCGCTGTGTGGAGTGTTGAAACTGTGCGGAATTTCTGCACGTCGGCGCTGGCGAACACGCTTCCATTTTCCTGGGAAATTCTGCCATAACGCTGGTGGCAGCATTCGTCGTCGGAGAGCCGTCATCGCCAGCATCAGCAGCATCAGCGCTGAGCCACATTTGTGCTCTGCGGAATTGCATTTCGGCCGTTCACGGCTGGAGCAGCAAAGGTGAGCGCTTTTACAGTTAGTGCAAATTACTATTTTCTCCCTTTTTCCATGGCAGAGTTGCGGAACACATGCAATTGCGGCACTACATTCTGCATTCTGAGTGGTTTCGGTTTCCCAATCAATAATATCGTACCACCAACAAAGCGCGGCAATCATTTCGTGAGTCATGGCCATGTTCTCGGACTTTATGCTACGGTTAAATTTGTGGTTTAGATATGGAAGCTGATCGTTGAGACTTGGTAATGTTGTAGAGCCAGTTCTCAAGCCAATCCCTTGTCCATTGTCAACGATATTTAGCGAATCATTTCCCCAGACCACTCTGTTACATTTAAACAGAAAGTTCTCAGTGTATTCTCGTCCTCAGATCACACTTCTAGACTTAAACAATCCATTGTTAACGATATTTCTCATATCATTTCATCAGATTTAAACAGAAAGATCTCAAGCCATTCCCTTGTCCATTTTATTTATTTATATACATTTATTTATATAATTAATTATACAAACAGACTTACAGCTAATGTAATGTTAAGGGTTGGGCCATCGCCCTTAGGCACTGCGACCACAGATATCTATTGTGCCAGCCGATTCATTCCTTTAATAATTACTCAGGAATTGAATCAGACCAGGCTGCGATGTTTGCATCAGGTCGTCATCTCCGAGAAAATGTTTGCCGAGGTGCTTTACTCTTGTTCGTGCAATGGCCGGGCAACTGGCGATTAGATGCCCCATAGACTCATCATCATCTTCTAGGCAAAATCTACATAATTTGGTGTCAGCGAGGCCCATTCTGTGCAGGTGCTTATTGTAGGGAAAGTGACCCGTCAACGCACCGCACAGTATCCTCAGTTGATTTCTTCTCAGTGATAGGACCAATTTAAATTAAAGCCCATTGCCCTCTTATAAAGTCGAGGGCAATGTTCATTTGGGCCAGGGCTTTTGTTTTGTCGAGGATGTCCTCTACTCTGTTAAGTATCTCGAGCTGACCCGTGAGGTTCCCTTTCTTGTACCTATTTCCTACATACAGTCATAACGCCTGCGTGGCTGCCTCCTCTTGCATTGCCAAATGCAGCGGTGTTAAGTCGAGTGCCGCTTCCATGCCCGCAGTCGGGGTCGTTTTCATAGCCCCCGTTATGCAAAGACATGGTTGCCTCTCGACTTTACTCAGCTTCCTGATGGACATGCCTCATTTCCTCAGACCACATTTCAGATTTAGCAAAAAGTTCTCAGAGCATTCTCGTCCTTATCAAGGGTATTTCACAAGTCATTTCCTCAGACCACACTTTTAGATATAAACCACTCTCAAAAAATGTGCCATTTGAGCTCCCTATAATGAACGTTATTCTAGTTGTACGATTGTCATATGTTTCTTTAAATGTAAGCTACGAATATGAGAGGAACTTTACCCGTATTTCCATTATGCCAAAGAACTGCTTTGAAGCCACCTTTTGGGAGTCGACCAACCGCGTCCTGCCATATGCTCTGTGGAACACGTATCTTAACATTATTTGGAACAATTTGAATCACATACCAAACATTAAACTGAAAAAATACACTGAGGAAAACATAACACTGCATAAATATGCACACTGAAAACATAATGATCCTAAAATTTCAAATTATATTGAAGAATACACTGAGGAAAACATAACATTGCATAAATGTGAGCACTGAAAAAATATTAATCCAAACATTTTAAATTATATTGAAGAATACACTGAGGAAAATATGACATTGCATACATATAGAAACTAAAAACATAATGATAGAAAAATTCCAAATTATATTGAAGACTACACTGAGGAAAACATAACATTGCATACATATAGAAACTAAAAATATAATGTTCCAATCATTTTAAATTATATTGAAGAATACACTATAGAATTGCATAGATATGTACACTGATAAAATAAATGTGTTCTTCTAAATATTAAAAATAAATATTGACGATCAGTTACAATGAGAAAGTGTTTGAAATGATGATTTGAATTTGTATTTTATTCTAATATACTTTCAGTGTACATAGAAATTATAACAGTTAGGAGTAAATCGGAGCTTCGATACGAATTCAGGGATCACAAGTCATCCAAATCGTCCTTGTGCAACCTCCAAAGTATTACTTGTAAATCAGGTCATCTGTATGACCCTATCCAGAAGTCGATTCTGTCCCTTCAAGTTATTTCATACCTTTCATACACAGCCCTTCTTTACCATTGCGCATTGACAAATTTCTTCAGAGTATCAGAATTCCTCCATTATTAATAGCACTGCTCTATTGGGGCCCAATTTACTAGGCGACGAAATCAACAGAACTCTGGAACACAACTTATCATGAATATGTTTGTGTGGCTTGCCTTAGAAGAAAGCATGTAGGCTTAGAAGAAAGTATGTAACTTTAGCATGTAGGCTTCAATAAAGCGGGTATGACATATATCATTCATCGCAGTACACTCACTCACCCACTCGCAGTACTCACCTTAATAATACACCTTATAATAACACCATACACTTTCATAATAAGGAATCACCCAGTCACTCTTATCCCCTGCAGTTTAGCCAAATACTTAACTACCGTAGCTCAGACTTCTGAGATTCATAAAAGAGTCAAAGAAGTTTGAAAAGGTGTAACCTACTCTTCAAAGTCCTCTATCTCCTCCTTCCCCAAATATGTTTTCAAGCTCACAGTACAATGGGCAACAATGCGTAAGTGCTTGGAGACCTCCTTCTTCGGCGGCTCTCCTGCCTACCCCACTTCTATCTATGTATCTATCTGCCGTAGCTCATCACAGACCATATTTCTGAACCAATTACGAGCACAACATCTTGGGCTGTGCAGATACTGAGTTTGCAGCTGGGGCAGCTGGATACAATACCCACACCAGACCTGCTGCAATGACGCGGTCACTCTACAAATACAAACACAGATGATTCTGTTTTAAGTCGTTTTTGAATTTTATCTTCCATTTGTTGAGTGTTTTAAAATGTGTGTTTTGGAACCAGATTCCACACCAACCTATTAGAGATGAATTTTTTGTTATTATTATAAATACCTTAGTTACAAAATGAATACTCCCAACTAAGGCTCTCAATTGAAATTTGTTTTTGGGTGTAGATTCCCCATCAATTAGACGTCAATTTTTTACACCTTTATGCACCAATCTAATAGTTTGGGGGAGAAAGAATATTCCCAACTAAGAGTACGAGTATCAACGCGATGTAGAAAAAAGTGTTATAAGTTCATGACATGTGATTCAATACCTTCACCTCTTGGCAACAATACTAGATCTCTTGTCTTTAGTCTGTGGAAGCCTACGAGAACCAAGTATCAAATAGTTGTATGTATATATGTCGTTTTCTTGTATAAATTTGCATGTTAACAATCCACCACTTCTCCATAGTAAAGTGTGAAAATCCACATGATTCCATCCCTTCCACAGGCAGACTGAAGAAAATAATCAATACCAAAAATCCATGATACGGAAGAAAAGTCAATTCAGAGCGTTGGAATACTCATATTGTAATTATATAGAGATCCTTGAGAGCACGGAAATTTTCTCACTGTCTGTGGGGCATGTCAGTTGTCGAAAATTCCAGGCTAGGTTAGACTGATTGCTAACCTGGCTGGCATAATGTCAAGCATAGACCGATTGGTCCCTAGCGATACCAGATGGGGTCTGGCCTTTATGCAGATTTCCAGTAGACATCTCGTAATAGGTCAAAGCTTTTTGCGAATTGAAGCAGTGCTGTCAGCTCCATTCCTGAGATGTCTCCCAATCCTCCAAATTGTAAGGCTCCTGAGCATTTTAAGCAAGTTTTTGATAACGCAGGACATGCTCTAGAGTTTCCCCTACTCCAAGCTCCCTACATTTCCTACATTCCTCATTGTCTGTAATGTCCATCTTGTGTGCATGGGCCGCCAGTAAATTATGGCCTGTCGTTGTACCTATGATAGTTCTACAGTCTTTTCGTGAGAGCGCGAGTATAAATCGCCTTTGTTTCCTATCGTTGACCTCGCACATAACTTTTGCAACTTTGCAGGTGTTTAAACTGTGCCACTTTGCTTCCACCTGCCTACTCATGTCTCCGTCCGTTTCATTGAATAGTTCTTTAAGGGATTTCTGTATGTCGTTTTCTTGTTCAAGTGGTAAATAGACAGCGTTCTTTGCAATCTCATCTGCTATTTCATTCCCTTCTAAGCCCTTATGACCTGGTACCCAATAGATATGGAGTCTTTTATTTGCGACTGGCCTTTCTATGGCTTCCCTGCTCTCTAGGACATTTTTGGATTTTATACTATTGAGTTAATCGCCTTTATCGCTGCCTGACTGTCCACGTACTCGTATATGTTTATTTTTGAGTCCTTTCCTGTCTTGGTGTAGACTAGCTCTGCGGCTTTCCTGACAGCGAAGACTTCCGCTTGAAAGATACTGCTCTGGTCAGGCAGCTTTACAGGCTGCGTAATTCCCAACTCTGAGCAGTAGATGCCCGCTCCCACACCATCCATCGTTTTGGAGCCGTCTGTGTAAATGTTAAAGGTCCTTCGGCTGGGCCTCAAGCCCTTACGCCACCCCTCCGCTTCTATTGTAGTTCGATACCTTCTTTTCCAATTAAAAGTGGAGTCATGTAATCAGACCCCTTCTTCCTATTGAGCTATGCCCGAAGGTTCGGTAAGTGAATTCTCCCGTAGCCGTCAGTCTCTCCGCGGAGTTCGCTGCAAGATTCTCCTCCACAAGGTCGATAGGCGGCATGTTGACTACCGTTTCGAGAGCAGCCGTTGGCGTGGGTCTCAGTGCGCCTGTTATGCAAAGTGCAGCGAGGCGCTGGATTCTTCCCATTGGCATTCTTTGTTGCAGTCCACCACACTAAAGCACTATACAGTAAGATCGGTTTAACAGCAATAGTTAGACCGATCTTACTGTACAGATCAGAGCATCAGCGAGAAATACCCCAAGTAACGCGTAGCATCCTTTTGCATGCATATAACGCGTTACTGGCCTTCTTCGCCCTTTCCTCAACATGGCGCCTCCACATAAGCTTATTGTCGAAAATTACTCCAAGTTACTTTGTGTGGCCTTTGAGAGTAAGTTCACTGTCATCTAGCTTCGGAAAGCTTCCACGCGGGGACCATGTACTTTCTGGTAAAGAGTATCATGTCCGTTTTATCCGCGTTTACCAGCCTGCTCGAGACGCCCACTGATGGATCGTTTTAAGAGTGTTGTTCAGTGCGTTACTGATGGTATCTACTGGTACTTTCCCGCTACTACTATTGCTATGTCATCTGCATATGCCACTACTTTAGCTGCCTTCCCATCAATTTCCGTTCGTTTACTACAAGTAACCAAGGAAGCGGCGATAGCACTCCTCCTTGTGGTGTACCTGTGCCTGCCTGTTTGGTCACTTTAACTTCGTTCCATTCCGCTCTTATCTTTCTGCAACCTAGGAGCTACTTTATCAACAGATAAACAGCGGGTTCTACATTAATGTTTACCATGCTATTCAAAATAGCATCCTTCGTCACGTTGTTGAGGGCTCCTGAGATATCTAGGAATACCCCTAGGGCATATTCTTTATATTCTAAGGCGTTTTCTATATTCAGTATTAGCGAGTGAAGTGCAGTCTCCGTGGATGTGCCTTTAGTATAAGCGTGTTGGGCTTTTGACATATTGTCTGGCGCAATTGTGTCCCTCCCGTCTAGTACCTTCTCTAACGTCTTCCGAAGGAATGAGGGCAAACTGAAGCTTTTACCCACTTTCGGTATCCACAAAGCAGGCAAATAGCCGAACTCTAAACATCCCGCATTAATCGTATTTAGCCATGGTACCAAAAGATGCTTGACCTTTTGGAGCATGGCTGGGAAGATTCCGTCCAGACCCGGGGATTTCAAAGGGTCAAAGGAATTTATGGGTCACTCTATATTTGCTGTAATGATATTGGAAATTCCAGGTTAACCAAAAAGGCCTTTCACGCTGGCCTTCTCTTTTGTTCCTCTTTTTTATATGAAGAAGAATTAGTAGTGGCACTAGTTTTGGAAGATGTTCTATCACATATTCAGCTCGTTCCCGTGGATTATACTGGTATCTAAACTATGATTATCCAAACGGTATTTCCTTGTGTGTCCAGTTGACAGCCTATTTGCATTTTGCGTTTGAAGAAATTGAAGCGAAATTCACGAAATGCGAAACTTTTCCTATTTCATCTCCTCTGAGAAAGGCTGAGTTTGACAGGAAGGATCTGTGTGAGGTGGACACGCTTTCAATGTTTCAAATTCCAAGTAAATTACATGAAAAATAAAATAATTGCCCGTACACTTGAGCATTTTCCAATACTGTCCCCTACTGAGCCTAACAATAGAACATCGTGATGATTTTTGCTGATGCCACCGCCACCAATGCCACAATCTCATGCGATTAGAACAACAAATGGAAAAATCGTAAAAACACACTTAAATAAGTTTCCACAATTCTCACACTCGCACGTAAGTGCAGCTGAAAACGACCTTCATAACCTTCACAATTTCCGCCCGCTTGCGTCACGCCGAAGCTGGCGCGCTCAGTGATTGTGCACCGCTCACAATCTCAGCGAGGGTCGCCTTTGTTTTCAGCTCCGGACGCACGCTTGTTAAACTGAAAAATGTTCTCTATGAACCACCCAAAAGGATGCGACAAGAAATTAGGGTTTCCACAGAAAAGGACAAGAAAGATTTTGTCACATCATATCTTTTATTATTATTTTTATATTACGAGTGTTTTGCAGTCTTGTCGCAGGACTCTTTCAACCGAGCGCTGCTTCGTTGTGCAGCAAATTAAAGAATACGTCAAAGTACGAATAGTTTAGAATTGTGTTGGAATCTGATATGGGAGCATTTATTATAGTTTTTATGTTGTTGGACAATTCTGGAGACAATGTCAGGACGATTTGAGAAGTGGAAGCTGTGATCTCCAAAGCTCTTTTATCATTTATCCAGGCACGCGCTGCAAACATCGTTTTGTGGGTTTCTGGCAAATTGTTTGTTTTGTTTTTTATGCATTTCTAAATGTATTTTTTATATTTGTTCTCATTTTTTCGGAAACAGTTGAACTTATTTTCGTAAATTTATGCAAATACGCCCGACTGCGATACGATCAAAAAAGTTTTTAAGAACCAAAACAGGCATTAATTGCTTAATCTTAATTGCCAACTGAGCCAGAGAAAGATGAAATTACGCTCAAATTTGGTAAAAGTCGGAGAAAAAACCTACAAAAAGAAACCCGTTTACGAGTTATAAACTTACATTCAGCAATTAAAGCTGATGCTGCCCAAAGATTAATGGAACCGAGTGCGCCGCGACCCGTTTTCGTACTCGCAGCAGCGAAAAGTTTTCTTCAGCCTGCCTGCCACAAACTACAATTCGACCAGTTATGATAATTTATGGTCAGATTTGTATTTGTGCCTCGTGAGCTATGAAAAAAACCCATCCCAAACAATTTAGGGTAATTGTACAAGTCTCGCGGACCACTTGCAGAGAACTGTTCCAGTTGAAGTACTCGCATCTCAATACTATTTTGAAATTACTCGTAATTCGAGCTTCTTTTAAGTGGGCTGTAAGTGTATGCGAAAGGACCTCCCGGAACAGCTGCAGTTCAGACTTCAAATATTTGGTGGTTGGCATTGAACATGAAAGAACACGTAAACATCCTTTGAAAGTTCGAAAAGTATACGAGTACCTGCAGAACAATGGAATCCTCTGAATTGCAAGTAAATTGTTGTCAGATAAGGGTGGCTCAATGTGCGTAGTCAGCTGAGACAATTAAAAATGGAGAAAGACAGAGGGGAAGGGCTGAAAACCCTCTCACTGAGCATGGCGGAATAAAAGAGGAAGCGCACAGATTAGCGCGGATACTTAAATTCGGCTTGGTTAAGATGAAATTGTAATGTGTAAACCAATCATAAACCATTCGTAACCGATCGAAACTCCAAGAAAGCTGATCCCAAGGACCCAATCTGAAATTTATGAACCTTTGTTGGGTTTGTCGACTTTGAATGAGGAGACCTAATGAAGAAGCATAATTAGATATGCAATGGATAGACCAGATCCACAATAAAGAAAGAGACTAGCTTCACAATCGAGAGATTAGCACCACCATAGAGATATCAGATCCACAATAGAGAGATTATGTGCGCCATACGGAGATTAGGACCACAATGGAGAAACTTTAACCACAATGGAGAGACTGGGGCCACCATACAGAGGTTAGAACCACAATAGAGAGATTATAATGACTATGAAGCGATTAGAACCAGAATAGAATGATTATCGCCACTATAGAGAGATTAGATCCAGAGTAGGGAGACTAGGTCCATCATAGAGATATTATATCCACAATAGATTTGGTGCACCAAAGATATATTAGAAAACCATTAGGATTACCGACGATATATTAAGATCACCAAGATAAGGATTGCCATAGAAATATTAAATCTACAATAGAGAGATTGTGTGTGCCATTTATTAGGACCACAATGGAGAGACTACAACCACAATAGGGAAATAAGATCCACAATAGAGAGATTATAGTGATCATAGAAAGATTAGATCCACAGTAGAGAGAGTATACGTCCACCATAGAGAGATTACATCCACAATAGATTAGGTGCATCATAGATATATTAGGATCCGCATATATATATTAGGATCACCATAAATATATTAGGATCACCATAGAGATATCAGATCCACAATTGAGAGATTGCAAACGTCATAGAGAGAATCACAATGGAGAAACTATAAACACACTAGAGAGGTTAGATAAACAATAGAGACACTATAGAGACTATAGAGATATTAAATCCACAGTAGACAGATTATGTCCATTATAGTGTGATTATATCCACAATAGATTAGGTGCATCAAATATATATTAGGATCACCATAGATATATTAGGATCACCATAGAAATAATAGATATACAATAGTGAGACTAGATCTACAATAGAGAGATCATATCCACAATAGAGACATTAGATACATAATAGAGCGATTATGGCGCCTATGGAGAGATTAGATTCACAGTAGAGATACTTGGTTCACCATAGAGAGACTAGGTCCACAATACAGAGAGTATGTACAACATAAAGAGATTATATCTACAATAAAGAGGCAGGGGGGGGCTGCTCTGAATATTTGTTAAACTAGGAAAGCGTGAATAGGTCTGCATTCGATGAACGTAAAGGAAGCCTGATACCAAACTTAATTAGATGAACAGAATAAACATTCATGTGACAGAATCGAGCTTCTAGTAACATACAAGTTTTATCAGACCTTCATAGTTACTTTCTTATCTTGCATATTCTCAGTTTGATATCTCCACATTTGTAGTCATAGAGTCCCTATTAGACTAATAAGTTATAATTAGACTAATAAGTTATAACTACTTCCTCAGTTTCCATTCAGAAGAATTTGAAAACTTCAAAATTGACTCCGAACTTCTCATTTATTCTCATTCAAGGGCCCCCCATGAGGTTTTCATAAAGTTGTGTCTCACTTTAGAAACTAAAAATATCCTCATGAGAAATTTATGCGGCGTATAGCAGGCTTATGTTAATATATGTATCCCAAATCGGGGCTTTTACTCCTATCACTCATGTCTCAATTAAGTGTCCACGTGAAATGTTCTCTCTGTGCCACAAAGTCTATAAAAGTATCATAATGCAGCATCTGAAATGTACTCATACCAGTTTACATCAGCTAAGGCCGTGGGTCCAAAAGCTATCCATACAAAGTCCTCTAGTCTTCTCTTTATATTATACTTTATTTTCTATTCTTCCGTATAAAGGCGTGCTCTCAGGCTAGGAGTATTCTCTCATGAATAATGGAGAAGCGGCGGGGATGTAGAGGAGGAGGAGACTGTGAACATCTCTTCTGTAGGTGCCCCACTCTAGCTAGAAGCAGGCTCTCTAGGTTAATACGCTTTTAGTTCTCTTTCGGAAGGTCACACAAATCCTGTGCTTTATTAGGGCTTCGAAAGGGTTTGCCAATTAAAAGTAGAGGTTCAGTGTTACGCGGTGGTATCGCATAGGACCCATAGGGTCTGAGAGAATTGGTCTGTAAACTGACTGCCACAAAATCCAAACCGAAGCTATTGAAAATTTAGTACTCAGAACAGGTCTTTGGAAGAAATGTGCTCTGCAAGGATATATGAATGAGGATTACTCTTCAGTAGTTTCGTTTCCTGATATATGACCACAGCCCCTCTTCTCTCAGTTGTTTATATATGACTCCAGCACCCATTCTATATAAATATTAATTCATTGTGATAGATCAATAATCATGAATGTGCCGCAAGTGAAGCTTTGCTTAGGGGCCACATTTGATGTTAGGAATTTTGTGAATTTTTTGGTTGTCCGAGTATATTCTAACATTTCCTATATACTCTATGATATCCTAAGCTAAACCATTATAATTTTCAATGCCATTTTCATCACTTCCCTTAGTAGTTGGGACAAGGGTATCTCAATAGATCTCTTGGGTTGCAGTATGTAACATCCTTTATATGAATCTATATGAATCTATAAGAATCTAACACTAGTTGGGAAATCCAAACGAGTCTCTAACCTCATAAAGAAGCATAAGCGGAGAAGCTTATAATCAATAAGCTTCTTCTCTTATGCTTCCTTCTATCTTGCAACCATCGGCGTAGAGAGCAGGGGAGTCATTAGATAAGGTACCATAATCTCTGCCTCAGGTACTCACACAGCTTCCCATCATATCAATTATAATAAGGAGTATCTTGAGAATAAGCTAAACGAACTTTCTCAGAGATTGACGGAAACAGAGGAAGCAGCATCTCTGTTGGAAAAGGAGTGTGAAGGACACCTCATCTTATCTAACAAACCAGCGGTAAAATGATAGTCCTTTATATGAAAGTACAATTGCAGGCTCATGTGGCAATTCACTAAGGAAGACTCATCCTTTATCGCAGAGGCATCGCTGTAGTTTCCTCGTTCTGAGGTGTTTGTGAAATTGTCCACAATGATTTGGAAAGCGTTTAAAGTGTACTTTCGAATAATATGCTAATTTCACCATTAAGTTTGAACAGTTGTTAACTTGTTCCACTAAATAGAAGTGGCTCTCAGCATCCGGGTTCCAAGTGGGCTGCAAAATTAACAATTCCATGTGAAATATCTTAAAATAAATTCATAGAAAAGTGGTGGCTCAAGAGTCCATGTACGAGTATCCAAAACGGCACAACAAATTTACGAGAATGGAGGAGAACACTCTTTTACGCGTTTGCTAAGAATTTCAGGTATGCCAGCTCCGTTAGTCTTTGAGACTAACTTCATTAATTTCTGATAAACTTTGTTGACTTATTAGAGAAGATCCGCAATAAGGCCACCAGCGGCACAGTTCAGCGTAATTAATGAAAAGAGAAAAAGAAATGCCTCAATGTGTTTTCCCTCCTTCTGAGGGCCTCGATGATTGATGTGCCCGTGTCTACAGATTACAGCTACAGCCACTAATTCAGCATTTAAATACTAATAAATTTTTTTTATGGACTTTTACCCACATTTTTCAAACACTTTCCATGCGGCGGCAGTGGGTGAAAGAGCGAAGAAGAAACATTGTAAAAACACACAAAAATTTAATTTAATGACTGCATTCAACTCGCAGAGGTTGCCGCAAGTGTGGCAAGTGTGGCAAGTGCTGCACTGTTGCAGTTCGGGAAAGCACTCAAAACGCCAATTCATGAATTCAACTTGCAACACATTGAAAGCCAGCAATTAGTTGCGGTTATCTCCTGGCGCAAGCCTGAAGACCGGCAACAGCTCCATCCAACTCCCAGCCCCAGCCCCAGCTCCCACCAAAGCAATGCGTATGGCCCTTGGGCCCAACCGCACAAACCATGGAAGGGAAATGCAAGAAAGTTTTTTTAAAATACATTTTTAATGCTCGTAAATTATAGAAATTGCAGAATAAGTCAAATAAGGAATGTTTTAGACGGTCCGAGCGCTTATCACAAATACCCTACACACCCATGTGCTTCCTTCTATATTGGTCTTTTGTTAACTTGAGAACAAATTAGTAATATTTAACTTAAGAGTTATTGAACATTTTTAGTCTTTGGCTATTCGGCCGACATGCTCTCAGGCTTAGGAGTACTTTGTCATGAATACTGCAGAGGCTGTGGGGATGAAGAGGAGACTGTGAACATCTCTTCTGTAGGTGCCCGACTCTAACTAGGAGCAAGCTCTCTAGGCATATATGCTTTTAGTTCTCTTTCGGAAGGTCAAACAACTCCTGCGCTTTATTAGGGCTTCGAAAGGGTTTGCCAATTAAAAGTAGAGGTTCAGTGTTACGCGGCGGTATCGCATAGGACCCATAGGGTCTGAGAGAGTTGGTCTGTAGACTGACTGCCACAAAATCCAAAACCGAACCTATTGAAAATTTAGTACTCAGAACAGGTCTTTGGAAGAAATGTGCTCTGCAAGGATATATGAATGAGAATGTGTTCCTAGCCCCCATTATTCTCAAGATGTATTCTTTTAAGAAAAAACCCTTATAGAAAGTGGGTGTTTTGTTTGTCCAGTTTGCACCATGACTTGGCTCATATGGGTCGAGGCTGAAGAAAATTTCAGTCAATGGATTTTATTTAGACTCGATATTCCAGAGATGTGAAAATATAGTCTTATGAAGTATGGGCGTGTTTGTGGTTGGAACTACTATACACCTCATATGTGTGGTGAACCTCTTTTGCATGTGAAATTTCAGCTCAATAACTATTTTAGTTCTTTTAAACAAATGGAAGACAATCAGCTCTGACTCAATCGACTTAGAAAGTCGATACCAGCCACTACTCCTCTGGGGTTTTACAGAAACAGTTCAACTGCTGGAATTATCCTCTTTTTTGAAAATAGTGAACAGAAGCGATATGAGTTTTAATGTATTTATAGATAGATAGATAGATATGTGGTGGGCTGGAATTAACCAGAGCCCTCAGTCACTGGGACCATTGTTCTACACCCTTGATAGATGCGGCAGAAAGAGTAGAGAGATAGGAAAAGCTTCAGGAGGGGGAATGAGAAGAAAAAAAGTCACTCTTTTTTCAGCTTCCTAGTTTCATATGTGAACCTATGAATATCGGAAAGAGGAAGAATATGGACATTATTCATACTCAACATACTCAACTTTAATATTATGCTGGATAACTACAGAGGAAGTGTTCAGTAGAGTCGTCCTTCTCAAGGCAGGCTTGGCACGTCGGATCGTTGATGACACCCAATGAGGCCATATTTTGCCCCCAGTATTGTGTCCACTGATTACACCTAGCAGTAGTCTCAGGTCCTTTCTGCTGAGTTTAAGAAGAAAGGTCGCTAATTTCCTGTCTGGCTGTTTGACGAAGCACTCAGCAGTTCTGCATGAGCTCAGCTTGGACCATCCCTTTTATGGGCGGAGTCCACGAAGTCTCTGATACAATGCATGATCATTGTAGAACTGATACCAAAGAGAGGTTTCGGGCCCGATGGTGAAATTGCAGAGCCTTCATTGGCGAACTTATCAGCCTTCTCATTCCCCGCAATACCACAATGCTCTGGAACCCAGGTAAGACATAAACTATTGTGTTTGCAACACTGTTCAGTTTTTTCTTACATTCACTGACCAATTTCGAGGAGCAGACAGGGTTAGCAAGGACCTTTAGTGCAGCTTGGCTGTCACTGCAGATGCCTACGCACTTTCTTTGCCATTTCCTCTCAATTATCCACCACGCCACGTTCAGGATAGCGAATACCTCCGTTAGGAAGACGTTCGTCATCTTTCCTGTGCCAATAAAGTACTTAGTTTTACCATCTAAGTACAAACCGGAATCGCTAACGTCTGAAGTTTTGGATCCGTCAGTGTAGAAGACATGATGTAGACCCCAAAGCACAATTGCTATTGATATCGTTCCGTGAACCTTTCTTCGTATATTATTCCGAAGCAGAGGGTAACCGATTGTCCACTGGCATCGAAAAAATTATACGCTGTTCCGACATCTGGTGGTGTATCTGACTGTGCCCAAAGTCTACTTCGTCTTGCCAGACCCCATTTAATCTGAGTCTTTCATTGCCTCCTTACGGATCAGAATATACAGGGGAAGCAAATTCAGTAGGGCATTGAGGGCGTCACCTGATGTAGTTCTCATTGCACCAGTGATACTCAAGCATACACTTCCCTGCAGCCTGGTCAGAGAACTTGTTATGGACTTAACCATAGTGGCTCTCCACCATACTACCGAGTCCTATGTAACTATGGGTCTAATAACAGTATTGTACAGCCTGTACACCACCCAAGTCTTACAGAAGATCCGCCTACACTGCCAGAACACTTTTAGTGTACGAGAGACCTTCTGCTCGACATGACTCTTCCAGGTCACTTTACTATCTATGGTAACCGCTAATTATTTGACTTCAGAAAACAGCTGCAGTGTTACTCCTGTCATCGTTGGTAGTAACAATCCTTCCATTTTGTGTCTGCTTGTAAAGAGCACTAATATGCTCTCATTGGGATTCACTGAAAGATTCTGTAGGTCGCACCAATGCTCGATCTTGTCCAAGACATCTTGCAGTTTACAGCAAACTGTCGGTAAGGACCGTCTCGAGATCATCACGCACACATCATCAGCATATGCCTGAACGTGACCTTCAACGTTTTGCTAATCATTGAGCAGGGAGTACCCAACGATACTCCACAGAAAAGGATACAGTCCTACCCCTTGGGGGGCCTTTCTTCACCTCTATCTTGTGAGTCCACAACAAAGCGTCATAGAAGAGGAGACAGGCCTACCCCTTGGAGGGCCTTTCTTCACCTCTACCTTGTGAGTCCACAACGAAGCGTCATAGAAGAGGAGACAGTCCTACTCCTTGGGGGGCCTTTCTTCACCTCTATCTTGTGAGTCCACAACGAAGCGTCATAGAAGGGGAGACAGTCCTACTCCTTGGGGGGCCTTTCTTCACCTCTATCTTGTGAGTCCACAACGAAGCGTCATAGAAGAGGAGACACTCCTACTCCTTGGGGGGCCTTTCTTCACCTCTATCTTCTGAGTCCACAACCAAACACCACAGAAGAGAAGAAAGTACTCCCCCTTGGGGGCCTCCTTTTTTCACCTCTATCTTGTGAGTCCACAACGAAGCGTCATAGAAGAGGAGACAGTCCTACTCCTTGGGGGGCCTTGCTTCACCTCTATCTTGTGAGTCCACAACGAAACAACACAGAAGAGAAGAAAGTACTCCCCCTTGGGGGCCTCCTTTTTTCACCTCTACCTTGACACTGTCGTTATTTCCTCGCTCCGTGATAAGCACTCGTTTGGACAACATGGAGTGAATGTCCTTACTCCCACGAGCACTTGAATACAACATATTGCGTATGCCTTCAGACTATCTTAAATATAATGCAGTTAAATTATAAACCTTTCGCCTGATATTTGAGATATAACAACAGGCATGAACCACTGCTAAGCTTCAATTTTGGCCTTAAAGAAACTGAACAAAAATGTTGCGAAAGTCAGCACAAGAAATTCAATTAATTGGAAAGAAATTCCAAGCAACTAAAAGGATTAATAAGGCATTGAGCCCCGCAAGCTACGAATATTCTCCAATATTACACAAATTCTTACCTCATATTCTCATCTCAATCATGACATAATTTCAAATATATGGCATAGCAATTGGAAATGTGTACACCGCCCCCCCAGAGAGTCATTTACTCACCTCCTAGCCAAAAATTCCACAATTGAACTTTACGATTTGTGCACCTTGGAGGCGAATATGGCCGAAATGCAAAGCAGTTTTGTCAACAGCGTTAAAGCAATTACCGTTAATTTCCTTTTGAATTCTCGTCGCATTGAATTGGTAGCTATTCGTAGCCCCAGCATTCGATTAACTCGTGAATGCATAAACGCAATTGTATCGAAAATGCAATTAACGCCGCTTTGAATATTGCAGGAGAAACAGTGCAGTAGCCGCAGGGTGCTCAGTGGCGGACTTAACAATTTGCTGACTAGGCTCCAATTTGCTGCGACGAAGTTTTAGCGTATTGTTGAGCTCATAAAATGGGGAAATACTTAAATGAAAGCAGTTGTTTCTCTCCAAAAACAGGTAACACAATGGGCCAAAGGGCCTCCGAGTGCAGCTTGCGTAACTCGGAAGCTACCTGGTTAACCTAAATTAATCTAAATGGAAGCTAGGTTACTATGTCGTCCTTTCATCACTATCGTAGGCCATGTCGTCCACACAACAATTTGTAGGCCTGTGTTGCTGGTGGTAGTGCTAAAGCCACCACTGTATGTGGCGAGGAACGTTGCATATCTTAGGCAATGTTTCAGTGCCTGCGAGCAAATAAACCCAGAACTAATTTAGGGTGACTTTATTGTAATAGGGATTCGATTACACTACTATTGTTATATCGGCGTTGCTAATGCAATAAGTCACTAGTGATGTCAGTAGTGGTGTTGTGTGTACATGAGGCCACAATGTGGATTCATCAATTGTGCTGTTTTTTCACTTTAATGCACATAAATCGGGAATGGTCTCGTATGCAGAGAATATGTGAAGAAAGCGGACTGCGGCTCAGCAAGAGTTCAGTAGTGAATTGAAAGCAGCAGCAAAAATACTGATCTCGGAGTAAAAGTGAACCTTGTTAAACTTTTGTGATGATTTTTATTGATGACTTGAAGAGAAAAAGATTTAGAAAGAAGGTAGTTCTGAGATCACGCACGGGGCAAAATGCGAGTCCCGCGACCCGTGAGTCTAGTACAGAGAACACAGAGAAAAGAAACTCTTTTTCGCTGCCAGCGTCCGTAGTGGACACACCACGATTTTGAGTGGATTCACCGCGATTCTGAGTGGATTCAACACGATTTTCAGTGATTTCATGTACAACGTCCATCTGGTTTATTGCTTTGCCGTTTGACATTTGAGTTTCTTTACTCTGTATACTCTGGTCTAGTATGCTAACCGCAGGACCAAAAAGTTCTGATTTTCTACAGATGTACTCTCACAATTCTTCTCATATATGTCAAATAATAAATTATTCAGCATTCTGATCTAAACACTCCTAAAACATAGTCCTCTTTGAATCTGACTATGTTGCATTCAATAAGCTGCAGTGTAAAGGTACCTCAGGCCTTCCCTTGAGAGCTTTCCTTTGATTTTAGCACTGGTATTCGGTAGTTGCTCCACCGTATTACAAATTTTAAGCTGCTAAAATATTTGTTTGTTAGCTGAAAGTGCTTCTTTTCAACACAATTAATAAACTTATATTTTACAGAGCCGCCATCTGTGGTGTAGTGGTCAGCCTGCTAGACTCTCACTCCTAGGGTCGCAGGTTCAAATCCTGCCCCGGGCTTGGTCTCAAAAATGCTTCTTTCTAAAAAATCTTTTCTCTACGAGTCGAAAGCCTCAATAGCTAGTACTCATTGCCACACTCCTTGCAGTCATAATTGAATTATGGTGTAAGATATAATAGAATGGAATAATAGAATATTATATATAGAAACTTATTAAAAGTTTGCACTCCTGAGATCAAAGTCAGAGACGAATGAAGCACCCAGTCGATTCAGTTAAATTCCAGCCTTGAACTCACAGCTCATCATTACCAGAATCTGCCTTGAACCTCTCCGAACCCCCACAGAACTGCGAAACGACAATTATACTCGTACTTCCGTGCTTCATTGGCAACTCACGTAGAATAGTTTAAAGATTGTTTCTGCATGACTCCATGCAAATTGAAAACAAGAAGAAAACGCCAATGACTGCAACGGCAGAACAGAACAACTTTAATTGTTGGCAAACAGTTCGTAAGCGAAGTGCAACATTTTTTAATTGCAACGGAGATAGAGAGGAAAGAAGAAACAGAATGTGGCTGTGGGGCATGTGCGGCTGCCAAGTGCGAGTACAGAAAAAAGCAAGCAAGATTTTCATTGCCAGCTGCGCAGCTCACGTGTTGAGCGTACAGAGTACACAGCACTGAAAGATGAGACCATAGTTAAATTTATAATAATTTATTAAATTCAATTTAAATTGTATTTCAACGTATTGTGCGAATTAATTCAAGCATCACCTGCCCGCGCACCACTCCCTCCAATCAGGAGTAGATAAGGGAAAAAATACAAATATTAAATTTCCATTGCGCAGCGATGAAGTGGAAATTTCTTTGATGCGCTTCATCGACTGCCATAAAAATACGAACGAAATCGAAAGAAATTTGCACTCACTACATACGGAGTTTTTTCAGACTCATATCGCTGGAAGGCGTAAACTTGAACGCGTAAACCTAAACGCGTAAAACTGAACGTATCAACCCCCTGGTATGCGGGAAGGCAATAACATAGTCCAACTGGCTCTGTGTTCCACGTTCACATGATCCTCATACAACGTTTAATGCAGCGAGTCACGGGTACTTATGTTCAATATGGTCCAAGTTTAATCGTCAGAAAAGAATGGAAGGGATTGGAACATTGTGGGAGTTCAAGGTTCAACTAGGACCGTTGACCCAACAATCATGATGATGAGAACATTTTAATCTATGGGACATAATGCTACACTCTTTATAGTAAACGTCTAGATTGATTGATTGTGTTGTTGGCTTCGCGCAACTGTGTATCTATGGAACGTAACAAAAATGTGCGCTGAGTCGGTATTCCAACGTGACGCTACTTTCTGTCACCGAAACCTCAACCATAATAATTACAATTACTCTCTTAAAAGCACTTTTCGATTTTAATTCTATACATTGACCTAGGTTCTTAAGGCAGAAGTATTAAGAAAAGATCGATGCGAATGTTCAGGTTCATAACAAAATAGTACCCACAGTTTTCAGTAGAACACCGCGCACATAATGGATCACTCAGTGGTCTGTGTACTTCCATTTATCTACCAAGTAATCTATTTTCACCTAAACTCAACCTAATTATCGATTGGTCTTGCTAGTAGTACCCTTAGAATGGACACCTAAGCACCAAGTAAGCTGATTGCTCAAATAGAACCCACAGTTTTAAGTACAACACCGCTCACTTAATGGCTCAATCAGTGGTCTGTGCACTTCCATTTATCTACCAAGTAATCTATTTTCACCTAAACTCAACCTAATCATCTCTTGCTCTTGGTCGTAATACCCTTAGAATGGACACCTAAGCACCAAGTAAGCTGATTGCTCAAATAGAACACACAGTTCTAAGTAGAACACCGCGCACATAATGGATCACTCCGTGGTCGGTGCACTGCCCTTTCTCTCCTATTATATATTATATTATATTTTCGCATAAACTCAACCTAATCTACGATTGCTCTTGGTGGTAGTAACCTTAAAATGTATACTTAAGCACCAAGTCAGATGACTGCTAAAATATGGCCCACAGTTTTAGAAGCCTGCGCCCGCGGCCGCAGTAGTCAGCACACTTCCCTTTAAAGCCTGTTGTTCTATTTAAGTGTTACCTTCCTCGTACTCTTAAAGCTGATAATTACACATCCTCCTTTGGAGATAATAATTGGAATTGTAACGACTTATTTTCAAAAGCTAATTTAGAAAGTTGCAAAGTACTCAGTGCAAAGTTGGTGGGGAAATAGGGCCCCAACTCAGTTGCTATGCGGGCCTTTCGATTCTTTGCTGCGAGTATTTCGAGTGCCTGTAATGAAATTTAAAGATTGAAGAGCTGAAAATAAATATACGAAAACATTGTTATCGCATTGGAATTTAATCAATTACAACAATCGAGGAGAGGGGGCTGTAGGAGTGTTTGAGTGTGCTTCTGTGTGTTTGTGTGTGTGACTGTGTGTGTGCGTATGTGGGTAGAAGTATTGTAATCGCATGATTTACAAGCAGCTTAAAATTGCATTTGCAATTCAATTAACAACAATGACGCTATTAACAATAATCGCAGCAACAAAAAGTAACGCTGATAAAGTCAGTTCGGTGGCATTCAACTGCAACTGGGTCAATACTGTGCCGTGCCATGCCATGCCGTGCCAAGCCGTGCTGTGCCGTGCCTCATACAATTTGCCATTGTTTTTGCGTGGCGTCAGGAAGAGGTTGACTGACTTCTCCGTGCGCCGTTCGCGGTGCAGTGGAGTGTACGGCCAGCGCAAGAACTGAAATACCTTTGAGAACGCAGCGCGAGTGCGAAGCGGCGCAGCGTCATTTCACAGCTCATTAAATTACGCTTGATCTAACCGGGCCAAGCGCTGCCTGACGAACCGAGCACGCGGGTTGGATGCTAGATGCTTGGTATACTCTGCTTAGTGCACGTACTGAACTCTTACTGCGCAGCAGGAGTAGTTGACCTGGTGAAGCAGTTAAAACAGTAACTAAAGAAATTGCAACAAGAACTTGGGAATTTATGGAGTCGCCCATGAAGGTCTGTAAAGTTGGATGGATAAAATGCGACTTGGTTCACACTGTGTGAGAATACTCGTAGAGCAACCTTACTTATTTATAAGGAATTACACTTTTTATCTCCTAACATGTGGTATCACAATGGCCTAAGCATCTTCCGACTAAGTATCCGTGCCCTTGACAGCCTCTTAAGCAGGCTTACTTATTTATACTCAATATCCTTATAGGGAAATAATGGACCACTTGTACTAAAGAAAGGAGACCCAACATTCTGCGCCAACTACCGAGGTATCAGTCTCATTTCCATAGTATATAAGGTCCTGTCGAGCGTACTGTGTGAAAGATTGAAGCCGCAACAAAACACTGATTGAACCTTATCAATGGGGCTTTCGAGCTGGTAAATCCACCATAGACCAGATTTTCATACTACGCCAAATCCTGGAAAATACCCACGAAAGCCGATACCCACCTTATCTTTGTTGATTATAAAGCTGCGTTCGATAGCCCGATGCGGAATTGCCTATACAAAGCAATGTCTGAGTTCGGTATACCTGCAAAGCTGATAAGACTCTGCAGGATAACGTTGAGCAAAACAAGCAGCTCCGTCAAGGTAGGAAAGTACCTTTTCGAAACTTTTAATGCTGAACGAGGTTTCAGACAAGGCGACCCGTTATCTTGCGATGTCTCCAACTTCATCATGCAGAGGATCCAATGAAAGGCCGGTGCGCATCGCAATGGCACCATTTTCTACAAAGGTGTCCATCTCCTTGCGTACGCTGACGGTATCGATATTATCGGTCGGACCAACAGGACCAACAGAGATGTTACCGATGCTTTCAATTCTATTGATAAGGAATCAGCCAAAGTGGACTTGACGGTAAACCAGGGCAAAATGTCTGCAAACAGGGGAGCGCGGCGTCGAGGCTCTCGTGTTTCAGCGGGTAACTACAACTTTGAAGTAGTCAAGGAATTTGCATACCTTGGCACCGCAGCTAGCACCAATAATGATCTCAGACTGGAGATAAAGTGAAGAATCACAATTGTTAATAGGTCAAGTATGGGCTCAGTAAGCAATTAGGTTGCAGAGCCCTCTCTCGATCGACGAAGCTGACACTCTACAAGACGCTCATTCTCCCTGTGCTTCTTTATGGCGCTGAGGCATGTGTGGTATTGCAAACAGACGCAGCCGCGTTTGGGTGTTCGAGAGGAAAGTTCTTGGCAAAATCTTTGGTCCTATTCGAGTTGGCCAAGCCTATCGCAATCGAATGAACCGCGAGCTATGTGAGCTCTACGCCGCCATTGACGTAGTTCAGTGTATAAACATTCAGCGACAACGCTGGCTGAGTCATCTCCATCGTATGATGAAGAAGCTCCGGCGTGAAAGGTATTTGAGGCGAGAGCTGAAGGTCGACGACGAAGAGATAGAGCGTGCCTCCGGTGGATGGACCAAGCTAAGGAAGCATTAACCACGCTTGGTGCAACTAATTGGAGAAAGCGCCCGCGAAGCAGAGGTGCCTGGCGAGAGCAGCTCAAATCGGCCGTAACCCGACTCCGGGTTGTAGTGGCCACCTAAGCAAACAAGCAATTTTCTGTGAAGATTTATTTTGGCACACAGTTGAAGAAACGTGGCAGGTATTGTTGACATAAATGAATGATCAGCGTCATATTTGCTGAGGCGTTCAGGGTTTCGCCCTCGTTTTTATCAAATATTACCTACTGAAACTTGGCAAATAAGTATACTCTGGGCCTTGAGAGAATCCGAATGAGGGGATCGAATTTAAAGGCGCATCTGTGTAATTTGTATATTCTATAATTCCAGTGATAGATAGATTATAATGAGAGCGGGAACTAGTCACAAAGTCACTTGTGACAGACCCTATATTTACAAATAGTCCCCAAGTCTAGTATTCATTACGAATTCAGAGATATCTTTAGGAGATTTGTCCCCAATTTCTGACGGTTCTACGAAATGGGTACCTGAACAAGGAAACCGGGTCCATATGAGACCATTACAGTGACCAAGCAGATGTGCAGCTGTTTTCTGTTCTTCGTTATCTAACGTACAGAGGTCATTTTGAGTGATCCTTATATTGTACAGGTGTTTCATTACTCTACATTGCCCAGTCAAAAGTCCCGTGACAATGCGAATACCTCACCGAGCCAAGCTTAGTATCTCAGTAGTTCTCTTGAGAGAATGTAGTGGCATGGAAGTTTTAGCTACCCTAATATCTTTTGTTTCCTTCCAATATTGGTGCGATTTTTTTCCCAGCCATTCCTTAATTTCGTTATTTGTGGACCTCCGAGGTAAAGCACAGAATGGTTACGGTCCAGTAAAGCTACTGGCTGCCCCTTTTCTAGCGAGTTCATCTACATCTTCGTTCCTCACGTGCCCACTATGCCCCGGCACCTATATCCGATGGACTCTGTTATTTGATGCTAGTGTCTTCAATAGAAGTAGTTAGCTGCTGGTCCATATTGTGGGCCTAGCCTTGCTGTCTGAGTGAATATAGATGCAACAATTTGTGGTGACACTTTCTAGTTCTTCTCTTAAGCAAAGTTCTATTGCATAGATTTCGGGTTGAAACACTGAGTTCTCTTGTCCCATGCAGGTAAAAATGCATCCTCTGGGTCTTTCACCAAATACTCCTACTCCGATACCTTTATCCATTTTAGATACGTTTGTGTACCATACATGAGACATGGTTGCAGGTTTAGGTCTGTTATGTTCCCAGTTAACCCTGTCAGGAAAAGTGACCTTGAAGTTACGTTCGAAGTTGGTCTGGTTTTGCAGAAGTCCGCTTAGGGTTCAAGATTTGCTGCTCATTCCTATTCCTTCTCTAAATGGAGACCGTAAAACATGAGACGACCCTTCTTCATTATCTAAGATGAGCTTTGCCGCAAATCGTAAAGCCTCTTTCTTAATAAATAAATGAAACGGGGCAGATTTTACAAGATCTCAAGGGCGGCAGTCGGAGTAGACTTCATCGCCCTGTTACGTAGACACAGGCTAGTCTTTGTACTCTGTTAATCTTGGCCCGAACTATAACTTTGTCTAGATTCTTGCACCAAACCGGTGCCTCTCATAGGCAATTATAGGTAAAGTATTGCTATGTATAACCACGGAGACATCTACGGATTTAGTCCCCACTAAACTTTTGGCTGGTCCATATTGTGGCCCTAGTCCTGTTTGTGGTTCTATTCAAGTGACTATTCCAAAGCAGTTTGTCATCAAGTGTTGCATTTAACTTCTATCGAGAAAACAATTTTTTCTCCAGTAATGGCAGGTTCTCTGAAGTTGTCCCTAAGCCTTTTCCTAGCGAAAACACCAATAAAATAACCACCCCCCTGCGCCCATTTGATGTCAGGATCAGTGCACTCTGGAGTAGATCTGCAACTGTGTCTTCAAATTTTCCTCTGATAAGTTCGACTATGTCGACAGCATAACCCTATACGTCAAACGCGTTATAACTTAGTAACTGTAGCAGTTCGTCAACAACAATAGACAATAAAAGTGGAGACAACTCCCCACTCTGAGGACACCTTTTTGCTGTCCGAACCTGCAAGTTAGTTATACCAAAAGAAGACTTGATCTTTCTTCCCCTTAAGACATCGTTTATGGATTTACATGCTGTCCTTCAAAGTCAAGGAAGCAGCCTACTGCACACTCTTTATTCTCAAGTGAGTATTCGATCTTCTGCATGTGTGATAGATTTTCCTTCTTGATAGGCATATTTGATTTTTTGTGTAGAGGTGCTTGTGGAAGGTGCTTCTCTCTTATATATCTATCTATCAATTTCTCCATTGTTTTTAGGAGCTACTCGGTCTGTAAGACTTTGGCAGGCAAATATATTTAGCACCTGGTTTCGGTATATACCGAACGATTACTTCCCTCCATTTGCTGGTAGTTGTTCCTAAGCAAAACTAGTCTAAGATTTTTATTAATGCTTTCATAATGTGAGGAAGTCCCTTTTGTAGGAATGCTGGAATAATTCTCTCTGCTCCCGGGGATTTGTAACGATGAAAGATGCCTATTGCCCACTTTATCCTTCCCTCACAGAATATTTCACTACCTGTGATCGAGTCAATGCCCGTGAGTCTATAACTCATTGGCACTGAAAATTCTTTGGAAATTTACTGCCTCTTTAGTGTGCCTTGCTTTTCGTGAAAGATTTTTAAATTGAGAACTCAATAATCTTGCATTATTCAGTTGCATGCCCGCTTCTTATCAACACTTCATTTGTTAAGGTAGAAGGGCACACCTTATTCTTCTATGGAACCTGGACAATCAAATCGAATATAAGCCCCGGGCTTGGTCCAAAAATGCTTCTTTCTAAAAAATCTTTTCTCTACGAGTAGAAAGCCTCTGTAACTAGTACTCATTGCCACACCCAGTCATATTGTAATTATGGTGTAAGTCATATTGTAATTATGGTGTAAGATATAATATAATGGAATAGAAATCGAATATAAACGTGGAACCCTGGAGAATTATGTAAAGAACTGTTCACAAGACGGTATTTAAATTTGCTTCAACAAGCACTCAAAATCGGTTTCCTGAGTACATTTTTGAACATTCGACCATTATATTTGAAACTACCCAAAAATCAGAATATCAAAATTACACAAAAAGTTAAGGAAGAGAGCGATTTGAAACGTTCACTGAATTGGTGTGCAACCACGCCCTACGTACGAATGTGTCCACATCAGGGATGCAGAGGGTTTCTCTCATCTTTCTCAACAACAATTTGAGTCCCGTTTCCACCGAACATAAGTTACTTTACTACCTTCAATGCGACTCGTATTATATTTTGAAGTACGTTTTGTGAACGTAGAATCCCTTCAAAAGGACTGTACCAACATCCTGAAAGGCATCCCAGCAGAGGATCCACAACACTCATTCGCCATGCTTTTAGACCATGCAATTCGCCGTACTAGGGAACTAAGGGAACTATTTTGTATAAACTAAATCCGTTTTGACAAAAAACTGTTTTTAAATGGTCCTGTTTACTTTGGTAGCCACCTTGTAGTTCAGATGTGGCCAGGGTCGCTTTCTTTGTCTTCATTTTTGCTTCTTCACTTCCATTTCCTTCTGTATTGCTAGCCTTTGGCTTCTTGCTTATACTGAAGCCTCTGCTGCTGTGACCAACGCTTCTTCTAATAAGATAATGAGATCACACTCACCAAATTCTGTAGAAAGCATAACAACACATCCTCGGATATTTTCCAAATGAAAACATGAACAAATATAATTGAGCTCTCTCCTCGTCATTCACTTCACTTCAATTCAATTCAATTCCATTTGATTTATTTCAATTCAAGTCAATTCAATTAAAAAACGATTTAATGAGTTGCCATAAATTCGTTTACACTTGAGTAAAAAGGTTGAAATCGGTGGCCGCGCTCCTCACCCAACCCGAGCGGCGTGGAGCGGCCCACAATTAAATTCTAATTAATTTAACAATTGGCAAATTTGTGGAAAGAAATTGTGGCGTACGAGAGCGCGAGTGGGAACTTGTGCCGCATTGGCAAATTGAAAGCTGCCAATTGGCAATTCGGCCCCATTCAAGCATTTCCGCGGCTTTCGAAAAGAGTTAACAGCGCCCCGACACTCTTGGCCAGTTATTTGCACGTTATTTTTACGAGTATTTTTATTTACTTAATTCTTCAATTTGTTTTTTTTTTTTGTCTTTTTTGGGATTTATAAATAAATACCCTCATCTTGAGTCGGAATATGAGAAACTTTCGCGTTGCCGCATTTTTCTGTTGTTGACTCTTCAGTTAGGAAATTTGATGAGCTTTGCAGCTGAAATGTTTTCGCTGCTCTAAGCAATTGAAATAAAAGTAAATACTCGTACGGAAAAAACCAGTATAGTAGGCTACAGTTGAGTAAAGCCGCCTTCTCAGTACCCTACCCCCGAAATTTCTTAGCAGATGTGTCATGTACGTGTAATGTGAACAGGTTCACTCATTGCCTCCAGCAGAGTTGTTGTTCTACTTTGCTGCATGCAGCAAGTGACGTACAGGTTATGGCAGGTTCCTTCCACCACACTCTCGCTCAGCACAGCTCTGAGCATACCAGAAATAACAGAAAACCATAACAAACCAAGTCTTCATACAGCAAACCAACATAATTGCCTTAAAGGCAATCACGCCAATTTAACTTTCCAAGTTTGTATCAATGAGTACGTTGCTGGTAGGAGTACCTTCCGCACTGTGAGTTCTTTCCGTTATAGGTACAACAAACAGTGAAAGCATGAGTGTTTCAAAACACTTCAGCTTCTCCAGAAGGAGAATTATTTAAAACATTTCTGGCAGATCTTGTAGCCATTTCGGACACGCCACTTGTCCTGATCAGAGATGCTTCCAAGAGTTCTTTCTTATACAACATATTTACACTGGGCCTAGAGCAGGCCTAAGTTAGGCTTAGAACAGCCATATTCAACTTATACAATATATTTATATTAAATATATCTTTCTGGCTGAAAGCCGGGGTACTTTATGCTCGGGGTTATTGCTAGTTTAGTGATGGAGAGATTTATATATGCAGGGTTTTATGTTAATTATTTATTTATTTACATTAAAGTTGAGGAAGAGAGCAATTTGACAACGTGCACTGAAATTGTGTGCAACTACGGCCTACGTACGAATGTGTCCACATCAGGGATGCAGAGTTATGCCTCAGCTAATTTCAAGTAAAATTTTTACGTTTACACTCTGAGTAATAAGTAAATCTATATCTGAACTAAGTCACTGCATACTAACGGGGGTTAATATATTGTGTATAGTATATTTGACTATGTGAACCAATTCTGAGTATATAAGATTATATTCGGAAATACCAAAAATGCAATTGGATGAGATCCAACCACTGAGTAGGGTTGTATTTAGCAATCTGGTGCTCGTTCTCATTGAAATCTATTTGGACCGTGAACCTACGAGGGCGGATTGATATTGAAGCTACCTAAGTAGGAAAAAAACATTTTTTTTTCAAAAACCATTTATTTCTCAACATAGTCTCCTTTTACTTCGACACACTTAGTAAGACGATATTCCAACTTTTTTATACCATCTGAATAATGCGATTTCGGGAACCCCTCAAAATACGCGTTAGTTTCGGTGATCACTTCTTCGTTTGAGATGAATCTTTTTCCTGCGAGCCATTTTTTCAAGTTTGGAAACAGGAAAAAGCCACTAGGAGCTAAGTCTGGACTATAAGGTGGATGATTAACCAATTCGAAGTGTATTTCACGTAATTTTAGCATCGTATCTAATGCTGTGTGAACCGGTGCGTTGTCTTGAAGAAAGAGCATTTTTTTCTTCTTTAAATGTGGTCGTTTTTCCTTGATTGCATCAATCAATTGATCCAATAATGCACGATAATACTTTCCTGTGATTGTGGATCCTTTTTCAAGATAATCGATGAGCAATATTCCGTGTGCATCCCAAAATACAGTGGCCATAACCTTGCCAGCCGATTTCACTGCCTTCGCCTTCTTCGGAGCACTTCCACCAGCTTCCACCCATTGTTTCGATTGATTTTTGGTTTCAGGTGAGTAGTGGTGGACCCACGTTTCATCAACAGTTATTAATCGACGCCAAAAATCAACAGGATTACGCTTTATCATGTCCAAGCACCGCTGTGAAGTGGTCTGTCGAACTCGTTTTTGTTCGACACTGAGCAAACGCGGCACCCCTCTTGCCGATAGCTTTTTCATATGCAAATGTTCATGCAGAATGTTGAACACACAACATATGATATGCTTACCATTTCAACAATCTCACGCAACTTGACTCGGCGATCATTCATAACGATATCGAGGATTTTCTTGATATTTTCTTCAGTAACCACCTCTTTTGGCCTTCCTGTTGATGGTATTGTTGCAGTGCTTGTTCGGCCGCGTTCAAATTCAGCAATCCAATATTTTACCATGTAATCTGACGGAGCAGACTCACCGTAATGTTTATCGAGCTTTTCTTTTGTCTCTTGCGGCGTTTTCCCTTTCAAATAATAGTGTTTAATCACTGCACGAAATTAGATTTTTTCCATTTTTCAAGAAAGACAAAAGATGCTTACTTCAAACGACTACAACAAATAAACTAAACGATGAATTTGGGTGAAATTTTAACAGCTGACGTTTGACAGATCGCAATTTCTAAAAAAAAAGTTTTTGTGTTTTTGCTGCCATCTAGCGCTAGGTAGCTTCAATATCAATCCGCCCTCGTATTTCCCTTTCAATCGTTCAAAACATTCTCCATTCTGTGGGGTAGTTCATCGTAAATTCTTCATCATTTGGCTATTCATCGTAAATTTCTTATAGCAACGAAAATGAGCATTACAGTTGTCCAAATATAGTGGTACCATTCCATAGCATCACTAGGTAGGTAGGTAGGTAAAGCGGCCGCCAGAAGGACGCCCTAAGGACAACATTGACCCTTTGTGATACCGCATGAGACATCAGGTCCCATTCCTTTCAAAGTTGATGAAGCTAATCTTCTTATTTGGAATATCTCCCAAAGAGTCCAGAAAGTAGTCGCCTAGGAAAGCGCGCCTCCTTCTGGACAGCTCTGGACAAGTGCATAACAGGTGTGCAATGGACTCTTCCCTCCTCTTCGTCCATGCAACTCCTGCAAAAGTTGTTAGAGGCAATCCCCAGCCTACACCCGTGAGTGCCTAGAGTCCAGTGTCCTGTTAGGACGCTAATTACGGAACCTATATTTTGTATAGCATCACTATCTCTGCAGTCAACTTGTCCCTATATTCCAACATGATCATATACGAGAAATATATTTAGAAATAACAAACAAAATTTTTAAAAACCGTTTTCTTGCCTAACATGGGTGCTTATTACGAGGGGTGTATGCCTCGTACGTACACTTTATATAAAACATTCCAGATAATAGAACTGTGAGCTATATTCAAACTAAAGCACCGATAATAAACTCAATCGTAAGAGGATATTTAAAGACTGGAAAATATTTTATAAAATTTTCATGTATAAAACATTCAGTATTAGTCAAGATCTCTGATGAGGAAAGGGACGTGTCCGAAATAGCTATAAAGTCCTCCAAAATGTTTTTCAATAATTCTCCATCTGATAATTATGACGGTGACTAACCATAGAGCACCTCAAGTGTGCTCTTGTCAACAAATTCGAATACTGAAGTTATATTTATGGCATAATTTCAGTAAACATATTAATGAAATTCACTCTGAGCTTGAGAAGCTCATCCTCTAGTGTAATATAGCTGCCCTCTCCTCCTTACTGGCATACCTAATTGACATTACATGGTCATCAAAATGATAATTATAAAAGCATTTATTAAGATTTATACTCGTAGTACGCGTCATCATGTAAAACTTAATTGGTAAATTATTCACAAGTATTTATCTCGCAGTATGCTTCTGCTTGAAAACTCTGCACGGCAGTGATGTTACGAGTATTACGCCTATTTTTGAATATTATAGTATTACGCCTATTTTTATTATAGTATTACGCGATAGATTTACCAGCATGTAAACTTTTCTTGGCAAATCTAATATAGTCGAAACATGTGTATCCTAAGTATGACATATAATAAGCTTCGGCCAATGTTTCCATAGTCATATATACCACTCAGACCACAAGACATCCATTGTACCAAGAACGATGGAAATAATTGCTTCTATCATACTTGCTTTGTACTATATTTGAGTTTCCATTTTTATTTTACTTTGAATCTACCTGATTTGTGAACATACCTTAGTAGATCCTGTGTCTCTAAGCAGCCAAAGTATGCACTAATTAGGATGTCAGTGCGAAATTCCTCAAATCTGATTCTCGCGATTGCGGAGCTTATGCACAAAAAGTAGTCTACCGCCTCAACTTCCTCTTCACATGCCTGGCAAAGTGCACTGTCTGCAATGCCTATCTTTCTCATATGCTGAGCCCATGCAAAATGACCTGTCATTAGTGCTACCAGAAGTCTGCAGTAAAGATGAACTTCCTCTATTTTGGCATATACAAAGCCTTCCTGTTGCCGGTTGGATTTGCGTTCGAAGGGAATGGTGCCTCAGACCCAGATGGCTGCTCGCTTAGTTTTGTCTTCTGCCCAATTAGGAACATACGTAGGTGCTTTATATTGTTCGCTAATTAATACAATGTCCACTTTCGGTTCTATTACAGTCTGCTGTCTCGTACCAAGTGACAGAATATACCTTGAAGTTCTATCTGAAATAACAGGCAGCATAGCCTTTGCCCACATGCTGCCTCTTATAGTGTTTATATATGATTGTACACGATATTTTAGCATTTTAAAATATCCTCCTATCTGGGAGGGAAGAGGTTAGCCGAGTGCAATTAGCTTAGAAACAAACAAAAGCCCCCTCCCCCATCCGGATTCTGTGCACAGGCACCCCGATCAATAATAGTGGCCGTAATGGTAGCAATAGGTATGGAAAGAACGAGTTCCGGGCCAGTAAAACTGGTCTCAGATCCCTTATTCACTAGTTTGTACGCGACTTCATTCCCCATAACACCCAGTGTCCTGGAACCGATGTTAGCAACAGACTATTATGCTTTACAACAAAATTCAATCTGGATTTGCACAACAGCACCAACTTGGAAGTGACAAGGGGGCTGAGTAAGGCCCTCGTATTGCAGCGCCCTTAGAATGGCATAAGCTTCCGCCTAAACAGAGGCATGAGAACCAAGGGAGTAATGGAGTTGTACACCGTTTAGTTCCACGAAAACCCCAGAACCCGATCCAATAACTGTTTTGGAGCCATCAGCTAAAATACGACAGCACTACCTACCGGGCTTAGTCGTAGGATGAAACCTTAAATGAGCCTCTAGAATTTTTATCCAGTACCGCCTTTCAGGTATAGGGCATCGAATCAGGAGGAATACCATGTCAGTGCCAACAATATCTTCAAGATTCCAACTCGCACCCACCCACTGCCTATTGTCCTTTAACCTACAGATGGCCTTTAAGAGCTCTCCTTATATAAAACATCTCAATAGCGCATCAAGAGCAGGACATAAATACTAAAGTCGGAGCTAACTCTCTAAGTTGTGTATGCTATGTCAGAAACTATCTTAGATCCGTTCTCTGAACATAATGAGCCCAAATGTGAGGGAAGACACAAAACTGCTTGTGTAAAAGCATCTAAGGCGGGAAGATTCAACAGCGCATCAAGAGTAGGACTAGAAATTGTCGGAAAGGTGCCACTACTAAAAAATAGCCACTATTCTCTGTAGTCTAGATAGGCGAGACTTAACCCCCTTGAGAGACAATATTTTCTCCCATACCACAGATGCGTAGGATATTATGGACCTGATCGTTGCCTTATAAATTCAAAGGACTTTCGAAGGAGCCAGAGCCCACGTCTTGCCAAAGATGCTCTTCCACTGCCAAAAGCTGGCAGTGCTTTCGCTATCTTTAGTTCAACAAGTGATATCCAGAGAAGGTTCTATCAAGAAGAAGCCCAAGATATTTTACCTCCCTAGCTAACTGAATAGTGTTGGCTGAACAAAACGTTCGACTTTCCTATTTCTGGTAAAACGAACTAAATTTGTTTTGGGTGGGTTAACCGAAGGTCCATTTGCCTCACACCATGTGTCAATCTTATTCAGAGTAAACTGCACTTTCCTGTAAATGTGCATAAGGGAGCTTCCTGCAATTAAGCAGGCTACAGTATCTACATCCCTAGAGTCTACTATTAACTGACTATATAAATACCCAGACATAATTTTTGACCATATCTTCAAGTTGAGACAAACTGCGTGCACTTCGAATGAGTCCTCGGTAATTGCATAGATGGAAAATGGACACGTGCTCAGTCCGATTATCTTTATATGGCAACTGGGTCCAGTGTCATACTCACGACAATGTTGAAATCAAGTTTTAATAAAATATGAGTATCTCCAAGTTTGGAAGAAAAGGTTTCCACAGATATATGAGCAGCGCTTATGAAACTCAGTCAGAAATACTGATCAAGAATGTACTCGTATGATGTATTCATACTCGCATATATTATAATGAAGAAGCCATTCAAATATTCATGACAAGAGATCAATAAATGTTGGCGTCATTGTACACTCAGAGTTGCAGAAGTGCTATAGATCATTAGCAATGTCCCTTCAAATTAGTTATCAAGAACTGAATGCCTTGGCCACGAATGCTTTATAATCTTCTCGAAGGCACTGAGTGAATATAGAAAGGAGCTAACCACCATAGTGGTTTAATTGTAAAATGGTTGCTGCACTGACTTGGGTGAATTAGAAATGAATGATGAAGTGGTCAAACATTTTATTAAACAAAAAACATGATTACCTATTTATGAATACCTAGTCTCGCAGCTACACGTGACATGTACTTGTCCAGAGCTGTCCAAAAGAAGAGACAGTTTCCTGGGTGACTACTTTTCGGACTCCCTGGGAGACATTCCACACAAGAATATAAGCTCTATCCACTGCTTCATAATAAATTCAACTGGCTGGACTTTTGAAAGAGAATGGGACTTGTGTCTCATGCAGTCTGACAGAGGGTGAATCGTGGCCTGAGTGTGCCTTTTTGGCCACCCCTCAACCTGCCTACGTATCTAGTCTCTTACCTCGGCCAGTGTGATTCCTTATTTTAGGATATTGAGGGATTTGAGGCTGAAGATTTACCAAGTCGAAAGATGTGGCTGAAAGTACAATTTAGCCACCCCAACCCCCCTTCTACACCACACTTAAAAACAAAATAATAGCAATTAATTTAATTACAAATTTTACAGACCATCTCGGACTCCCTGAGTCTGAGTCTCTCCCTCTCTCGCTTGGAGCCACTTTTAGACGAACATGTTGCTTGTAAAAAAAGCCACACTAACTAACAAAAAGAAAATAGGAAACCTTTTGTTTTAACGCATTTGCAGCTCGTTTAATGGTTCGTCAGTCAGCGTCACACTTCCAGCACACACCGCAGCCACAGACACGAGTACGGGTGCATAAACAAATGCAGCAGCCACAGATACGGATGCAGTTCGAGATACGAGCACAGCATCGCAGAGCGCTTGAAGTGCTGTGTCAAGTTGATGGTTGGCTATTTTCTTGTTTTTTCCGTTTTGTTTTTATTTATGCCTGTTTCCAATTTGCAAGTGAATGGCATTTTGCAGCTTCATCCGCATTTGCAATTTTTGTTGCTTGTTTTTCGCATACTCGGATTTAACGCTCCGCTGGCACGGCCTGAGGCTATTTGCATTTGCATTCAGCGCTTTGTTTTTGGCACTACTTTGACCTCAGTTCCGGGCCCTTGCAGGCACTTTAATTACCCATATTTTTCCTCTTTCTCCAGCTGAGTGTGTCAAATTCCATTTGACAGTGTTGTTGGATTTCAGTGCAAGCATTTGGCATACTTTGTCAAAACTTATGGCAAGGTCTCTGGTAGGTGCCAATCGGTTGTTCTCTTTGAGACCTAATCAGTTCCATAACAGAACTAATCAAGCAAATAGCTATAATTTTTATTATCAATCTGGAGACGAACCCAAATCACCGCCTGGTTAATCGAATACAGTTTTACATTTGTATTGAGAAGAGAGAGAATGATAGGCGGAAAGAAGTAATGGGCGAAGACCATTATAAGAGGTACTCTATCCTATTGTGAAAGTAATAGAAAGAAATAGTAACCGTATTGTGATGATTTACATTCATGATGAGATTATGCACTCGTATACAAGTTGATTAGTTTAGTTTGAAGTGCCAACTTCGGCTCACTGAAGGTCCATTTTGTTACCAACAAAACCTCTCTCTATCACATGAGAGTTTTCAACGGAGTATATTTGTTTATTTTCAGACTGCTCTGGTATAAGCCGTACAATATCATCCAGAGCCACCCTTAAATTCCTGAACCCCATTTGGATTATATTGACTGCATCTAGGATTATATTCCTCAACCGCACCAAGATTATATTCCTCAACCGCACCAAGATTATATTCCTCAACCCCACCAAGGTTATATTCCTCAACCCCACCAAGATTATATTCCTCAACCCCACCAAGGTTATATTCCTCAACCCCACCAAGGTTATATTCCTCAATCCCACCAAGATTATATTCCCACTACCGAAGTGTGGGTAGCTTTACAGTTTGCAACATAAACCATTGTAATATTATGAGGAAAAATAATCTCAATCATCAATCATCAACACAGTTTTTGCGGTACTTCTGAGAACACTCCTCTTATTCCTTTTACTCTCACTGACTAAGTGAATTAAGAATGATGTTGCCTCCTTCTCTCTCCAAACTGCCCTGATCATCTGAGTCCAAATACTCTATATTAAGTGAATTAGATCGTATTTGTATGAGTCATCACTAAGAGTAGTTAAAGTACTTGTCTCTATCCCATCCACATACTTACATAGTTGTTAAAGTACCTGTCTCTATCCCACACACATACTTACATAGTTGTTAAAGTACCTGTCTCTATCCCACACACATACTTACATAGTTGTTAAAGTACCTGTCTCTATCCCACACACATACTTACATAGTTGTTAAAGTACCTGTCTCTATCCCACACACACACTTACATAGTTGTTAAAGTACCTGTCTCTATCCCACACACACACTTAGTTATGCTACGTTCCAGAATGGTTGCGAAACCAAAACTTCATACGATTATAAGGTCACCTTGAGAGAGCAGTTCTGTTGTGAGTTGGTGGCTGTTCGGGCAAGTGTAAATAACTGGTGAACTTCGGAAACTGTGCATTAGTTTCTTTATATTATAAAATTATTATATTATAAAATTTGAGGCTAAGAAAATTGGAGAGTGTTGCTAATCGCTCCATAATGAAAATGGAAATCTTCGAATACCTTTTGTCTTTGGTTATTGTTTCTCCGTCTTTGTATTGTGATATTGACGTGTTTCTGTTGCAATAACAACCGATCGATTGTTATGCAATTTCACCTCAAATTAAAAATATATTAAAGCGCTGCGAATCGCAGTCAATCTGCTGCGCTGACTTCATACCGCAAACGCCATGAAATTTGTGCTGTCGATGCATCTATCCAAGGCTTGGAGAGACATGCAAAAGCCTCAGCTATGCGCACAACACATTTCCATATTTCCATTTGTTTCTGTGTATTCGACGATTGTCTGCCTGGGCTGAGTTGAGCCGAGACTTGCATTGCAATTGTGCAATCATTTTAATTTTGTATGTTTACAAATATATCCGTAATAATTATTTGTTTTTTTTTGTGTGTTTTGTTTGAGTGACGCTGCAGATCAACATTTTTATTTCGTTGCGATTTTGGAGTATTTTATTAAACAAATTTAACCTTGTATTCTACACTCTTCCAAAGAGACCAACAACAAAGCCTTCTGCTGAAGTGGTGGGAAGCAAGACCTGATTTTATCGACGGCATCTTTGACGCCAATTCTCCAAATTGTTTTTTTAATGGGAACATTCCAAAGCAGCTCCAATTTGGTGGCAAAATAAGGCTCAGGCATACTTTCGATTGCGTTGTTTCTGCTGTTCCAATAATTATTGAACTCTTCTGGTAAGATTATCTGCAAAATAAAGATAGACAGAGAGAGAGAAATACATTTCTTTGAGAAAAGTTATTTAAAATTATGTTTTAATTTGTTTTGGAAATTTATGCGGGTAATTTAATTATTTTTCATATTTTTTCATGTTGAAAATAATTTGATTACACACATTTTTAGTATCTCGAAAAAATCATCCCTTAATAGCTGTGTTCCTTTCAACGCGAGATTGTGTTCCTTTCAAGAAAAGATTTTTTCCAAAATTGTTTTCAAAATTTTTAAATATTTTTTTTTTTCAAAAATCAAAAATTTATTTAATTATATTTTTATTTGATTAGATTTTTGTTAAAAAGCATGAGAGACAATTGTAATTAATAATACTCTAATAAAACTTAGAAAAAATGTTGTGCAAAACAGTTTTTTAACTTATTTTTAATTAAACAATTTTTTTTTAGTTTCTAAATTAAATTTTATGAAATATTTTTTTTATATATTTTCCAATATTTTTTTAAAATATTTCTCAATATTATTTATTTTAAATATTTTTCAATATTTTTTTAAATATTTTTCAATATTTTTTTAAATATTCCACAATATTTTTTTTATATATTTTCTAATATTTTTTTAAAATATTTCGCAATATTTTTTTTAAATATTTTTCAATATTTTTTTTAAATGTACTTCTGCTTTTTTATTCGAAAAATTTAGAAAAAATATTGTACACAACAATTTTTTAATTTATTTTTATATGATTATTTTTTTGTGAAATTCTAAACTACATTTTTTTTTTATTATCTCAATATTATTTATAAATGTTTTATATTATTCTTCGCACTTAAAAAAAATTGTGAACAAAAGAATTTTCTTTTAAATAATTTTTTTTTTTTTTGGTAACTTCTACAATTAAATTTTTAGAATTTTTCGTTTAAAATTACTCAATATTGTTTTTAAATGTACTTCTTTTTTATTATTAGAAATTCTTTTTTACTTAGAAAAAAATTGTATACAAACAATTTTTAAATTCCTTTTTAACAATTTTTTTTCCATTGTTAATTTCCAAAATAAATTATGTGGATTTTTAGTAAGTTTTTGTCATAATATTGGTTAAATGGTTCTGTTTTTTTTAAATTATTTACACTTGAAAAAATTGTACAAACGAATTTTTTTATTTTATTTAAAAAATTTTTTTTTATTTTTAAATAAATTTTTTATAATTTGTTTTTAAAATTTTCCCAATATATAATCTTTTTTTAAAATGTATTCAAATTTCTTGGATTCTAACCACTTATAAAAATTTTGCTACCAAACAATTTTTTCTTACTTTTAATTAATGACGAGCATTCGAACAAAGGATGTACTGCTCAGCAAAATTCCTAGATGTCGCACAGGCCTTTGACAAGGTCTGGCATGCAGGACTTATCTATAAAATTAGAAAGTTTCTGCCGAGCAATTCGCAGAAGCTTCTGGAGTAATATTTGACAAATCGGAAATTCAGAGTTAAATATAAATAATTCCTAACACCAGACTTTGAAATTATGGCTGGAGTGCCACAAGGTAGTGTGCTTGGCCCTATGCTATACACTTTGTATACTTCTGATATGCCAACTGATCAACACCTCGTTACCTCGACCTTTGCAGATGACTCAGCTATTCTGGGCACTCACCAAAATCCGCGGATAGCTTCGCGGGATTTAGAAGAACATTTAAAGAAAATAGAAAGTTGGCTTGCCGATTGGCGCATCAGTGTAGATGTGACAATTATCCTCAACCACCGGTCTTGTCCGGCAGTCTCCTTAAATGGCATTGAAATGCCGCAAGCATCAGAGCTCAAACACTAAGGAGTGCATTTCAACCGACGGCTCACTTGGAGAAAGCATATAAAAGCGAAGAATATCCAAATGAAACTCAGGGCGAAGAACATCCAAATGAAACTCATGAAAAACTGGCATATCAACAAAAGAGCGAAGCTAAGACTGCAATATAAAGTGCTTATATACAAGGCTTTAATTAGGCCAATTTGGACTTACGGTGTCCAGATTTGGGGCACTACTAGTGCTTCAAATTTACAACTAATCCAAAGGGCTCAATCCAGAGTTTTGAGAACGATCACCGACGCTCCGCGGTGGTTCATCAGATACGAAAATATTCACCGCGACCTGAATACATCACCGCTTGAAAGAGAACTCGCAGACTTGACAAGGAAATATGAAATCAAACTTAAGTGTCATCCAAATCAACTAGCAAGGAATCTGCTTCTAGGGATGCATACATCTCGTCTGAAAAGACCACTACTTTAAAATAATAATTTATAATTCTAAAACTAAAAAAATTTTCCAAAATTTTCTTTGTTATATTTTTACCTTTTCTCATTTTTTTAAAAATGTAATTCTGTTTTTTTTTTCTTATTTTCCAAAACAAATTTTTTTGTTTTTTTTAATCTTTTTCTCAGTATATTTTTTAAATAGTTCTATTTATTTTACTTTGTTTAAGTTTGTTTTTATATTTTCTGTTCATATTTCTTGACTTTGAATAAGAAAAGTGTTCACGTGGTGCTCCCAGAACAGAGCACGCGCCCGAGCAAGAACACGCAGCATATGTTTACATTTAAGCACCCTAATCTGCCTGTTTAGAGTGGAGTAAATATAAGAATGTAATAATTAAGCACTACAAAACTCCACTCCACTTGGTACGAAAGTGCAGCTGGCTCCCTGAATAATGGGCATTTGTCTGGCTGCGCTACTTTGTAGTATAATGAGGAAGGCAGACGTGACACATGGAATACTCATCAAGTGTCCGCCGCGCCACGCCACCGCCATAATGAGCAGCCGCACCGCCCCAACACGCAGTGACACAGCTCCAAACACACGAAAAATTCCAAAACTAAAAACAGTGTAAACGCACAAATATGAATGAATGTAGACACCCAATTAGGCGCAGAGGGTGCAGCTCGGAGTGGGTAATTAAGAGCTGGCGGCCCCTCTGCCGTGCGTAGATAATCTGACTAAGAACGCACCCACGACGCACACAGCCGCAGAAGATGAGCGCGCGAGTTTGTGGCGGCAGCACAGCACCGAGCCGCAAGACACTGGCTGTGGGCGCCCGCTCACGCCTCATCGGATGCAGCAGCTAAGCACCTCTGAGTGCGGTTGTGTGTGCCGAAGATGCCAGCACTCAGACGGTATCCAAGCGATACTGCAAGCACTGTGCTACTTGGAGGGTAGCTCGGCATTTGCGTTTCGCCTGCATTGCCGTGTAGTACACATTTCTGTTGAGTGTTCTCGAGCGCTTTTACTGCAGCTGCGACAACAAAGAAAACGTGCAAATATTCAACGTCTCCGAATCGCGCAGTTCGTATCTGCAAACGTGCTGTTTTTCCGTTTACACAAATTCATGTAAATTTTGCATGTTTCCATGTTTTAATAGTCAAATATTTTGCTAATGATTAATTTGAATTTTTCTCTCGTCTCTCTTTACAGTTACGCGAGCAACACAACAACAACTGCGCCGGTGGAGCTGCTCGCCTAAAATTGTATCTCGAAGTGATAAGAACCGCCGCTCCAAGTGCAAAGTAAACAATTTGCTTTCTATTTTTTCCTTTTGTATGCTGACAATTAACAAAAAACAACAAACACAATTTTAAAGTGAAATAAAAATAGAGGAGAGTCAGAAAAAAACGTGTGCTGAACGCCTCACAAACAAAAAAGAACAAAACGCCAAAGTGCTCAGACACAAAAGTATCTCCAAAGTGGGCGGCGCGGCGTGCAACAAAAAAGCGCGTGTGCCAGTAATTTGTGTTAATTACAATCCCAAAAAAAGAAGCTACAAGAATTATGTAAAAACTTTTTTACTAAAAACAAATTAAAATAACAAAAAGTAAAAGAGAAAAAATATTCCAACAAAACTCAATCAAAAAGTCAATCAAAACGCGTCCAAAAAGAAACTTAATTGCAAAATGTCAGTGTCAACGGAAGCGCCAGCAGCGCCGCCTGCGCCAGCGCCAAACACCCCACAATCACCCCTGTCACCGCTGACGCCACTAACGCAAATCACCCCCAGTGCTGCCAGACACGGCCGCAGTCGCAGCCTGAGCCGCAGCAGCTCGCAGCAGAACGTCGCCGAAACGGACAGCGGCAAAAGCAGCAGCTGCAGCCCGGCGCTGCTCGACTGCAGCTTCGACAGCGGCATCAGCGTGGAGCTGCACGATCTGCAGCTGCACAAACGCATACAGCAGTGCCAACGCATACTATCCACGCTGGAGCGGGACAAGGAAACGTATCGCTTGCTGCGCGAAAAACTGAGGTAAGCGATTCTTAGTGTTACTCGCAGTGGCGTTTAAGTGGCCCAAGTATTCCCGACGCCAAGTCAATGTGGACAACTTTTGCGCTTGATTAATGGCCTCAGCATTCATTATCGAGTCACTGGCGGGCCCTGGGAGGGATTTTATTTTAAGCCTCCTGTGCGTCATGTCGGGAGATTTATTACTCGAATATGTCAGGAGAGCATTCAACCTCGGTTTATTTTGTGTTGAATATTCTTATTGAGAACCGGCAGCACCAGTAGCTCTAATCCTCATAGCACGTCTTGACCTGCCGATGAAATGAGTTGAAGCTTGTATGTTCATGTATTGAAACAGGGTTTTGAACTTGTTTCATTGCATTGAATGTTTATTAGAAACAGAACGTGGTTTGAAACACATAAAATTAAAAAGGAAATATAATGAATTAAAAAAAAATAGTATAATAAATTTAGAGCTGGACTATATTCATAAAAACTACGGATTTTCAATTTCGTGTACATAAAATCAAAGACGGAAATCACCCTCATTGCGAAAATTCCACAAAAAGTCAACATTGAATTAGCAAATACACCCACCATATTTCGTAAATAGTAAATACACGAACCATCAGTGTAACTTCTTAAATCAACTGTCTAACGAAATGTTTTTGTCAAAGAGCAAACACAAATTTAGTCAGTTCAAGCTGAGTCAGTTTAAGAAAAGTTAGACTTGCTTTCAGTTGACCTCGTTTTCAGTTAAACTCGTTTTCAGTTAAACTAGTTTTCGATTGAAATCGTTGTCACTAAAACCCGTTTTCAGTCAAACATGTTCTCAGTTAAACTCGATTTCAGTTAAACTTGTTTGCAGTTAAACTCGTTTTCAGTTAAGCTCGTTTTAGTTAAACACGTTTTTAGTTAACTTTTTTTTAGTTTAACTCGATTTCAGTTACACCCGATTTCAGTTAAACTCAATTTTATTTAAATTCATTTTCAGTTAAACTCGTTTTCAGTTACAATCGTTTTCACTTAAACTAGTTTTCAGTTAAGCTCGGTTTCAGCTAAACTCCCTCTCAGTTAAACTCGTTTTAAGTTAAACTCGTTTTCACTTAAACTTGTTTTCAGTTACTCTCGTTTTCAGTTAAACTCAATTTTATTTAAATTCATTTTCAGTTAAACTCGTTTTCAGTTACAATCGTTTTCACTTAAACTAGTTTTCAGCGAAACTCGTTTTTAGTTAAACTTTTACTCTCGTTTTCAGTTAAACTCGATTTTAGTTAAATTAATTTTCAATTAAGCTTGTTTTCAATTAAGCTTGTTTTCAGTTAAACTCGTTTTCAGTTAAATTCGTTTTCACCTAAACTAGTTTTCAGGTAAACTAGTTTTCAGTAAAACTCTTTTACAGTTACTCACGTTTTCAGTTAAACTCACTTTCAGTTGAACTCTCTTTCATTTAAACTCGTTTTCAGTTAAACTCGTTTTAGTTAAACTCGTTTGCACTTAAACTAGGTTTCCGTAAAACTTGTTTTCAGTTAAACACCTTTACAGTTACTCTCGTTTAGTTAAATACTTTTTCAGTTAAATTCGATTCCAATTACACCCGTTTTCAGTTCAGATCGTTTTCAGTTAAACTCACTTCCATTTAATCTCGTTTTCAGTCAAACTCATTTCCAATTAAACTCGTTTCAGTAAAACTCGTTTTCAGTTAAAATCCTTTACAATTACTCTCGTTTTCAGTTAAACTCGTTTGCAATTGAACTCTGTTTCGGTTAAACTTGTTTTCAGTTAATCTCCTTTTGAGTTAAAACTTGTTTTCAGTTAATCTCATTTTCAGTTTAACTCGTTTTCGGTTGAACCTGCTCTACAGATATATGAGGATCTAAATATGTTTTAGATAGTAAGTGGCTCACATAGTATTGGACAGGACATCCATTTGATGGTAAATAGATAGTAAAATCAACATACGGATTGAAGCCACTAAGCGAAACCACACCAAGTTCATTAATCTGTAAATCCAGATTCATAGAAAAATCATGAATAAAAACTCACATAGTCGGGTTGTCAAAGGGGACTATAAAATATTCTGAACACATAATTACGAAAATCCTCTAATATATGCGAATCCATCGTACGGGTAAAAGCATTACTCGAGTAGTATTAATATTGATAGAGTCGGCCTCCATATTCTAGGGGTAAGCTTGTTAGTCTCGCACTTGTAAAGGGGGGATCCGAAACACTCCCAAGAATTTGTGTCTATTTGGGTTGAAGGTCTAAGTTGCTAGTACTCATTCTCGCAATACCCTGGTATACTTAATTTAATATAGTATCAGTATAGTATAGTAGAGTACATGAAGGATTTAAAGCAGCCAATCCAAGGTGACTGCTCAGAGGTCGCCGGACTGTTGCCAGTTCAATTTTAGTTTGAGATGGTGTTCCTCTCTGAGTATGCGTTCTCTGTCGGTGTTTCACTAATGTAAGTATGAGTACATTCGGTCCAACCTGAGGCAGTGCTCTGATCAGGGTTGTGGAGTTGGAATTGGAGTTGAAGTTGCTGGTTTTTGAGTGGAGTCTGAATCGGAGTTGCAATAGTTTTAGCGACTCCGACTGAATAAAATTATGTATACAATATTTGTAGTGCAAATAGATTGAGAAATGAGATGGAGAAATAGCATCTGCATTACTCGTATTTATGTAGGTTAGGTTCGGTTAACCTGGCTGGTATAAAGCCACGCATAGAGAGATTGGTCCCTAGCGATACCAGATGGGGTCTGACCTTTATGCAGATTTTAAGTAGACATCTCGTAGGAGGTCAACGCTTTTTGCGAATTTAAGCAGTGCTGTCAGCTCCATTCCTGAGATGTCTCCCAATCCTCCAAATCCTCCTCTAAGCATTTTAAGTTTTTGATAACACAGGACATACTCGTATACAAAGGAGATGCTCTAGAATTTCCCTTACTCCAACCTCCCTACATTTTCTACATTCCTGATTGTCTGTAATGTCCATCTTGTGTGCATGGGCCGCCAGTAAATTATGGCCTGTCGTTGTACCTATGATAGTTCTACAGTCTTTTCGTGAGAGCGCGAGTATAAATCGCCTTTGTTTCCTATCGTTGACCTCGCACATAATTTTTGCAACTTTGCAGGTGTTTAAACTGTGCCACTTTGCTTCCACCTGCCTACTCATGTCTCCGTCCGTTTCATTGAATAGTTCTTTAAGGGATTTCTGTATGTCGTTTTCTTGTTCAAGTGGTAAATAGACAGGGTCTTTTGCAATCTCATCTGCTATTTCATTCCCTTCTAAGCCCTTATGACCTGGTACCCAATAGATATGCAGTCTTCTATTTGCGACTAGCCTTTCTATGGCTTCCCTGCTCTCTAGGACATTTTTGGATTTTATACTATTGAGTTAATCACCTTTATCGCTGCCTGGCTGTCCACGTATATGTTTATTTTTGAGTCCTTTCCTGTCTTGGTGTAGACTAGCTCTGCGGCTTTCCTGACAGCGAAGACTTCCGCTTGAAAGACACTGCTCTGGTCAGGCAACTTTATAGGCTGCCTATTCCCAACTCTGAGAAGCAGATGCCCGCTCCCACACCCTCCATAGTTTTATAGCCGTCTGTGTAAAAGTTAAAGGTCCTTCGGCTGGGCCTCATGCCCTTACGCCACCCCGTATTTATATAGTTGATACATAATTATTTACTTATATGCTTAATGAAATAAACACAATTCGTATTCCTTTCCATTATTTTACCCATTACTTACTCAATGCATATTCGGGTGTTGTCAGATGTACTTAAAATCTTATTATAATTTAAGTCGAGCTCAATGTCGAAGGCGGACGATTCGGAGTTGGATGTGAAGTCATGTTAAGAAAATTTTAGTGGTGGGTCGGAATTGAAAACATTATTTGACGACTGCTTCTTCCTGATGTCAGGAGTAATTAATAAGAATAATTAAAACATTGTTCGTCGATTCTCGACCTCCGGTTGAAATTCATAATTAAAACATTTATCAAAAATATTATATATATTTAATAAAAATATATACAAGATGCATTCACAGGACTCAAAAATAGGTAATTCTAGGGAGGCCTTCTATTGGCAATTTACTGTCAATGACTCCCCGTGTTCACCTGATTTGGCACCGTGTTTCTTTTACCTTTTGGGAAAATTTTTTTTCCGATAAAAGGAAGGACTGAAGGACATACCTGCCGACGAACCAAAATACTCATACGACACACCTTTAAACCGTGCAAATCGCTGTATTGAGTCGGGTGGGAACTATTTTGGATAAATTAAATCGGTTTTACCAAAACGATTCCTGTCGTTCTTATTTTAAAAAGTCCTGCCTAATTTGGAATCAACCCTATTTGCCCACCTTCATGGAGGAATTTGAATTTGCGTTCACAAATGTGTTATGAACAAAATAAAGTTCAATATGAAGCTGTTTATAGTTAGGTTTATGTGATGGATACATCCATTTAAGCCTAAAGCTAAACCTAACTATAAATATATAGCCTAACTATATATATATACCCAACTATATATATACCTAACTATATAGGCCAGCAGACTCGCTTACGCCATGTGGAAGCCTATTGTGTCACCACAACTTAGGGTATAAACAGACACTTCCCGAGAAATTTTATGGTCAGCACCAACATTGTCTGTTGTTTAACTCACACCCCCACTCTTAATTGGAAATATGCCCTTCGCTCCTGCAGCTCTACCGTATATCATAGTCTGTCCATAGCTTCTTCGGCCTGCTTTTGTAGCCTCTAATAGAAGCGGCAACATCTGTCACAGAATTAGAAACTCGTATTCCTCAATTAGATATGCATCTGCCTCCCGCATGCCATCGCTGTCTATTGTCAAGCGCCGCAATGTTCTTTTTGCCGCCGCCACAACTATTTCACATCCACGTAATTGCCACATAAATAATGCACATTTTCGAGTACGAATGCGCTTTGCAACTCGCAGAGTGCGCACTGCGTTGCAAAATAGAACTCGTTCGCAATGCGCGTGCGCATAAGCCTGGCCCCAATTGCCACAGCGACGGCGGCGGCAGCAGCTCCGAATTTGGATGAACGAATGCTCGCTCGTACGTAATTATTTTGTTATTATTTGTCAGTGGAGCAGCAAAAGAAACCTCCAATTTTCGACAACAAACACAACAGTGGAAAAGGGGCCTCGCCTGTAAACAGCCACAAAAACAACAACAAAAGTGGGCAATGCCTTGCGCCCATACGCCTCGCATAGTGAGCATAACCCCAGCGCAGCGTTTGTTGCACAGGCTTGGCTCAGCAATGCCTGACGCTGGAATTTCCAAGCAGTTTCGGTTGTTTTTGATTAATTTTTTTATGATTTTGTTATGTTGCTGTTTCTGGTGTTGTCAGTGTGAGTGTTGCTTTTGTTGATGTTGTCAATGCTCATCACCGGCGCAGCTGCCGCTGTCATTGTTGATTTTTGCCAACTCGTTGTAACAACTCCACCCGCCGAAAGTTGTCACTATGCCGTGAGTTCGCTCAGCTCCAGTTCGGTTCAGAGCAGCTGAGCATTCCATTCAGGCATGTCAAAATCCCAAATTGGTAGCTTGACTCTGGTCTCTGGCGCTGATTATGCTCAAAGTTCGTGCCTGACATGCATGTTGCGGAAAGATACACGCCGTAAAATTTTTATTTATTTTTATGCCCTGTTAATTGGGCTCTTCTCTGATTTCTCGTGGTGCTAATTTATGCCATTCATTAAGTCGTTTCTGCCACTTTTTTGTGTGCTCGCTGTATTTTAATTCAATTTCGAGGCTCGCGACTCCGCCCGTTGCGACTGCAGGGCCCGATTCTATGGTAACGAGCCACCATTCACTTTTAATGGATGCCTGAAGTGGTGATATCTTCATTTACAACTTTTCTTACACACGAAATTGTGGGTCATTCATTAAATTGAAATGGTTCCGCAAAGCAGCAGTCATCGTTAATTTAGCAGTTAACCCCTGACTTGGCGGCAGCAGCAGCGACTTCCAAGAATGGAGATTCATTGATGTTCAGATGAAGTAAAGTGAATTCTTGTACAATATGTTTCGAGGGGGCGACTCCAAGTCTCCAAGATGTTGTGAGTCAGAATCAAGCTACCTGTGCGTAGTTGGCTCACAACAACTTCTACTGGGTTCAATACTTTACTATTTTATGGTTTTCTATTGCAGTTTGGCAACATTCAAAACTCTTTTCTAGCAATATACGGTTAGGTTAGGTTAAACTGGCTGGCCGTGAAGGTCACACATAGACCTGCAAGGTCCTTTGCGGTGCCAGATGGATATCCGTTTGAGAGCTGTGGTATAAATCGTTGAACAGAAAGACGCTCCTAGCAAATCTTAAGAACGAAACTGTCCCTAGTGGTGCGACCTCTTCTAGTCTTTCAAATCAAAGGGCTCCCAGATGTGTTGGGCGCGTTTTCGAAATGGCGGGGCATAGGCATAGAAGATGCTCCCTAGATTCCCTTGTGCCCTGCTCCCCACATTTCCTGCATTCATTGTTGTTTGTGAGTCCCATCCTTTTAGCGTGTACCACCGTTAGACAATGACCTGTGAATATTTCTACTACAGTTATGCAATCCTTCCTCGGAAGTGCCAGTATACACATGAGCTTTGCAATTTTACTTGTGATAGTACTCCATTTTTCTTCCACCTTCCTCTTCATGTCATCTTCAATGCGGCTATTGATCATTTGTAGAGTCATCAGTTAGTTACTTATTTGCTCATTTGGTAGTAAGATTCGCAATAGCATCCACACTCTCGTCTCCTTCTATGTTCTTGTGCCCTGGCACCCAGTAGATATGCATCTTCCAGATGGTGGCCAGTCTATCCATTGCTGCCTTGCATTGCGGAACATTTCAGGAAGATGCACAGTATGAAGTTATACCTTTGATCGCAGCTTGGCTATATATGTAGAAGCTTATTGTGGAGTTCGTAGTTTTTGCTATGCAGGCGAGCTCTGCGGTTTTCCATGCTGCAAAAACTTCCGCTTGAAAAATACTGCAGTAGTCAAGTAGTCTGATATCTAGTTCGGAGCAGGATACACCTGCCTCAACACCGTCCTCCATTTTCGAGCCGTCCGTGAATAGGTTGACTGTTTCGCATTCATGACTGTATACGCCATCCTTCCTTCTCAATAGTTGTTTTTGTTTGTTTTCGCAGGCTAGAATAGGAGTCACATAATCCGTGTTGACCGTGAGACTTCGACCTACAGAGCTATGACCGAAATGTACGGACAAGTCTTGAAACATTTAGATGAGGAATAACGCTGGTTCCATAGCTTAACTTAGTGTACTCGAAGCTTAGCAAATGAATGAAAGGCACGAGTAACAAAATACTTAGTTGCAAACGCAGCAAGGTCGGGAATTGAAAGTCTTCAGTAAGAAACACAGAATTATTTTTCTCAGTTCCTTCTGAATCAACCACCACAATCCATTTCTTCTTTTCTAATATATATTCACCCGTATTGGAAGTATTCTTCTTGATTGATTTTTCCCTCGTATTTCAAAGAAATTATTCATAATAAACTGAATATTGGCATTGTAAATCTAGGGGAAGCATATTCAAATGCGACGGATATTGTTATAGCCTAAAAATGCATTTTTCTTGGGTGAGAACAAGCAATCAGCCTCATCATGAATAGTCGCTGGAAGACTACTGATGATGAGGCTGATTCCGTGTTCTCACCCAACAAAAGTGCATTTTTGGGCTATTACAATATCTTTAACTTTATTTCTATGAGTGGACAAAGGACCAGAGATTTGGTGATATCACAATGGATCTTCTTGATGAACCTTACAGATTAAGACCTAATGGAATCACACCTTTAAGACTGCTTCTCTTACTTAACCGAATCCAATTCCTTTTTTTTCAATGTGTATTGATTGCTTCCATTTTATTGAAAAGAATTTCCCACGTAGAATACTTCGTAAAAGAAAATGTTTCAGTTAAAGATTCTATGCAGAAATCAGAGACTATAACTCAAAGAATATTGCTGAAGAATACTCACTGAAAATACTCTGTTTGCTGCACTTATTTACATATCAAAAGCAACTTTTATATGGGGAGTTATTCGATCTATAGATAATATACCTGCAATACACATTTTCTTTCTATTTATTTACATTCATGGCTTAGTATTCATGCTTTCTGGATTCAAGATTTCTGGTTATTCATGCCATAATACGAGGAAATGACAACACTACTGCTCTGCTCAGCAGAGCACACAAACTGAACCCAACTCACCTTGAATATTCTCTTAATCATTCTTCAGCATCTTCAAATATCTTCAAATCAAATCATCTGTATCGAAATTCATGTTACTTGATCATTAATTAACCAACCCATTCGTCTTCAGTCAATGCTGTTACTCGACCAACCGGCATCTCGGACCTTGGCCTCTTTTCTAGCATCGTCGGGGACAAGTTTTGTGATTTTAAACTATATTTATAATTGAAGTTGTTAACGTTGTTAATGTTGTTAACGTAGGAAATATGTCACCCTTATGTTAATCAGCAAAAGACTAAAAGCAGTAAATTATTATTCAGTGATCTGATCGGATGTTTGTATTCCAGTAATCGAACTGAACGGAATTCCATATTACAAAATTCATGAGATGAAAACCAGAAATTCAATTCCATGGTTACTCAGTCGCGATTACTTGGTGGCCAGAAATGAAATAGACTGCGGACAAAACTCACGCTAAAGAAAATATTTGGAGTAGCCCATGAGGGGACCACATGAGAGTATCCTCTATCGAACAATTGCTTGAACGCCTCCCACTACAGATGTCAGGCAAAAGAGCGCCTTGTCCAACCACTGCTGAACTGTCAACGATAGGAGTTTTACAACCAGGAAATTTCACTCAACATTTCAGCATTTTGAAAATCCTTCAGAATGGTCTCTAAAATATAAAAAACTTACTGATCTGTCCAGAAGCTTTAGTGTCTTCGTATCTGATCCCTAGTCCTGGAGAGATACTGAATCTGCAACTGCGATCACACTACTATTTGCATTGAACAGTTCAACTGGACACCCGGCAGTATACTGATGCTTAATGATTTCAATTTCGAAAGATCAACTAATTTGGGTGTTGTGTCCCACCTGTGTATGAACCTCTGTAAATCCATATCAGCAAGACGAAAGATTGCTCAAACAAACATCAAGTTCCGCTATTTTTGGATAATTTTCTATCATTCTGGGGCAATCATGAGTGTGAACAATCTAAAAGATTCATTAAAATAAAGTGTGGTGCTATTAAGAAACTGCTCTAAAGAAATCCTTAACGTTCGAGTTACTCAACTGGACATTGTACCTCAAATATCAGTGGAAAAAGCTGGGTGAATCTCAGAGTGATACCTGTGGAATGTGTCAGAATATACCTTGAAAGTATCTAAGCAAGTGCTAGCTAAGTTTGCAGCCTGTAGAACCAGAGTACTCCATATGGGAGTGGTGTTCTGTGATAGTCTGATACGAGTATATAGAGGGCTGTATCCAGAACAGTGTTGAAATATATAAAGAGCTTTAATCTGATACCTGGGTATTAAGACGTGGCTACATTCCATTATAAATGATATTGAATTCGTATCATAATATAATATAAGAGGGAAATTTTCGTTCTTCTTATGTAGGGTATCTACAACTTCCTCAGAGCTTTATATAGCTTCTCTATTATACAAAACAGACCCTAACACACAAATATTAGTGATATCATCATTGCTTCCTCATAACTGTATAAAACTTTAATTCAATCTCTACTCCATGACACAAAATAGACCCTAACACACTTTAAAGTCAGTGATATCATCATTGCTTCATTTGGTATATTTTTGACTAAGACCCCGTCTTTACTCCTAAGCAATTTGAAACACTTGACCCGAAACTGCCCCATTTATTACAGAGCTTGACTCATTTTCCGTCTCATTTGTTGCTTCTATTGAAAATATTATTTGCAATTTTCTTTGCTTTTCTTTCACTTTCATAATGTTTTCATGAATTAATTTTGCCCTTATCTACACCAACCTTCCCCTCCCATTCTTTCGACTATTGTTCGTTGCATTATTGATTATTGCACAGTTTTTGTTTGTGTTTCTGCTTCGTTATTGGTTTTCTTCTGTTCGTTTTTTGTTGGAGTCCGCTTTGTTGCTTAAATCTCGTTTTATAATTCCATAAATTCTACGAGGCAATTAAGTGTTCTTCGTTACCGCAAAACTGTTTCTTTGTGTGCAATTGTCCCAGTGATGGAGCCATAATTCTAGAATTACAAGAGTCGAATGAAAATGAAGAGAGGAATATGGAGCTGGGGCTGTTTATAAATGCCAACGTCAACTAAATATGAATATACAAAATGTTGGTTTATCTGATGGTGAAATAAACTATCGATAATAGTCCCCTGTTCCATGTGTGACTAAGATTTTATGTTTTATTCGATATCTTCACAAACCTATTTATAGCTGAGACTCCAATTTATTGCTGAGGCTCACATTCAGTGCTGAGGCTCCAATTTGTTGCTGAGGCTCCAATTCATTGCTGAGGCTCCCATTCATTGCGGATGCTCCAATTCATTGCTGAGGCTCCCATTCATTGCGGATGCTCCAATTCATTGCGGAGGTTCCAATTCATTGCTGAGGATCCAATCTTGCTGGGGCTCCGTCCTTCTCAAGGCCAGCTTAAGGATTTAGATAGGTCGTCTTTGAGCTGGGAAGTATTTGCGGATTTCTGAGTATATATCATCGAACTATCTATAAGGAAATTTCACCCATAACCAAGGAAAATTTACTTTAGCGCTTCAGAGCATCCCAAGTCCTCCTTAGGCCTTAACAAAAGGATTACTATTCTCTGCTATATCGTTCATTAGTGGTATATATATTTATGTATATATACTAATATTACTCTTCTGAGGGACTTCAATCCTAAACGAGGTATAGAGCTAATTAACATGCCTCGGAGTAAATTGAGAATCATCACAGGCGTTTGAACCGGACACTGGAGACTCAACTATCATATGAAAAAATTGGGTCTAACTTCTGAGGGGAAAGTGATGAATTCTTACGGCAGCTGATCACAGATTGCGGACATTTGGTTAACAAGTTACCTAACACTGAAATATTTAAAAAAGCCCCGTAGAGGTGTGATGAACCATGCTTTGAGAAGGATTATTTTCGATCGATGATGGTAGTTATCATCACAATACATCTTTCAGATCGCAGTGTATAACACCCTTAAATATGGTAGTTATCATAGGAGCGCCGCAGTTCTCTGCTCTTTAACAACTAAAATATTATTTTTAAAATTATAAATAAATTAAAATAAGTACAAACACGTCGAGAACGTAGAGAATACCAGTGCAATTTTCTGCTACATACCCAGAAATAAGCCATTTGCATCCAACACCGGTGTCCGATGAAAAATGATACCAAATTTATAGCTCAGGGTCTTCCAGAAGTTCCTAACAAAACACTTTTCTCAATGTGATTGCGCCTAATGTCCAAGGTGATATCCGTTTTCCTCGTTATACTACCAGGGAAGATTAGTTTCTTCCTTTATACACACTGGGAATGAGAGGAAACTACTTTCCTAACTTATATAATAGGAAAAATCCGCGTCATTATTAATTGAGTTTGATGGATTGAGGAAGTACTCTTCCCTATACTATTCCACCATTGAAAATTGAAAAGGTTTATATTTCCTTTCTGATGTGCTTAACTTCATGTCCAAATCGCACTTACTACTGCCCACGTTTAACCTTATACCCCACTCACCTGAAGTCCACAACTGCCTCCATCACTGACCCCCGAGCGCACAAACAGCGCGCAAATTGAATACCTGGTTGTCATACTCGTTGAAAATTATCTTAAGCCCTCCTCCACTTGCCTGGCATGTGAGGCCTTTCTGGGCAATTATGTGATTTTCTTGGACACCGCCATTAAACCATGAAATTCCAAAGGTATGCAAAGTCACATGCATGAAAATGAAAACAGTTCCGCCTTTGCTGTTCGCAAGAAACGCACATTTTCTTATAAAATACAAAAAAGAAAAAAAAATTTAAAAATAAAAATAATTGAAAAAAAATATTGAAATATTTAAATCAATTTTAAAAAATAAAAAAACTTCAATAAATATAATTTATAAATAAAGTTTCCATTAATAAGAAAGTGATCTCCATAAATAAAAAACAAGCTGATTGTTTGAAAGCTTGCATAAGCTGCAGCACTCTACAACCAGCAGCTTTCAGTGCGCGCTGAGTAAAGTTGCAAGTTTTCACACTTGAATGTGAATTTGTCAGAGCCTTTTTTTATCAATCTTGCCGCTTATCACCAGAAAGTCATAACAATAATAAAAAAATTATACAAAATACACAAAAGAATTTCTGTTTAAGTTAACGTAATTAAAGAAAAGAGCTTTGCCGTGTGCGTATTTACGGACGGGCGCACAAGCGGACTAGTAGCAAAATACGCCGGGCGTCGTACACAACTCCGGGAGATAATTTCTACTGAGGCTGAGTGACTTCATTGTGTTGTTGTTACCGTTTTGTTGTTGTTGTTGTTGTTATTGGTGCTGTTATTGTTTTTTCAATTCAATTATCGCGTGTGTTCCGTGAGTGGAAAGTCGCCGGCAGCAATCGCCCGCGTTTGGTATCAAGACGGTTTTGACCAGTGATAAACAAATCTTGCATGAACTGCAAATATTCACGTAATCTGCGTGCCTCGAGTACCCTCAGCTGTACTACGTGATTAGTGAGCAAATCCACACATACACAAGTCGCACTCACACACACCCACGCACGCAAGTGAAGCGCATGTTAAGAAAGAAAAGCGCAGATTCTCGCATTCTACAATTGGGTAATGACTGCGCTCGGTTGCAAGCGAAGCGAAATGAAATGGAAATGAAACACACAATTTTCCGACATTTCTTCCGACAGGTGTTGCGTAATTATTATCTTCCCAGTGTGCCACTGTACTAGGGATCCGTCCGTCCGTGTTACTGTCAAAAACCAAAACACCCATGGCATAGAGAGAGCGAAAGAGACAGCATGACGGGGATTGAAAATACATATGTACTTAGAGTTTTAGCAGAGAATACAGAGAAATGACTCTTGTTTTGCTCACACTTACACATATGCAAAACTGTAGTAACGTGGATGATTTTCTTCAGAACCAATGATAAACAAACCTATCCATAACCGATGATAAAGACATTTTTTTACGTTTGAAAATTTGACGTTTAAGTATCGTTCTCTGTGTTCTCTGGTTTTTGTTTGACACTAATGAAGGGCGGGAAATATGGAGCTAGGGATGCTATCACTGTTAGACAGGACTCATGTTTGTTAGTGGAGTCCTCACTAAATGGAGTTTCATATTTCAAGCAATTATTAGATAAAACCGATCTAGAATTTCCCAGCGTCAAAAATTAGCATAGAAATGCAGAGAAACACTTTATACGAGTATACAGAGAATAACTTAATTTAAACCTTGATACTCGTAGCTTACCCTCAAACTGAAAGAACTTCGTATGAGGAAACGTAGTACCAAATATTTTACAAAAATGGCAAATTCAGACAAACAAATTTAAATAAATAATAATTAGCAGCCTCCTCTGACAAAACTAGACTCACACTCGGAGGGTCGCAGGTTCAAATCCTGCCCCGGGCTAGGTCTCAAAAATGCTTCTTTCTGAAATAATCTTTTCTCTTCGAGTCGAAGACCTCAGTAGCTAGTACTCATTCCCCAACTCCCCTTGGAATCACAATCAATTATGCTGAATAGATATAATAATAATAATAATAAATAAATTATTTTAAATAAAAGGCGGCCCCAAAACTTCTCATTCTTTTACTAAAACACCATCTCACACACTGTGGACCCATCTAGAATGTTGATATTAGATATTAGTACTGAGTATATGTCTGCATCTTGGTACTGAGTCCTGGGTAAATACCTCCCTAAAACGCCAAAACCGGTTTTTCTAGTACTGTTAAGCAGAAATTAGAACAAAGTTCGGAGCAGAGATTTAGAAATTTAGCTGCTAGACTCCCTCTTGTAAGTTTTGTTCTGCTTCTTTTCACCATAAATTTAAAGTCCTATTCTTCCGTAAATGAAAATACTTTTCAATTTAATTATACAATTTTTACCCATGCGTGTGAATTAGTGTTTTTTTAAATAAATTGTAATCAATCAAGCGAAATCAATCAGAAGATTACTATTTAGTATTTTATTTTATTTGTTTTTGTTTTTATGTTTTTAATCAAACGGAGCAAAGTGAGTTCATAATCCAACATTTTATCTTTTGGCGGTGATTATTATTCATTTGAATTTACGCCCATATTCTGAGGAGCCCCTGCGAGCACTTTTGGGTAACCAGGGTCTGAGCTACTTCATATGAACACTCCAGCTAGAGTTCAAACAGACGAGCATCTATAGAGATCCTCATATATAACAGCTGAATGCATTGATTGGGCGTGCGGGTTCGATGGTTTTAGGGCTTTTTTGGATTTATAAAAACCGGTGTAGTGAATAGTATATACAATATAAGTGTACGCACGACCTAATCTTAGATTGAGGATGTATGTATATAGAATATTTTTATTTTGAAAGAAAATATCAAAACTGTGTGTCTATTTATCTGTATTGTTATCACTTGTCTCTTACTACCTCTCTGCCTCCATTTCTTTCACTATATCCCTCTATCTCTCTCTTAATGTATCTCACTCACTTTATCTCACTCTATCTTACACAGTCACTCCATTTACCACACTCTAACGCACTCTCTGTCCCTCTGTCTTTCTACTTATCTCAATTTACCTCAATTGCTCTAACAGACTCTTAACTCTCTCTAAATCTGACACTATCTGACGCACTGTTACTCACTTTCACTCACTCTCACTTTCTCTCAATCTTAATAATAATAATAATAATAATAATAATGTGTGATTTAGAGGTAAAACGGGTACTGCGACCAAAAAGATCTCTTATTATACCGCCCTCTATTATTAAGAGTATCCCTATAAATTCTCATCCAGCCCCGTTGCCCTCAGAAATTGTCGCATTTTTTTCACTCCCTATTTCTCTGTCGCTCTCTCTCTATATATTTATCTCTCTCTATCTCGTCACTCTAATACACTCTAACACACTATAACGCACTGTAACTTTCTCTCACCCACACTCACTTTGTTTCAATCTTTCACTGCCTGTCCCTCTGTCGCTCTTTATCTTTATCCTTCTCTATCTCATCACTCTAACACATTTCAAAACATGCACACTCACTATCTCTCATTGTCTCTCACTCTCCGTCACTTTGTCGCTTTCTCACTTTTTTCTCTCTCACTCTCCGTCTCTTTGTCACTTTCTCTCTTTATTTTTCGCTTTGTTCTTTTCTCGCTCTCTTTCTCTATCATTCTCCTTCCCTTTTTGTCCCTCTCTTTCCGTCTCTTTCTCTATCTATATCTCTCTTTCGATTTATCTCTTTCTCTTTATCTCTGTGTCCCTTTATCTCCTTCTATCTTTATCTCTTTCTCTATTTGTCTCTTTATATCATTCTTTCCTTATCTCTTTCTCTTTTATCTTATTCTTTATTTATCTCTTTCTTTAATTCTCTCTTTATATCTTTCTATCTTTATCGCTTTCTCTGTTTCTATTTTTATCTGTTTCTCTTTTTATATCTTTATATCTTTATCTCTTTCTATCTTTATCTCTTTCACTATTTCCCCCTTTATCTCTTTCTCTCTTTATCTCTTTATCTTTTTCTCTTTTTATCTCTTTCTCTCTTCCTCTCTTTCTATCGTACTCTCTTTATCTGTTTATCTCTGTCTGTTTATATTTCTTTATTTCTCTATGTCTCTCTCGTTCTCTCTATTTGGCTCTCTCTCCCTTTCTTTTTCTCTCTCTATTTCTCTCTCTTTCTATCTTTCTCTCTCTTTCTCTCTCTTTCTGTCTCTTTCTCTCTCTCTTTCTCTCTCTTTCTCTCTATTTCTATCTTTCTCTCTCTCTTTCTCTCTACATTACTATCTTTCTCTCTCTCTCTCTTTCTCTCTCTATTCCTATCTCTCTCTTTCTCTATATTCCTATTTCCCTGTTTCTCTCTATATTCCTATCTCTGTCTCTTTCTCTCTATATTCCTATCTTTCTCTCTCTCTCTTGCTCTCTATATTCCTATCTCTCTCTTTCTCTATATTCCTATCTCCCTCTTTCTCTCTATATTCCTATCTCTCTCTCTTTCTCTTTTTCCCTCTCTGTCGCTCTGATATTTTTTTCACTGTCTCTATTGCTCTTTTCCCTTCTCTCTCGCTTCATCTTTCTATCTCTCTTTCGCTTCATCTGTCTATCTCTCTCTCTCTCTCTCTCCCTCTCTATCATATGCACTTGTTGTCATGGATAAGATAATTTTCCCTCTTTACAGTTTCAATTATATTCATAACAGATTTCATACCACTTTCTTTTGAGTTCTCTGCTCTTCAGAGTAAGCATGCAATCACACATTACTGCCCCGCCCCACCTTGTAGTATAAAATAAGCATATACAATAAAACGAAGTAATTGTGGGCAGAATGCCACAGCAACAGAAATTCTAACCTTGCAGCCCGCTTATCACGCCAAGTAAATAAATAATAAAAATATTTATGTTTATAATTTAAAATGCAAACACAAGAACGCGTTCAGAGAGAAGTTGCGTCATTAAGAGAAGGGTTTAAATCACAGCCCATTGCGACATTCGGTTGAATTGTGAAACATTGAACAAACAACAATAAGAACTGCAGTAGACGAAAGAGTCAGATTCTCGCTCCAACGATTAGAATCGCTGTTATTGGTGTTCAAGGAACTCATTCTGACCACATTGAAAATTCGAGTTAAAATTAGGACTAAATAAATTAAATACTTTTCAACTCCCCAATCTGTAAAAATGAATAATAATACTTGCAAATAAAAAACTAAGAAACAAAACTAAAGCAACGAATACTCGTATACGTGTCTATAACTTGAGTTTGTATCATAAGTTTTAATTTCCCGGATCTCATGCGTAGACTTAGAAATAGAGTAGGCCGGAAAACTGCCGTGGAAGGAGGTCTCCAAGCACTGAGGCCTTGATAGTCATAGTATCTAAACGTAGACTTAGTTAAAAGTGTTTATAACTGTTCGAAGCCCTCACTACACGGTGCTTGTGTATTCTAGTGACTTAATTGACACGCCTTGCCGGCTTAATATACATCTGTTCAAATTTCATTGGTCGAGAGGAATTAAGCGGGTTGTCCTCAGGGTAATGATATGCGAAATACATTCCTATAGTGGAACCATAGCCTATACTCTATCGAGACGTTAGTTAGAAATCAGGAACAAATTTGAGCCTGAAATAAGCCTATTCAGTCCTATTCTAAATCAAAACTCCGCAATGTGTTCCTCTTCGCATTTATCCAGAATAATGCTGTTTGTTTCCTGAGCGCCCCTATTACAATTACATACCCCGGACATCCATATCAGATTAGATTTGTGAGATATAGAGAATTTCCCATTTTCACTGCTGCGATCCAATTTTTTTCAAGTACAATCTAAAATCTGATATGGGACTGATTTGGAATCAGCTTTAGAAAGTTTCCTAGAAACAGTTTTCGGTTACTCTGGAGATAATCTTCAGATCTTTGCTGATAGGGTTATCGGCCACAAGCGAATAGTAAAGTAAGAGAATAATGTGTAATATTGAGAGTTATAATATAATAATAGTAATATTATATAATAAATAATAATATATAATATTAATTGAACATTGAAGTAGTAAATGTGAATGTAGGGGTTTCTGAAGTGGGGTCAGTTGTAATTATTGATGAGTTTAGTTCCATTGTAAGAAATCAAAAATGTTATACAGAACGTATTACTAAAAATTGGTGTGGATATTGGCTGATATAGTTCTAGGTTTCCATATATATATTTTTAAGAACAAATAATATATATGGAGGATATTATATCAGGAGGTAAAAGTATCTAAGACCCATAATTACCAAATTGTATACTCACCATTTGGATGTTACGTATATATATAGAATTCCAAACCAATATCACTTTTTAAGATATGAGAGACTTCGAGAAAGTGGATTTATATTGAAGATTATTAATCAGAGTGTTTTGTTCTGTGAGTGTTCAAACCAAATACACCATATTAGGAATACGCGACAATCACCCCTCCTGTACTAAAACGTGGTTCAAACTCAATCACATTTCAGCCCAATATATATTTTATTCTAACGGTAAAGAAGCTAGGCGTGGGGTCCCGGGTACGAATACTGCCCAGGACATGATCTCGAAAAATCTTCCTTCTAAATTTCTCTGTGAGTTGAAGGCGTTATTTCCTAGTTCTCACTCTCACGAAGATATGTTGAAGATATGTTTCATTATAGTGTGAGGTGAAATAGATACAAAATAAATAATTAAATATAAATTAATAAATAAATAAAAACTAAATAAAAGTTAATAAAAAATAAACAATTATTTTATATAAAAATTAAGAAGTAAATCAAAAGTAAAAAATAAATAAAAAAATTAAAAAGATAAATTAAAAAACTAAATAAATAAATAAATAAAAACAAAAAGATAAATAAGAACTAAATGAAAAGTGAAAACTAAATAATAAATAAAAATTATGTAAATAAATAAGAGCGAAAAATTTAAAAAAAAATAAATCAATAAATAAAAGCAAAAACTAAATAAAGCCTAAAAAATAAATAAAAATAAAAATATAAATTAAGTTAAAAATAATAAGTAAATAAATTTTAAATAATAAATTAGATAAAAAATTAATTTTAAAAAATTTTATTATTGTATATAAAAATTGATAAGTAAATCAAAACTAAGCAAAGAAATTAAAACTAAAAAAATAAAAGCAAAAAAATAAATAAAAACTAAATAAACAAATAAAAATTAAATAAAGAAATTAAAACTAAATAAATAAATAAAAACTAAATAAAGAAAATAAATCTAAATAAATAAAAGCAAAAAAATAAATAAAAACTAAAGAAATAAATAAAAACCTAAATAAAAAATAAAAGCAAAAAAATAAATAAAAACTAAATAAATAAATAAAAACTAAATAAAGAAATTAAAACTAAATAAATAAATAAAAACTAAATAAAGAAAATAAATCTAAATAAATAAAAGCAAAAAATAATTAAAGACTAAATAAATAAATAAAAACCTATATGAAAAATAAAAACTAAATAAATAAAAGCCAAAAAATAAATAAAAACTAAAGAAATAAATAAAAACCTAAATAAAAAATAAAAACTAAATAAAAACTAAATAAAAAATTAATAAAAAATAAATAATTATTGTATATAAAAATTGATAAGTAAATCAAAACTAAGCAAAGAAATTAAAACTAAAAAAATAAAAGCAAAAAATAAATAAAAACTAAATAAATAAATAAAAATTAAATAAAGAAATTAAAACTAAATAAATAAATAAAAACTAAATAAAGAAAATAAATCTAAATAAATAAAAGCAAACAAATAATTAAAGACTAAATAAATAAATAAAAACTTAAATAAAAAATAAAAGCAAAAAAATAAATAAAAACTAAATAAATAAATAAAAATTAAATAAAGAAATTAAAACTAAATAAATAAATAAAAACTAAATAAAGAAAATAAATCTAAATAAATAAAAGCAAACAAATAATTAAAGACTAAATAAATAAATAAAAACTTAAATAAAAAATAAAAGCAAAAAAATAAATAAAAACTAAATAAATAAATAAAAATTAAATAAAGAAATTAAAACTAAATAAATAAATAAAAACTAAATAAAGAAAATAAATCTAAATAAATAAAAGCAAAAAAATAATTAAAGACTAAATAAATAAATAAAAACTAAATAAAGAAAATAAATCTAAATAAATAAAAGCAAAAAAATAATTAAAGACTAAATAAATAAATAAAAACCTAAATAAAAAATAAAAACTAAATAAAAACTAAATAAAAAATTAATAAAAAATAAATAATTATTGTATATAAAAATTGATAAGTAAATCAAAATAAAATAAAGATATAAAAACTAAATAATTAAATAAGAGCAAAAAATAAAAAAAAACTAAAAGAAAAAAAACCGAAATAAGTAAATAAAAACTAAATAAAGAAATAAATAAAAGCAAAAAAATAAGTAAATAAAAACTAAAAAAACGAATTTAAACTAAAAAGTAACTAATAAATAAAAACTAACTAAATAAATAAATAAAAACTAAATAAATAAATAAAAATTAAATAAATAAATAAAATAAAATAAATAAATAAAAATTAAATAAAAAAATAAATAAGTAAATAAATACTAAAAAAATTAAAAAATAAATTAAAACTAAAAAACTAAATAAATAAATAAAAACCTAAATAAATAAAAATTAAATAAATAAATAAAATAAAATAAATAAATAAAAATTAAATAAAAAAATAAATTAAAATAAATGCAAAAACTAAACAATTAAAAATCTAAAAAAAAAATTAAAACTAAAAAACTAAGTAAATAAGTAAATAAAAATATTCTTAGCCAGGTTGGTCCAAGAAGTGACAAATTACAGCGATATAATACCTGGTAACATATTAAAGATATTTCCAACGCCAATACGCTCTTCAAGTCTGACTCCGTTGCTCTGCGCCTGATGCACCTTAAATAGGACGATTCCTGCATTCTAATATACCAATCAATTCTGTCAGTTGGGGAAAAGTTGAAATAATTTATAAATATATATCCACTGTTATATGAAGTCAACCGAATATAAGAAGAATATCCCATTGCTAATTATCTCCAGCATAGTTTTTAAAGCTTTGGTGCCTGTTTCGAATCTTTGCTCTTGTTAAAGCGTACAGAACAGATTATGTGTATGCATTTATGTGTGGTATCCAATGTCCTCATTCGAGTGCCATTAAAGAGTCTTCCTTTCAGAGAATATATTTCTTCGTCTATATATAAATTAGGTTTCATTTATTCTCTTTGTTCAAGTGTCTTCTTCCGCACCTCTTTTACAAGTGAATACCTGAACTTGCTAATTCTACCTTCGGCGCTTCCACTCACAATTATGCAGTCTAACTTATACCAAAGACAATATATGTACGTTAATACTCTTTGCTTATACCAACTATTTTGCTATGTTTGAGGTCTGGAAAGTTTGATGCAACCATTTGCGGAAAATTTGAATTGAGTTTATTCACTTGACTATTTAGGAAGTCCTTTTCTCGAGAGTGTAGGGCATATCTCTAGTTTAGAACTTTCAGACCTACCCAAATTTGTTAACAACTCCGGCTAATTGTAAATGTTACAAAAGTATATTACCATTTTTTAGGCACGCGAGGAGATTTGCTAATTGAGGAGACTCGAGATCCCCAGCCAATTTACCTACCTACCTATTCACTGGATTTAGATAGTTTGAGAGAGGGAGGACTATAATATTCCCAAAATCTTTGGCTCTTACACCACCTTTTATTCCATAGTTGCTTGCATAGCATTTTACAGTTACACCCCCTACTCTGGTGTGGTCTTTCCAAGCACTTATGCTGAGTTATTTTATTAGTAGTTGATTTCCGTACTAAATTGGTCGTGAGAGCGATTGAGAATCAACTTGTCCCCCGTAGAAACGATTTGACTGCTTCGTAGGTCGGTGGGAAGTCATCATTCTGAATAGAGGATTAGTACAGATAAGTGGAATAGTAGTGAATCATTAGAAGTAAATCATTAGTATTAGATCATTAGTAGTAGATCATTTTTAGTAGATCATTAGTATTAGGTCGGTCATTAGTATTAGATCATTAGTATTAGATCATTAGTATTAGATCATTAGTATTAGATCATTAGTATTAGATCATTAGTATTAGATCATTAGTAGTAGATCATTAGTAGTAGATCATTAGTATTAGATCATTAGTAGTAGATCATAAGTAGTAGATCATTAGTAGTAGATCATTAGTAGTAGATCATTAGTATTAGATCATTAGTAGTAGATCATAAGTAGTAGATCCTTAGTATCAGATCATTAGTATCAGATCATTAGTATCATATCATTATTGATAAATCCTTAGTATCAGATCATTAGTTTTAGATCATTAGTATTAGAATTAGTATTAGATCATTAGTATTAGATCATTAGTAGTATATCATTAGTAATAGATCACTAGTAGATTAGTAGCGCATTAGAAATAAGCTCCTTTGGGTAAACTTTTCAAGTTTAAAACAAAACTTAATATCATCTCTTTGTTCAATGCTCATTTTTGTACCGATAACACAAACTTATTGTCGCTTCAGACACAATAACTCCGCTTCTATTAGTCCAAATTCATAAAATTTCCATAGTACATCAGTGAGGGATATAATGATGCCCTTACCAGAAATACCTGTTTTTAAAAAGTCCTGTTTACTTAGTCCTGCACCTTGTATTAGTCAAATGTTGACACTAAGCTAAGGAATAGGGTAGAATAGAGTAGAATATACAAAAGGTGGCTCAAATATGAATATGGAAACCCAAAAGAATACCCCAGTTTAGTAGTCGTACTTGTCAGTCATTCATCTGTGGAAACCCTATTCATGAAAACAGAGTAGAGTGACAGTTTTTGCACATTCCTCCAACTTTACTCGTAACACTAATTCGAATTGGACCGACACCCAGCTGCAGTTACAGCTCTGAGAGATTGTGTGTTTAACTTCCTCAACAGATTTCGAGCTCAAAAGGAGTGAAAAATCTAAAAAATGTCTTTCCAATCTTGTTTAATTTCATTATGAATGCAGCCGCGAAAATGCGCCACCAACTACGCATCGCCGAGCTGCTGTCGCCCAAATGCAACAATCTCATTGTGGGCATTAGCGCCATGGTGGGCCTCATAAGCGGCTTCTATCTGCTGACGCTGAGCGCCAAATCGGTGTGCGGGTAAGTTTCCAAAAGAAATTAATACATGGGTATAAAATTTCGAAACAATTTCAAAATTGCGCGAGCCGCGGATGCTGCGAAAATTGCCCGAGCACGCCTGCGGCAAAAATGCTGCGCGCACTCCACCCGTTTGGGGCTGGAGCGCTGTGGACGTGTCAATCAAAAATGTCAAAAATGGTTGCAAAAAGGAATTAAAGAAGTTGTTAAAGCAGAAAAACCAACGATTTGACATAATAAAGTGCGGTGTGGTCGTGTTGCCGTGTGGCGTGTGGTCACTGCAGCTGTGTCCATAGTTGCTGTCATAAATCTGGTGGCGTCCACTTCGCAGTCCAAGCGCTCACTACTTTGTTGCAGTTGCATAATGGCCCCAAGTGTTGTTGTAATTGTGTGAGCCTTGCTTTTGTGGTACTCGTCTCATTGCAGATTGTACGCGCGTATTTTCGAGTTAAGACGCTTGCGAAGCAATTGCAAAGAAATCCCGTCAACGCATGCGTTCGCCACCTTTGGTCGCGCTTGAATTACGCGAACAGTCTCTTTGGCTCTTCCGCTATGCCGACGTAATATTTCTCCATTTTGTCGCTGCAGACAATCAATCGCAACGCGCCATAAAAGTGGCAGCGTTAGATAACGAAATTGTTGTTATCGCCGGACAAATTACGAAATTATTATTAGCAATTAAAATGAGCTTCTCAGCCGTTTTGGCCGTTGGGCGGTGGGCATGAGCCTGAAGCAAACTAAGTGCGCACGAAGTGTGCCTTCCATGTGTGGAATGCCGTGTTGACTTGTTCAGAACGTTGGCTTAAGAGTGGCGTACAAGAAGTGTTCCCCAAACGTGGACAGTTCGTGGAAGCACCAACGGCATTTTAAATTTTATTTTTATGTGCGGAGTCTAGAAAAAGAGAGTTACAATTAATTAAATAACTACCCTGCCCGTGGCCTAATGGCTTCTTCGATGCTAGTCGGACTTAAGGAAGATATAGATTCATATGTAATTGAATAATTTTGATTTGCCTTTGGTTTGAGATAATAACCTGAACATATTGTTACGAAATTGCCCTCCTGACAATTTACTCTAACTTTCACTACTCGGATTCGTACCACTGGATTGGTTAAATTAAAATAATTCACTTTATTTGATTATTGCAATTTACACACTTAATATTAGGCTTAAAGTTTACTTTATTACAAATTGCACTTTATTTAATAATTCATCAATCACTTTATTACTTCTCAATTACTGTAACTTCTACAAGTGAAATCCACGATGTACACACTGTTACGATTGCTACTCAGCTGCGTCTCTACTTTAATTGTGTGGTGGCTTATATACCTTTCTTATGGTTGAAGTAGAACGTTCTAGAATATTCCCCCCACTTCGGTAGAAGTTCGAGAACATTCTTGAATTTTATATACACTTCGAAAGAGGGTTCTTGAGTAAGCTTTTTTTTCGAATAGATCGTGTCTTGACTTATATACACCTCTATCATTGTGAACTGCACTTAATAGATGTATCCTAAAAGTATGCAATCATGTATGTTTCAATATAATCAGCAACAATCCAACAACTTACAAAAAAAGTTTGTTTGAGTAACTGACATTTTACTCAACATCAGGCCAAACTCAAAAAGTGGTGCCTATTGTAGGGTGTATCATCCAATTATTCTTATCAGACTGACTGCAAAACTGGACTGTTGTTCTGCAGTCGATAGTTGTATATTCGTATAACGGATTCTCTTATGCAAAGTTGTTATAAAGACGTATTGGGAGATCACATACTAGACAGGATTCAACCTGGCGACTACACGACCGCAAACCTAGCATCAATAGACTGCATAAGTCGGCTTCCTGGAAATGAAAGATGTGTTTAGCATAATGCATAAAATTAGCCAATAATATTTGCAAATAAAATTTTAGTCTATGAGATTTATAAACTTGGTAAAAGAATAGAGAGAGATTAAAGAGTGGTCTCAGCCGTGTAGGCATTCGCATAGTCACAGGATTTTTGACTGGTCGTTGCAGAGTATTGAAACACTTACTGTAGATTGTACAACGAGGGCGAGGAAACAGCAGAGTATTTGTTATGCCACTGTAATGGTATAATATGGACCCGACTACGTTACTTAGGTTCTCACCACCTAGAACCGCGAGAAATTGCGAACAAATCTCCCAGAATGATTTTTAAATGCTTAATGAATACTACACTCTCAGAGGATTTGTAACTTATTGAGAGTGTCACAATAGGCCCATTTGAGGCCGCAGTGACTAGTTAACTAGATCCCGCTCTTCTTTTTAATCTTAATCTTAGTAAAAGATTTATAAACTTTGGAGACTATTAGGGAGATGAAAGTCTTCTAATTCTGAGATTACCTCCTATTTGAAATTATGTTACCTACATTCCAGAGGATGCAGTAGTTCTCTAGTTCACAGACCATGAACAGTGCCATGGAAAAGAGTCAACCCGAGTTTGTGGAAATATTTTACATCAGGTTACGCAATTGTCAATCCCTGTTCGCCTGCATTCCAAACACAGCAGAACCGTTTTTCAGCAAACCTTTAAATGCATGCAACCCAGCAATTAGACTTGTGCTGTTTATTTTGGTGCGGCTTAACTGAGCCCATATATGGCAAGTCGCTGGCTGCACGTGCATAAAAGGAACGGAAAACCCGTCAACTGTGAAGTGCCAAAACATTAGAACGGAAGTGACCAGTCGTGGTTCATGGCGGCAAAATGCATGAATATGGTGCGAGTACCATAAATGAATGAGGGAAACAATGCCACGGGAGAAGAGCAACGAAGCCAAATGTGTACGAGTACAGGCATCCATGCATTCAGCAAGAGAAATACTCGTAATCGGGTTTCAAACTGGAAAACACTCTCTGTAACATTTATGTTACAAATAGTTTCAAGTATTTGTAAGAGGGGCGTGGATAGTCCAACTTGTAGACTGAACAGTTCGTTGTTATGAATCAGAACCCGAGTTGGTGGCATTTAATGGCAACTCCTCCACACCCAGGAGTTAAGAGATTAAACGACTTGGTGGGGCTTGAAGATATTTTATAGTACTCTCAATGAGCTGATTAGATTGCTAACCTGAGAATTAATATGGACCCTCTCTTTCTAATCATTCTTGACTACAATTTTGTTTTAACTAAAAACTTGAGTGTGAAGATTTTTTCGTATGTTTAGTTGATGATTATATGAGGCTCGATTTATACTTTGATTTCCGTAGATAGTAATTCCAGTTCTCTGCTGTATAATCATGGAAAAAAGGTGCCAACAAAATTTTCCCTGGTAAGAGAAAAATAGTACTGAGAAACAGCAAGAGTAGTGTACAATTCAGTTTAGTTGCAGATTTTGGTAGAAAAACTGTCGTAGTTAGTCCTGATAAATATATCATGAGATAAGGAAATTTGATTTAGAGACACAACAGAACTGATAAGATATCCAAATCTTTTATAAGATAGCTTTAAAAGTAATGTTAGAAATTAGCTAACTATGGGAGCCTTACAATTCTTCAGAGAAGGATGAAACGCTTTAAAAATCGACTTCAATTAGCCGGCGATTTGTTGACCTAGCTAAAGTCTTTGAAAACTAGTATACGCCTAGTGTCCACAAATGGTCCCCAACTAGCTGAAAGCACTGACTGGAAGCATTATCAGATGACAGTGGAACATTTAACATAACCACAGAAAGAAGAATCTTTATCCTCAGTCATAATACCGCTTAATTTTCCCCATGGCATAGGACACTGTCTGAACTACTGTCCTCTAATAATCCCCAGCTAACTGAAAGTATAGACTGGAAGTATCATCAGATGACAGTGGAACATTTCACATAACCACAGAAAGAGGAAACATGTTCCTCAGTCCTATTTCCATCATGACTTTACAGCCATCTAGTTTTGTCTTAAGGTCAAGGCTATACTTCCGCAGGTTCAGGCTATACTTCTGCAGGTCCAGATTATACTTCCGCAGGTCCAGGCTATACTTCCGCAGGTTCAGGCTATACTTCCGCAGGTTCAGGCTATACTTCTGCAGGTCCAGGCTATACTTCTGCAGGTCCCGGCTATACTTCTGCAGGTCCGGGTTATACTTCTGCAGGTCTAGACTGTACTTCTGCAGGTCCCGGCCATACTTCTGCAGGACCAGGCTATACTTCTGCAGGTCCAGGCTGTGTATATTTCATTAAGATATCTCTAACGTTGAGGGAAAAAGTGGTCACAGACGGACGGACAGTCAAAAAATGATTATATTCATTATATGTGCATACCTGCTATCATGGAACACTCTCTGAACTGTTGCCCACTAATGATCCCCAGCTTACTTAAGCATAGACTGGAAGCATAATCAGATGACAGTGGAAACTTTTAAATAACCTCAGAATGGGAAAACATATTCGTCAGTCCTATTGCCACTTCAATTTCCACCATGATTGTGAACATCATGAAGAAATTTCAACTGTAATGATCGAAATGAACAGTTTTCTGTGAAATCAATCCTGCTTAAACTGCCGCATTCCTACCAACAAGAAATGCTCAATCCACAGAAACCCCCTTAAAATATAAAATTTATATTCTTATGTAATTAATACACAATATTTTCACAAAAATATTTTGCAACATATTTTAAATTGAAAAAAACTATTTCCAAAATATGCCAACTGCGCTTTCTACGAGGAATCAAACCAAAAATTCAAAGCGAGCCGGAATCAAATAACATCCGCAAACACCGAAAAAACCCTATTCCAATCACGTCGTTCCCCCTCTGCTCAGCCTACTAGAATTACAGTAAATGCTTTTAGAATTGTTTTTTGTTTGATTGTCTCTCTTTTTCTGCTTTTTTTGGTCTCTCCAATTCTCTTTCGTTTCCTGTCAACCGCCAACACACCACACCACGCTCAGCTCACCCTGACGCACCTGTTGGCCACTTCAGTACGGCAGCAAAGTTGAACACGAAACGCGTCTTCACTGCGAAGCGGAAAGTGTAGCAACAGATATTATTTTGTTACTATTACAATTTAGTTATTATTAAAACTTACAATATAAAATCTGTTCAGGCCGCCCGCCGCCATTCGAAGGCAGTAGCAGCGGCAACTGAGCGCCTCATGTGATGAGCCTGGAATTTTTTGCATATCCGCGCAGGTACGCAGTGAGCAATTTTGTGCCACTTTATTCGACTCGCAATTACGTAGCATTTTGCTGTAAACAAATATCAAGCAGACGTGAAAAACAATGCACTAAAAACACTAAACTGCAGTTGGCAGAGCGGCTCTGCAGCACCCACCCACCCCCCGCGAAAGCCGCCGACGACAGGTGCAATTAAATGTTTGATTAACGCGGGTGCAAGTGAAAATTTGCCGCAAATGAATTTGCAAACTGAGGCAAATTCCCATAATCGCTTGGCGCGTAACTGAGTGTATGAGTGTGTGTTGTGTGTATGTGTGTCAGTATTTTGTGTACGTGTGTGTGTGTATGTATACATATTTGAGAAATAATTACAAAAATAGTCCAATGTCAGCTGCGTCTCTTTAGCAGCCGTTCGCTCGGAGTGTGACGCAACGCATTTGAAAATAATAAACAAACTCCAGTGGACCGCAACGGATACGGTCGCCGGTATGAAGTGCGATCTGACCCCAGTTGTAGAGGTCCAGCAGTTTCTCTCCGGTTTGCTTGGCTTTGGTTTTCCTTTTAATGTGTAATTAAGTTTTAATTTTAATAAAGTGGCGGATTAGAAGCGTGCGATCTATCGCTTGGAACTTGGGCACCCAGCAGGTTTACTACGTAGTCTGAGATTCATGTAGATACGCCACAAATTGAATGTATTTTTAATCATAAACAAAGGGGTACAACTTACAGTAAAAATGTTGATGAAAGCCTATTTTGTAGTATTATATAAATTAACAAAATTAGTTGGCACCCAATTAAACAAATTAGACAATTATGCTCACAAAGTAATTACCATGAGAATATATTTCCCAGTTGTAGAGGATAATCTCGTAGATTTACATTGAAATCCTTAAGGTGCAGAGTGGCATAAGGCAGAAACGTCAACAGAAACAGAATCAAGTAAATTTGCAACAGAAACTACGAAATTTACTTACAAAAAATGAGCGTAGGACAAAAGCAACTCTTCGTAGTTGTTGTTGCAAATGTACTGGATTATGTTTCTGTTGCCGTTTCTGCCTTATGTCTCTCTGCACCTGAAGTTACTCCTTTGAAACAGACAAAAACTAGAACACTCATCAGTTTCCAGCGCAAACAGAATGGCAATGGAGTATCCAAGTAGATTTTGCATTTAAATTCACTTCTCTGAAATAGACAGAAATTGGAACACTTGTCAAAGTAAACACCAGACCAATGCAGTATTCATGGGAATGTTGTGGGATGAAACAAAGTGCTATCATTCGTTTTTGTTGCAAAAATTATTCTGGATACATTCATTGTTTGAAAGGAAGTTTTTTAATTTCCGATTTCCAAAGAAATTGCTAAAAGCGAGTGGAACAAAATAGGAATATGAAATGGCCACAATGTGATTCATCTTATATATTTGTCAGTACTTGAAAAGCGCCACACCGTAATATCCCAACGGGTCATTAGATGTGCTTTTGGTGAACTAAGCTGCCATTCTAGCTACCTTCGTATAGATTTGTCACGAACCAATTGCTAAAAAAGTTAAATATTAAACTGCTCATTTGAATATGTTCATTTCTCTACTTACCAACAGTTTCAAGTGGGGTATAAAGTAACAGAATAGCCAATAATATTTTGAGCAGGTCTCCATGTCACCCTAATTCTGTTGGCTTGTGTTTAATATTGGTTTGTCCAATTTTTTATGCGATACTAGATTTCCTTTTATTTAATACTACTAATTTAGTGACCTAGTGGTAAGCATGGTAGACTCAGACGCAGAGGATCGTAGGTTCAAATCCTGCCCCGGGCTCGGTCTCAAAAATGCATCTTTCTAAACAATCTTTTGTTTTCGAGTCGAAGGCCTTAGTTGCAAGTACTCATTATTCTACCCCTGGCAGTCAGATATAATTATGGTGTACGATATAATAATACTTTCATCCTAACTTTGCTGGTTACAGTTATTCCAATTCCTCTCTGTTCCAGTGTTGTCAGTATAAAACTTAAGCTCGGGTTTTATTTGTTTATTTATAGCGGGACTATTTTAAAACAGTTCTGGAGCAAAATTTATTCTGATGAAAGTTTTGTTTATTAAACAAATATCACATTATTTCCCGCATATTGATATTATAACAAGTTTCTCTTCCTTTTTATCGTCAACACTGTTTTGTTTTTGTTAGCAACACTCTTCTGTTTGCTGATAGGGAAGATTCAAAAATTAATAGACGAAAATATTAAGCATACTTTTAGGCGGGCTTTAAAACTTTCAAATGTTTATAAACATTGTTGATGCAACACACAAGCAAAAACCGCATAAAACGACTGACTGCTTTATGTTTGGATTTTAATGGACATAATATAGGGATGCAACACTAGAACTATATTCAAAGGGTATGGTAGGTATTCAAACACAGTGGCTTAAGGAGGATGACCCCCCTAATATATTTTAAACTGTTTTGCCCAAATTGTGATACAAAAATTAACTTTTTCAGATTAATAGAATATAATTTTATTTAGAGTTACTTTCTTAAATTTCTGCATTTTTAATCTGGGCACCATACAATATGAATAAATTAATTAAGCAGCTATTCTGTACCATATCCAACAGTTTATAACCATATCTATAAAACTGTCTAAGTTTAAAAAAGTCTGAAACCACTTCGAATTCAAATTAATTATTAAAGTACTCGGCAGTTAAAAGAGCATGACCATGGGGACAACAAATGGCCCGTTTGCCAAATAGTCATATTCCTCCGAAGCAATCGGCTCATGAAAGTTTAGCCTACTTAGTCCAGCGCTTGAATGGCTGCCAATGCTAGCCTAGCATAAGCCAGTGATTACGCACCAATACACACACAACAAACGTGCTGCATGTGAATGCGTGCGTGTTGAGCAGTATTTCACTCCTAAGCATAATTTCACTGACGAGGTTATTGGCTTCGCCATGACGTGGAATTGCACTTGCATGCAGCTAATAGGAAAGCATTGCATTTGTGTATGTGTGAGTGTGTGTCCGGTATTAAACTACCAACAACCCAGTAGGAAGAGCCAAGTGTTGGAGACCATTATTGAAGGTCTTCTCTCGCAGTTACTCATCAAAAAGGTTTCATGCAATTTCCACTTTTTTCTCGTCTTTTTTATCTGAAACGGCGCAAAAAGCCAATTTTGCGTTCAAACTAGTTTTAGAAGATCTTCTCAATGGAACGTCGTTGTCGCTTATACAGGAAACCCTAATGACACGCTGGGCAGACGTCTACTTTATATAGAAGGGGGGTAGGCCGTACAACCGCCGAAGAAGGAGGTCTCCAAGCACTCAGGCATTGATGCCCATTGTACTGAAGTCTACTTTAGTATTAAAATTCAAGCAATTGCTCAGATAATATTTTTACTAAGTGTACACTTCAGTCACTATTTAGCAGAACACGTGTTTTTAAACTTCACAATGGAAAAATTCAATTTATTCATGTCAAATTAAATTTATTATGAAAGTTTTTTTATTCTTCCTAAAATATGTTTTATTTGTCATTTCACAACGAAAAACAGTATAATACACAATATAATATAGTACAACTAGTAGATAATCAAAAACAACAAATAAGCCTTACCCAAAACCTTCTTCTTACTTCGGTTAATTACAATCTGACTCCTTCTACTAAGTCTTTCTGAAATTAATTATCATTTTATTTATTTATTATATATCGATATGCATAAAATCTTTAAAAAAATATGTTTAAACCTCGAATTACTAGTAGTAAGTAGCGTTGTTCTTAACATTAGTCTACTAGGTTTTGAACACGCAGCACTAATTTACTTTTCTAAAGTTTTTTGGCCCCATAAAATACATTTTACCAGAATATTTGGCTCCTAATCGTTTCTGAAATATTTCAATGTTGGCAATATTTTCAAAAAACTATTGATTTATTTTGAACAGTAAACAGTTGTTGATTATCCTATTTGACAAAAATATGTTCGCAAACTATGGTTGAACATAAATACATGAAACCGGTCCGAACATATACAAGGAAACATTTTTAGCCTTTAGCCCAAAGAAAACGTTTAGTTTTCACCGGAAATAGCGTATGATGATTACCCAATATCTCAGAAATGATCGGACCTAGATTTTATGCAGGCAGACTTGTATTTAGGAGGCCAAAAGACTTTAGCAGATGCGATTTGCTCTCTGTAGCAAAAAAAAAGCATCGAAATTTGTAAATTAGTTTAATAATAATTGATTAATTAATTCCTTCTCATATAGTGTAGGACATATGTAAGCAGAGACCATGTATTCTCTGTCTGTAAGTCGGTCTAACATGGCTTCACCCTCCTTTTTTGCTTCTTTCACTTTACACTACTGTCATTCAATGAAAAGGAGCTGCTCAATTCCCTACTGGGGACTCGTTACTGATTAGTGTATGTGCACATGTGTGAGTAAGTGTGTGCTTAATTTACAAAACGCTTTGCTATGCAATTAGATATCGAAAATCGAAAGTACTCTTTCCCGCACTCCCAAGACAACAGGTGCTCGACTCTCTCTCCCTCTCTTTCTCATCCACATGAAGCGATGAATGGATGGCTTGATGCACTTTGTGGTTGATTGTTGTTGTATAATTTGTACAATCGTTGCATAAGCGATTTATTTGATTTATGAACGTTTTAATTATGAAACGCGAAACGCAGCTGAAACCTGATCAGAATAGAAATTATTTATAGAAATTAATTCAAATAGAAATTAGTAATTTTATAATAAAAATGATGCAAGCATAGAAATGAGAAGTTTGTAATTTCAAATCGGATATTAATATTCATGTGATATTTTATAAAAACCTGTATTTTGTTTAAAAAGGTTTATTTTATGTTCATAGTAAATCAGGCTTAGTCAGCATAGGGGCAGCATCTACAGTCAAATCATCACGTGTTTCTTCTACCGATTTGCACGATAGTTCCATGAACTGAGACGTCATTGCTGATGCAACAGTTACCAAGCGATACGAAATTATTCACAATAGACAGAAGACATATAAAACGAAAATAGAAGAAGCTCCAAAACAATCATAGTTGAAAAATGTGGTTTTTTATACAAATTGGACCACTATTCTCGTTACTTTTCTGACAAGTGCAAAAACAACCTGAAAAATGGGTTTTTGGAAAACATATTAAACAAAATAATATTAATTATAAATAATAACAATAAATAAAATTAATAAATAATAATCATAAATAATAATAATAAATATAAATAATAATAAAAAAATGATAATAATAAATAAAATATATAAAAAAAAATCATAAATAATATTAATAAATAATAATCATAAATAAAATTAATAAATAATAATCATAAACAATATTAATACATAATAGTCATAAATAACATTAATAAAATATTATCAAATGGCCACGCCCAAGTACTTCTCGATATGTACAATGCCTGCCTGACAGAAGTATGGAAAAGACACCGACTAGTGCTCATCAGTAAGGGAAAAGGAAACTCCGAACCACCATCAGCATATCGACCACTGTGTGTGCTAGACACCGCGGGGAAACTTTTCGAGCGACTATTCAAACCCCGAATAGCAGCATCCCTTGAAAACGCTGGAGAACACGGTTTTCGGCCAGGAAAGTCCACAATTGGCACCGTAGAAGACGTCATAGAAAGTGTGTTAGCAGCACAGAAAGGAAATCACTACTCCAGGCGAGTGGTAATCCTTGTTACATTAGACTTCAGAAACGCTTTCAACAGCGCTAGGTGGGTGGATGTGATCGAGGCACTCGAAAATCGTTTTCTGATACCAGCTTATCTGAAGAAGATAATCCGGAGCTACCTTAAAGAGCAAATGTTGATATACGAGACCAACAATGGCACCCGAAGCAAAACAATCACGTCAGGGGCAGCGCAAGGGTCCATCCTCGGACCGGACCTTTGGAATATAAGCTACGGCGGCATTTTGCGCATAGATGTGCCAGATGATCCTCATCTAATGGGATACACAGACGACTTTGCGGCTGTCATCACCCCAAGCGACTCTGAAGACGCCCAAAGAAAGCTAAACCAATGATCGGAATGCAGAGATGGCTCGATTCACACGGCTTGAAGTAGGCCACGGAGATGACGGAACTGCTATTCCTTACGAGAAAGCACATTCCAATCCCAAATGACTTGAGAGTATGCTCAAGCAAATTGACTTGAGAGTATGCTCTGAGACCATCAGGACACAAAAGGTAATAAAGTACCTAAGAATTCGGCTTGACTCCAAGCTTACTCCTACTGGGCACAAATGCAAAATGCGGCGACGAAGGCAGCACGGGTAACGGCTTCTCTCAGCAGACTAATGGCCACATCGGAGAGCCGACATCCAGCAAGAGGAAACTTCTTATGATGACAACGCACTCCATTCTGCTGTATGGTAGCGAATTGTGGGCTGACAAGCTGAAGGTGCACGCCCGAAGAAAAGTTTTATCCGCCGTGCAACGAACCGCAGCTCTGCGAGTAGCTTCAGCGTACCGTACTGTATCGGAGCCGGCAACTCTGATAATTAGCTGCTTAATCCCTAATGCTTAATGACCCTCGAACGCAAACACCTACGAGAAGCCAAGATGGGTAAAAATACCAGAGGAGCCGCGCAGGATATAAAGCAACAAACCGTGCAGCATTGGCAGAACGATGGTCCGATGAGAGGCGCGGAAGATGCACGCCGAGACTCATACCTAACATAGCGAGCTAGATAGGAGGAACAGTCAATTTCTATCTCACGCAGTTACTGTCTGGGCGCGGATACTTCTGCAAGTATCTACACCGAATGGGAAAAATTGAGGGGCCTGAGTGCATATACGGCGATAGCAATACGGAGGATGCAGAGCACACCTTTTTCGCATGCACAAGGTGGCAAACAGAGCGCACCACGCTTGAAATGGAAATCGTGGAAACCTTAGCCACCGGAAACATTCTGGACGTCAGGATCAGCAGCCAAGAGAACTGCAACCACGTAGATAAATATGTGGAAAATGTGCTCCGGCGGAAAAAGCGGGATCTGGATGCAATAATAATGTTGAGCATCCAATAGGGACGAAGTGAGAAGCTCCACCTTGAAGGAAGTATAAAAGGGGTTCCAGGGTGGGGAGATGTTCTCAGCGACGGAGGGGGATGTTTTAGTGAGCGCAATCCTCACATACCAAATCTGTGACGACAGTTTTGATGATGCGACAGGCATTTTTACCTTCTCTTCCCGAAAAAAAGAATAATAATAACAAAAACCACATCCAAAAGAAGCATACGAAAATATTTCCCGTTACTTTTCTGACATTAGATATATGTCTGCTTTCTAATATATGCAACGATTTATTTACAAATTGACATATGTGCAAAGTCGTCTGCCGTCCTACTGATATGTGGGTTAGTCTCTCCACCAGAGTTCGAATCCCACGTGGAACCTGAAAGCCCTCCTACGCTTCTCTACATTCGTCATCCTCTGTTTAAATAACTATTCAATCTGACGAAGCCATAATAAACTAAAGTACTCACTTTCCATTTCATTGATTTGTGTTTTCCCGACCTACTTCTATTCTGTATTCCCCACTGTGATGCCATTGTAAATCAATTCGCTTTGTTTGACTCCATCCACACCATATCATGAGGCATTCTTCCGCATTCTCCCGTTTGCATTTTGCAGCTGCCGTTGATGCTGCACAATGACCAATCCAGTGGAACTGGCCGACGTGCCAAGCAACGACACTGAACGTCGCATTAAAATCCCAACAATAAAGATAGCATTCCACATGAGCAATTATCCGACTTCAGCGAAGTCAAAGGTGCGTAACAATTAGAAACACACGTGCTGCCTCGTCATTTCATGTCAGTTATCTAACACGTTCATTAAATGAAAATTACTGCGATGACAAAAGGGAAAATGGTAATTAAAACTAATTTTTGCTAGGTTCATAATTAAACTCTGCTGTCATTTAGCGCTGCGGACGGACATTTGCACACCCCATTTAAGTTCTTAATTGCTCGTACACCAAAAAATGGCAATTTGGCATAATCATTTTTACTACGCGTGCTCAGAAAATTCTAAAAAAAGTCTCAATAGAACGCCTTCTACTCGCATCTGAATTACTAACACATTTTGAAGCTTCAAAGAACTCGTGCCACAAATAGTACAGGTTGTGGATTACGTTGTACCAAATATCTGGAGTTTCATTCCTGAATGATTTCAAACAGGCCTGCTTTCCATCTTATTCTACCTCGTTCCGAAATTTGAAACAAGTCCGACTGTCGAATCAAGAAAGCGCAAAAAGTGTGTTGTGTCCACTGAAACCGAGTAAAGATGATACGATTCTAGGGGCATTTCGTCATCTTCGTTGGTAGTATCAAGGAAATATTAAAGACTTTCAAGTAAGACTCTGCACAACTTCTGCACTTAGTTCCGAATAATTGAGTAGTACCGGAAAGCTCTTCTTCACTTAGGTACTAAATTCACAATACATTGGGTCCCATGGTTCTGGACTAACCGGAAAGTGCGTCTTCACTTAGGTACTAAATTCCCAATATATTGTGTCCTAAAGTCCTGCATTAACCCGAAAGCGGGTCTTCACTTATATCCTAAATCCCCGATGAGGTCCTAATGTCCTGGACTAACTGGAAAGTGCGTATTCACTTAGGTACTAAATTGCCAAGATATTGGGTCCTAAGGTCCTGGACTAACCGGAAAGTGCGTCTTCACTTAGGTACCGGAAAGCGCGTCTTCGCTTAGATCCTACATCCCCGACGGGGTCCTATTGTCCTGGACTAACTGGAAAGTGCGTATTCACTTAGGTACTAAATTGCCAAGATATTGGGTCCTAAGGTCCTGGACTAACCGGAAAGTGCGTCTTCACTTAGGTACTAAATCCCCGATGGGGTTCTAAGGTTCTGGTCTTCAACAACCAGTGAGTAAAAGAAAAGTAGAGACAAATCAGTCAGGTGGATATCAAGCCTCAGAGTCACTTGGTCTAAGAGGGTTCATATCCCACAAGATATCAAAAAGGAATATGTTTCAGATAAACTGATAAACACGGTACGATAGAGCAAACTAGCAAAAGTCCCAGTACTATAAACAATGGTCCACATCTAACTGCTAAGATCACAAGAAGTTCTAATGAAGCGTTACAAAAGTATTAGAAAAGAAATAATGACCGACAAAAAAATGGGGGCGTTTCTGTAGGAGTGAAAGGTTGCATGCAGAGATAATCCCGGCATACTTTCTGTCCAGACATTCTGTTGCGAGACATTTACTAATGGCACGTACACACTGGCCTCACGATAATGTTTAATTGTTCATAACATGTTCGTGAGGCAAAATGGATTGGACGACCAGTTTCACCACATGAGTTTGCTGGGAGCATCTGAACGGGTTTAAGTATAAAAAAGTAATGTTCCACTGCGAGGGACTCATAAAGGTTCCGAAAATAAGCACCGTAATTAATTATTTGCAGTATACGAGTACTTATTTAAACAAAAGTTCATTGATCGAATACGACCTCTGTAGATAAGTAGGAGTGGCAGCTTAGTTCACCAAAAGTCCACTGGAGCACACCTAATGGCCCGTTGTGATACCACGGTGTGGCGCTGTCCTTGCGCTGACTATCACCATCTCAAGTAAGAGAACTTTTTAGTCAGTGCTTGAACGGCGCGGAAAGGCACGACTCCCCCATTATGTTGCAGGAAACAATCCTGATAGTTTGATGAACCTTGCTATGTCCCTAATATTAAAGGATGAAAACTCTGTCAGACTTGTAAGAAATGGGGCACCAAAGGTGCGATTTCTTTTTCTGCTCAGAGATGGGCAGTGGCATAAGAGGTGGAAAACCGTCCTGTCCTCCTGCTCCGAACCACAGCCTCGGCAGAAATCATTTGAGGGTAGGCCCAGTATTTCTGCGTGCTTTCCCATTATGCAGTGGTCGAGCATTTATTAATATTATTAACAGGCTAAAAGAACACCGCGACCTAAGAGATCTATTGTGCAGCCTCGTACCCAACTAAAACAGTCCTAGACTATTTATAAATCTCGTCGATCAAAACCGACACAGTTGTCGACAGAGTTGTGCGATCAAGTCGAAGAAGTTGATCGGTTCTGTGTTTGTCCATTCTTGCCCTAGTTAGTCTAGCCGTGTGGCAGGATTCCACGTCAACCCAGAATTTGTAGGCGTCAGCCCGATATTTCCGTTTGATATCGAGCTGGGCTGTTACCAGTGGGATGCCGATATTTATACGGATTAACATTTTACACACAGTTTACAGTTCGTTCAACATTTGTCAAAGTGCAGCCTTCTTTTTACAACTAGAAACCTGTGTGGCAGGTGGAGATGATCTGGTTCAACAAAAGCTCCTTTCAAGCGGAACACGTTTTAGTTGGTCGAGAGAACAGGTTTTAAGTGAAACATGCTTTGAAACGGTGTGGAATGTGGAATGTGGAACATGGAATGACAGAACGAGTCTTTGGCAGATTCTTCATAAATTAATATCACTCAGATATCAAATGTGCATAATGAGATTATAGGGCTCTACTTCAATCTTATCGGGGGGTATTTTAACATGGAATTGGCATACTTATTATTATTATTGTTATATCTTACACCATAATTAGTTATGACTGCAAGGTTTTAGGGGAATGAGTACCAATTATTGAGGCCTTCAACTCGTAGAGAACAGATTTTTTAGAAAGAAGCATTTTTGAGACCAAGTCCGGGGCAGGATATGAACCTGCGTCCCTCTGAGTGTGAGTCTAGCTTACTTAGAATTACATACTAGAATTGTAGACCTCTTCAAACTTTTAAAAATATGTGCTTTTGTGTCGTACCGGACATCACCGGCATATTTACGAGTATTCCAGGCAAAGGCGGAAGAATGCTCGTTTTACCGATTCTCTGCACTAACGAGAATGATCATGTCATGTCAGAAAACTGAACTCATTACTTATCCACATTACTACCGAAGTCACAAGTGTCTAACAATGTTTAAGAACCATAGAAACCGGTTTTCGAAAACAGTTCTCCAACCAGCTAAATCCAGTTCACGTAATCCCGGCAGTGAGCGCTTCCTCCATCACCACTGCTACTGCCACACTACGCAGACGTGGGAATCCGCCGCATTCTCACATGGGCGCCAATATTAAGTTTTATGTTCAGTTTTGACAGCTAACTTTATTGTTCATAAGAACATAATTGTGAGGTTTATTTATTATAAGTAAGAGCATTATTTACGGGAGCTAGTTTGGAGAAGTTCTCAGCTGAGTCTCGGCAGTCAGCTCGACTCGTACAAATATGTAGATTGTTCGATGAAAAAATAACTGTGCTGAAATAAAAACAAAAAATCCGGTTTGTTGTTTGCGTTCTAAACGAATTTTGATTAAAAGAGTTTTGCGAAATTTTTGTAGAATTTGAATAACCGGAAATCCAGCGAACTCGCTAAATGCTCAGCCAGAAAATCCGTTAATCTGGTGTGTCCAGCTGGAGCAATTAAAATGTTTAATTACAGCAGAAGTCAAGGTGGGAGCGCGGGCTGGGAAAGGGGACGATGCGAGTAAACAACCAGTTGGTAGAGTTCATGTGAGACTGAGGCACCAGTGAGTTCTCAGGCAGGTGATTCGATATCCAGTCTAGAGGCAGAAAAACTGTTCTGGTACTCTGCTCACCACCGCTCTAGTCTGCCGCCACAATTTCAATTAGACAAGATTGATTAATTGCGAAAGAACTAAAATACTGACTAATTTTTCCTGTTCCCGCAGCTGTGAGGCGAACTTCAGCGAATCCGCGCCACTGTCACAGAACGGAAAATAAACACCAACGTATCAGAAGAACAAATCGGCAATAAAGCAAACACACAAACGGGATTGGCGAAAATAATGAAAACCGGACCAAGTCTGAAAACGATCTCAATTTGAATAAAAGAAAAATATTCTGCCATGTCATGTGCGCATTCTGTGCGGGGTAAACAAAAATATAAATATAAATATAAATTGGGATTTGAATAACCGCTTCGCAGTGCGCTTACCTCATCAACCCGTTCCGGACGTCGTTCGAGGCACAGCGCTCACCCAGCTGAGAGAGACAAGCGACCGGCACGACCACCAAAGCACACCGACAATCGCAGAAAGCGGAGCCCAGAGCAGCTCAGCGCAGCTCCGTCCGGCCACACAACAAAAGCACAGCTCGCGCGAGAAAGTCGCACGGTTCTACAGCGAAAGAAATACTTTACACAAACAAATTAATTAATTAATTTTAAATTAGAAACTTGAAAGAATTGAACAGGAAAATACACAAGAAAAATAGTTTAACAAATTAATATTATTTCAAAACTAATTGGCGCGTGTGTAAAATGACTTGAAAACCGAGAAGAGTTCAAAAATTCGCCTGCAAACATTGCCAACAACAAATACGATAAATACAACAACAAGCCGCATTAACCAGGCACACATCCTCCGCAGTCAGTCAGTCCTCAAAATGATTTTGGTCTCATCGCTCATTGGCAACTGGGAGAAGCTGACGCTCAGCTCGCACACCAACTTGGCCGTCTTCATGTTCCTGTTCATGGTGTGCGCCTTCGAGGTGGTGCTGCTCAAGATGACCACCTCGTCCATCTTCGAGCACGGCATGGACATGGACTACGACGACTCCAGCGAGTACGAGGAGGACATTTACTATGAGAACCTGCACAACAACTACGAGCAATGGGCGCGCAGGCGCATGCGCTACCGTCAGCGCCAGCAGCAACAGCAGCAGCAGATGCTGCAGCAGTTCCGGCAACAACAGCAACCTGGCTACGCTTACTAGAGGCATACGCGTGTTTCCCCTGTCGGACTGTGCGTAGTGAAGTGCAACGAAGGCATTCCTGCAAGGATGCTTCGCCACATCAACACCGCACCGCCCTCCCCGCAAATGAATTACTTTGCAAAGAAAAGAAGAAAAAATAACACTTAAGAATTATTTGCACATAAGACTGCTTCATATACACATGTATGCGACTCGACGACTCTGCGACTTGCCCAGCGGAGCGGCACCGAAGCGATTTCTGTTTATATTTTGAACTGCCCGCCCGCGCTTTCGCATGCGGCGCACGTTGCACGTAAAATTTGCACGATTTCTTTGGCTCTTTTTCATGAGCCGTTTCAACAGCAATTCCTCTCCAGTTACACAACACTTTTGTGGCACCGACCGGAGGAGTGGCATCAATAATTGTAGGCTAAGACTCAGAATCAAGGCTCACGTAAGATCCTTCAGTGACTGATATTTACAAAGAGAAATTTTAGATCCAAACATTAAAAGGAAAAATTTCAAATGTAAATTAACCTATTTAGGCTTCCAACTGTATTCGCAATGTTATTGAGTTTTAATTATAATTTTACTAATTTTTTTACGTATTTTAATGTACCGTTAATTTGTTGTCTTCCTAATCTAAGCTCACATTTTGGCATGAATTTTGTTATGCTTGATTTTAAAAAATGTGATATTTTTTATTGTGGCAAAAGTACGAAAAAAAACAATTAATAATTATGTAAGTCTAATATATAATAATCTATATAAACAAATAAAAATCAATTGTAAAGAAACTGAGAAGAAATGTTTTCAGCTTTTGATGAAAAAAAACACGCTAAAATGCATTTTTCACTGCAAACGTTTCCGCATTTTAAGTTATGCAACGAGCCATGCAAGTCGTCTCAGAGCGGCACAGCAGCTGCCGCCAAATCCTGTTTGGTCACTCAACTGACCACTTTTCATTTGCCATTTTCCCCTCTTTCTCATTTCACTCTTGTCCAAGGCGTACGCCACAAATGCGGAAATGCGCGCCGTGATTCGCGGAAAAAACCCGGCACCGCGCCAGCGTTTCTCATGAGCCGCCACACTCGCGCTTCGTGAACACATAACTTGCGGTGGCGGTGCTTGAGGTGACTTCGGCGTGTAACTGCATCGATTGGGGAGTGTAAAGTCAGCTATGTACGACATACAATTTCCAGTTTCCACATATGTGTGTGTGGGTGTGTGTATGATTCGGTTACTCGGTAATGTTTGTTCAGAACGAACAGGAATTATTGAGAGAAATCTAATCAGAAAAATCACAAGTAGCGCCATTTCGATGAAAATTACGACTATCAGGACTCACTTTCTTAGAAGAAAGAAATAAAACTATTACCGCAAGGCTGTACCCACAAGCGCCTGGAAATCTTTAAAGGACTTATGGAGATGTACAGAGAATTGCGAGCAAAACTTGAGGGAGATGTGAGGGTAATATTGATTTATGGCTGTAAGATAACTCTGATCTGATATCCATTGACAACCCAAGTACTCCAAAATGATGTAGCATCCTCAATATAGAATGACATTCAGATAATTTCCACGTTTACCTGTCCGAGCATATTGGAATATGAAGATTTGAACAAAGGTATAATCGACCAATATTTGATTAGCTGACCTTCGTCTAATTGCCTAGATTAGATATCCAAGGATATTGAAAATAGACTTTGTTCGGTATGCTCCAACATTGCTTTATTAAACGAACTTCGCAATTAGTTGTTTACATATTCAAGCATATTGAAACTTGAAGAACCGAAAATAGACTTTGTTCGGTATACTATACCATTATTTGAGTAATCGGCCTTCGCAATTAGTTGTTTACTATTCGACCATATTGAAGCCTGAAGAAATCAAAAAGATTTTGTTCGGTATTACCCATCATTGCTTGATTAAAGGACCTTCGAAATTGGTTGTTTACGTATTCGAGCACATTAAAGCTTGAAGAACTGAAAATAGAGTTTGTTCAGCACAATCTACCATTGCTTGATTAAACGACCTTCGTAATTAGTTGTTTACATATTCGAGCATATTGAAACCTGAAGAAATCAAAAAGATTTTGTTCGGTATTACCCATCATTACTTGATTAAACGACCTTCGCAATTGGTTGTTTACGTATCCGAGCACATTAAAGCTTGAAGAACTGAAAATAGACTTTGTTCAGTAAAATCCATCATTATTTGATTAAATGACTTTCGTCTAATTTCCTCGTTTAGATATCCAAGGATATTGAAACTCGAAGAACTGAAAATACACTTTGTTCAATACAGTCCACCATTCTTTCTAGATGGTTTATTATATGTTCCGTGAACAGTTTTGTGTGTGTTTGACTACCGATGTATTGAAAGTCTCTATTTTACAATTCTCCACTCTCTTCTCTGGGCAGACCATATACGAAATAAAACACTGGTCTTAAATATGCCAATTTCATAACATTTTTAACCTTTTTCCCCCACTGCACTACAGTTTAATGATATTATAGCACATAATTATATTGTAGATGGTCTTTTAATAGCCATTATAATAGACTGAACATTAATCTCCGATTGCGTTCATATTTGAAATGACTCCGCTGACGTTTTGTGAGGTTTGGGTTCTGACGTAGGTCCAATTTAATGATAGAAATCAACACATTTGAATAATTAATATTCAATCGATGACTCAGGCATGGTTCAGTTTGCAACGATTCCCAAAAATGTTGAAGAAAAAATCATGCTCAGCAATGAAGCGCATTTCTGGGTGAATCAAATCAAAATTGTTGGATCTGGAACGATGTCGAGCTACTTTAGGTACAGAAATTTCCGCTGCATTTAAGAAAACTTACTCGTACTATTTAATTTATACTTTAGAGAGGGAGAGGGAAACGGAGAGAGAGATAAAGAGAGAGGGAGAGGGAGGGAGATAGAGAGAGAGAGAGACAAATAGAGATAGATATAGATATAGAGAGAGATAGATATAGCTATACGAGGTTTGATAAAAAATAACCGTTATTTTCAATTTTTTCAGAAAGTATTTATTTATTCATCAACAACTATCTTGTCCCCTTCAAAGTAATTCCCCTCAGATATAATACACTTATGCCAGCGTTTTTTCCAATCCTCGAAACACTTCTGAAACGCTTTTTTTGGTATCGCCTACAGCTCCTGTTTCGATTTTTCTTTTATCTCCTCAATCGTAGCAAAACGCTTTCCTTTCATCGGTGTCTTCAGTTTTGCAAAGGGGAAAAAGTCAGCGGGGGCCAAGTCCGGTGAATACGGTGGTTGAGGCATGATAACGGTTTTGTTTTTGGCCAAAAACAGCTCCTGAGCGATGTCCATGCGACGTTGTTTTTGCTGAAAATTTAGCAATTTTGGAACAATCTTCGCTGCCGCACGTTTCATGCCTGAAACATCCGTAAAAATTGGCATGAGCCGAACGATATGCCAACATCATCAGCAACCTCTCTGATAGTGATTCGACGATTATCCAAAATCATTTTCTTCACTGCGTCAATGTTTTCATCGGTTGTTGACGTGCTCGGGCGACCAGGACGAGCATCGTCATTGACATCTTCTCGGCCTTCCTTAAACCGGTTATACCTCAATTGAACTTGTGTTCTGCTCATAGTAGACTCGCCAAAGGCCACAGTCAACATTTCAAATGTCCTTGCGCATTTAATTTCATTTTTTACACAAAACTGAATACAGTTTCTTTGATCCATTTTTTCGAATAGTACAAAATCGAAGAGCACACCAAAACACGACTAACCTTTTTATCTGTCAAAAACAAACTGACAATCCAAAATGGTTGGTATTGCCAACATATATAACAGACATGTGTACCAACATAACAGAAAAAAAAAATGCGAACATCGAACATACGTAACTCACGAAAAGATGAAAATAACGGTTATTTTTTGATCACACCTCGTATATATAGAGAGAGCGATGGAGAGAGAGAAAGGGAGAGGGAGATAGAGATAAAGATACAGATGAAGATAGAGATAAAATAAAGATAGAGATAAAATAAAGATAGAGATAGAGAGAGATAGAGATAGAGACTGCAAGGTTTTAGGGGAATGACTACTATCTACAGAGGCCTTCGACTCGAAGAGAAAAGGATTTCATAGAAAGAAGCATTTGGGAGACAAAGCCCGTGGGAGGATTTGAACCTGCGACCCTCGGGGTGTGAGTCTAGCATGCTTACCACTAGATCACAGAGGGCGGCTAGAGATAGAGATAGATATGGATCTATAATGGAGATAGAGATAAAGACAAATATAAACACAAAGATAAACAGAAATATAGAGATAAAGATAGAGAGAGAGATACAATTTGATAATACTCAACATTGAAATGGATCAGGAGATAAGAACCACATTTTTTTCTATAATATGGACCTAGACAGTTGCAGGGAAATGCTGCTACACAAGTGTGTTATTGAGGAGAAAGTTGTCTGGATGAGACAACATTCTCCTGAATAAGCTATGATGTCAACTGGTTGTCAAGATAGATAGTTACACATTAAATCTCCAAAACCAATATCAATCAGTAAAAATGTAGAAAACTGCCTATGCAAACAATACTGAATCTCACCCCGATTTATGTGGAACTGTTCAGGACATAGAAAAGATGTTATAGTTCAAATATGAGGCCGTTGAATTATCTCGGTGCTCAATAAAGATATCGGTAACTCAACCGCAGGACTTTTTATTCAATTTCCAGGAACAGCAGCACTGTTGAAAGATTCTTTAATCTAACCTCAATAATTAATAATTAAGTAAGTAAGAAAATGTAGTTCTAAAAGTATGTTTAGGTAGGAATAAAAGAATAGAGGGATAAGAATAGAAGGAACCTATGCTTTCCAAAATTGTTATCCCTCAATATTGCGCTATTGAAGATTTCCATCATTATTTGTTGTAATTGAACACTTATCTTAGAATCAAAGTTTAGAAACTCTTATGAGATACTCCTATGAATGAGGAATGAAGTACTCCTATGAATAAGGAATGAAATACTTCTATGAATGAGGAATGAAATACTCCTATGAATGAGGAATGATGTACTCCTATGAATGAGGAATGAAATACTCCTATGAATGAGGAATGAAATACTGCTATGAATGAGGAATGAAGTACTCCTATGAATGAGGAATGAAATACTCCTATGAATGAGGAATGAAATACTCATATGAATGACGAATGAAGTACTTACTATGAATGAGGAATGAAGTACTCCTATGAATAAGGAATGAAATACTTCTATGAATGAGGAATGAAATACTCATATGAATGACGAATGAAGTACTTACTATGAATGAGGAATGAAATACTCATATGAATGACGAATGAAGTACTTACTATGAATGAGGAATGAAGTACTCCTATGAATAAGGAATGAAATACTTCTATGAATGAGGAATGAAATACTCCTATGAATGAGGAATGATGTACTCCTATGAATGAGGAATGAAATACTCCTATGAATGAGGAATGAAATACTCCTATGAATGAGGAATGATGTACTCCTATGAATGAGGAATGAAATACTCCTATGAATGAGGAATGAAATACTGCTATGAATGAGGAATGAAGTACTCCTATGAATGAGGAATGAAATACTCCTATGAATGAGGAATGAAATACTCATATGAATGACGAATGAAGTACTTACTATGAATGAGGAATGAAGTACTCCTATGAATAAGGAATGAAATACTTCTATGAATGAGGAATGAAATACTCATATGAATGACGAATGAAGTACTTACTATGAATGAGGAATGAAATACTCATATGAATGACGAATGAAGTACTTACTATGAATGAGGAATGAAGTACTCCTATGAATAAGGAATGAAATACTTCTATGAATGAGGAATGAAATACTCCTATGAATGAGGAATGATGTACTCCTATGAATGAGGAATGAAATACTCCTATGAATGAGGAATGAAATACTGCTATGAATGAGGAATGAAGTACTCCTATGAATGAGGAATGAAATACTCCTATGAATGAGGAATGAAATACTCATATGAATGACGAATGAAGTACTTACTATGAATGAGGAATGAAGTACTCCTATGAATAAGGAATGAAATACTTCTATGAATGAGGAATGAAATACTCATATGAATGACGAATGAAGTACTTACTATGAATGAGGAATGAAATACTCATATGAATGACGAATGAAGTACTTACTATGAATGAGGAATGAAGTACTCCTATGAATAAGGAATGAAATACTTCTATGAATGAGGAATGAAATACTCCTATGAATGAGGAATGATGTACTCCTATGAATGAGGAATGAAATACTCCTATGAATGAGGAATGAAATACTCATATGAATGACGAATGAAGTACTTACTATGAATGAGGAATGAAGTACTCCTATGAATAAGGAATGAAATACTTCTATGAATGAGGAATGAAATACTCCTATGAATGAGGAATGAAATACTGCTATGAATGAGGAATGAAGTACTCCTATGAATGAGGAATGAAATACTCCTATGAATGAGGAATGAAATACTCATATGAATGACGAATGAAGTACTTACTATGAATGAGGAATGAAGTACTCCTATGAATAAGGAATGAAATACTTCTATGAATGAGGAATGAAATACTCATATGAATGACGAATGAAGTACTTACTATGAATGAGGAATGAAATACTCATATGAATGACGAATGAAGTACTTACTATGAATGAGGAATGAAATACTCCTATGAATGAGGAATGAAATACTCCTATGAATGAGGAATGAAATACTCCTATGAATGAGGAATGAAGTACTCCTATGAATGAGGAATGAAATACTCCTATGAATGAGGAATGAAGTACTCCTATGAATGAGCAATGAAGTACTTGCTATGAATGAGGAATGAAGTACTTACTATGAATGAGGAATGAAATACTCCTATGAATGAGGAATGAAGTACTCCTATGAATGAGGAATGAAATACTCCTATGAATGAGGAATGAAATACTCATATGAATGACGAATGAAGTACTTACTATGAATGAGGAATGAAGTACTCCTATGAATAAGGAATGAAATACTTCTATGAATGAGGAATGAAATACTCCTATGAATGAGGAATGATGTACTCCTATGAATGAGGAATGAAATACTCCTATGAATGAGGAATGAAATACTCATATGAATGATGAATGAAGTACTTCTATAAATGAGGAATGAAATACTCCTATGAATGAAAATGAAATACTCCTATGAATGAGGAATGAAATACTCCTATGAATGAGCAATGAAATACTTGTATGAATGAGGAATGAAGTACTCCTATGAATGAGGAATGAAATACTCCTATGAATGAGGAATGAAATACTCCTATGAATGAGGAATGAAAACATCGAACATACGTAACTCACGAAAAGATGAAAATAACGGTTATTTTTTTATCACACCTCGTATATATAGAGAGAGCGATGGAGAGAGAGAAAGGGAGAGGGAGATAGAGATAAAGATACAGATGATGATAGAGATAAAATAATGAATGAGCAATGAAATACTTCTATGAATGAGGAATGAAATACTCCTATGAATGAGGAATGAAGTACTCCTATGAATGAGCAATGAAGTACTTGCTATGAATGAGGAATGAAGTACTTACTATGAATGAGGAATGAAATACTCCTATGAATGAGGAATGAAGTACGTCATCCTAATCTCATAAATGCCAATCGGAATGAACTGAATACGAATATGATACGAGCATCCAGTAAAGTATCCTTTAATGATTCATACGGACTCGTTTCAGTCCCTCCACTGCAACACGCTACAGCATCAAAGGGAATTAGTAAATGTTGTGCCGCATGTAGGGTGCAGTTTAATGGTCAATCTGTCAGTCATGGTGGAGTTTTTTAGTTTGTCTTTTCCATTTTCTCCACTGTGTTTTCTTTATTGTGGCATGAGTTTTAACTCTGGAGCAAAATATTGTTAATAACACTCGGAGGAGGTGTTTTGTCCATGTTTTAATTTTCATTATTATTTTTATTGTGACTTCTTTTTTGATGTTGCACAATTCGAGTGGCATGCATTTAACTACAGAGTCTGGAAACTTGGCCGCTTTTTTCTCTTTCTCCAACTCTTCTCTTCGAGTAATTCGATCCATTTCAATAATTCATTAAAGATTTTATTACGATTCTCAGCTCTTTCTTTTCGATGTTCGTGGTTTATTTCTTTTATTTATTTCTGTATAACCAAGGCAAAAATGCAAATTTATTATTTAACCTTCTTCAAGTTCAAATACCTCCGCCAACGTTTGCTTTTTCGCCAGATTTTGCTCGAGATTCCGATATATATCGTTCGCAAATTTATGGTCAGTTTTTCCTTTTCGCTGACTCAACGGTCCAAAATCAAAACAAATTCGCACAAAAGTTAACAAGAAATCGCTGAGTCGCGGAACTGCCGTTGAATCGCTGAATTCTAACTAATTCTTAATTGGGCTGGGGTAAAAACAAGAGTTTGCTTATTGATCTAAAAACCAATTTCGAATGACGAAATTTGGGAACTCAAACTGCGTCTCAGTGCGAGGTGCAACTTTCAACTGCGTAGCACTCTCGCAAAGCCAACCCTAGCCGTGAACTTCCTCCAGTCTACAGACGCACACACTTTAATATATGAGTACATTTGCACCTAAATATCTATTTATAGCTTAAGATGCAGCATTAGAAAGTAAGGCGCAGAAAACTGCTCGAATCGTTCTCTGAACACACTCGTAATTTAACTGACCGCAAGCCGAGAATACTGCGATTATTTAAATTTAAGCCGCGCTTTGTCAGTATGCTAATTCGACTCACCTTACAGACGGTTTAACAACTTGGAACACGCTTAAACTAATTCACCAAACTAATTAATTGATAAGGAAAGACGACAATATTTGAGTTGCCCTCGTCGCCCACCAAAAATCCTCCAGCCAAACATTGAACTATGGAGCAGAGTGTCAATGCAGCAACACGTTGGACAGAACACCACAAACAAGGCATAATAGGAAAGAGCTCAATGGAGATTGAGCTTGAGATGGTGTAGAAAAGAACTACGGGTTTTAGTGCTGTGGGTAGCTGGGGTGAGTCATTCGTTGAATCAATACAAACATCTGGACTCTTCAATCGTATACGTGCGTATTTTGAAATTGTGACCTTCCCAATGTTAGAAAAAGAAATATGACCTTTCCACTTTCAACTATTCTAGAGAGTTGAGATCTAGGGAATGTTTCATAGCAGTTAATATAGCCCCAATTACTGAGTACTTGGCAGCAGAGTATACAGAGTAAAGAAACTTAAACGTCAAATGGCAAAGCAGCGAAATAAACCAGACGGACGTTGTAAATGAATCCACTGAAAATCGTGTTGAATCCACTCAGAATCCTGGTGAATCCACTCAAAATCGTGCTGAATCCACTCAAAATCGTGGTGTGTCCGCTACGGACGCTGGCAGCGAAAAAGAGTTTCTTTTCTCTGTGTTCTCTGCTTGGCAGCATTCATTACATGAGAAATAAAGAGGGCAAACCAATCAAAACTCTTGTTTGACTCTTGTGAAAGACTCTTATTTTAAGCGTTCCACAAACAATGAGGATTGTCGGTGGTGATTCTACAAGTGAATTACAAAAGAATGCACTCCTTTAAAACACACCACTTGTGATATACCCAAATTAACCCATATTTGCACTTATTAAGAACCATTTTACCGCCTGTTCATGAAATACCGAGGAGCCTTGTGCAATCCTCTAAGCAAGCAGCTTTACCTGATCCACCTTGAGCAGCATCAAGGAGTAGAGCCTGACTTGTGTGTATTCCTACTATTGTTGTCTCCGCATGGCTTCAAACATTTTCTACTGGGGCGTCTCTGCGTAAAGGCGAATATTCCCAACAGGGGTTTCAATATTCTGTGAGCTTCCACTGGCCATATATGTAAGCAGAGCTCCCCGCCGACTTCGGGGTATTGGGGCAGTCTCTCTTGGCTCTCAGGTTTTTCACTTAAGCTGTGGAGAGTGGTTTGCCAATGATGATGAACACACCATCGCATCAAATGATGCCATCGACGTCAAAGAACAGGCAAAATAAATTAATTCAGAAGTAAAAAGTTGCCGGAGCAAATAACTTTTGAACCGTTATTTTCCAGTTTGCTTCTTTCTCTTGCTATTTTTAATATTTTTATCAAAATTTTATTTTTGGTTCTTGTTGTGCGAAACATTACGAAAAATAAACAATGCGCTACTTGAGCGTCAATGCATAAATTATAAAGTCTCTGAAGAGAACCAGTACCTAAACCAGAATCCGGATTGGGCTGCCAAGTGTGACGTTGCCAGGCTGCTGAGCTGGGCTTCAAACTTGTTTTAATTTATTGTAATTAAGAATCCAATCTAATGTTTGTTCTCTTTTCTTCTTTCGCAGAAAAATAGTGGAGAAGAACAATAAGAATAAAAAAGCTGAGAAGACGGAAGAGGGGGAGAAGCACAGCTGTAATGTCTGTTGTGCAGAAATTGATATACAAAATGCCAAAAGGTAAGTGCTCGTAGCTCTACTCTAGCATGGCTGCAGAATGCACGGCTTAGTCTCTGTTTAATTTGTTACAGTTTCGTTACGTGCTGCACGTGCAACAAGCACATTTGCCGCGATGTCAAATGTGCCGATTGGTTGCCGAAAACAGCCCAATGGGAGTGTCATCTGTGCAACCCCACGCAGTCGTCGCTGGCGCAAACCTCGTCCTGGGTGGCGGAGCAAATGTCCTTCAATGAGAGGAAATTCGTGTACCCCATGCGGGCCAGGAGTGAAATTTACATACCCATTAGCGACTGCAACGACAGCTCTATGCGTAAGTAGTCAAGCCAAGTGATAGTGAAAATAGTCTTATATTTAATCTCGCTCAATTCCGCACAGACTTCGAAAGTGCCAGTCAAGTTGATGCGAACTCTGCCGCGCAAAAGCTGAAAATACGCGAGTATGTGGAGGAGGTGGTGGCCAGCATTTTGGGCACTTCGTTGGACAGCACACCAGTGGGGCCGTTGTCCAAGAGCGAGAGCTGTAAGTAAACTCAATTCCTTCAGTTTAGACGCATGAAAAACACGCTTGGCCCGCACACACTCACACACAGTTCAGCAACATTTGTGGCTGTCAACAAAGCTGTGGAGTGAAAAGCTAAAAATCCAAAAAGCTGCGAAGCTCTTAGCGTGCTTTTAGGCTGTTCATTTACATTTCACTGCCATATCGTTGCATGCTTTTAGTTGCACAGAGTTTCTTGCAATCTGAAGCCGCAATACTATTACATATATTTAACTTTTTTTCTTTTACACTCTTGCACTCACACCTACGCACGCACGTTGTTGTTGCTCACTCAAACAGATTTGCAACTCTTTTACACATTCCACTCAAAACTGAGCAATGTTTTCATAAACATGGAAAACGAATTGTGGCTGCGACCGCCCAAAGGAGGTGAGTTACCCTGTGTGTCTGTTTACTGGCTGTCTTTAAATGTCTCGCAGTTGCATGCTTAGCATTAGCGCAATCAATCGCACATGCGTGTGCATGTGTGTATGTGTGTATGTGTGTGTGTAGTTTATTGTAATCCCAAACGTAATTGCCGTCATTTAACGAGATTAAAGGTAGAATTGAATTGTTTCTCTTTGTTGTTGCCCACACGTTGGTGTATGGGCGTGTCTCTAATAGCATTTGAATTGTTAAATTTTAAGTGAAATGTGTTTCTAATTTTATTGCGGCGTATACTTAACTTTTAGCCAACTGTATCGTGTAATCATACGTCCTGATTAGACAGTCGTAGTTGTAATTATGTAGTCGTATGATAGATTGTCACTAAACTTTATAAAATTTCATATTTTAACAAGTCTTCGTATACTAATGAATGTGGAAATGTTTCAAAAATCTGATAAACACACCGAAAATAAAAGCTGACTTTAATATTTCGATTTAAACATAATACCTCGAAAGTGATCAGAGCGGAAAATCTCATTTAAGTAATTATCCCAAAAACTATTGTAATTATTTTATACTAAATAAAGTAAATGCTATTGGATTATTTTAGTATAGGATTACTTTAGTATTTGTATTTGAACTATTTTAGTATAGGATTATTTTCGTATTTACGATTGGACTATTTTAGTATAGGATTATTTTAGTATATGCGATTTGGAATAGTTTACTATTTTTCTTGCGGTTTTTTCATTGCAACGAAATCTTTCACTGGAGTTACGCTTAGTCCGTCCAGCATTCAATCACGAACGTCTTTCTTTTGTGGCCCCAGGAAAAAAGTACTCTACGCAAAGTTCATTTTTAATGAAAGAATAGTTTACTTATTAAATCTTTTATTTTTCTACATTAAAAATAATTATTTTTACTTAAATTATTTTATTTTCCCACGTTAAAAATATACTAGAATATTCTAACTTAACGTCCAACTTCCTGACAACTACATCCTCCCAACGATATCCTTCCAACTACAACCTGTCAACTACAACCTTCCAGCTATATCCTTCCAACTACATCCTTCCAACTAGAACCTGTCAACTACAACCTTCCAACTACATCCTTCCAACTACATCCTTCCAACTGCATCCTTCCAACTACATCCAACCAACTACAACCTGTCAACTACAACCTTCAGGCTCTATCCTTCCAACTACATCCTTCCAACTAGAACCTGTCAACTACAACCTTCCAACTACATCCTTCCAACTACATCCTTCCAACTGCATCCTTCCAACTACATCCAACCAACTACAACCTGTCAACTACAACCTTCAGGCTCTATCCTTCCAACTACATCCTTCCAACTACAATCTGTCAAATACACCCTGTCAAGTACATCCTTGTAAATCATAGGATTTACTTACTTATATAAACTTTAAAGTCCCTTAAAATTGTGTCAGCTGTTTCAAGCATCCGGTCTCAGCCATTAACACTTGCTTAGAAATGGCCACAAACTTGGCTTTTACCTTTGATGCTCCCCTTAAGGCACTAGGATCCTACTACTGTACGTCCCGAATGGCTGAAGAATGTCATAAAATCCTGAATGAGCTAGGCAAGGACAACAATGTCACATTTTGTTGGCTGCCTAGACATGAGGCCAACGCTGGGAATGAAAGGGCGTACTGCTTCGTGAAAAGAGGCCCCCTTCCGTCCACTCATTGGCCTTGAACCTCTCTGCGGCGTGGTACATGCCACTCAGCAGACCTACTTAGGAAATGAGAAGAAACTTGGATTGCTATTGAATGGCAGCACACTTCTGGCCAAAGACAGGCAAAGAGATTTCTTACCCCAAACAGAAGTATCTCCAAAAGTGTACTAACCTTGAACCGCGAAACTCTTAGGACTCGAGTGGGGTATCTGATAGGACAGTGCTGCTTAAGGTGTTATCTTAACAAGATAGGCCTGTCAGACATTTCTGACTGCAGATTCTAAGGACACAACTCTAAAACATCAGAACACATTATATGTGAGTGTCCAGCGATCAAAAGTTAGAAATTAAAATTTCTGGGCGAATTCTTCACAGACCCACAATTTGGAAACTTCAACCTTTCAAAGTGCTTCAATTTATAAACAGCCTAAGGTTGGAGTGAATCATAGGGGTTAGCACAATAGGTCCTTACGGGCCGCGGTGCTAGTACTCCCTGTGACATTAAATCTAAATCTACCTTTGATATGTGGCAACAGTATTACATACTCTGAAATTCCTAGCTTCATATGCTGATACGCGTATTTTCACATCTGCATCGAGAGTTCGATTAAATTGTTCACTATAAATTAAAGTCAATCTTGATTTATGTTTAGTTTAGTTGTATGGCTTAAAGTAGCCCCAGAGAAATGACCCCATCATCCCCATACGCAAGTCTCGCATCGCACCGATTATTGCGTCTGATTTGATGTTGTTAAAAGCTCCCTCAATGTCCAGGAAAGCAACTAGGGAGAACTCCTTGTTATGCAGGGAGTACTCAATACCAGAGACTAAGGAGTGTAAAGCTGTCTCAACCGATTTACCCTTGAAGTAGACATGCTGAGAGACTGACAGCCTATGTCTGACTATAGTGAGCCTCAGATGAAGGTCTAACAACCTTTCCAGAATTTTCAGACAAAGACTAATGGGTCTTAAATCCCCTGGAATTGTGTGCGAGCTTTTGCCGGCATTGGGTATAAAAATTACCCTCACATGCTTCCATGAGTCTGGAATATATGCTATTTCAAGACAACTTTTGTAGATCTTGAGCAGCTACTCAATTACTCTCTGACTGCTGAATTTCAATTGAAGTTATACCATCTCGGCCAGATGCTTTATATAGTTTAAAGCTATGGATAGCCCATTGAAATTTTAGTTTAGTGATTCTATCTGGGTTCACTTCGGCTACATTCGTCCTGGACATCGTTCTCCGCGGAATGGTGCTCGAGCAGTCAGGGAAGTGGGTCTCTAAAAGAACTCTAGACTCTAGGACTCTAGAGTCGCATTACTATTTGAGGCCCTAGATCCATCCCACCTCCTCACTCAGGTAACCAGGTACCATTGCAGCAGTTGAAAGGATCTTCCTCAGCCTAGACGTCTCAGAGATGTCTTCTACGTCACCGCAAAAGTTTCTCCACGATTCTCTTTGGACCTTCCTAAGCTTATTTTTGAAGGTTCTAAGTGCTGCTTTGGGTAAATCTCAGTCTGCACTATCTCTAGACTTTTTTGCGTTGTTGAAAAGTCTCCGACAGTTTTTTCTCCCCTAATTCCTCCCCCCACCACGAGGGTTTTCGTTTCCCCCGGGGTCTACTGAGGGGGCAATAGACCGATAGAGCTCTATTAAGAGCATCCGTAAGAAGCTCCACAGATCTCTCAATTTCGTCCCACGTGCTTGTGTTTGTGGGGTTCTCAGATAGTAGTCTAGCTACGGTTAACCTGTAGAGGTCCTAGTTTGCTTAGGACTAGGTATACTATCTAACATATGAATCTGAATTAAGCTACGATACGAAAAGGAGTGTTCCTCTAGAACTCTCTAATTTGAAATCCGGTAAAAAAATTGATTCGAAGGCAAGGGTTATGTCAAGGACTTCCTGCCTGTCAGCAGTAATTAAAGTGGGTTCTGACCCCTTATTACATATAAGAAGGTTAGTCGTTACTATACATATATTACTACCTCAAACGGATAGAAATACTGTCAGGATATACCAATTGTGTTAGTAGACTCATTTAGAAGTTCACTATTCTTTCATAAACCCATACATTTGGAGAACTTCTTAGTATCAAGATGTGCTTCCAAACACCTGTTCTTTGATGTTGCCCTAGAAACCAAGTCTCCAAATTCCGTCTCCATGTGTATCTGAGGATATTGTTGAATCGAATCATAATTAGAAAAAAGGTATTAAACCATTGATTTCAAAATAGTTGTTGAAGGATCGGATTTACATGTAAATGTCTGCAGGCATCAAAAACTTGGAGAGCCATTATTCAATATAGTTATAGTAGCTGGAGAAACGGACTTACAGGCATTAAAAACTTGGAGAGCTATTTTCCCCTTGATTTCAATATAGTTTTTGGAGGAAGCTTTGAATTCAACAGACATAAATACTAAAGTCAGAGCTAACTCTCTAAGTTGTGCCCCGAAACTTGGTCCAACTGGTGGTCTAATTGGCATCATAATTTTCTAGGTGATGCGTCTGACCAACCTCCCTACCTACCTATTCGAGAACTCAATATGTGATAAGAATATTTAAAGTTTTTCATCATTATTGTGTGGCAGGTCTGTCAGAGGTACTTCTATAAGAAAAATGTTAAAACTTTATTACAATAGGTACACTTTGTCATCTTTGATGACTATTTCCAGACCAGATCTGTTAACAATTTCTAACGATTTACCCACATTATCAATCGAGTCATATGTGATGATCATTAATGACAATTTTTGGTAATATTCGTTAGTAAAATTGTACATACTTCAACAAAGAACTATACTTCAACATAGAACTATGACCAGAATACGCCCAATGAACCCTTCCACTGCAAATAAGTGTGGTGAATTTTGAGATAATTTCCCTAAGATCACTTTATTGGGATTAAACGATGTCTTCCCGAAGAGACCGGCTAATTTCCTTTCTTTATAATTTACGATGTCTTCCGGAAGATACCAATTAATTTCCTTTCTTTATAATTTACGAATTCTTCCGGAAGATACCAATTAATTTCCTTTCTATATAATTTACGAATTCTTCCGGAAGATACCAATTAATTTCCTTTCTATATAATTTAGTTGATAATTTCGTCTAGAAAATCATTCCGAATTTCGCCTACGTAATCCAGCCCCGCCCATATATATAACGAATGATAAACCAAGTCAATAAAATATTTAATGCCAACCAAAGTGACAGTTTGGAGCACTTGGAAATATGTTTTAAACGTAAAAGACTCAACTAAATTTATTGTCAACCAAAGTGGAATAATCAAAGTAGCAAAACAGAAAAAAGGTAACAACAAAGCTCCACTGCTCAAGCTTTTGGCCATTAACCACGCTGAGGTGTGTTGCGTCTTGCGTTGGGCCCGGCGAAGAGAGTGCCACTTCAAGCGTTATCAGTGGCAGAGCGCAAAAACGCCAAGTGGTGCTGATAAGATGCCGGAGGCTTTTTTATATTGTTTAATTATACTGTGATATTAGTTCTGGTTAACAAGAAATCGGCCAGTCTGATAAAAGAAAATGAAAAAATCATTTTATGGTCGCCAGTTTTAAAATTTATGTCGGCCGTCGTAGCTTGGTTGGCGTCTCATAAAAGTGACACTTTGAAGTTTGGAACTACGCATACGTGGGCAGCTCCACACAGAGCAAAGATTACCGCAGTAGCGATAAACGAAAAGATATCCACCAGCAGTGGAGGTACTACGTGAGTGTCTTTGTGCCTTCCCATTCTCCTTTAGCAACGCACTCCGCAACTGAACGATTGATTGCATAAGCAGAACACAGTGCTAATTAATTCCAATGACTTTTGAGCTCATATTACTGAGAATATGAAATATTGTGATCTATTATCTAAATGCATCTTAAACGAGTACTTGTAAGCATTATTTGAGATTATATACTAAGTCCAAACTAATCACTCAGCACTGAAACACGACAACAAATTTCAATGAGAATATTAGAAAAAAAATCCAAGTTGTTTGTAGTTCATTACGAAAGTAGTCATAATTCTAATGCGCAGTTGGATCGCAACTAACTTCTAAACTAGTTTAATAGGGAAGATTAACAGAACGGAAAACGAATTGGTTTTTAATTTATTGTGTGCAGTCTTTGTATGGATCGACACTATCATCCCAACGTAGTTCGAAAGCCATTAAACTCCTTTTATAGACTGATATATTCAAATCTACAACATATCAGCACGCTACCGTCAGCAAATTACTTTCCACAGGGCAATTTCTTCGACCTTGTTAAGAATTTAGTGGTGAACCAATTCAAACACTTATTCAAATTGTCCATTCACATATATTTGTTTGATTCTCTGTGAGACCGGCCCACAGAAAACTTTGAAAACCCCCATAGCCGTATAGAATCCGGTGACTATGTTCATTTGCATGGGTAAAAAAGCTACTCGCTCACTTTGAATTTCCGATCATATAGAATAATAGTGGAAATTCTATGGACTACTGAGATTTTTTCAGTGAGAATATTATCTACGCTACTCGGTAGTCATCGTTTAGAGCAGAGATGCTCAAAGCTTCTCACTTTTATTAAGCCTTTTTTAGCTTTGAAGTAAGCAGATGTCAATCAATTACTTGCAAATTTATAAGACTAAACATCGCAACCCAATTGTGCCGGTAATGTACTCTGAATGGCATTATTCCTGCGTACTCAACCACATGGAAGTGCTTTTTTCCATACCTGGTTCACAGTCCTTTTACGTAGTACCATGAAATATGCTTAAGCACATTAAGGTTGATCTATGTGATGTACGAGTAGGTAGGTAGGGAAAATGGCTGGCGACCTCAATTAGCAATAGTGCCGTTTTGTTGCCATATCCTGGCGAGCGTAAAAAACGGTAATATATTTTTGTTGTAAGTGTTACACCAGCCGAAGTTGTTAACAAATTTTGATAGGTCTGAAAGATCTAAGTTATAAGAGCAATGTCCTAGACTCTCTAGAAAAGAACTTACGAAATATTTGAGTCTCAAGCGAGCGAGGGCAGGGCAATCACAAAGAAGGTGTACGACTGTTTCTTTCTCCTGTGGATCTTGACAGCTCCTGCAATGAGCATTGAGCGGAATTCCCGTACGAGTATTTTGCTGAACTATTTAAAAAATTTACGTTTAGTAAAATTTCAAACCATCAAATTCATCTTTACAATCTCTGAAAGACAGTATTTCTGTTATTTAGTAGTTCAGGTGAAATTAAAGAAATTCAATTGCAAAATTTCAAACATTCATATTCAACTTTTCAATTTCTTTAATGTTATTAAATAATTAGAATTAATGTTTCTGTTATTTAGTAACTCAGTTGCTGATGTTGAGAAATTCCAAAGGAATTCCTCGATTTGTGAAGGTTCGGAACCAATTTTTTGAATATCACTAATTTGATTGCTCTTCCATTAGCTTAGTCAACATTCCCATTTCTAAAATATAGTAATTCAACTGATGAAATTCAAAATTAAGTGTGGATTTGTTAGTCAAAGTTCCAATTTCAAAAATTTAGTAATTGATTTGTTACAGTTCCAGGGGCCTGAGTGCTTGGAGACCTCTTTCTGCGGCGGTTCTCCGGCATACCCCATCACTTCTAATTCTTTGCTGAAATTCAAAATTTAGTCTTGATTTGCTACTCAACATTCCGATTTCTAAAATTTAGTAATTGCTTTGCTTACAGTACAATGGACATCAATACCTGAGTGCTTGGGGACCGCCTTCTGCGGCGGTTCTCCCGCCTACCCCATCACTTCTAATTCAGTTACTGATCCAAATTCAAAATTAAACCTTCTTCATTAAATCAGAAAATTCAATCTACGAATCTTAATTAAGCAATTCGTTTGTGTCTGCATTAAATTTGTGCAAAGTTGCAAATAAGATTTTCTCACTGCGCAGGCACGCATTTGTCAATTCTTTTCGTTTGAACTCATTGCTACTAAAATCCAACTGCCTCCATGGAATTTTCGAACACGCAAAATACAAGCAACTAACGTAGAAAAAAACAACTAACAGCAAAAAGCGTGAACAAACTTATTTGGAATTCGACGTGAAAAACGCCGTGGGCGAGGGGTGTTTACGCGCCGGGTTGGCAGGTGGAAAAAATTTAAAAAAAACACTTCAACTAATAACAACAAAAAGTGAATTATTGTTTCTACTGATTACGCGCTAATACAACAACAACAAAAATAGGTACAACAAAATTAACAACAACAAAATTAACAACAATAAAGCACAACTCACTCACTAACAACAAACACAGCAGTATCGGCAGCTCCAGCAGCAGTGCAAACTCACCACACAGCTCAGCGCCCACCACGCCGCAACTCAACACCAACCAAACTCAAATTCAATTTCAATTTCAGTTGGGATACGCGAGGCGCCGCGTTCAAATCTTAAACCAAAAACTTAAAAAAACAATTTTATATAATAACGATTTTATTTCCAATATTAAAACAATTTTTTTTGTTCGGTTTTTTAAACAAAATGAAGTGATCCAGTTTCCATCTTGAGTTAGTAAAATATTAAGAAACCACATTGAAATCCTCCAAGGAAAATAAATGTTCAAATGTTGATGAGCCACGAGCTTTCTGCGCTTGTTATCTACTCGGCCAGATAAGCGGGCTCAGTGCTAAAGTGGCTTCACTCGAATGCCTGCAATGGCCAAAATCGCGTAAATTTCAATTGTGTTTTAGCCACATTAACAGCGCAGCACCAATTGCACTTGACCTTTCACAGCGTTCGACCACGCGCGTCCGGCTCGCGTAGCATTTCTGGTGGTGGTGTGCGCGAACACGTCTGTCAGCTTTGTGCAAAACTTCAAAATTAATAATTTCTTTTTTTCTTTAACAATTGGTTGTTGGTGTGTGTTTTTTTGTGTTGTTCGAACTTTTACTTTGAAACAACGCAATGTGTTGTGTGTTTATTGCGAAGATGCACAGCACTCACGCTGCTGCTGGGATGGTTCAAGCCCAGCTTCTTTGGGCTTCTGTGCATGTGTGTTCTGCGGCTGTGGAATTTGGAGAACGTGGTGATCTGCCGCTGGTGCTGCTGTGCCGCTGCCGTGCCAAGCTTCAACAACAGTTATGAGCGTTTGGCACATTCGCAGCGCTAGGCTGGCTAACGCCGGTCGAACCAGTGGAGCTGCTGTTATCTGGCGCACGTTGTGACCTTGAAATGCAAACATATTCAAATTTCACGCGCATCGGAAGTGTGAGCATTGTGTGAGCAATTCAAAAAAATTGCAACAGTTTTGCAATCGAATAAATTTCAGAAAAATGTTTGCTTTAAATTTATTCCATTAACAAATTTAAATATGAAAACAAATTTGCTGGAATCGATTTGAAATTGAAATGAAATAACGACGTTTTATAATTTCTGTTGTATTTCTATGTCTGCACTCGAGAAGGTTAGGTCTTTTTATGCTAATTTGATGTTTTGTTACTAAATTGCTGAAGGAAACACGATTTTCTTGCGCCTTAGGCTGTGTCCACACCGAAACCCACAGGTGAACTCTGAACTGCTCGTCAATGTATGAGGAATGGTACTACAGTACAATATCCATCAATGCCTGAGTGCTTGGAGACCTCCTTCTTCGGCGGTTCTCCAACCTACCCAACTTCTAAACACCTTCAGAAAACTACCACGAGCAGATACTCCTAGTATACGAGTAGGTCTCACAAAAGGTTTAAGCTTGCTAATGATTATCTTGGTTTCTCACTTGCTCTGTTCAGTGTGACCGCAGCCTGAGAAAGCAGTAAACCCAGACAGTTGTAATTTTGCAGTAGCAATGATAGATAGAGAGAAATAGTAAAAGTTATTGTTAAACAGGTCTTTAGTACCCGACGAACCTTCCCCAATATCAGTCCTATCAACCCTCCATCTACCGTATCTTACATTTGTGAAGGCAGTTTGTTAGAGAAGTCTCCACAAAAACTATCTGATCGTCTTAACAAGCATTTCCACCAGTTTCTTCTTGAACATATTTTTTATTGATTGTGTGTACTGTCACGACCTAGAAGATGCTGTCAAAAGATGTCATGATTCAACCAGATTAAAGATAAGATAAAATTATGCTTCTGTTTTGAGGAGAACAGAAATTGTTGTTGCTAGGACTTCGGTGATGTTCGATGATTTTAAATGATTTTCGATGATTTTCAATGATATTTGATTATTTCAAATGATATGTGGTGATTTTCGAAGATAGTCCGATATATTTTGGTAGATTCCAGTGAATTTCTTTTTGAGTCACTTGCATGTGTCATTTGAACTTGAGACGATCAGGAAACATTTTTTGTTCAGGTACCAACTTGAATTGAATTCTGTGTAAATGCTGAATGTGGATGTGGATAAGACTACTTATAAGACCACTTAGTCATCATGAAATGGAGATATAAAAAACCCACAATTGCACTTCAATTCCCATCACTTTTGTAAAAAATATTGTCTGTTTTTTTGGCCTTCCTTCACTTTAAGTTGTTCCTGGAGAACGAGGCTTCCAATTTTTTGGGTTAAACGATTCAGACCCTTCTACAGCCTTCGATTATGTTTGTCTGTATCTCATATGTTTTTGTTGTTGTTCTGCTGACAAAAAATTGTTCTATATAGCGCGGGGCTTTATACACAGTTTGGTTGTTGTTTCTATCGCCAGAAAGATTCTTCTTTCGAATTTTCTGCTGTTGAGGAAGGAAGGTTCTTCAAATGAACGTGTGACTAGAAAATGGTCGATTAAGGTCAGGAATGAATTTTAAGGTGATATTTGTTATGAGAGTTACTTCTAAATATGCAAAATTAAATAAAAATAATTTATTGAATTTATTATTAAATTATTATTTATTAAATTAAAATTAAATATGAAAAGTTTTTAAGAACAAATGGAATGACTTTTTTTATGTATTGTTTTGGTTTCTTGATTATTTTTTCCGATTCGTTCTATTTTTTATTTTCTTTTAAAAATTGTATTATAAAAATTTATTTATTTTGTTTGAACATATTTTTTAATTTTAATTTATATTTGTATTTGAAAATTAATATTAATATTTTCGTGTTTCTATTGTTTTGTCATTGTTTTATTTTTTAAATATTTTTTCTCCTGTAGCTATATTTAAAATTATTATTATTTGCTTTCAAAATAATGTTGCTTTTAAATTTTTGTTTTTACATTTCTAACTTTATTGATATATTTTTGTTCTCAATTATTCATAGATTTTTTATTTAAATTTAATATATTTTATATTTATTTATATATATTTTTAATATATATATATATATACATATATATATATATATATATATATATATATATATATATATATATATATATATATATATATATATATATATATTTAATTTTTTATTTATTTTTTCATTTAATTTTATAAATTTGTTTATAAATTATTTCAAATTTTATACTAAAATTTTGTTATTTGTAGGAAAAAATTCTATTTACATTATTGTTTTTTGTTTTTATTGTATTGCTTTTATTTTTATTTACATTTTGATATTTTTTTAAATTATTCTTATATTTTTTATATATTTTGTCTTGTAGTTTTATTTAAAATTATTTTAATTTATTATTTATTTTTTTAATGTTGCTTTTCAAGTTTTGTTTTTATTTTTCTATCTTCCTAACTTCATTGATATATTTTTGTTCTTAATTACTCTCAATTATTTATTTAAATTTATTTTATTATATTTATATATTTTTATATATTTTTATTTGAATTTATATATTTATATGTACATATTTTTAGGTTATTTTATAAATTTTAAAATTTTTTGAAAAAATATTTTGGTCTCAATTTTTTGTTTGTTTTTAATTTTGTCTTTGTTTGTGCATTGTTTTAATTTGTTTTATTTTGATATTTTTTTTATGATTTTAAAATTTGTTTATATTTTGCCTATATTTTGCTATGTCTTTAAATATAACTTAAAATTGATTATTATTTTGAAAAAATCAATCCTCAATTTCTGTTTAATTTTTTTATTTTTTGTTTTTACTTGAAACCTTTTTTTTCTTTAAATTATTATTTAATTTTTAGATGATTTTGATTTTTATTTTTCTAAGTTGATTGGTATATTTTTCTCCTCAATTACTAAAAATTCTTTTATTTTTATGTATTTATAATTTATTGTTTATTTATAAATTATTGTTTATTTATAAATTGTTTTTTTATAATTTATTGTTTATTTATAAATAATTTTTTTATTTAAAAATTATTGTTTATTTATAAATTATTATTTATTTATAAATTATTGTTTATTTATAAATTATTATTTATTTATAAATTATTATTTATTTATAAATTATTGTTTACTTATAAATTATTGTTTATTTAAAAATTATTGTTTCTTTATAAATTATTGTTTTTTTATAATTTATTGTTTATTTATAAATAATTTTTTATTTAAAAATAATTGTTTATTTATAAATTATTATTTATTTATAAATTATTGTTTATTTATAAACAATTTTTTATTTATAAATTATTGTTTATTTATAAATTATTGTTTATTTATAAATTATTGTTTACTTATAAATTATTGTTTATTTATAATTATTGTTTATTTATAATTTATTGTTTACTTAAAATTATTTGTAATAATTTTTTTAATAGTTTTTAAATTTTTTTATTATTATTTTTGTTTGTTTAATTATTTATATATTTTTGAATTTATTTAAATGATTTTTTATTGCTTTGGTAATTTTTAATTTGAATTTGCATATGTTAAAAAATGTTTTTAATATTATTTGTTTAACAAACATTTTTTGTTTTTGACTTTTTAAATTAATATTTATTTATTTTAATTTTATGATTTGTTTTAGAAAAATGTTTTCAAATCTTTTGTTTCTCATTTTTGTGCTCAGAATTTTTTTTTGTTTTAATTTTTTTTATTTATTTATTTTTTTATTTATAAATTATTTTAAATATTTTGAACTTTGATATTATTTTTTTTTTATTTTTATTTTAAAAATAATTTTAAATATTGAGAAATTTGATTTTAATTTTTTTGAATTTTTTTATAAATTATTTTAACTACTTTAATTTTTGATATTAATTTTTTTCTTCTTGTTTATAAACTATTTTCAATATTTTGATTTTTGATATTAATTTTTTTTTAAATTTAATTTTATTTGTTATAAATTATTTTAAATATTTTGAATTTTGATATTAATTTTTTTTTTATTTTAATTTTATTTGTTATAAATTATTTTAAATATTTTGAATTTTGATATTAATTTTGATATTAATTCTTTTTTTGGTTTTTTCTTTTGTTTAAAAATTATTTGAAATATTTTGAATTTTGATATTAATTTTTTCAGTTTTTTTCTTATTTATAAATTATTTGAAATATTTTGGATTTTGATATTAATTTTTTTATTTTTTTTTTTGTTTAAAAATTATTTTAAATATTTTGAATTTGGATATTAATTTTTTCAGTTTTTTTCTTATTTATAAATTATTTGAAATATTTTGGATTTTGATACTAATTTTTTTATTTTTTTTTTTTTGTTTAAAAATTATTTTAAATATTTTGAATTTGGATATTAATTTTTTCAGTTTTTTTCTTATTTATAAATTATTTGAAATATTTTGGATTTTGATACTAATTTTTTTATTTTTTTTTTGTTTAGAAATTATTTTAAATATTTTGAATTTGATATTAATTTTTTCAGTTTTTTTCTTGTTTATAAATTATTTAAAATATTTGGAATTTTGCAATTTTTGTTCTATTTTCAAATCCGCTTTGAAATGTTGTTTTGTTTGCTTTCTGCGGCACATCGGAGCAAAGACGCTGCAGACCTTATCAAACAAAGCCTCGAGAGATTTATGTTTAAAAATGTTTTGCAAAAATTGTTAGAATTTCAAAGTCCGCATTAGCTCGCCGCAATTCACCTCAGCTGATCGCTTTGCACTCTGATCCCACGTGCTCGGGCTATCAACAACTTTTCCATTGAGTTCATGTTTATCTTTTTTGCTTCACTCGTCTCAAGGAAGCTCATTCTACTAAACTCTAAAAGGGGGTATTAAATTTGATTTTCATTAAAGTGTTTGCTAAGTAAAAGTGACTAACAAAGCGCGAGTGTAGCTTAGAATAGGTCTAAACTACAACAACACCAACAACACCGACAGCAACAAAGATAACAACAGTGACAAACAAGCAGCGTGTTGAATGGTGCTAATTTTTAAACTGAACAAAATAAATAAAACGAAATTAATAACTGCTCAAATACGCGGAGAAGCACAACAAACCCAGGCAACAGTTAAGCAAGTGAAACATTATAAATAAATCGAAATATAGCGTCGAACACAGCGGGTTAATAATAAACGTGACAAGTGTGCGGTGGAATTGCGGCGGGAGCATTTCCCGTTTACGAGAATTACAAATGTGTGAAACATGAAGTTCAGCATTGAAATACCCAGCAATGGAATTCCTGAACTATCGGAAATACGAGGTTTATTGCTAAGTTCTGATGACCAAGAACTAATTTTTTGTTTTACTGTTTGTGGGCTCTTCCGTCGTGCGGTTCTGCACACTTGTCTCTACCATTCGAGCGACCTTGAAATCTTGTTCATTTCAATGTCAATTCGCGCCTTTTTATTGCCTTTGAATGGAAGTAGAAGAAAGTCACATCGTGCCCAAATGGAATAATAAAGCGGGGTAAATGTCAGCACCACTACTATAGCCGGCTTATATTCGATGTCAGACATGGGGCTTCTCCAGGATTTCCATTAAGATTTGTCCTTTCGGTTGATATTCGCTAATTTATGAAACACTTTCACCAAACAAATGGTGGATGATCATCCATCATAATCAATGAGACCGCTGAAAGAAGCCATCAATTTCTTTTCAACGATCCTTACTCGCTTCAGTTCTGGTTGGTTTGTCCGCACCTGCCGAGTTCATTATCGTTTTTTTTCTGCCTCAATCAGCCGAGCTCGCCTATCATAAATTTATTGATAGCGAAATGCTTTGATTTGTTGAAACCTAGGTTAGGTAGAAGTGGCCGCCCCCTTGCGAGAGCCCACTAAAGCCAAAATGGCCCATTGTGATACCACAGGAGGTAAACCCTTTTTCTATGTCTCGAACCAAAGAGAGCTAAGGATGAAGCGAATTAGGCCTTTGGTGTCAACTTCTGATATGATCCGTGATGGTGATATGGTGATATATAGATCCGGTTAAGCATTTGAAGCATTAACGAATTCAAGCATTAAGCAGCTGAATCATTACTCGATGCTTTTTGAGGAACTCAGTGAATCACAAAGATGGTCAAGAATGCCACAACTTACCATGTGAAACTCATACCATAGTCAGTGTTTCCATTTGCATCAGCAATGGAAGTGGTTTCCGTCCTTCTATTGAGTGCAGAAAATACTTTCTATATCTTAATTTTTATACATTTATTCGGCATAAACAATCATGTCCACAAAGTGTATCAAATTTTACGATACCAGAGTTGAACAAAGGAATAAGTTCAACTATCCATGAAACAGTTTGCGCCAAAGTATTCATTAAGCAAAGTATTTATTGAATGCAGTCGCTGTGAACGTCAGTCGCTTTTAGCCGCAGAACGATTGCTTAATAACTGCATTTACCGTCGCCAGTTCCCAGTAATTGGCATTTGAGTAGCTGGAGACGCTTTCAGCACACTCGCTGGTCGCTACGGTCGTTCAATCGAGCAGAAAAAGTGCCGCTGTCCAACTGCAATGTACCATAATTATGCAATTTATGACAGTTTAATAGAAAAAATCTGCAAACAAGAGCATAATTTAAAATTGAATTGGAAAATCTTAGAGAAGAGGGGGAAAATAGATGTGAGGCCTCCATAATCTTGGTAACGGTGCATGGTGTTGGCATTGCTGTAAAATGCAGCAACTTTTGTAAGACACACGAAGCAGTTGTAAAATAAATTAAGAAGCAGCCGAAAAAACTGCTGCAACAAATGTCAAAAGCAAAAAAATTCCTCGCGATAAGCACGCCACAAAAGAACTGCGCCCGCCAATCCGTTCGCATGCGGCAAATCGCATAAATGAGTGCGCCTTTCAGCAGGTTTTGTGTCAATTTTGTGCAAATTTTCTGCAAGTTTTCTGAAAACTTTGTGCAAATTTTCTGACTGAAATTGAATGTGTAATTACTCGCTTCGTTGCGGCTGTCATAAATGATTAATCTACCAACCACCCTGGCTGCGATGTATGGGAATGTCGTCCAATGTTTGGCAATTCCATTCAAATGTACACATTTGTTGGCAGAGCCAGAGAACACAGAGAAAAGAGCCTTAAACGTCAAACGGCAAAGCAGCGAAATAAAGCAGACGGAGGTTGAACACGAATCCACTCAGAATCGTGGTGTGTCCGCTACAGACGCTGGCTGCGAAGAAGACTTTCCTTTCTCTGTATTCTCTGGTCAGAGCCTCTGAAACAAGCATTTCTGGGGAATACCCGCAATGAAACTTATGAAGTGCTTTATTTGGAAAATGAGTGCTATTCTATATTTGCTTACATAATGGGTCTAATTCAACTATGGTGACGCCTTTTATCTAATTACTAAGGCAGTTGAACATGGCAAAAAAGCCGAGTACTCTGAGGCTGTTTCTGGGAGTTGGAAAATCACATTTCTATTTTAATTAATAGAAGATATAGCCATGTCTCCTTCCAATATATACGGAAATCGCGGATAAGGAAGAGTATGCCTCCTCTTGGCATTTCTTGGAGATACTCACAATGGACATAGATGTCTCCGAGTGGAAGTGCGGATACCGTATCCGCACACGCCTTCACAACCTAACCAAACCTAGCCATGCCTCGCATCCGCGGCTCACAACGAACCCAACTGGTGGTGTAAGTGGCATCACTGTTTTCTGGGTGATGCGGCTGCCCAAGCTACCTACCTATCTACCTGATAGAAGATTCCCTTCTTCTTAAGAAATTGTTGAGACTTTGTAACACAAAAAGAACTTGAATCTTGTGGCTTTATGTCAGGCAGACAATTGATATGACCCCACCATAAATGTTAGTTCATCTAGAACTCGGTTTATCTTTCCCTCATATATACAACCTACTGACAGAAGATCGGGGATTTGAAATTGTTGTATACACCTTTGTGAAAGGAGAACTATACCTGTTTAGGATTCTATTCAAGAGTCTATTCAGACGTAGGTCCAACTTAGATGTCACTCATATTCAAAAATTGTTCATCAATTTATTTCGCCCTTGTTTCTTCTTCTAATAGAAGTGGTCCATGCTGGCTCCCAATACCTACAATAGATCGTATATGGGTAAATCACTATTACTTGTATATGAATGCTTAATATCCACATCTGCAATAGATTCAGCAAGAAGTCTAGTTCCATGTTTTGTTCTTGCTTCAAATAGACAATTTAGCATAGGAACATACCCCTTCCTCAATAGCCTGGTCAGTTTCTGCATAGATCGTACTTAGTACTATACACTTATAATATATACTCGTATTTATATATCGGGAATAGCAAATAATAACAAACATTTTTAAATGAAAATTTCTTTATTGTTTTTCAAAATATTCCCCTTGATGATCAATACACTTTTGCATTCGCTCAAACCATTTGTCATAGCAGTTTTTCCATTCCTCTTGAGACACCTCCAAAACATGGTTTTTGAACGCTTCAACTGCTTCTTCGGCGCTCGTAAATCGTGGACCACGCAGTTTACCTTTGATATTCGGGAACAAGAAGAAGTCATTGGGTGCCAAATCAGGACTGTACGGAGGATGAGTTATCAATTCGATGTTTTGACTGCTCAAAAATTCACCTATTTGACGAGATGAGTGAGAGCTCGCATTGTCATGATGGAGAATGATTCGTCTTTGGCGGTTGGTTTTACGAATTTCTCCGAAGACCTCTGGCAAACAAATGTCGTGTACCACTCAGAATTGACCATCCTAAGTTGCTCAAGTAGAACAGTGGCCACATGATCCATTCGGCCGAAGAAACAGGCGACCATTTGCTTCGCTGTGCTTCTTCCACGAACAACTTTTGTTGGATTTAGCTCGTCTTGGAATACCCACACGGTCGATTGTTGTTTTGTTTCCGGCTCATACGCATATATCCATGATTCGTCACCTGTCACGATTTTATACACGTCTTTGAAGCACCACGGTCGAACTTTGTAATCCTTTCCTTACACCAATTGACACGAACCTTTTGAGCTATTGTCAAATTATGTGGGATCCAACGCGAACAAATCTCTTTTACAGCCAAATGTTCATTCAATATTGAATGTATGGAAGTGGAAATAATGCCCAATGTGTCCTCTATCTCACGATATGTCACATGACGATCTTGCATTATCAGTTCACGCACTGCATCGATATTTTGTGGCACAACAACCAATTTTGGACGACCTTCACGGAGTTCGTCGGCGACCGAACTACGACCACGATTGAATTCACTATACCAGCGATATACTGTGGTTTTTGATGGTGCTTTATCGCCATACAAAGAACTGAGTTCATCGACACATTCTTGTTGAGTTAATCCACGTCGAAAGTTGTGAAAAATAATCCAACGAAAACCTTCTCTTGAAATTTCCATTTTTTGGCCAAATTGATTTTCTTAACTCACTGTAAACAAAACAAATAGCACTTGTACATCAACACGTTGTGAGTCAGTTTATGCTAAAAAATGACACACTTTATTATGGTGTTGCCAGATTTTAGCTATTGATTTTAGTGTTGCCAGTTCCCTAAATATAAATAGTACCGCTCGTACTTCATGCAACTTCCAAGGCCACCTTTTCACTTCCACTTCACTTCGAGGTGCGGAGGAACATAGAATATCCCACAAGCGGTTTAGCTTGGGTAATATACCCCTCCCTACATTCTGCACTATGCCCACATTTACCTAATCATAAATTAATTACTTCCTAAGACTGTGATACACTTCCTCACAGAATACCAACATTGTTGTGCTAACGCTATTTCTTCTACATTAGAAAAGCATTTCAAATTGTCTGTAGTTCACTTTGTAAGCCCGTAAATGGATATTCTCTCTCAGGAGGACGCGTGTTCAAATCCTGCCGCCCTGCGCACGGTCTCAAAAATACTTTTTTCTAAATATGTTTATCTTGGAGTCGAAGGTCGTAGTTACTACAGGTGGGTATGATGAAAAGCACCTCCCAGCCAGGGATGACAACTAAACTTTATTAGCTTCCCAAAATTGATTATATAAAATAGCGAAACGTGATGTTATAAAGTTAGGTTCAAAGAGCCCCCACTTTGAGAACCCAAATTTAAAGAACAGTAACAAAAGTATTGATATACATGGCCACTTATATCACAAAAAGAACAAGTCTGTTACACTGGCCTATTAACCCTCATTTGTGAAAGACGGGTAAATAACCCACAAAGTTTACACAAGTGAACAAATTTACCTGAAAATGATAGCGTCAAAATATAAACAAAATGGGCAGACAAGAAAGCTATGAGCCCAATACTGAAACACACTGTTTTTCATGTGCAAACTCATAAAATTAATCTCAATTTCATTGACATGGTAAGATTTTTTCGCTTCTAATTTAGAAGAATAAACTTTGAAACAGAAGACCTGCTACTTTAGGCATTGGAAAATATCTTGAAACCAGAGAATACAGAGAAAATAAAGTCGTTTTCGCTTCCAGAGTCCGTAGCGGACACACCACGATTTTGAGTGGATTCACCACTATTCTGAGTGGATTCACCACGATTTTGAGAGGATTCACCACGATTCCGAGTGGATTCACCACGATTTTGAGTGGATTCACCATGATTTTGAGTGGATTCACCACGATTCTGAGTGGATTCATGTACAACGTCCGTCTTTGCCGTTTGACGTTTAAGTTTCTTTTCTCTGTATTCTCTGCTTGAAACCTTTCTCTAATCAGTCATGTTACTTGAACTTTCAAAATTGTGGTAGGTCTGATAAAGCGTGGTGAATTTCAACTGTTGTGTATCCGCTTCTTGCAAGCAGCCCTACATCATTATTACTATATCAGCCTTTTAGATACTATTAATGATACTTCTTCTTAAAAAAATACTTTCTATACTTATTTGCATTGCATATTTTAAAAATCGATAGTCTGCTAATAGCAAACGACGCTTCAGTCTAGCGGTTAGCATGCAATCTAGTAGCCAGGAGGTCACTCTCGAATGTGTTCATCTAGAACGCGGTTTCCTTCTCCTACTCTACTTTTCATATATCTTTTTACACTTTACCATTAAAGAAAGGGTAAGAAGCTCATACAAAGTTTGTATGGTTTCAACTACAAGAAGGAGGCGTGGCAGGTATGGAAATAAGTATATCACTTTCTGAGAAATTATGTTGTTTGTCCATCTGTGGCCACATTTTTTCTACATCGTTAGAGATATCTTAATGAAACTTTGCAAAACTATACTTGGGACCAAGTTACAGAGCCAGATTGCAATATTAGCCGATTTGGACAAAGATCACGCCTACTTCCCATATATATATATGCAACTTTTTTCATCTCTTTTAAAATGACTATAACTTCGGTCCAATTGATGGAATAGTGCTGCAACTAAGTAAGGTAGTAATGTAGATGTGGCTCCTACTAAAGACTATGTAAAAAATGGGCGGTATATATTAACTGCCACGCCCACTATCACCAAATATTCATAACTTCTGGTCTATTAGAGATTTATTTATCTGTTTTTTTTTTAGAAATTATTAATTATTATTTAATTATTTAATTATTTATTGAATCTTCTAAATTAGAACTAACAACAAGTACTTAAATCTCACATAACTATATTTTATAGTCCTTAGCCAGTCCTTGGGGTGGATAAATTGAATACACTATATATAAAAGAATAATGGATAAACTTCATGATAAATCCATTTGAAATTAAATTAAAAATTATTAATTATTAATTACAATGAAATCGTTTAAGACGAGATGAATTAGGTTCCTTGAGCAAGTCCTTAGCTAGACTATTCGGGTGGGAGTGTCATTTTAGTTTGTAGGGTCTTTTAAAATTCATGGTTTCTTCTTAAACAGTTGGAATCTTTAGTTCCGTCTGCAGTCTTTCATCTTTAAAATACCACGGTGCATTGGTTATTATGCGTAGTATTTTAGGTTGAAATCGTTGAATCAATTCTATATTTGAAAATCTGGCAGAGCCCCACAGTTGAATGCCATAGGTCCATATGGGACTAATTATCACTTTATATAGGTGGATTTTATTTTCCTTGGTCAAACTTGACCTGCTTTTCGGGAGCCAATAAAGTGTACTAGTCTTGAGCTTTAGTTGTAGTCTTGTGGCTTCGATGTGCTTTTGCCAGATGAGACATTTATTCAAATGAATGCCAAGATATTTCACATCGCTTGCTTGTGGGATCATTACACCATTTAGAGGACAAAGGAGGGCTTGTTTCTTGTCTTAAGGTAAATGTTATGTGAACGCTTTTCGACTCGTTAACCTTAATTCTCCACTTAAGTAACCATTCTTCTACACGTCTGAAGTGATCCTTTAACTTTTGTGAGGCAATGTTGGAATCTTTATGCGAATATAAAATTGCGGCATCATCTGCAAACGTAGATGTGGTCAGCTGGTTATCTGTTGGTAACTCCCTCGGGTACAAAAGCGGTCCAAGTATACTCCCCTGTGGGACTCCAGCTAGGATTTTGTGGGTGTCTGTCACATGGGTTTTATGTTTGACTTTAAATTTCCGATCAAAAAGGTAGGACTTCAAAATATTGCTATATTCAGGAAGATAGTTCTGAATTTTGTGGATGCCTCATGCCATACTTTATCGAACGCTTGTGGCACATCGAGAAAAATCCCAGAGTAATGTTTTGTATTCTCCAAAGCGTCTCTAATTACTGCAGATATTCTGTGGATCTACTCTATTGTACCGTGCTTCTCTCGAAACCTAAATTGGTGTTGAGGGATCACTTCTCTTTTCTCCAATGGACTTGTTTTATGGAGAAGTACGTTTTCGAAGACTTTAGAGAGTATTGACAGAATGCTTATTGGTCTATAAGAAGCTATTTGTGTTGGATCCTTTCTTGGTTTATTAATCATTATAACAAGTGACAATTTCCAAGACTGTGGGAAGTAATTTAGTCTTAGCAGAGCATTGATTATACGCGTAAAATGAACAATTGCTATATTTGGTAGTTACTTCAGCCTTTTGTTTGTGATAAGGTCGGGATCTGGAGCTGTTTTTTACTTATTTCCTTCCGCACAATCAATTTTACTTCCTTAATTTTAATCTTCGGGCATCGTTTCGCTTGTTGTACATTCAGAGGTGTTAGGGGTAGATAGATAGATAGATAGAAATGGGGTAGGCCGGAGAACCGCCGAAGAAGGAGGCCTGCAAGTACTCAGGCATTGATGTCCATTGTACTAAGCCTGGAAAAATATTTAGGGAAGGGCGGGATACAGAGGATTTTGGAAAGGAAGTTACACCTTTTCATACTTCTTTGGCTCTTTTATGAACCCTAGAAGTCTGTCCAGGGATAAGGAATATACATTATCCATTCCCAAAACATCTGACCCTAATATGCGCCTCCTCATTCTGGCAAAGGCAGCACAAGCGCAGAGAAAATGCTCTGTGCCGTCCTGTTCTTCCTACAGGCAGGAGATGCAGTATCGGATTCTCGATGTTGCCTATGGTCGCCATATGATGACCCCATGGAGTATACCCTGTGATTACCCCAACCAATGATCGAAGATTTTTCCTTCGTCATGTCAGAAGAAAATTTGCAACTCTCCTGTTTGGGCTTTCTAGGAAGCACTTGGTTGTTCTGCAGGCAACTAAACTGCATCCAATCCATACCCCCTGCTAAACTTATACCGATAAATGGCTCTGGTCCCATTTGGAGTGCCCGCAGATCCACTGTTTGCCAATTGATCAGCTAATTCGTTCCCCTGAACACCACAGTGTCCCGGAACCCAAATAAATAAGGTGTTGCATTAAATTTGGTTTAAACACATGTTGAAGATGATCTGCAAAGGCTTCGCTCTTTTCTGCATCGCCAATACTATCGGAAAGTCTTATAGGCGGTTCCCAGTACCGGGGCCGCTAATTTACTGTAAGGGTCAAGATAACTGGCGAATGGTCAGAGGAGAGGTCATAACAAGCTTCTAATGAAATTAGGTCTCGACTAATATTGTTAGTAATGCCAAAATCTATTAAATCTGGTATTTTACTATGATTAGGGATTTAGGCATGAAATTTTATGAGAAGGGGCACACGGTTTAACTCACACGCACTTGTTAGGGAAAGGATCGGTCTAACCCGACACCAGAGTTCTTTACTCGTTTATGTTAGTAACTAGTACTCATGACCCGAAGTCCTTACTCACATAATCAATTATATGCTCCTTTAAGGCATTTAGAATAATAATCAAACCCCCTCATAGCTCCAGAAGTAGTGTGGGACCACAACATAATTTCTCATTAATATGAGAGTAAAGGGTTTGTACTGAGAACAACCTTTATGGCACTTGGCAACCAAGCGATGCTTGAGCATCCCCACAGCAACACTACTCGTATCGAAATATACTTAGAACAGCAGGTTCTTATAAACAATTCTTATATGATTATTTCTGGAGATTATGCGGAGTGTTGTAAAGGATTTTCCAATAAGAGGTGTTATTTTGGTATTGAAAGAAAATTGCCATTTTTGAGATAAATGATCGGATGTTTATTTCATAATAAAGAGGAAGGTATGCCCTTAATAACGAAAAACAACATCAGCCACGACAACCACGACTACGCTTACAGGACCATATCCTTTTCATGAAATTTGCCATAACCAAATCGCAAAGTGGCTGCCCTATGTCCTCGATAGCCTCACGAATTCTATCTTTGAGGTCTTGAATCGACGCTGGGCTGTTAGAGTAGACCTTATCTTTCACGTGGCCCCAAAGGAAGAAGTCGCAAGGTGTTAAATCACAAGATCTCGGTGGCCAATTGTGATCACCTCCTCGAGAGATAACACGGTCCGGAAACTTTTCCCGTAAAAGAGCAATGGTTTCGTTGCTTGTGTCGCGCGTAGCGCCGTCTTGTTGAAAGTAAACGTTGTCCAGATCAATACCATCCAACTCCGACCATAAAAAATCATTAATCATCTCTCGATAGCGCAATCCATTCACCGTAACTGTTGATCCAACCTCATTTTCGAAAAAGTAAGGTCCAATGACCCCGCCGGACCATAAACCGCACCAAACAGCCACACGTTGAGGATGAAGAGGCTTCTCAACAATAACTCTTGGGCTTTCCGAGCCCCAGATGCGACAATTTAGCTTGTTGACGTAGCCACCGAGGTGGAAATGGGCCTCATCAGTCAAGATGATTTTTCGATGGAATTCCTGATCATTTTCATGCATTTCAAGGATCCAATCAGCAAAGACACGACGTTGTTGATGATCGGCCGGCTTGAGTTCTTGTGTTAACTGAACTTTATAGGCCTTAAGACCCATGTCTTTATGCAAAATACGGTGTAATGACGTTTGTGGAATGCCAAATTCCAAAGAACGACGAGGAATGGACAAACCTGCGTTTTCTTCAACATTTTGGGCTACAGCAGCAATATTCTCAGGTGTTCTTGAGCGACGTTCACGGGTTTTATTCTTCACATCACTAATTTGTCCCAACAGCTCGAATTTTTCCACCAATTTCTGTATTGCTGTCCGACAAGGTGCTTTACGACGACCCAAAAATGCTTTAGTTTTGCGAACTGTGACTGCAAGATTTTCACCATTTTTGTAGTGAACTTTAATAATTTCAATGCGTTGTTGAAGCGTGTATTGTTCCATTTTTAGTAATGGCGTAGTTTCTACTTGTCAAATGTCAAAGAATAAAAGCTTCAAAAGTGACAGCTACCGAAATACCGGGTGATTCCAAATAACACCTCTTGTTGGAAAACCCTTTATAGTAAACTTAATTCATTTTTGCCCTTAAATACACTCAGTACACAAAATGTATCATGTTATTTTAACTTACTTTCCACTTGACATTGACCAAATCAACAGTAAATCGTTGATAAACTTATCCAAACCTTCCAAACCTTTTAAGTATATTTGGGGAATAACTGGGAATCGATGATGATTCTTGGAATCATATTTTTATAGCTTTGGATATAAAAAGATGCTTCGAGGAATCATCATCGATTCCCAGTTATTCCCCAAATATACTTAAAAGAAGTAGAGGCGCGCCTCAATTGGTACTAAAAGACAGGTTAACACCTAAAGAGGGCGACCTGGCCTCCCACATGTAATTATACATGTAATTTCTCTTATTTCTTGTATTCATATATGTGCTCTCTCTCTCTCTCTTTCTCTCTTTTAAACATTTGTCTCTTAAGCTGAAATCCATACTGGAAATTGTGTGCAATGAAATTCAACAACAATAACATTCACGGTACTAACAAGTGTAATCACTCTGAAATAGCTTTTGTTTTAACACAAATTATGCTAATGATTTATTAGTTTTTAGCATGTTAATTGGAAATTATTTAAACAAAATTAAAATTAGTAAAAGTAAATCAAAAGAAGCATTAAATAAGCATAAGCACGGCAGTCCGCAGCGCCCACCGTCGAATACACACGCACAGCGAAATTGCACACACACTCAGTCGTGCTCAAATCCTTCCTTAAAACGTAATGGGAGGGGCAGGGGCGAAAACGGCAGAGATTACGCGACACACTTAATTAATAATTGGCAAATATTTATTTAGCAATTGTGAAATAAAACTCAGCAAGACCAGCGAAGTTGATGAAGTAATCGCCGCAAAGTGATACAATTTAAGTTAACGTAAAGAAACTATCAAAGAGCCACGAAGCACTCATATCAAATGTGCTCGTAATCAAGCCGAGAGCCAAACGTAGCGGTACACAAAATGGACTTCACCCTGGGCGTGATAACGGGCGTGTACGCTGTGATAGCCGTATTTGTATTTTATATTGTTTACATCATAGAAGTTAGACTAGGTAAAGTATTCGAGCCAATCCGCCATGCGGGTGACTCACATGTGTTTCTTACTCGTCAGTCTCTGTGTAAATAACTGCGCATGCGCCTCTTTCTCACGACCCACGCATGCCCTCTGTTCAAACTGTTTGGAAAACTACTCTAATTGTTTGTGCTGCTTTTGTTTACAGATCTGCCCACGGTGATCAATGGTGCCAACATTACGCAGGCCTCCATCAACAACAGCGACCAGCAGCATGAGTGTTCCAACTTCTCTCAGAGTCGTCTGCGGCAATTAATTCAGGCCATCATAGCGGAGACGCTGCGCTTGCCTGCTTTATCGACGGCCTCGGTGTCTGAAGTGGCGCTCGACGCACGCACCAATGGGGATGTGCTGCCGCTGACGAATGGCACGGCGCGGCGCCATCGTACTGAACACTATTTCGAGCCAAGGATCTATCAGGATTTGCTAGCGACAGCGGTGCTCAATAAGGTAAGTTTTAAGGCTTAACTTACAAGAGTCTCTTCCTCATTTTGGGTTCTTGCTCTCTTCTGGTGTTCTGAGGTGTGACGACTGAGAGCTTTGTGATTGTGTGCGCTCTTTCCGTATTTCAAAATGTGAAAAGAATTATTTGTCCTTCCTCCGTAGTATGCTGGTAGTGCAGAATTATCCTTGTAGTCTTTCTATGGGAATGCACCCACTCTTTGCTCCACAAACTGTACCATTATACCCCCAATTAAAGCGGGAACCCTAAATGTGAATTGGGTCGTTAGTGAACTTAGCGTTCCAAAAAGAATGCAAAAAATTACCATAGGAAAATCCTTCTACATCCTGAAATACGACTGGATATGCGCGGGCACTAATTTCAACTTAGCATCTCAGAAGATAAAAATAATAACTTGTTGTTGTTCGAACAACCGTTCCAGATCAACCACCACGTCTTCTGACAGCTTGCTTTCCTCTTTCGTGTTGCCTCGAGTGTAGTGAAAGAAAATGTGAGGCATGGCTCATTAACACAATGGTCCCTACTGGTTTAAGTGTACCTTCCTTGAGTATGTGGGTTCAAAGTAGCCTAGGTGAGGACAAACTGACGTCTTTCTTTTCATGTAAGGATGGCTTAGATTGCCACTTTTTGACTGTTCCGTTGGTAGCTACGTCCGTATTTATGACTTGCTCATTGCGACTTTCTCCAAAGTGCTCTATGGTGTTATACTCGACAGTTCTTGGCTTAAGCACCTTAAGCCGCACCTCAATCAGAATGAGTATTGTTCGTGACCATCAAATAGTGACCTTCAAACCATCTTTCCAAGGGAAGATCATCCGTTGTTTGTACCTGACAATCGGAACCTTCGGGTATATTTTTTCTCCCGAATTATTGGTTGAAGCACCTTAAGCCGCTCCTTAATCAGAACTCAGTATCTTTCGTGACCCTCAAATATAGGCTCTTCGAAGCATCTTTCCAAGGGAAGATCATCCGTTGTTTGTACCTGAAGATCGCAAACTTCGGGTATATTTTCTTCCGAATTATTGGTTGCGGTTCCGAGTTTAAAACTTAAGCCACCCCTCAAACAGAACTGAGTATTTTTCACGACCATCAACTACAGGATCTTCGAACAATCTTCAGTGGACAACCGTTCATTCAAAAGATCGCCATTTTCAAGGTATATTTTCTACTGAATTTGTTAAATATTTTGGTGGGAAATAATAGGTCACAAATGAGGCAACCATCAAATTAAATACTGGAAAAATCATAGTGCGATCCAAAGCCTGGGTATCTCTTTCCGAGGCTGATTATAAGAATATTGACTTCACCACAATCTGAAGAGATTGGTTAGAAAAACCTAAAATGACATCAACCTTGAACACCCTCAGAAAGATAACCTTAAGACGGATATACATAGTTGCTTCCGCGTCGTGTTTGCACTGTCACGGATGAATTAACACGCTAATGTGTCCAAATCCGCACTAACAGTTTTTCACTCAACACCTCCCATAAAGGCTAAACAAGTTTATAAGTCGAGAAAAAGGAAACAAAAAGGTTATGTCAGTGAACCTGCTGCCAGCGCATTAACAAGTCAAAGTAGCCACTACCTTAACAGTTCAGTAGAGAAGCAGAAGTCAGCATAATTCTAGGGCCAACTACTTGTGGCTTCATCACACACCGGCATCAGTACTGCAGGCAAAACCCATCGATAATAAAATTACTTTTATAACACCCACAACAAAAGCCGGTAGGGAAATCCTCGCACACACACAACTGCATCATACTTCAATTACAATCGTACACACAACTACAATCACACACACACACACACCGACTCTCACTCAGAAGCCCTTCCCTACGTTTGCAGCGATAACCAAAACAAAAAGAAAAACCGTCTGGCTCGATGGCGCCAAATCGTGGCCGCTCTCACCCTCGCGTTGTCGCCACTCGGCGATTTGTGGCACACTTTCCTTCGTTCAGTTTGTCCATTGAGCACTTTTGGGGATTCCTTCCGTTTTGCTCGCCAGTGCTAATAAAGATTCGCAAATATGTGTTTCCACCGAAGCAAGAAGGCAGTAATTTCCACTACGCAAATTAGTTGGTCTACAACTGTGAAACCGTGCGGACGTTTTTTTTGCTTTTGGGAAAGACCAAACGGAGCACAATACCACAAATATAAAATCAGCAGCGCTAATTGGATTAAAAGCATACATAATTGGCATATCAAGCAGCTCGCAGTAAGGATTACACCCGGACACACCTACAGGCAGCCAGGATAACAGGCAGGATTGATTGCGGCTCGTCCATGGAAAGCAGGACATATTACAGACGCGTGGCGAAAAAATGGATGAACTGAATTCAAACGTACTTACTAACTCGCTAATTACATCTTAGTGAAGAAATTAAATTACTTCCTTGCATCTTGAGTGGTTGAAGTCCTTACAAATTCAGGCTATTCACACGAATGTGACATTTTCAGTAGCTTTGTCGGAGCATGTTGAACATTGTCCCTACGCATCCAAGTGATGCAAGCCGTATTACGTAACATGGCAAGCAGTGCGTGTGCTTTTCTCAAGCCAAACTGAGGGTATTTGACACGGATCGATTGTCGATTGCGATTTGGCATCGAAAAAGCAACTCCCCTCAATTTGAAGCCTCCAATGTTTAGTTTCAAGCATCTCAAAATCCATTGGACTACATTCACCTGGTGTGTTTTTTGCAGACTAGCTTCAGAAATTGTCCCAAATGAGTCCAGTGGGTCGTGTGAGCGTTGCCACGCTTTAGAAATCGTCCCACTCAAAATTCGTTGACATCACACACGACGACAAATCGACAAATCTTTGTACGCCATCAAGCGTGATTTTGCGTTCTACTTTAGACCACCCTCAAATTCCGTTGTGCCTGCAACGTCACTTGACGTAGTTGCTCGTAGCTTCGTTCAGTTTCGTTCAGCAGCTCTTACGCGCCTTTGTTGTGCATGGCGGCATTGCTGCCAGCTTAAGCCGTTAAGCGGCTTAAAGCAGACCATTGTACATAGATTTCAGTGTGGTTTTGAACTAGGTTTAGCATTCGTCTCGATTCACACAAACACCCAAGTTCATAGCCAAGGACACAGGAAGCTCACGTGTAAAAACCGGTTTGGTCACGCAAAGCTTAATCGGTTTTCTCTTCCCACTTTCTTTGCAGATTGTCGATAAACATGGCAATGCCAGACATTTATCAGAGAGTACACCGGACCTAAGCGGACACACCATTGATGCCAACTTCAACGTGGAGAATCAGAGCACCACCTCTGGCAGCTCCCTTGAGCCGAAAAGTGAATGCAGTTACAATGTGAGTAGAGCGTTGCAACGTTTATATTGTATTAATTCTTATCTCATCATCTCTCTTTTCAGCAGATCAACAAAGATGAGAACATTTCTCTGAGCGGTTCTGACCAGGAGGCTCAACTAAGCCCGGACAATGCTTCTACACTGGGTCGCGAATCGGCTTTGAGTGATTACATTGCGGGTCATATGGTGCCGCTGCCAGACCTCTCTGCACCTCCCACGGAATCGGAAGAGGACGGTATGTTTACAGTTCTAAGCCAATTTCACGCTGCTAACAGAAGAACTCTGCATATTTTCAGACTACGTTTCAATAACCTCCAATGCTGTCGGTGAAGGTACTTGGGAAACAAATTGGCTTTTTAAGAAGAAGCGGTCCACACTTGAATCTGCCGCCACTGCAAGCAGTGTTGGCATGTTGGTGCCCGCTCCTAAAGAAGATATACGTGCTCAGATTGGAGATAAAATGGCGGATGAAGTCAGCGATCTGTCGGAAATGGGCTCCGACACTGATGATTCCTCGTCGGATTTGCTGCGCGCCAATTTGGATCCACCTTTCAACGATCGGCTGCTGAATAAACACCTCATTGGCGGTCATAATACAAAAGTAGTACTCGACGAGCTCATCGACCGAAGTAGCATGATTTCCAGCACCTCGCTTCCGGAAAATGAACCGGAATTAACTGAAACCAAGAATGAACATGTTGTGGATACTGCCGCAAAGACGGAAGCTATCAATATGAATATTACACAGTCAGTTTCTCAAAACGGGGCAATCGGCCCCCTATCACCGCCAACGGATTACAAAGATTCCTCTACCGCAGACGACGATAGCGATACCAATCCTTTATCAGGTAAGCCCATCAGATTTAACTATAGACATCCCATATTTTAGTAGTGTAGTTATTGCTAATCCAAACCACCAGTCCCGTCGTGACATCAATTGCGTGTAGACTCATCTGAAATCAGTAACTTCCCTTGCTAGCAACATGCATTTCCATTTTGAGTAGCATCTTCAAACCCCAATTTTCCTGCCAAAGGTATTCAAAGTATCCTTGTATAAGTATGAAGAAACGACAATGAGCCCGTCGTTTATGTTTTCAGCCCCAGACTTAACAAAAACATACGAAACCGACGGCTGCATTGGTTTTAGCGCAGCAGAAAGTTTTGACTCAAATCCAGATGAAGCTTTCTCGGCTGGTTCACGTTCGGTGATTGAAATTCTAGCAGCCATGGCTCTGGGTCCCATGCTTGCAATTCCTGTCGTAGAGCAGCAATCGATGTTGACACCCACCGAAATCACATCACTGAAAGAACTAAGTGACTTGGCACTTGCCGAAATAAGCGCCCGCGACCCAGAGTTTGAGCACCCTCCTCTTGACGTAATACAAGAGGAAATAACAGAGTCCGAAATCACTCCGGAATGTGCAAGCAACTTGACTGAAAGCCACTTGGAAACCATACAGAAATCTGAAGGCACACACCACATGTTGGCACTGGCAGCAGAACAACTTAATAATTACAACTGCAAGTTCACAATAGACCCCGCATCCAATTCCAAACAAATAAACGACTCTTCAACCACCCAACAACCAGTTGTAGTGAAAACTGAAACACCCACTGCGACAAAGGCGGCAGAAATCTTACTACCGAACACTTCTGTACAACAAACAGTTATACAAGCGGAGCCTTCACCAACTGCCATCATTCAAATGCCACCACCCAACGAGCCAACACTACAAAAAGTTGAGCCCAATACACCAGCAGTAGTAGCTGCAGTCGTTGAAAACACTATTGCTCCAGCAGAGACAGAACAAGTACCAGAAAAAGCTGACGTACCTACAACAGTATTAGAAGCAATAGCCATCCCGCCAAATAATCCTCCAACAACAGTAGCAGTCCTTGAAGAAAGTACAGATCCACAAGTAGAAGCAGTCGCTGGAGAAACCACTGCTACACAAGGTTCAAACCCAGCACCACAAGATTTTGAGCTAACTACTCCAACACCAGTGGCAGCAGTCCTTGAAGAGACTAATCCTCTACCAGTAGCAGCACCAGTACAACAAGAAGCTCAGGCACCAACTCCAACAGTAGATACAGCAGTGGTCGCATCAACTACATTTCCACCAGTGGCAGAATCAGCACCAGAGAAAGTAACGCCACCTACTCCTGTACCAGTGACAGAAGTCGTTGAAGAGACTACCGTTCCACTAGTGGCAGAACTAGTGCCAGAAAAAGCTGAGGTACCCATTCCAGCAATAGAAAAACTGGACATCCCACCAACTACTTCTGCGCCAGCGAACACAGTGGTTGCGGAGACAACTCCTCCACCAGTGGTAGCACCAGCACAACAAGACGCTGATATACTAACTCCAGCAGTAGATACAGTGGTCATCCCACCAACTACTCCTCCAGTGCCGGCAACAGTCACGATAGAAACTACTGATCCACCAGTGTCAGAACTTCTACCAGAAAAAGTTGAGGTACCTACGCCAGCAGTAGAAACAGTGGTCATACCACCAACTAATCCTGCAATAGCGAAAACAGTCGCGACAGAAATGACTGCTCCACTAGCGTCAGAACTAGTACCAGAAAAAGTTGAGGAACCTACGCCAGCAGTAGAAACAGTCGTCATCCCACCAACTACTCCTCCAGTGCCGGCAACAGTCACGACAGAAACTACTGATCCACCAGCGTCAGAACTAGTACCAGAAAAAGTTGAGGTACCAACGCCAGCAGTTGCTGAAGAAAATATTTCTCCACCAGCACAACAAGGAGACGACACAAATACACCAGCGGCAGTAGTCGTTGAAGAGACTATTGTGCCTCCAGTGGTAGCACCAGCACAACAAAAAGGTGAGATACCAACGCCAGCAATAGATTCAGTACACATCGCATCATCTACTTCTACACCAGTGGCAGCAGTTATTGAGGAGACAACTACTCCACCAGTGGTAGAACAAGTACCAGAAAAAGTTGAGGTACCTACGCCAGCAGTAGAAACAGTGGCAATACCAACAACTAATCCGGCAATAGCGGCAACAGTCGCGACAGAAACTACTGCTCCACCAACGTCAGAACTAGTACCAGAAAAAGTTGAGGAACCTACGCCAGCAGTAGAAACAGTCGTCATCCCACACACTACTCCTCCAGTACCGGCAACAGTCGCCACAGAAATTACTGATCCACCAGCGTCAGAACTAGTACCAGAAAAAGTTGAGGAACCTACGCCAGCAGTAGAAACAGTCGTCATCCCACCAACTACTCCTCCAGTGCCGGCAACAGCCACCACAGAAATTAATGCTCCACCAGCGTCAGAACTAGGACCAGAAAAAGTTGAGGAACCTACGCCAGCAGTAGAAACAGTCGTCATCCCACCAACTACTCCTGCAATAGCGGCAACAGTCGCCACAGAACAAGTACCAGAAAAAGTTGAGGTACCTACGCCAGCAGTAGAAACAGTGGCAATACCAACAACTAATACGGCAATAGCGGCAACAGTCGCGACAGAAACTACTGCTCCACCAACGTCAGAACTAGTACCAGAAAAAGTTGAGGAACCTACGCCAGCAGTAGAAACAGTCATCATCCCACACACTACTCCTCCAGTACCGGCAACAGTCGCCACAGAAATTACTGATCCACCAGCGTCAGAACTAGTACCAGAAAAAGTTGAGGAACCTACGCCAGCAGTAGAAACAGTCGTCATCCCACCAACTACTCCTCCAGTACCGGCAACAGACACGACAGAAATTACTGCTCCGCCAGCGTCAGAACAAGTACCAGAAAAAGTTGAGGTACAAACGCCGACAGTAGAAACAGCGGTAATCATACCACCTACTCCTGCAACAACGCCAGCAGTCACTGAAGAAAATATTTCTCCACCAGTGGTTGCAGCAGCACAACAAGGAGACGAGCCAAATACACCTGGACCAGTGGCTGTAGTCATTGAAGAGACTACTGCTCCACCAGTGTCAGCACTAGTACCAGAAAATCTTGATGTACCTACGCCAGCATTCGAAACAATAGTTATCCCACCAACTACTCCTTCAGTACCGGCAACAGTCCTGACAGAAACTACTGCTCCTCCAGCGTCAGAAGTAGTACCAGAAAAAGTTGAGGTAACTCCGCCAGCAGCAGAAACAGTGGTCATACCACTAACTAATTCTGCAATAGCGGCAACAGTCGCGACAGAAACTACTGCTCCACAAACGTCAGAACTAGTACCAGAAAAAGTTGAGGAATCTACGCCAGCAGTAGAAGCAGTCGTCATCCCACCAACTACTCCTTCAGTACCGGCAAAAGTCGCGACAGAAACTACTGCTCCACCAGCGTCAGAACTAGTACCAGAAAAAGTTGAGGAACCTACGCCAGCAGTAGAAGCAGTCGTCATCCCACCAACTACTCCTGCAATAGCGGCAACAGTCGCCACAGAACAAGTACCAGAAAAAGTTGAGGTACCTACGCCAGCAGAAGAAACAGTGGCCATACCACCAACTACTCCTGCAATAGCGGCAACAGTCGCGACAGAAACTACTGCTCCACCAACGTCAGAACTCGTGCCAGAAAAAGTTGAGGTACCTACGCCAGCAGTAGAAACAGTGGGCATACCACCAACTAATCCTGCAATAGCGGCAACAGTCGCGACAGAAATTACTGCTCCACCAGCGTCAGAACTAGTACCAGAAAAAGTTGAGGAAACTACGCCAGCAGTAGAAACAGTCGTCATCCCACCAACTACTCCTTCAGTACCGGCAACAGTCGCGACAGAAACTACTGCTCCACCAGCGTCAGAACTAGTACCAGAAAAAGTTGAGGAACCTACGCCAGCAGTAGAAACAGTCGTCATCCCACCAACTAATCCTGCAATAGCGGCAACAGTCGCGACAGAAACTACTGCTCCACCAACGTCAGAACTCTTGCCAGAAAAAGTTGAGGTACCTACGCCAGCAGTAGAAACAGTGGTCATACCACCAACTAATCCTGCAATAGCGGCAACAGTCGCGACAGAAATTACTGCTCCACCTGCGTCAGAACTAGTACCAGAAAAAGTTGAGGAAACTACGCCAGCAGTAGAAACAGTCGTCATCCCACCAACTACTCCTTCAGTACCGGCAACAGTCGCGACAGAAACTACTGCTTCACCAGCGTCAGAACTAGTACCAGAAAAAGTTGAGGAACCTACGCCAGCAGTAGAAACAGTCGTCATCCCACCAACTAATCCTGCAATAGCGGCAACAGTCGCGACAGAAATGACTGCTCCACCAACGTCAGAACTCGTGCCAGAAAAAGTTGAGGTACCTACGCCAGCAGTAGAAACAGTGGTCATACCACCAACTAATCCTGCAAAAGCGGCAACAGTCGCGACAGAAATTACTGCTCCACCAGCGTCAGAACTAGTACCAGAAAAAGTTGAGGAAGCTACGCCAGCAGTAGAAAGAGTCGTCATCCCACCAACTACTCCTCCAGTGCCGGCAACAGTCGCGACAGAAATTACTGCTCCACCAGCGTCAGAACTAGTACCAGAAAAAGTTGAGGAACCTACGCCAGCAGTAGAAGCAGTCGTCATCCCACCAACTACTCCTGCAATAGCGGCAACAGTCGCCACAGAACAAGTACCAGAAAAAGTTGAGGTACCTACGCCAGCAGTAGAAACAGTGGTCATACCACCAACTAATCCTGCAATAGCGGCAACAGTCGCGACAGAAATTACTGCTCCACCAGCGTCAGAACTAGTACCAGAAAAAGTTGAGGAAACTACGCCAGCAGTAGAAACAGTCGTCATCCCACCAACTACTCCTTCAGTACCGGCAACAGTCGCGACAGAAACTACTGCTTCACCAGCGTCAGAACTAGTACCAGAAAAAGTTGAGGAACCTACGCCAGCAGTAGAAACAGTCGTCATCCCACCAACTAATCCTGCAATAGCGGCAACAGTCGCGACAGAAATGACTGCTCCACCAACGTCAGAACTCGTGCCAGAAAAAGTTGAGGTACCTACGCCAGCAGTAGAAACAGTGGTCATACCACCAACTAATCCTGCAAAAGCGGCAACAGTCGCGACAGAAATTACTGCTCCACCAGCGTCAGAACTAGTACCAGAAAAAGTTGAGGAAGCTACGCCAGCAGTAGAAAGAGTCGTCATCCCACCAACTACTCCTCCAGTGCCGGCAACAGTCGCGACAGAAATTACTGCTCCACCAGCGTCAGAACTAGTACCAGAAAAAGTTGAGGAACCTACGCCAGCAGTAGAAGCAGTCGTCATCCCACCAACTACTCCTGCAATAGCGGCAACAGTCGCCACAGAACAAGTACCAGAAAAAGTTGAGGTACCTACGCCAGCAGTAGAAACAGTGGTCATACCACCAACTAATCCTGCAATAGCGGCAACAGTCGCGACAGAAATGACTGCTCCACTAGCGTCAGAACTAGTACCAGAAAAAGTTGAGGAACCTACGCCACCAGTAGAAACAGTCGTCATCCCACCAACTACTCCTCCAGTGCCGGCAACAGTCGCGACAGAAATTACTGCTCCACCAGTGTCAGAACTTCTACCAGAAAAAGTTGAGGTACAAACGCCGGCAGTAGAAACAGCGGTAATCATACCAACTACTCCTGCAACAACGCCAGCAGTCACTGAAGAAAATATTTCTCCACCAGTGGTTGCAGCAGCACAACAACAAGGTGAGATACCAACGCCAGCAATAGATTCAGTACACGTCGCATCATCTACTTCTACACCAGTGGCAGCAGTTGTTGAGGAGACTACTATTCCACCAATGGTAGAACATGTACCAGAAAAAGTTGAGGTAACTCCGCCAGCAGTAGAAACAGTGGTCATACCACCAACTAATCCTGCAATAGCAGCAACAGTCGCGACAGAAACTACTGCTCCACCAACGTCAGAACTAGTACCAGAAAAAGTTGAGCAATCTACGCCAGCAGTAGAAGCAGTCGTCATCCCACCAACTACTCCTTCAGTACCGGCAACAGTCGCGATAGAAACTACTGCTCCACCAACGTCAGAACTAGTACCAGAAAAAGTTGAGGAACCTACGCCAGCAGTAGAAGCAGTCGTCATCCCACCAACTGCTCCTGCAATAGCGGCAACAGTCGCGCCAGAACAAGTACCAGAAAAAGTTGAGGTACCAACGCCAGCAGTAGAAACTGTGGTCATACCACCAACTATTCCTGCAATAGCGGCAACAGTCGCGGCAGAAATGACTGCTCCACCAGCGTCAGAACAAGTACCAGAAAAAGTTGAGGTACCAACGCCAGCAGAAGAAACAGTGGTCATACCACCAACTAATCCTGCAATAGCGGCAACAGTCACGACAGAAATGACTGCTCCACCAGCGTCAGAACAAGTACCAGAAAAAGTTGAGGTACCAACGCCAGCAGAAGAAATAGTGTTCATTCCACCAACTACTCCTTCAACAGTGGCAGCAGTCGCTGAAGAAAATATTGCTTATCCAGCATCACAACTACTACCAGCAAAAGTTGTAGTACCTACGCCAGCAGTAGAAACAGTGGTCATACCACCAACTATTCCTGCAATAGTGGCAACAGTCGCGACAGAAACAACTGCTCCACCAACGTCAGTACAAGTACCAGAAAAAGTTGAGGTACCAACGCCAGCAGAAGAAACAGTGGTCATACCACCAACTAATCCTGCAATAGCGGCAACAGTCTCGACAGAAATTACTGCTCCACCAACGTCAGAACTAGTACCAGAAAAAGTTGAGGAATCTACGCCAGCAGTAGAAGCAGTCGTCATCCCACCAACTAATCCTGCAATAGCGGCAACAGTCACGACAGAAATGACTGCTCCACCAGCGTCAGAACAAGTACCAGAAAAAGTTGAGGTACCAACGCCAGCAGAAGAAATAGTGTTCATTCCACCAACTACTCCTTCAACAGTGGCAGCAGTCGCTGAAGAAAATATTGCTTATCCAGCATCACAACTACTACCAGCAAAAGTTGTAGTACCTACGCCAGCAGTAGAAACAGTGGTCATACCACCAACTATTCCTGCAATAGCGGCAACAGTCGTGACAGAAACTACTGCTCCACCAGCCTCAGAACAAGTACCAGAAAAAGTTGAGGTACCTACGCCAGCAGAAGAAACAGTGGTCATACCACCAACTAATCCTGCAATAGCGGCAACAGTCGCGACAGAAACTACTGCTCCACCAAC